>CM029015.1:31489754-32103855 GCA_016801055.1 Panax notoginseng | reverse complement strand
TAAATGAAAAATATTTTTAGCGAATGATGTTAGAGGAAACTTAAGGATCCCGTAAAGATCAAGTTGACACGGTATCCAGTTGAAGTGCCATTCAGTAGTGAATGAGCGTGAAGAATCAAGTAGTAATGACTTGTAATGTAGGAAAGATGAATGGAACTATGATTAGTTTATGAACGGTTATGTATCTTGGTGGCAAATAAAAGTCACTCTTGTAAAATGTAAAGAATAATGTAATTATCATTATTTATAATGAACGAGGTTATAAGGTATTAGAACATGGAAATTGAGAATGTATGTTGTTATATTTCAGTACATAATGATGTATGTTGGAATAATGATGTACTCGTGACGTACGAAATCTGGGTGTGAAGTTATATCGGATTTTGGGGGTTTACAGGTATAAATTTACTTGTTTTTGTGTTGTTTTATGCTTAGATTGCATTACGTGGCATTTGTGGCATAATGGTGGCGTTGTGGCGAGAAAGTGACACAAAATGAGAAAAAGTCAACATCTGTTGAAGCACCCCCCACCGGGGCGGGGGTACATGAGTCAAGAATAGTAGCACCCCCGCCGAGGCGGACCCTTACGAGTAAACCACCCCCCCTCACGGGGACGGGGGGTACGGAGAGAGAGAAATTCTTTTTCTTTGATTAAAACTCTACAGCTGCGTGGATGGAACACTTTGGCATGGATTGGGGACTATGTTGGGCGTAGTTTTTATCAGTGTTATACATGACTTATGCTGGGATATAACACAAAAGAACATAGGTCAATTATGTGACACCCCCAAAATAGGTATACATCACCCATTCTGAGTCGCCAAATATATGGTACTGAATACAAATACAAACTTAATTATACAACATGAGCTGTGAGTTTTAATACAAATATTATCTTCTAGACAGTATTCAAACTCAAAATAAGTCCGCGTTATATTTATTTTCACACTATTTCACAGAATAGTGGGGATTACTAATACTACCATCTGGACCGTCACTCCGTTCCCCGACTAGTCCCAGCTATATTCTCATTTCATGAAGAGAACAATGAAGCAAGGAGTGAGCTTCAACTAGCCCAGTAAGAAATATTATGACTAAGATAATGCAGAATAAATTATCGTTAGCCTTCAACAGTATTAAACTGATAAATATAATACACATCAAGTTTAACTGCAGCAAAACAAGCAATACATTAGAAGAGTCATGTAGAACATGAAATCTACTATCTTATATGATTTAAAAAGTTTATCAATAGTTTTATCGTTGAGACTCAGCTTAATCAATAATCCACATCATCCTTGCGCTACGGCCGAGGATATTCATTAGTATCACGACCACAAATTATCCATGCACTACGTGTAAGACCCCAACTTATTAATGAATAAAATCAAATTTTCTCTAAATATTATTGTGAATAATAAGGTGTTAATTTGATATAATGCTTTGGTTTGTGGGTGTGAAATGTGCAAATTTTACAAAATAAACAAGTGGTTATAAAATATTCATTTGTTGTCGAGGAATATCCGTTTGGTCATGGAATATTCTTTCTGTGGGGAATATTCGTACGACGGTGCAGCCTTGTATGGGCCCCATAATGGAAAGCAATTGGATGAAGAAAACGACAAGTATAAGTTGTTTATAAATAGCAGCGTAGTTGTTACCGTTAATACTGTTGGAATACCCAATGGTTAAAATATAGTAGCACACGGTATTGCACCAATTATTGATTCTTACGTAAGAAGGCACTACTCAATAATTGTTATTGTAGTTATGTTTAATATTTTATTTTATTGATTCAATAATTGTTACCGTTAATAAAGTGTTAATTTGATATAATACTTTGGTTATGGGTGAAATGTGCAAATTTTGCAAAATAAGCAAGTGGTTATAAAATATTCATTGTGTTGTCGGGGAATATCTGTTTGGTCGTGGAATATTCTTTCTGTCGGGGAATATTCGTATGACAGCGCATGTTACGCCCCCAAAATTTGGTATACATCACCCATCTTGGGTCGTCATATACATAGTACAGAATACAAATACAACTTACTAATACAACTGTCATATACAATACGATAAAACATAAACTGTGAGTTTGAATACAAATATTGTCTTCTAGAGAGTATTCGTACTCAAAAGGAGTCCTCATTACATTTATTAACACACTATTACATAGAATAGTGAGGACTACTAACTAATACTATCATTCGGACCATCATTCCGTTCCCCGACTTACCCCAGCTACGTTCTCATTTCCTGAAGAGAACAGTGAAAGAAAGGGTGAGCTCAACTAGCCCAGTAAGAAATATTATGACTAAGATAAGCAGAATAAATTATCATTAGCCTTCAACAATGTTAAATTGATAAAATATAATAGACATCAAGTTTAACTGCAGTGGAACAAGCAATCCATTAAAAGAGTCAAGTAGAAAATAAACTCTACTATCTTTTATGATTTAAAAGGTTTTTCAACACTATTATCGCTGGGACTCAGCTTAATAAAATAATCCACATCATCGAATCACCCATGCACTACGAACAAGGATATTGTGTATTCATTAATGGTCATGATCATGCCAATAACTGTCCATCAATACACTACGGGCCAATGAGGACTTTTATCACATTATTTGTAACATTACGGTCATGATTATACCGAATAATCCCTAGTCATAATCATACCAAGTCTATCTATGCACTACAGGCCACAGATGACTTTCAACATTTTATAAACATGAGGATGATGACAATGATATAAGAATTCAATAAAACAAGTTCAAGAATTAATTTATCCAAGAATTAACAATGTCCAAATTGTCAACATGATACTGCTTTGTGGAGTAAAATTCAAGAATACTTAGAAGAATATTTTCATGAAAAGATACTGGATGAACCACAATTATCAAGGATATTCCACTAATTTCATGAAGTATAGAAGTTAAAACATAACCAACTGAGTATAATAAAGAATGGAATAACAAAATAAATCACCCGACATCCGATAAACCGCACAGATAGGTTATTCCAACAGAATAATAAATAATGGAACCAGGTCTGGCGTAAAATGCACAGACTGGATATTCCAACAGAATAATAATAAAGACGGAACCAGGTCCGGTGTAAAACACACAGACAGGATGTTTCAACAGAATAATAATAAAGACGGAACCAGGTCTGGTGTAAACACACAGACAGGATATTCCAACAGAATAATAATAAAGACGGAATCAGGTCTGGTGTAAACACACAGACATGATGCTCCAACAGAAAATAGAAGAATTTCACCAAGTATAGGGTAGACCGCGTATACAGGTTATTCTAACATAATAATAAGAAATGGAATAACAACAATTCTCTTCATGAATAAGAAAGAATAACACCCCTTACCTTTTTAAAGAAGAACTGAAATAAGAGTAGAGAAGGAGCAGAATACTTTTCTATAGCTTTTCTATAATTTCTCTCTCTAGAGTTTCAGTGAATTCGTAAGAAATTATAAAGGAATGAACTTCTATTTATAGGAGAATGGAAAAAGACACTGTGTAAGGATGTATCACGGACGCAATAATTCATGGGCATCAAACTAAACCTTTGGTTGATTCATCAGACGTCTACTTTTCAAATACTAGCACAATTTAGTCAAACAAAACAAAAATTATAATATATATATATATATATATAAACACATGCTTCTTTGAAAAAAAACTTCCCACCGTAGAAAAATTTCCAAGATCCCCCCCTATTTTCTTTCTTCCAATGTGGGTCCCACGTGTTCCCTCCCCCAACATCTCTTAATCACAAGTGGTCCCATTATAAATATACTGAATAACTTTTCTACAATTATTTTGAAAAATGGGTAAATAGGGGTCATAAAATAAGCAAAATTTATAACATTACTATAGCAATAATTGAACAAAACTGAGTGACTTCTCACGTAAGCATCAATAATCAATACCGTGTGCTACTGTGTAACTACGCGTATTACTGTACTTTTAACACCGGGTGTTTCAACAGTTAATGGTAAAGCTTCCGTCGTTATTTTCATAAAGTATTTTTGTCGTTTTCTCAATCCGACAATAATTTCGTTGTGGGGTCCACCAATGATTGTGTCGTTGTATGAATATTCTCTGTTAAAACGAATATTTCCCGACCAATCGAATATTATATAACAACTTGCGTACTTTGCAAAATTTATAAATATTACCCACAACTATAATATTATATCAAATTAACTCCATAATATTCAAAAATGATATTTATAGAAAATTCATCTTTATTTATAAAAGTTGGGGTCTTACAACCTCCCCTTCTTATGAAATTTCGCCCTCGAAATTAGGGTACGTACCTGGTATGTCGAAGAGGTAAGGATACCTTGATTTCATTTCAGATTCTAACTCCCAAGTCATTTCCTCAACATCGTGGTTTCTCCACAAAACTTTGACTTGAGGTATAACCTTGGAGCGTAGAATATGTTCCTTCTTATCCAAGATTTGAACAGGAACTTCTTCATACGTCAAATCTTCTGCTATTTCGTCCGGTTCTAACTCAATAATGTGGTTCGGGTCTTCCACATATTTACGTAACATGGATATGTGAAAAACGTTATGAACACGAGACATACTTGGCGGTAAAGCGAGTCTATAAGCCACAGTTTTCTATCGATCGAGGATTAAAAATGGACCGATGAATCGAGGATTGAGCTTTTCTCTCTTTCTAAATCTCGTAACTCCTTTCCATGGAGCAACACGTAAGAACACATGATCTTCTATATCAAATTCCACGTCCTTTCGATGAAGATCAGCATAACTCTTTTGTCGATCTTGTGAGGTTTTTATACGTTGTCGGATCGTTTGAATCTTTTCTGTAGTCATACGTACCAACTCTGGTCCCAACAACGTTGCTTCACCCACCTCATCTCATTATACTGGAGAACGATATTTTCTTCCATACAATGCTTCGAATGGAGCCATACCAATACTTGCTTGATAACTGTTGTTGTAGGAAAACTCCACCAATGGTAAGAACTTGTCCCAACTTCCCTTGAAGTCAAGGACACAGAGTCTTAATAAATCTTCTAGAGTTTGAATAATCCTCTCTGATTGTCAGTCCGTTTGAGGATGATATGCCTAACTATATCATAAATCCGTGCCCATAGCTTTTTGTAAACTAACCCAAAATCGTGAAGTGAATCTTGGGTCTCGATTAGAAACTATGGATACTGGCATACCATGCAGTCTTACAATCTCGTTTATATACATACGAGCAAGACGTTCAAGTGTATAAGTTGCTCGTATCGGTAAGAAATGAGCAGACTTGGTCAATCTATCAACAATGACCCAAATCGCATCAATACCTTGAGAAACCCTTGGAAGACCGGTAACGAAATCCATGGTAATGTGCTCCCACTTCCATTCTAGAATTTCAAGTGGTTGCAATGGACCTTTTGGTACTTGATGCTCCGCTTTGACTCGTTGACAAGTTAGACACCTTGAGATAAACAGCGCTATCTCTCTCTTCATATTGCTCCACCAAAATGTATGACGAAGATCATGATACATTTTGGTACTTCCACGATGAATTGCAAACTGTGTGTTGTGCGCCTCCATCATGATTTCATACTTTAAATCAGGGTTATTTGGAACACAAAGTCTGGAGTTGACTCGAAGTATTCCTTCTTCATCGATTCTTGCTTCCGGCATAGCACCTTCTTGCACTTTCTTCCTCATACGCATCAGCTCCAGGTCTGTAGCTTGAGCAGCTTTAACTTTATCGATTAAAGTTGGTTCTACTCGTATATTCGCCATCATCACATGGGTCCTTGGAGTCTTTAACTCTATCTCCATCCTTTGCAAGTCACACAAAATGGGCCTTTGTGTTGACAATATCACACTCGTACTTACATATGATCTTCTACTCAATGCGTCAGCTACCACGTTCACTTTTTTAGGGTGGTATTGAATGGTATGATCATAATATTTTAACAGTTCAAGTCAACGTTGTTGTCGCATGTTGAGTTCCTTTTGAGTGAAGAAATATTTGAGGCTTTTATGATCCTTAAAGATCTCCACCTTCTCCCCATACAAGTAATGCCTCCAAATTTTAAGTGCAAAGACAACAGCTGCCAACTCTAGATCATGAGTAGGATAATTCCTCTCATATTTCTTGAGTTGTCTTGATGCATAGGCTATGACTTTTCCATGTTGCATGAGAACGCATCCCAACCTTTGCTTGAAGCATCACAGTAGATGACAAATCCCTCCGAGCCAGATGGTATTGTTAGAACAGGTGCTGAAATGAATCTCCTCTTGAGTTGTTGAAAACTCTTCTCACATTCTTCGCTCCAACCAAACTTTGTGTCTTTTCGAGTCAGCTGAGTTAATGGAGTAGCGATTCGAGAAAATCCTTCCATGAATCTCCGATAATAACCAGCTAAACAAGAAAGCTACGTACTTCGGTCACTGATTTAGGTTGTTCCCAGCTTTGAATAGCTTCAATCTTTGTCGGGTCAACCGATATTCCACAACTCGATACTACGTGCCCAAGGAATGCTACCTCCTCCAGCCAGAACTCACATTTCTTCAACTTGGCGTAAAGCTTGTATTCACGAAGGTTTTGGAGTACCAGCCTCAAGTGTTGCTCATGATCTTCACGACTTTTGGAATAAATAAGGATGTCATAAATAAAGACGACCACTAAGTGATCCAAATATTCCTTGAATACCCGGTTCATCATATCCATGAAGGCAGCAGGAGCATTAGTCAATCCAAAGGACATGACTAGAAATTCATAATGCCCGTACCGAGTTCTGAAAGCCGTCTTTGGAATATCCTCAGTTCTAACCTTCAGCTGATGATATCCAGAGCGAAGATCGATCTTTGAAAAGAATTGTGCTCCTTGCAACTGGTCAAACAGGTCATCAATACGTGGCAATGGGTACCTATTTTTTATGGTGACATGATTCAACTCCCGATAATCAATACAAACTTGCATACTTCCATCTTTCTTCTTCACGAATAGAACATGAGCACCCCAAGGAGAAGTACTAGGACGAATAAAGCCAATGTCTAACAATTCTTGTAATTGGATCTTTAACTCCTGAAGTTCAGTAGGAGCCATTCGATATGGGGTTTTGGAAGTGGGTTTTGTACCGGGTTCAAAGTCGATATAAAATTCAATTTCACGCTCTGGGGGTAGGCCAGGAAGTTCTTCAGGGAATACATCAGGGAATTTATTAACAATAGAAATATCATTTAAAACTGACGTATTTTTGTTTAGATCAGTGACATGAGCTAAGAAAGCTTGACATCCGTTTTTTAATAAACGAATAGCTTTATGGCTTGAGATGACAACGATTGATTTTAATGGTTTGGTTGCTTGAATTTGCATAATGGTCGATTAGGAATATGAAAGCTAACAACCTTACGAAAACAATCAATTTTTGCATGATGAGTAGTTAACCAATCAATCCCTAGAATCACGTCAAATGCAACTATTTTTAATGAAATCAGATCGACAAGTAATGTGTGGGTACCAACTTGAACCAAACAAGACTTATAAACGTGGATGTAATGAAGGTTTCTCCCAATGGAGTTTCAACAGATAAGTCAAAGTCTAATTTCTCCAGAGTCAAATTTAATCGATAAGCGCAAGTAGGAGAAATAAAAGAATGGGTAGAACCGGTATCAAATAAAGTATAGACTTCGTTAGAGTTTATGATAAGCTTACCCGTGATGACCTCATTCGGGTTCCTTGCTTTCTGGGAAGTCACAACAAACGCTCTCCCTTGCACCGGTTTTGACTTTTCTGGGACGGCCTTTGGTGTCTCCATCCTGGCTGAACTTGTTTTTGGTAAACGACAAAATCGAGCTAAATGACCTTCTCTTCCACAATTATAACATGCTTTAGACGGCATCGCGCAGTTTGGACTGATGTGCCCCTCCCCTCCGCATTTGAAACATATGATAGGTGGTCGTTCTCTTTCCTTATCAATGGGTGCTGGTGCTGACGTGTTTCCATCATTGTTGAATCTCCTCTTCTTGAAATGACAATTCTTATTGTTTTGGCCCTGATTACGACCGAAGTGGTTACCATTTCTGGCCTGTTGATTCCCTCCACGCTTGTTGTCACCGCTTCGATGACTACTCTCACTGGTATTATTATTTTGCGACTGCTCTCTTTTGGTTGCGTTGACTCGTTATCGCGCTCCACTAACTGAGCCCTATTCACAACATCTGAATACAAACACAGTTTATGAGAAATAAGATGTTGACGTATCTCAGGTTTCAAACCTCGCAAAAACATTCGCGTCATTCGCTCTTTATTATCCACCAAGTGGGACGCAAACCGGGACAACTCAGCAAATTTAGCCTCATACTGCGACACGGTCATATTATTCTGCTCCAATTTGATGAACTCCACCTCCTTCATGTGACGAACACTTTCGGGAAAGTATTTGTCATTGAACAGCTCTTGGAACTTCTCCCAAGACATCTTCAGTGCGGCAGGTTGAGTACGCTTAATCAATTCCCACCAGTAATCTGCCTCTCCTCGCAACATAAAGGCGGCAAAGGGAACCTTTTGCTCCTCGGAGCATCCCAAGACATCAAATATCTTGGTAATCTGCTTTATCCATGTTTCCGCTATAAGTGATTTTGGCTCTCCCTTAAACTCTGGTGGTCGTAGCTCCTTGAACTGTTTAGCAGTGATCGTTCGAGAGTTTTCAGTGTTTCCACCTACATTTTGGACAGGAGCTGCTCTCGCCTGCTGTTGCATGAACTGCATAAAGCTTCTGAACATTCCATCATTCATCATCTGGTCAGTGTTGTTGTTTGCATGAGGATTGTCACCTTCCTGATGCACATTATCCTGATTATTGATATATGGTGAATCAACAGTCGCCTGTGCTCCATTGTTATTCTCAGCATTCTCAAATGTCATTTTCAGATACTGCCACAAAACAAAAGTTAATTGATATGTCATATATTATCCTAATATTCTGACCAACCAATTAAATACCATGCAAATAAACTTAGGTAGGTCATACTAGCGAAGGAATTCCCCGTCTCCCCCCTCCTAGTCCTATTCTCACATCTTAGCCAGGAATCATATCCCTAAGCTCTGATACCAACTGTTACGCCCCCAAAATTTGGTATACATCACCCATCTTGGTCGTCAGATACATAGTACATAATACAAATACAACTTACTAATACAACTGTCGTGTACAATATGACAAAACATAAACTGTGAGTTTGAATACAAATATTGTCTTCTAGAGAGTATTCATACTCAAAAGGAGTCCTCATTACATTTATTAACACACTATTACATAGAATAGTGAGGACTACTAACTAATACTATCATTCGGACCATCACTCCGTTCCTCGACTTGCCCCAGCTACGTTCTCATTTCCTGAAGAGAACAGTGAAAGAAAGGGTGAGCTCAACTAGCCCAGTAAGAAATATTATGACTAAGATAATACATAATAAATTATCATTAGCCTTCAACAATGGTAAAATGATAAAATATAATAGACATCAAGTTTAACTGCAGCGGAACAAGCAATCCATCAAAAGAGTCAAGTAAAAAATAAATTCTACTATCTTTTATGATTTAAAAGGTTTTTCAACACTGTTATCGCTGGGACTCAGCTTAATAAAATAAATCACATCATCGAATCACCCCTACACTACGGCCAAGGATATTCGTGTATTCATTAATGGTCATGATCATGTCAACAACTGTCCATCAATGCACTACGGGCCAATGAGGACTTTTACCACATCATTTGTAATATTACGGTCATGATTATACCGAATAATCCCTGGTCATAATCATACCAAGTTCATCTATCCACTACAGGCCACAGATGACTTTCAACATTTTATAAACATAAGGATGATTACAATGATATAAGAATTCAATAAAACAAGTTCAAAAATTAATTTATCCAAGAATTAACAACGTCTAAATTGTCAACATGATACTGCTTTGTGGAGTAAAATTCAAGAATGCTTAGAAGAATATTTTCATGAAAAGATACTGGATGAACCGCAATTATCAAGGATATTCCACTAATTTCATGAAGTATAGAAGTTAAAACTTAACCAACTGAGTATAATAAAGAATGGAATAACAAAAGAAATCACCCAACATCCGATAGACCGCACAGACAGGTTATTCCAACAGAATAATAAATAATGGAACCAGGTCCGGCATAAAACTCACAGACAGGATATTCCACCAGAATAATAATAAAGACGGAACCAGGTCCGGTGTAAAACACACAGACAGGATGTTCCAACAGAATAATAATAAAGACGGAACCAGGTCTGGTGTAAACACACAAACAGGATATTCTAACAGAAGAAGAAAACAGACGGAACCAGGTCTAGAGTAAACACACAGACAGGATGTTCCAACAGAATTATAGAAGAATATCACCAAGTATAGGGTAGACCACATATACAGGTTATTCTAACATAATAATAAGAAATGGAATAACAATAGTTCTCTTCATGAATAAGAAAGAATAACACCCTTTACCGTTTTAAAGAAGAATTAAAATAAGAGTAAAGAAGGAGCAGAATACTTTTCTATACCTTTTCTATAATTTCTCTCTCTAGAGTTTCAGTGAATTCGTAAGAAATTATGGAGGAATGAACTTCTATTTATATGAGAATGGAAAGATACTGTGTAAGGATTTATCACGGACGCAATAATTCACGGGCATCAAACTAAACCTTTGGTTGATTCATCAGACGTCTACTTTTCAAATACTAGCACAATTTAGTCAAACAAAACAAAAATTATAATATAAATATATATATAACACATGCTTCTTTGAAAAAAACCTCCCACCCGTAGAAAAATTTCCAAGATCCCCCCCCCCATTTTCTTTCTTCCAATGTGGGTCCCACGTGTCTCCCTCCCCCCAACATCTCTTAATCACAAGTGGTCCCATTATAAATATACTGAATAACTTTCTACCGATTATTTTAAAAAATGGATAAATAGGGGTCTATAAAATAAGCAAAATTTACAACAATTACTATAGCAATAATTGAACAAAACTGAGTGACTTCTCACGTAAGCATCAATAATCAATACCGTGTGGTACTGTACAACTACGCGTATTATTGTACTTTTAACACCGGGTGTTTCAACAGTTAACGGTAAAGCTTTCGCCGTTATTTTCATAAAGTATTTTTGTCATTTTCTCAATCCGACAATAATTCCGTTGTGGGGTCCACCAATGATTGTGCCGTTGTACGAATATTTCCTGTTAAAACGAATATTCCCCGACCAATCGAATATTATATAACAACTTGCGTACTTTGCAAAATTTATAAATATTCCACAACTATAACATTATATCAAATTAACTCCATAATATTCAAAAATGATATTTATAGAAAATTCATCTTTATTTATAAAAGTTGGGGTCTTACAGTGCAGCCTTGTATGGGCCCCATAATGGAAAGCAATTGGATGAAGAAAACGACAAGTATAAGTTGTTTATAAATAACGGCGTAGTTGTTACCGTTAATACTGTTGGAATACCCGGTGGTTAAAATACAGTAGCATGCGGTATTGCACCAATTATTGATTCTTACGTAAGAAGGCACTTCTCAATAATTGTTATAGTAGTTACTGTTCAATATTTTATTTTAGTGATTCAATAATTGCTGCGTTGATATTTTATATTATTGTTGTTTCAATAATTATTACTGCACAGTATTTTCTATTATCAGATCAATAATTCATATTATTTGAATAATATTATTAGATAGCATTATTGGCAATGTCTAGAAAGTTCTGTCTAAGGAGAAGTTTGGTCACCTAATTACGCGCTAGTAAGGAGAAATCCTTATTAGAAAGCCCCCTCTTTCTTGGGAACGGCATTGTTGTCATAATTGTGATTCTGTAATATTATTTGTGAATAATTAATTGTTGATTTATATGATAAGGAAATATTTATTTGATGTGGATATAAATGATGAATTTATTTATGTGGTTATTATTGAAAGAATTAATGTTGAGGTGTTTTATTAGTATTTTTCAGATATATTGTGTGAGTTATAATTTTTTATCTGACCGTTGGCTCGTTGTAATTTTTGGATATGTTATACATATATAAGTTGAGTATATGTCCACAAATTTTGAGCCGTTAAAAATGAATGTATGATTTGTTATGAATTTTAAGAGGTGACTGATTCGAAAATTAGGTTTATAAATGATTTTGGTGGAAAATTCTAGAATTGAGTGGGCCCAACTTGTGGTTGGTGAAGAAATGTGCTGAATTTTATTTTAAATGTGGTGGGTGGCAATAGTAGCAGGTAAAGTCATCAGGTTGCAGGTCAAGTCTGCTTCGGCGTGCTAACATTTTCCTAGAAATAGAGGGCTAAGTTAGAATTGAAAATCACACAAGAATTCATAAGTTTTTTCTCTTTCTCTCTCTATATTCTCGAGTGTATTTTGTGAGTATTTTGATACTTTGAGAGTTAATATTCAGTGCAAGTTTCTGTCAGCACTATATCCGAAATTCAGTCAGACGTACGGTTATTCTGAGGTAAAGGATGTTATTTTCTTCGTAAATGATATTATTACTTTCAATATCATTATGCCAAAATATTGATTTAAATTTTTTATCAAATTTGGAACTTTTTGTGTCGGGGTTACTATTCACGTACACGGCACTATTCACGTATACGACACTATTTACGAATACGTCACTATTCACCGAAAAATGAATTTTTTTATCCAAGATGGCTATTATGGTTACTATCTTTGATTGTATCCATGTTTTGATCATTATTTTTGAATTCTGCTTCGAAATTGGTTATTTCAGAGTATTATTGAACTTGGATAAACTGTAATATGAATCCCTAATATTTGTTCTTTTATCTCACTGGATTCGTTTTCTTTAAGATATTTTTTATCATCCTCAGTCCTAAATGATGATATTACTGAATATCTTTGGCCTGTAGTACAAAGATGAATGATTACCTGATGAATATCTTTGGCCCGTAGTGCAAAGATGAACATGTGTTGAGATGAACATGACCAACTGAGTATTATTCTTGAATTTTACTCTACAAGGTAGTATCATGTTGACAATTTGGACGTTATTGATTTCTGGATAAATTAAATTATAAATCTTTAAATTTTATCCTTGAACTTGTTTAATTGAATTATTATATCATTGTCATAATCCTCGTGTTTATATTCTGTTGAAAGTTATTTGTGGCCTGTAGTGCATAGATGGACTTGGTATGATTATGACCAGGGATTATTCGGTATAATTATGACCGTAATGTTACAAATGATGTTGTAAAAGTCCTCATTGGCCCGTAGTGCATTGATGGACAATTTTTGGTATGATTATGGCCATGGATTCTCTTCGGCCAAGGGTGCAAAGATGTATTATTTTATGGCATGATCATGACCGTTGATGAAAACACGATTATCTTTGGCTCGTAGTGCAGGGATGATTCGATGATGTGGATTATTTATTAAGCTGAATCTCAGCAATAAAATTGATGATAAATCTTTAAATCATAGAAGATAGTAGGTTTTATACTCTACTTGACTCTTCTAATGAATTATTTTTTTTCGCTACAGTTGTTGATCTAAAACTCGTTGTCTATTATATTTTATCAGATTTTTTCCTGTTGAAGACTAATGATAATTTGTTGTACATTATATTAGTCATAATATTTCTTTTTGGGCTAGTTGAACTCACCCTTTCTTTCACTGTTCTCTTCAGGAAATGAGAATATAGCTGGGACTAGTCGGGGAATGAATTGACGGTCCAGATGGTTGCATCAGTAGTCCTCACTATTATGTGAAATAGTGTGATAATTGTAATGAGGACTCCTTTTGTGTTTGTATACTCTCTAGTAGACAATATTTGTATTCAAACTCACAGTGTATGTGTTGTCGTATTCTGCACGACAATTGTATTATTGAAGTTGTATTTGTTTCTGTACCATGTATTTGGCGACTCAGAATGGGTGAAATGGACCTATTTTGGGGGCGTCACACTACGGGCCAAGGATATTCATATTTTCATCAATGGTCATGATCATGCCAACAACAGTCCATCAATGCACTATGGGCCAATGAGGACTTTTACCATATCTTTTGTAACATTACGGTCATGATTATACCGAATAATCCCTGGTTATAATCATACCAAGTCCATCTATGCACTACAGGCCACAAATGACTTTCAACATAATATAAACATGAGGATGATGACAATGATATAAGAATTCAATAAAACAAGTTCAAGGATTAATTTTTAAGGATTTATAATTTAATTTATCCAAAAATCAATAACGCCCAAATTGGCAACATGATAATGCATTGTGGAGTAAAATTCAAGAATAATATTGTACCAAAAATAATTGAGACGAAAAACGAATCAATATTTATCATGAATTGTACACCGGGTGAATAGTATCCTGTGAATAGTAATTCGGGAATAGTAACCCCATAAATAGTACTCTGGCATGAAAAAGTTAAAACTTATCAAGAATGCTCAGAATAATATTTCTATGAAATGATACTGGATGAAGCGCAAATATCAAGGATATTCTACTAATTTCATGGAGTTTAGAAGCCAAAACTTTAACAAAACGAGTATAGAATTCAAAATCTTAAATGAAATAATATTACTTACATACTACAGAGTATGGAAGAAAATATTACTTCAAACGAATATTGAACAAAATAACATCTCTTACCTTGAAAAGAAGAGTATTCTAACTGGTATAGCGGGGATATTCTTGAAGAAAACTTTCACTGTTTTCTACGCTCAAAGCTTTCTAAAATTCTAAAGAAATACGCTCAAGATTATAGAAGAAGAATTCTCTGATTCTGGTGTGATTTTCAATTCTAACTAAGCATCCTATTTATAGGAGAATGGAAGGGGTACTATTTAAAGAAATCACGGATGCACAGTTTTTAAAAAATCACGGACGTCTTCAACGAATTCTCAACGTAGTATTTTTAAAAATAATAATATAAAATTCAAGTAAAACAAATAACTTTATATATAAAATAATATATTCTATTTTTTTAAAAAAACAAAACTTATTTTAATATATATATATATATATATATATATATATATATATATATATATATATATCACATTCTTGCATTAATACTCCTTCCCGTGAATCTTGATTTCCCCCTTCCCCAGGTTATCAAATTTTCTTCCATAGGCCCCACATGTGGCCCCACTTTAATTATATTAAAATAATTTTCTACCAATTATTTTGAAAAATGATTAAATATGGGTCCATAAAATAAGCAAAATTTACATCAAATACTTCATAAAAAAATCCCTTCAATATTTTTAACAACATTTATCATCATTATTATAATTCACAATATTTAACGACCAGGTCATTCCCAAGAAAGAGGGGGCTTTTCAATAAAGATTTTTCCCTATTGGCGCGTAATTAGGTGACCAAACCTCTCCTTGACAGAACTTCTAGACATCGTCAATATTATAAATAATAATATTAATAACTTTGTCGTCTCAATTATTGATTTAATAATATAAAAAAAAATATTGACAATAATTTAATCAAATAACGTGAGATACTATGCAACAATTACTGTATCAATAATTGAATATAACTGAGTGACTTCTCACGTAAGCATCAATAATCAATACAGTGTACTACTATGCAACCACGCGTATTACTGTACTTTTACCGCCAGGTATTTCAATAGTTAACGGTAAAACTTCTGCCGTTATTTTTGCAAAAAGATATTTTTGTCATTTTCTCATTCCGATAATAATTTCGTTGTGGGGTCCACCAATGATTGTGACGTCGTACGGATATTCCCTGTTAAAACGAATATTCATGACCAATCGAATATTTTATGACAACTTGCATAATTTGCAAAATTTATAAGTACTACCTACAGCTATAACATTATATCAAATCCACACCATAATACTTAAAAAAATATTTTGAGAAAAAAAAATCTTTATTCAAAAAAATCAGTGTCTTACAAATTACAACATTCAATCAATCAAACTTGGAGCCCTAATTTTTTGAAGAACATTGGAGGAAAGTAAGGAAGGTCAAGATCACGAAGATTACAGAATCGAAGGCAAAGAAGGGTGGTTTTGTACTATTCTATTTATTTAATCCAAATTTTTATAATTGGGATGATGGATTCTTTACTTATTTCAGTTTTTAATTTGTCTATGATGAACTAAATTACTTATTAGGCTTGTAATGGATCTTTAGTGTTGAACAATGATTGTTAGGCCTTAATTTCAATAAAATAATACTATCAATTCAGTTTATCTATTGTGATTTGCAATTTAATTTATGGATTATTTCATCACCAATTCTTTGTGAATTTATATGGACTCGAGAGATGATGTATGAATCTAGACCTAATCACTATAGCATGTGTTCTTGAATTCTGTGTTTTAATGGAATCTTGATGAATGTTTTGGATAGAGATGAATGTTTGGGATAGAGATATACTTAACATCGCACGTAATCACATAAAGAACTTGGAATTTAAACCTTCTTTTGATTTTAATTCACATAGAGATATAGTGAATTAGTTAATTAGGGTGTTTGACTTAATTTTATCAAATTGTGGATTTAAGTTAATACGGTGTTAGTGCATCGAGAGATGGCTAATTCTACTTAAGTGTTCTTGATTAATAAATTGAGATAGTGAATTGAACTGAAATAAGGCGTGATAATCAGAGTGAAACTTGAAGTGAAGTTGTAAGCCTAATTCTCTATTTTCTGCATGAAATTGACGGTTTCTTGGTGTGTTAATTGGGTTGGATTTTTAATTGTTCTTAGTTTTTATTAATTATAATCATTAATTTGAATAGTTTAATAAAATTGGGTTAATATAAAACTGGTAACTGTTGGATTTAATTTCATACTAGTCTTTTTGGGAATGATATTTTTTTTATCATTATATTACTTGTTAACCACGTACATTTGTGTGTGAGCGTAATTAGATTTTACCTAACAAGTTTTTGGCACCGTTGTCGGGGACTAGTTTTGATTTTAGTACTTTCAATATCAGTTTAATTAGTTTAGTTTTACTTAAACAAATTTTCTTTTTGTTTTGTTCTTTCTTGTTTCAGGTTTTCTGACTTAGTGTATGTAAACTCGGCCTAAGAAGCCAGACTTGCTTCCTTTTGGGGACGACATCGAGAAAAGGTTTCAAAGACTCAGTAAGTGGATTAAGGACACTAAGGAGAATCTTGATAAGGAAGAAACAATGGTTGCAGAGGATCAGAAAGTGTTAAGGGATTATGCTACTCAAAGGGTGACTGAGCTTCAGTTTAGTATTACCAGACCTACGTTTACTACATATAATTTTGAGATCAAGTTTGGGACCATACAAATTATACAGAACTCCTTGCAATTTGGGGGATTAGCTAATGATGATCCGAATGAGCACTTAGTCAGTTTTTTGGATATTTGTGACACTTTCAGATACAATGGGGTGTCGGATGATGCAGTCAGACTTCGTTTGTTTCCATTTATGCTGCGAAACAAGGCGAAAAGTTGGTTACACTCTTTACTGTCAGGGTCGATTACTACATGGGATAACCTTGCTCAGAAGTTCTTGGCCGAGTTTTTCCCACCAACAAAGATTTCAAAGATGAGGACCGAGATTACTATGTTTGAGCAACTGCATGGGGAGTCTTTATACGAAGCTTGGGAGAGATACAAAGAATTACTCAGGAAATGCCCACATCATGGACTACCCAAATGGTTGCAGATGAACACGTTCTACAATGGGTTGAGTGGTAATCTCTGAACCAGTATTGATGCAGCTTCAAGTGGAGCTTTCACGGCTAAGGGTTATGAGGAAGCGCATGATCTAATAGAAACGATGGAGGCTAACAACTACTAGTGGCCCACAGCGAGAATGATCTAGCCGAAGGCTGCTGGGATGTTAGAGGTAGATGGGGTAACAGCATTAGCGACACAGATTTTAGCGCTGTCGAAGAAAATGGATGCTCTTATAGGTGCACAGACATAATAGGTTGCTTATGTTTGCGAATTATGTGCGGGGGAACATCCTATAGAATAGTGTGACATTATCCCAACAGCGGTGTAGTTTGTGGGTAACTATAATAGACTTTCGCATAATATGTATCAGAATGCCTACAATCCGGGGAATAGGAATCATCCAAATTTTTCGTGGGGTAATAATCAAAATCAGTAGGCTCCAAGACAATCTTATCCCCGGGGTTTCAAAATCAACATCAACAAGCAGCTCCGCTACAAGAGAAAAAGATGAATTTAGAAGAGTTGTTGTTGAAGTACATATCTGGTAACGAGGCGGCAATGAAATCACAAGTAGTAGCCATCAAGAACTTAGAGAATTAGATGGGACAGCTTGCTTTAGCACTTAATAATAGGCCTCAAGGAACTCTACCTAGTGACACAGAGAAAAATCTAAAAGGGAATCACGAACAGTGTCAAGCAATCACTTTGAGAAGTGGAAAGCACCTTGAGGGGCAGAATACAGAAAATTTAGAAAAGAAAGACGTCTAACAAGGTAAAGAAAAAGTGGTTAAAGAGAAACAGGGTGAGGAAAAGTAAGTGGACAAGAGTAAGATAGATGTGGAGCCAGTTGTTTATCCTCCACCAACGTTTCAGCAGAGGGTCCAGAAACAGAAATTGGATATGTAATTCTCAAAGTTTTTGGAAGTTTTCAAGAAACTTTAGATCAACATTCCTTTTGCAGAATCCATAGAGCAAATGTCGAGTTATGCTAAATTTATGAAGGGTATTCCATCAAGGAAGAAGAAATTAGAGGATTACGAGACTATGGCTTTGACGGAGGAATGCAGTGTAGTTCTATAGAGAAAGTTACCTCCGAAGTTGAAGGATTCAGGGAGTTTCATCATTCCTTGAACAATTGGTAACATGGCCTTCAACAAGTGTTTGTGTGAATTGGGAGTTTCACCATTCCTTTGTCATTTTATACCCAGTTGGGTTTGCCAACTCTGAAGCTTACAAACATATCACTTCAGTTAGCGGACAGATCGGTGACTTATCCAAGAGGGATCATGGAAGACATCTTAGTTAAAGTGGATAAATTTATATTTCTAGCAGATTTTATAATTTTGGATTATGAAAAGGACAAAAACATCCCAATCATCTTAGGGAGGCCATTTTTGGGTACGGGTAGAACTTTCATCGATGTTCAGAAAGGGGAATTAAGCATGAGGGTTCAAGACCAACAAGTCAAATTCAATGTGTTCAAAGTCATGAAGTTCCCTACGGATG
Organism: Panax notoginseng; assembly: GCA_016801055.1. Lineage (NCBI taxonomy): Eukaryota > Viridiplantae > Streptophyta > Magnoliopsida > Apiales > Araliaceae > Panax > Panax notoginseng. Next base: position 32,084,544 of record CM029015.1, on the reverse strand, counting down.
AGGAAGAGTGTTTTCGGTTAGATGTGACTGACAAATATAAAATGAAGATTTGGTTAAAAGTTTGGTCTGAGATTCATTGGAAAATACTCTACTAGGGGATAAGGATTTTGATGATCCAGAGTTCGTAGACTACTTGTATATGCTGGATTCTTTGCATAGAATTAGCAGGTTCAAGGTACCATTCGAGCCATTACACACGAAAGAAAAAGCTTCGGAACGAATGAAACCTTCACTCAAGGAGCCACCCACTCTTGAGCTTAAGCCCCTTCCTAAATACCTCAGGTATGCTTATTTGGATAATTCTAATACTTTACCTATTATTATTGCATCTACGCTTAACTAATTATAGGAAAGTAAGTTGCTGAGGGGTGCTTAGAGAGTACAAGTCGGCTATAGGATGGACGATCACTGATATAACAGGGATCAACCCCTCCTTTTACGTGCACAGGATTCTCTTGGAAGAGGACTCAAAGCCAATAGTGGAACATCAAATACGACTAAATTTGATCATGAAAGAAGTGGTAAAGAAGGAAATATTGAAGTGGTTAGATGCTAAAATAATTTACCCAATTTCACACAGTACTTGGGTAAGTCTAGTTCAATGTGTTCCAAAAAATGGTGGAATGATAGTAGTGAAGATCGACGACAATGAACTGATTTTGATGAGGACAGTTATCGGATAGAGGGTTTGTATGGACTACAGAAAGTTTAATAAGGAAACTCGAAAGGACCACTTTCCTCTACCTTTTATCGATCAGATGTTGGACCAGTTGGCTAGGCATGAATACTACTGTTTATTGGACGGATACTCGGGGTACAACCAGATAGTAATAGCTCATGAGGATCAAGAAATGACTACCTTTACGAGTCCATACGACACCTTGCATTTAGGAGGATGTCCTTTAGGTTATGTAACGCACCGACTACTTTCCAAAGATGAATGATTGCCATCTTCTCAGACATGGTGGATAGGAATGTTGATGTCTTCATTAGATGACTTCTCCGTTAATGGGAGCACTTTTGATTAGTGTCTTGAAAATTTGGTCATAGTTCTAAAAAGTTGTGTGGAAACCAACTTGGTGCTAAACTAGGAGAAGTGCCACTTTATGGTTGAAGAAGGAATTATTCTGGGGCACAAAGTCTCTGCAGAGGTGTTAGAGGTTGATAGGGCAAAGCTGGACATAATTGAGAATCTTCCACCGCCGAATTCAGTTAAGGGAATCTGTGATAACCCGGGATTTCGAATAATCAAAAAATTTGCGAATAATTTTTTTTTATATTAATAATAATTATCAATTCTATGACAAGTATCGGTGATACGTGTATCGAGAAAGTCAATTTATGTATTGACTAATAAAATTAGAGTAAAGTTGTGCTTAACAACTTTAGAAACCCTAACCCTAATTTCTGGAAAGGGATTCGATAGAAAATATAATTAAAATAATTATATTGATGAGTACATGTTTGTACTGTATAGAATTTTTGATCGGATAAGGTTTGAAATTAATAAAACCTAATAAGAGATTAGAAACCCTAATCTCAGGATTAGAAACCCTAACGTACCGTTAGAAATCCTAATCGAAAGCTGGAAAACCCTAATTTCATATTCGGGAATCCTAAACCCTAAATTAGGAAACCCTAACTCTAATCGGCAAGCCTAATGTGTGTATCAAACTTAAATATGGTTAGAAAGCCCTAATTATATTTTTGTTATATTAATTTCTATTTTACAAACCCTAATTGTAATTTAGAAAAAAATATTTTTCTAATTAAAACCCTAATTCGTGGGTTATAAACCCTAATGATCATTTTGACCCTAATTGCTAAATTAAGCAATTTTAATTAGAAATATTAATCCTAATTAGCAAGATTGAATTTTATGATTAGGAAATATTGATATAATTATCGAATCCTAATTGTAATTTGGAATTATTAATTTTCTATTTTGAAAACTGAAATTTGAAATTATAGAAATTAAATTGCAAATCTAAAGGTTTAAACCCTAAACCCTAAAGGGTCTAAACCCTAAACCCTAAGGGTTTGTACAAATTCCATGTTTGCCATTAAATTTATTTTTCAAATGACCAAAATACCTTTTTTACATTTTAAATGAGCTAACTTGTAAAAATGACTAAAACTTTAGTTGTTCACCAACTATTTTGACCAAGGTGACTTATCTTACCAGCAATCAGCCTCCAATTAACACCTAGCATCAGATCTAGCAACTTACACGCATTATTTATAAATTCAAGAGAGAGAAAATCCATTAAATTGCTCCTTTAGACAAGTTACTCTCACCAACTCTCTCTCTCTCTCTCTTAGCATACTAAATTTCTTAGGAAAATCAGTTCCAAAAGAACCCACTTGATCACCTAGATCAGATTTGGAGAGCAAGAATCAAAGATTGTTCAAGAAAGGTATAAAACCTACTTTTATTTTTGATCTTTATTACTAAGAAAAATTTTCTGTTTAAGTGTTTAAATCAGTGCTAGAGGATGTTATATGATGATCTATGTTGATATAACATAGATCCATAGCATCAAAATGCTTTAACAAGGAGTTTTACAAAATCTGTCCAAGAACACAAATGTCGCATGACAAGTAAATGTCAGTAGTCGTAAATCCTTTTCTGTTCTTGATTTTTCGTGTTTTATGTTTTAGATCTATAGTCTGACATGAGGTCTTGGATCTGGAAGTGGTATAACAGCCATTCAATGTCCAGATTGTAAGATATTGACGGTCAAAACCCGTTGACCGGGCATGATCGGTCAAAATCTGGGTAACCCAGAAACTTGAAATCAGCGCCTGACAAGATTTTCCAAGCAACAGATCTGTCAGTTATGATATATGTTGTTGATGTTGTTGTGACCATGTTATAGCCTTTATAATATACTATAGATATGGGTCTTTATAACGCTTAAAAAATCAATAGATAGATCATGGCAGGTGGTCAAAGTAGACCATTCGCACTGTTTTTGCAATTCTGGAATTTCCAGAAAACGTATGAACAAAGTTTTTGTCAGAGTTTGACCGAGTCGTATCTTGTGGGTTTGTTATTGATAAACTGACTTGTTGTTATACTCATGTACCTTGACACTAGTACTATAACTTTGGACCATAACATAACTGATTCGACCATCGGAGCTGGAAGAGAATTTAACCACAAAGTAGACAGTCGAAGCTGTTTGGGTTTATGGGAAGCCCAGAAAGCCCAGAAGCTTCTGACAGCTACTTTGGGGCTTCAGATCTTGCAAATTTGTTGTTGTATGATCAAGTTGTTGGTTGTGTGCTGTAGTATTACATTTTGGCTACACAATCACAGTTTAAGCTAGCCCAGAAACGAATTACACCGAGAATCATGGCCGGTCAAACAAGGCAGGTTGATAGCAAAGCTGTCAGTGTTCTTGAGTTCAAAAACACCAACAGCGACGCTTTATGTCGCTAAAGGCCTACAGCGACGGTTTTAATTATTTTAATTTCTGAATTTCCGAAAAATGAATAAAAAATAGAAATAAATTCTAAAAATTACCAAAAATAGTTTTAAAAATTATTTTAAATTATGAAAAATAATTTTTGACCAATTGGAATATTTTTCTTTAATATTTATAATTATTTAAATATTAAAAGTATTTAATTTATTTAATTAGTGTATTAAATAAATTAGAGAAAAATGATTTAATATTATGAAAAATTATTTTAAATAAGAATAATGTATTTAAAAATATTTAGAGTTATAAAATGTAACTTTTAATATTTTTGGAGAATTTTCATTAATAAATTAATATTAATGATATTAGATTTATTTAATTATTAAATTAAATTAATAAGATAAAAATGACTTTATGGATTTAAAAATCATTTTAAATAAGAATAAAGTGTTAGAAAATATTTTAAATTATAAAATATAATTTTTAATATTTTTGGAGAATTCTCATTAATAAATTAATATTAATGATATTAGATTTATTTAATTATGATATTAAATAAATGAATTTAAAAATAATTTTATGGATTTAAAAATCATTTAGAAGTGAGAAAAATGTTTTAAAAATATTTTAAATTATAATTAATGACTTTTAATATTTGGATAATAATTTCATTAATATTTAAATATTAATGGTGATGATTTAAAAATAATTTTGATTACTTTAAAAATCATTTAAGTAGAATATTGATAATTTAAAAATATTTAAAGTTATTAACAATAACTTTAATATTTTGACAAGTATGTTATTAATATTTTTATATTATTAAATATTAATAATGATAAGATTATTTAATAATTAAATCATTTAAAAATGATTTAAGTGTTTGAAAAATTATTATAAATTATAATAATTATTTATAAATTATTAAAAGCTTCCAGAAAATATTATAAATAATATTTGACCTATCTAAAATAATATTGAAGCTTAGAGACCAAGTTTAATTGACAATTAATGTGCTAATTGTCGGATAGGGTGACTAGAACACCGAAAATAGACCGAAGTCCAACCAGACCGAAATAGTTAGACTTGATAAGTGTTTATATAGGTTATAAACACTAATGTGGCTATGTGGTAATGTGTCTAAGAGAAGTTTGACTGTAAAATACAGTGTTACGTGTTATAAATTATTGCGCTAATTGTGAGACCGACATTGTTGATTATAGGTTTTACGAACGCAGTTAATTATATTGTGTAGCTGTAATCAACGTGAAAGGCAAGTTTCCTAACTCAACCTTGAGTTATATTCATTCAATTACTTTAATGGTTAATTATTGATAATTATACCATGTCCAGAGAATTTATTGTTGATTATTCGCAGTTAGTGCATGATTAAAATTCAATTTAAATTACTGATTCGGAAAAATATATATTCGTAGAATTACTGTTGTTGGATATTTATATCTGCAGAAACTAATATTGACAGTACAAATAATTCCTGTTTATTGTCAAATTAAATTGAGAAATGTCTTAACTAATTATTCTAGCTAGACGAACATTTGTTAGAACTTGATACATACGAGAAGAGAAATCAATTGTTATTGATAGATCGATGCCAATTATTTTGGCTAGATCGATAAGTAGATAGAATTTGAAATCACAGTATTTCGTTGTTAAATCAAAAATCTTGATTTTGAGACTGAGAAGAACAACCTTTTATATAAAGGGAACATTTTGGGTCATATATTCGACCATTGCGCGCTATTAAGTATTATGCATAATATAGGGTACAAGGAGTTGGCCGGCTCTAAGTACTTGCAGAGGGGTATGATTTAATCTTTATGGTTATCTGATATGCCTGCGTATGTATCAAAGTAAATATTTGATAGATACCTGAGAAAATAAGTTCTTAGATCTGGTGGAATCACTCAGCATAAATCTGGAAATTATTCCACTTTGTTATTGCGTAGAATTGATTCTTGAGTATTCAATAGAATATCGTAGAAACTTTGAAAGCGTTGTACTCTTTCATTATCAAATTATTACGTTGCCTAGAATACAAGAAGAATTGTTATTGATTAACGATTTGTTCAGCTATTTCAAAGTTCCCCGAACTTTAGTTTCATTCTATCAAAATAGATAGTCTGTTCTTGTTGATTCATATACCTTTATTGTATGTCTTAACTTGTGGGGCAAACTTGTTGCTCACCCTTGCTATAAATAAAATATTTCAGCTAGGAACGAAGAGGACAGCGGGTCAAAGAAGATCAAAGGCAAAGGCAAAATGTTGGAGTAGTTATAATGAACAATATTATTATGTTGTGTTGTATTGTAAATCCTTTTTGTATATCTAAGGGGTATTTCTGTAATGTTAAGGTTAGTGGACCTGGGACTTATGTATTAACAATATATGCTAATGACTTATGTAATCCTATTTATATATGAATGGGTAGTTAGATGTTATTAAATTATGGATCGTGAACACCAAACTCGGGGGTCAGGTAACCTGAATTTGGGGGTGTCACAGAATCCGCAGTTTTCTTGGACAAGGCGAATTCTACTGCAGGTTCATAAAGGATTTCTCTAAGATTACTAAACCATTATGATGTCTCATAGAGAAAGATGCAGTTTTTAGTTTCGATGAAGAATGTAAGTTAGCATTTGAGCAGTTGATGAAGAAATTAGTTATAGCTCCCATGATCGTAGCACCGGATTGGACAATGCCTTTTAAGTTAATGTGCGATGCTAGCGACTACGCAGTAGGGGTTATTTTGGGTCTACGTCGAGAAAAGATATTTTATGCCATATACTACGCAAGTAAAACCCTCACAGATGCCTAATTGAACTGTACAACCACCGAGAAGGAATTACTTGAAGTAGTATACCCCTTTGACAAATTCAAAGCTTATTTAATTGGAACAAAGTTGGTGGTATACACAGATCACTCATCGATTCGTTATCTGATTTTGAAGAAGGATGCTAAGCCGAGACTCATCGGATGGATTCTACTCTTTCAGGAATTTGACTTGGAAATAAAGGATAGCAAAGGGACAGAAAATTAAGTGGCGGATCATCTTTCGAGACTAGAAAATCTAGATAAGGATGGGGCAGATAAGTGTTTAATCAATGAATTATGTCTGAATTAGCAGTTTTTGGGAGTAAACTCTGAGTTTCCATGGTATGCGGATTTTGCCAATTACTTGGTGAGCAAAATCTTTCCCCTTAATTTGTCACGTCAACAGAAAAAGAAGTTCCTATATGACGTTAAGTGGTACATGTGGGACGAGCCCAATTTATTCAGAAAGTGTGCAGACAAAATGATTCGTAGATGTGTGCCACACAACGAAGTGAAGAATATTTTGCATGAATGCCATTCATTTGCGTACGGGGGAAACTATGGGATTGAGCGGACAGCGGCCATGGTACTTCAGGCAGGATTCTATTGGCCTACTATGTTCAAGGATGCCCACCAGTTCATGAAAAACTATGACAGAAGCCAAAGGATGGGTAATATCTCAAAAAGGAATGAGATGTCGCTCAACACTATAATGGAAGTAAAGGTTTTTGATGTACGGGGGATGGACTTCGTGGGACCTTTTCTTCCATTATTCAACAACCTGTACATTCTGCTAGCTGTGGACTTCGTGTCAAAGTGGGTTGAAGCCGTAGCACTCCCTATAAATGATGCTAAGGTGGTTCTAAAGTTTTTATAGAAGAACATCTTCACAAGGTTTAGCATACTAAAAGTAATCATAAGTGACGAGGGAAGTCACTTCTACAATAGATCATTATAGCTCTATTGGCAAAGTATGGGGTCAATCATAGGGTTGTAACAACGTATCACCCCCAAACGAATGGTTAAACTGAGGTTTCCAACAGAGAGGTGAAGAGAATTTTAGAGAATGTGGTGAATCCGAGCAGAATAAATTGGTCTCTAAAGTTAGATGATGTATTATGGGCTTATAAGATAACATTACAAGCTATAAATGACTTAATTTGTGGTTGCTTGTTTACTATCAGCATTTCCTCAGCATTGGAGTTGACCATCCTATAAAATAAAACTCCTTTAGTACTGGTATAGAAATTTACACAAACATAATATTTTTAATGTTATTTTTATGTGTAATTTAATATTTTTATGGACTCGAAGACTATATACTAAGATTTCTCTTCCTTATATCTATAGCCTTAATAGCTCCGATACCATCACTACTACAAAGTAATAAATAGACAACACTTAAACCACAACGTTTTTATAAAAAACGTTGTGATATTTTTTTTATAACGTTTTTTAACAAAATATTATAAATACATATAAAAAAATGTTATCTATTGAAGCTTATAAAGTTTTTTTTAAACAAAACGTTATCTTTTAGAAAAACACGGAGTTATGCACTGGGAGTCGGGTAAGAAAAAAAAACACGGAGGTTTTCATTTGTACCTTCTCCTTTTCGAAGTTCTCAAACTCTCCCAGTCTACTATGGTAAATCTCGTACCCAGCCGTATCTAACTCCCTAAATCTCATTCCCAACCATATCTCTCTCCCTAAATGTCTCATATCCACCCTTAATATCTTATACAAGAGCCTAAATCTCTCATACCGATTCAAGCCCTAATCGCGCATAGGAATTGCATCTGATGGGAGGCGGAATCAGTCGAAATCAGTCAGTGGGGGATTTTAGGACCGAAATCAGTCTAAATCTCTCATACCAAGTCAAGCCCTAATTCTGATGACGGAGGGTTTAGATCTGCATCTGATGTGAGGCGAAATCAGTCGGTGGAGGATTTTAGGAGCGGTGGAGGGGGCGAATTGTTCAGACTCACGACGAACTTGGAATTGTCAGGTACGTTTTCTTTTGTCTTTGATCTGTGTTTTAGGCTTAGTATTAACTATTGTTTGTTTGTTTGTTTTTGTTTCTTTTTCTTCTTTTTGATTGTTATAATTTCAGATAGTGTGAATCTCTGTCGATGATTCGATAATTAGGTAACTTTTTTTCTGTGTTATATTTGTTCGAGCGCCATTCCATTTTTTATTTTTTTAAAAAAAATTTGTTTGCTGGTAATTTGACTATGAGTTTGATTTTATGAGTGGAGTCGAACTTTTTACAGGAGATGATGATATCTTTGTGAGTTTTCCAGATTGCTTCTAATGTGGGATGTTGTGAATGTTTTGCACTACTTAGGTATGTAATTGGAATCTCTCTGTTCATAAGTTCTAGGAATGGGTGATACAGCAGATGGCAACCTTTTTTTTGTTTCAGTGGTTGCATCATTGTCGAATGGTAATGCAAATACTTTAGTGTAGTGACTGACTATATCGAATGCTCTAGCTATGTATATCGAATGTTTTGTTTTGACTACATGAATTTCTATCTTGTGGAAGTAGATCACAGTACTTATTCCACTCTCTTTCCTTTCTGTTTTTGGTTGAGGACATTCAAATTATTGAGCTGTTTGTTTAGCCTTACTGGTCATACTGGTTAAATTATGGAAATTCTTTGGCTCGTTTAACATGTGTTCTGGTTAATTTATTGATTAAAATATTGAAGCAGTCCTCTGATTTTGCTAACAATCTAATTTCTATAGGGTTCAGTTCTTACTTCATAGAAGTGAACAAAATTTGTAACTAACTCTCCAGTGAAATTGCAGGTTATTTATTCTGGTGCAGTTCTAGAGGTTTGCATGAGGAAACTGGTTTTCTATCCTGAAATTATTGGTTTCATTGAAGAAGAAAAGGAAAAGTTCCCATCTGTGAATGTTCATTATGCATATAATTCTCCACCAAAGTTGATGATGTTGGATGATGATGGAGAACATAAGGAAAGGTGATATTCATTTATTGACTTCTGATGTTTACCTCCAATTACGGAAAAAATTATCCTAGTTGGCCTTGTTAAGCATTTAAGCTAATGTGTTAAAATTACATACGGTCGTGTATGTCCCTATTCGGTTGAAGCTAGTATTTATATTCTTTTTCTCCATTCCCAGCCTAGAGGAATATAGTAGGTGCAAGAGGACTGTCCAAATTATTGGTCCAAGTTTGTAGTGTCCGATGTTGACATGCACCTATACTTGAAGTTTTTATACTTTGAATCATCGCTACTGGATCTGAGTTGATTCCACTGTAGTGGAGGTAAAAATAGCCATAGTCGAGTTGCATAGTCAAGTTGCAGCCTCTTCTCTCTCTTTCTCCTTTATCCATATTTGTTCCAATGAGCTTATTTTTGTAGAAGAAATGTAATGGATGATTTGTTTAGTGGGTTGATTAAAGATTTATGTTGTCCTAATTATTTGTTTGGGGGTTAAATGTGAAATGTTAGCTAATAATAGCCGTTAATCCGGATCAATTTTGGACATAGTTCTCATTTAGTGTATGTAGATGGCAAAAATTGACATTTTTTTTGCAGGACCGAGGGGATATTAATTATTTTGACTTTTGGTGGTTTGGTTTTTGAGGAACAGGTCAAACAAAATCAGAGAGGAGCAAGAAGGATGCTGATGCTTTGGGCAAGTATGTTTTCTGTTTTATTCCAATTATCTTATCTGTAATTTAATTATGATATTGAAGTTGATATTCTAAAAGTTGGCATCTCTTGTACATTCACATCAGCCAAAATATTATTTGTTGCTGAAGCTTTAATATGGTTTATGCTTATCAATGTACTTTATTACACTTGTTATGGCTTCCCACTAATGGCCAAGGCTTTTTTGGATTGTGTTAATAAATATGACTTTCCATTAAACAACTTTTCTTCCTTTTATTTTCTGAGAAATTGTTCTTATTTTAAGTGTTTCTTATTCTAAGATTATTTTGGAAATCTATTTTTGGGACAACTGATGAAGTCGAATTAAAGTTTATAAATAGGTAATTGGTCTTTTTGTGCATTGTATGTTTCTTAGTATGTTTTTTTCCTCTTTAAACTCTAGTCTCTATATGTAACAGTACTTTTATTTCCTAATAGGAGGAGTCATGAAGATTTAAATCTTTTCAGTATAATTCTTAATCAAGAAATTAGGAGGTTAACAAGACAGGTAACATCCTTTATCCTCATGTAGTTTTATTATATTAATTGCATAAAGCCACTATCATCGTTCAAACCAAAAAAAGAACTATATAACTGAAATAACATGTTAGCCAGATTGATGCATAATGTATCAAGCTTCTATGCCTTGCATTTTCCCTAATGCTACCTCTATTCTTCAGGAACTTTTTCAAGGAGCACAACCATGTTTTAGCCATTCTTCTGAATAGGTATGGTAATGCATTACTTTGGCACATGGAATTTACTGTCATGATTCAATTGATGAAATGACTTTAGGAGTTAGGACATAAAACGGTTTCTCTGTTTTGTCACATGGTTATGTTCAGTTGTTGTTTTCTGAACTTCCAACTGATTCTATTTTAAATTCTTAGAAAGTCCATTTCTGGTATTGCAGGAGAGATTCGTTCTTTAATGAACTACTGTTGTTGGAATGGAATATAAAGGAACATGATGCACGTATAATCTCTCAGTATTCTGAGGCTGGACCCCTAGTCCATAGCATAGTTGAAGTTCCTCATTCATATGGATTTGCATTCCTGTTTAGGGTTGGTGATGTTCTATTAATGGATCATAGGGATGCTCATAACCCTTGTTGTGTCTACAGAACAAGCTTAATTTTTCTATCCACTGTTGTAGAGGAACTAAATTTTGTTGAAGAGTCATGTAGAGTAAATAATGTTGATGAAGAATGTATTTTTGATGTGGCTACCACCACCTTTTTTTTCTTTTTTTTTTCTTTACCTACAACATTCTAAAAATGTTGTATAATTTGGTTAAAAATGTTGTCTGATATATTAAACTACAACATTTTTATCCAGAAAACGTTATGGAATCATACATTCTACAACGTTTTTAAGCATTTGCTAATTTATAGAAGATAAATCTACAACGTTTTTTTCTTAAAAACGTATTGTAATGTGCTTAACTACAACATTTTAAAAACGTTGTGTAAGGGTGTTAAATAGATGACACCCTTAACCACGACGTTTTTCTGACTAAAATCACAATATTTTTTTTCGCGTTATCTATTTACTGTTTTGTAGTAGTGCATTAATGTAACACCCCTTTATCTATACTCCCACGGTATCCGATATGGTGCTTACTACTAGTCAATGTATATAATGCATTCAAATCTATATGCTCATGGTATTCGATTCTATGCTTATATCTAATTGAGTGACTATACAATTATAACCAGATGCAATTCCTATAGATCCGAGATTCACAGTACCCTATAACAGATAACAATTCCCAAGAGAACTATTGATGTGTTTGGATACCCTCACTTAGATGTATGAAATGTATCTGCGAATAGTATCTATTTATACGAAATTCAGAGTACCAGTAATAACTTGAACAATCCATATTACCAATATCCTCACTCAGATGTATAGTCTATACCATGTGAATTACATTACCGTATTGATAGTACCTATCTATCTGAAATCCAGAGTATTAACAACATGAACAGTCCATATTGTCAATACCCTCACTAAGATAAATAGTTCCCAAGGATCTCAAGCTATATTGAAAATTCTAATTACATCTATATATGTAAAGAAAACACAATTGCAGAAATAAAAGATGGTATATATATCATATATTAAAGTTTGATTACATGATTTTTCATAAAGAATTTCGTATTACAAAGTATTACATTCAGCTAGGCAGTAATATACACTAATCTAAGCAAGGACGCTTCCTTTTATTAACTCCAGATGTGTCCGGGTTACCATCTAATACTGCAAAGGGAATAATTTATAAGGGTGAGCTATGACATGCTTAGCAGGTTTTATATTTATAACAATATATGATTTGAAGAAGTATAATAGTTCAAAACTCAACTGATTATTGTTACCATTTTTGGAATTTCTATTTCAACCATTTCTGGACTTTTTATTTCTGTCAGTCACAAAGACATAAAAAATTTGTTTAGATATGATATAGGGGATCAACTTATTCAACATCCTAGGAGTATGCATCTTATCCTAATCGTGCCCATATGCACAAGTGTCAATATTTAATTGACCCAACATCTATCCCTTTTTGGGACACACAACTCAGTATAAGATGTCTTACCAAAATAATTTGGTTTGACATAACAGTTTATGCTCAATAAATAATATCATATGAATAAATGATTCATTTCTTAAGTTATGTTGAAACTATAGCAATAACTTTGCAACAATTGGTAATTCAAGTTTAGGTTTGGTATAATTAAAATAGGGTTCAATAAATTGCCTGAGCAAAGATTAATCAAGTAATGCTACTCGATTCGTTAATACACACCTAAGATGTTCATTCATATAAATCTAACACATTAGTATTGATAACAATACTTAAATACATAAACTATTTATGTTCGGGTTAACTTTGGTAGGGTTTCAGTGTATAAAGACTTTACCGGGCAATTAATAACTCGATTAAACTTTATTTATAAGCTTTATTATATTTTTAGATAATTTATATATCTTTTATAATAATTTATGGAAGTTTATAATAATTTTTAAGTATTTATTTATCCCTTAAATAATTTTTAAGTCATTTATTTCTATTTCTAAATAATTAATATTTACTTAGATTATTATAAAAACCTTGTTTATTATTTTTAAATAATTTATAATCATTTATTATGATTTTTAGATCATTAATATTATTTTTAAATAATTATTTCTTATTTATAAATAATTATTCTAATTACTTTATTATTAACTTAATTATTAATAATATCCAAATAAATAAAATATTTATTGAATTTATGTAAAAATATTAAAAGTTAATTATTATAACTTAAAATAATTTTTAAAACTGTTTTTGTAATTATTTATAATTATTTATTAATTATTTCTAATTTTTATTAATTTATTTATTAGAAAACATTTTCTGTCTATCGCTAATGCCCTATTGTGATAGAAAGTGTTGCTATAGGTGTTCTTGAGTTTCTGAAAATCAGTTGGTCATGACCTAGAGACCAGTTTGACCTTAATATAATTATCTATTGTTAATGATTCTAGGTTTAGAAGTATTTGGGTGTTATAGTACTCCTGCAGTAGTACAACATCATACCAATTTCATGCTTTAACCTATATATAACAATAAATTATAGAGGCTCAAAGTCACTGTCAGAGCTGTTCTTGAGTTTCTGGGTAACCCAGAACAGTGGTCATGGTCGGTCAGCGATTTTGTAGCTTCTAGATCTTTCAATCCGTTTGATAAATTTGTGTTTTGTTTGTAGTAATATGTAGTCTATATATCAAGGTACATATATATAACACTTATTTGGACAAAGTATGATTCTAAGGTCTCGATCTATGTTGGTCAAAGTACAGCCAAAGGTTGTTCTTCATGTTCATCAGTTTTCTGGGTAACCCAGAAAACTTAGTCATGCTCAGTCAACGACTTTTGACCATTAATTATGGTAATCCTATGAATTGTTTAAATGATTGAGTGTCATAGATATGTGGTATGTATGTCAATGTATTAATTCATTACAATTAGTCATTATAACATCAAACAGAAAGCGATTAAAAGGTTGGTCAAAGTAGCCGGTTCAACCTGTTCTTGAGTTTTCTGGGTAACCTAGAAAACATAACTCCGTGTTCGGTCAACCAATTTTAACCACCTATATCTTGCAATATATGGATCCAATGAATCTGTTTTCTTTTCCAGATTAAAGACCTTATGTCATACTACATCTAACATATAATTAATAAACCTAACTATTAACATACACGGATCTACAGGCTTTGACATTCGACTGTCAGACCTGTTTTTCCAAAATTTCTAGATTGATTAAAATACTATTTTGATGCATCTAGATGTTATGAAAACATGTTCTATCAACTTAGCGTACTTTCTAACATGTTATTACATAAATCTAAACATCTAAACAATAAATTAAACATAGCATCAAAGATCTAGCTTAAAATTAGGCGTTGCACATTTTCTTGCTTGATTTTGATTTCTGGCTACTGAATCTGTTGTTGTTATCACCAAGGCTTATTTAGGCAGGTTATATGAGTGTATAGGCTTGTAAATTTCGTTAGTTTGTACTAAACCAAGGCTGCCTTTTATAGAATTTTCAAACTTGGGTTTTTGGTCATTTAATCACCTATTTGCCTCCTAAAATATCTGATATGTGACTCTGATGCTGCATGGGAGTTTGGAAGCAGGTCATGTGATGTTTTAAAACTTGTGTTGATGACTCTTAACCTACTTGTGAGCTAGTTGATCAAATTAGTAGCTTAATTATGCCTTAATCCTCTTTAAACTTGATTAGGGTTTTGATTTTTATAATTAATGATGTTTATTAGCACCTAATTGAAGTTTAGCAATCATGATTAGGTGTTAGGATATCCTAATTAGGGTTAGGGTTTACAAATTAGGATTAGGGTTTGTAATCTAGGGTAAAGGCTTGTAATCTAGTGTTCCTAACTTAGATTTTTCATAAATCCTAACAAACATGGCAAAATGTTCTGTTAGTGTAAGCACGACAAAGCAGCTTGTCAAAACATATATACCTAAAAGTCTGTTTTTAGAAGAAAAAATTTAAGCACAACGTGTGGTACAATTTTGGGTAAAAGGAAGAAAGGGTGGCACGATTTTTCTTAGCAAGGACTTTAGCCATTATGGCAAGATCTGGTATGCATTTATGTGCGCGAAGTTATTCCCTTCGACGCATACCAGTGAGGTAACAAGGGAGAAAGTGCCATTGTTGTACACTATTGTGAAGGATTTCGACATCGACTTCGGCTCCATCATCAGTTTTTCTATACAGCGATGCCTGAGAGGGCCATTCTTAGGCCGACTGCCACACCCATCCTTCATATGTGGGTTGTGCAGGCAGGCAGGTGTTCAATGGTCTGGGGATGAGCCTGTGCAGTAGCCACTCCAGTTGTTAGACTCCAGAATGATTGCACGATATACTGTCTGGCCTAGAGGGGAATTTCATCCACAAGGTATCAGTTTTGTATTTCTAGAGGCTCCTACGGAAGAAGAAGAGGTTGAGGACACTTCGGAGGATGATGAGTTCCAAGATGATGAGATGATCGGAGAGTAGGAGACTGAGGGGAATAGAAGGACGGGAAGGTACATGTTCAGTTCTCAGTTCCGCAGTCTTTAGAGACAAATGGATAAAAGAGATAAAGATGCTAATAGAAAGATGACCCGACTGGCGGCACGACAATACCATATGTTCAATGCTATGAGCAATTCCTTCGCTTCATTGAACGCATCCTTACAAAGTCTAAAACATGCCGCTGCAGCTCAGTTCCAGTTCTAGACGCCAAAGCCCATGCCACAATATCCTTTATCTGATTCAGATACAGAGGAGCGCAGAATATTTGTCCCACTACCACCATCACCACCATTACCTCACGCTTAGCTGATTACGGGGAAGTCATCTTGCGCTTACTGCTATATTCTTACAATGAGGGCATTGTAACTGCTAAGTTTGGGGGAGTTTAGTATAGTTAGTTTAGTATAGTTATTTGTTCATGTTTTAGTTTCTTGTTTTTGTTATTTGTTTATTTTCCATATGTTGTCATGTTTAGTTCATGTTCATTATGTTTGCATTCATGTAGTGTAGTTGCATAGTAGTTTTGCATAGTAGTGTAGTGAATAGTTTATTGTATTCAGTTTATTGTTTTTTTTAAAATAAATAAATTGAAAAATTATAAAAATATTAGTTTAGTTTATTGTGTTTATATTGCTTTTAGTTTATCTAGCATGATTCCAGCTGCTAGATTGTTATAGTCTGTCGTGGCCAATGATGAGATTAGAATTGTGTAGACAAGTATGGTTTTGATTATTAAGGTTTTGACGTGATTTCTTGTTATGAATTGAATCTTTTTCTGTTTGAAACTAATATAATAAGGATAGCATAGTAAGGACAGCTTTGTTGACTGATTGAGTCTAAAATGACACATAATGGATCTCTAAAGGATAATGCTAGTTTGAATGAAAGGAACTCATGAATAACCCGTGAAGGCTGAAATTAGACAAGGACCTAAGTTTGGGAGAAAATTTGGGGTATATAAGCTATTTATGAAAAAAATATAATGAATAAACATCGTGGCTAGTCTAGTTTTGTGGCCTTTATTACTTGAGTAAGAAAGCCCGAGGGGATGTCTTTACACTTAGCGCCCTAAGTCCTAAATGGCTTGGGAGTTGTCGGTCGAAAGCTCGCTAAGGTAGCATTGAAAAGCCTAAGGGAATAAGACATTGCACAATCATGAGTATAAAAAAGAGAGAGAATAAGACAGGAAAAAGACCAAAAAGCCCCGTAAGTGAAAAATAAAGCATAACTATTCCATTTTGACCCTTGAAATTGGTAACTGTTTGATTTTAATAGGAACTAGCCCATTTTTGGATTTCTTGAGTTTACAAGGTATGATGCCTTCAAAGAGACCTATTATGTATTAAATTTGATTTTATATCAGTGAGCATAGTTGTTCAGCACACACGCACTATATCAATGATAACAGTCTAAGATTTGACGATTGATTGGGAAATTACTGATTTGTTTTTATATGAAGTACTATCATGTTTACTTGATTTCTCTGAGGCAGGTCGAATAGACTTGTCTCTGTCATTACTGCTGGCTTCGTAAGCATGTAGATTAGTTACATTCCATTCCATTGCATTGCAGTGTGTTTTGTGTTGTGCTTGAGGACTATCACAGTTTAAATTTGGGGGAGTTTGATGAGTGGGTTTTATACCTACGAATCGGCTTCTGATATGGAATTAAACAGTGTTGATAATGTCTATTTATGTACAATTTTACTTATTTTTGTGTTATTTTATGTTTAGGTTGCATTACATGGCATTCGTGGCATAATGGTGGCGTTGTGGAGAGAAAGTGACACAAAATGAGAAAAAGTCATCTGCAAAAGCACCCCCTGCCGGGGCGAGAATTATAGTGAAGAAAACCCCCGCCGGGGCGGGGGTACATGAGTCAAGAATAGTAGCACCACCACCTCCCCCCCCCCGTCGGGGCGGGGGTACGGGGAGAGAGAAAGTCTTTTTCTTTAATTAGAATTCTACAGTTACGTGAATAGAACACTTTGGCATGGATTAGGACTATGTTGGGCGTCATTTTATCAGTGTTATACATGACTTATGCTGGGATATAACACAAAAGAACAGAGATCAATTACAACATTCAATCAATCAAACTTGGAGCCCTAATTTTCCGAAGAACATTGGAGGAGACAAAGGAAGGTCAAGATCACGAAGATTACATCATCGATGGCAAAGAAGGGTGTTTTTGTACTATTCTATTTATTTAATTCGAATTTTTATAATTGGGATGATGGATTCTTTACATATTTTAGTTTTTAATTCGTCCATGATGAACTAAATTATTATTAGGCTTGCAATGGATCTTTAGTGTTAAACAATGATTGTTAGGCCTTAATTTCAGTATTATTAGTTTAATAATACTATCAATTCAATTTATCTATTGTGATTTACACTTTAATTTTTGGATTGCTTGATCACCAATTCTTTGTGGATTTATATGGACTCGAGAGTTGATGTATGAATCTAGACCTAATCACTATAACACGTGTTCTTGAATTCTATGTTTTAATGGAATCTTGATGAATGTTTAGGATAGAAATATACCTAACATCGCATGTAATTGCATAAAGAACTTTGAATTTAAACCTTCTTTGATTTTAATTCACGTAGAGATATAGTTAATTAGTTAATTAGGGTGTTTGGCTTAATTCTATCAAATTGTTGATTTAAGTTAATACGGTGTTAGTGCATCGAGAGATGGCTAATTCTACTTAAGTGTTCTTGATTAATAAATTGAGATAGTGAATTGAACTGAAATAAGGTGTGATAATCAGAGTGAAACTTAAAGTGAATTTGTAAGCCTAATTTTCCATTTTTTGCTTGAAATTACAGTTACTTAGTGTGTTGATTGGTTTGAATTTTTAATTGTTCAAAGTTTTTATTAATTATAATCATTAAATTGAATAGTTTAATAAAAGTGGGTTAATATAAAACTGGTAATTGTTGGATTTAATTTCATAATAGTCTCTATGGGAACGATATTTTTCTTATCGTTATATTACTTGTTGACCACGTACACTTGCGTGCGAGCTTAATTAGATTTTACCTAACAGCCCACAATGCATCATCCTACTTTTTAGACTAATTCTTCCTGTTATGGTTCACAATCTTCTCCAGGATCTGCTTAACTTCCCTATTCGATACCTCCGCTTGTCCACTTGTTTGTAGATGATATGCGGTGGCAATTTTATGGGAAATCCCTTATTTAGCAAGAAGGGCTTCAAAGTTCTTGTTGCAGAAATACGATGTAATAACCAGGAAATTCAAGTCACTTTATATGTATGTATATTATTGATATTTAAAACTATGTGCTCTATAGTGATTAGATATGTGACAACCTAGAAATTCGGTTTGTGCAGAATTTAAGTTTAAAGAATTAGTTATTAATAAAATGAATTTTTATTAATACTATTATGTGTTATATGTTTATTAATCGTTCTATAATCTCGGATGATTGTAAATCGGGAGGATTCTGGCTACGAGCTAGACTGAACGAGTAATAATTTTCAAGACGAAAATAAAAAATTTTCGGGAACAAAAATATTTCCGGGGAAAAAGACGAAATAGGCACTATTCATCCGGCGAAACCCTAAGGGTTAGGGTTTGAATAAGCTAAGCCTTTTCGAGAGTTCGGTATGTAGAAATGACATTCCGTCAAAAGATTTGACGATAATATATCGTGAAAAGTTAAGTAAGTCGATAAAAGTTTTTCTCGAAAAACGTGCAGAAATCGGACGAAATAAAAACGACGAAAAGTACTACTATGTACTTTTCATTCATTTAGCTACGATAGGGGAAAACGTGAACGAAAATGCTCAACGCGAAAAAGTGTTTTTCAGTTTTTTAGAAATACGAAGAATACGTAAAAGTTAATTGGTAAAGGAAAAACGAAATATCCAAAAATATTTAGATTCCGAGAATCGCAGTTTTTAAAACTATTGGACGAAACCCAAAAGACGGAACCACAAAGCTTCCAAGGGAAGCTACGTGAATAGTAAGGAGGTATGAATAGCAAGGAGGTGGAGTAAGGACTAAGAAGACTTAAGGAGTAAGTAAACTTAAAGGCTAAGAAGACTTAAGGGCTTAAGTCTTGAATAGTAAGGAGGTTAAGGGGGGCGAAATGACCAGATTGCCCTAGCCTTGGAAAATCTATAAATAGGAAGCTAACTTTCATTATTTTGGGATTTTGAAAATCTACAATTTAAGAGAGAGAGAGAGAGAGAGTTCGGATAGGAGATAAAAAAGGAAGAGGAAGAGGAAAAGCTTGCCGAGTGCACGCTTTGTCCAACGGAGGAAGATTAAAGAAGAAAGGTAATCTGAAACCTAGCTTCTAATAAATTTTCTTTAAGTTTTTATGTTCAAAAACATAGCTTAATGAAGATAAGGGTAGATGATGTTAGAAATGATTTCATATGATTAAAATCGTAAGAAAATGAAGAAATAAGAATTAGAAGTTTATTTTATAAATTTCTTAAGGAAGTATAAGATTCGTAATGAATTAGAACGATCCGAGCGAATTATATAAATGAGTAGGTGAAATAAGTAAGGAATGATGTTCTATAACATCAAATTCCAAGAAAAAGTGGAATCGTAATCCAAAATATCGATTAAAAATGAAGAACGCAAAGAACACGCGAAGAACACGAAGAATGTTGTTGATGGACAAATTTAAAACCATCGTAGGATAATTGTTGTTGATGGACAAGTTTAAAACCATCACGTATAAGTTAGTTGCTTATTGCTTGGTTAGGAACTGTAGAAACATTCATAAAGAACGGATTAAAACTGAGCTATAACAAAGTTATGGCAAACTTTTCGTAAAAGACGAACGAGAATTAGAAACTTAGTAAATGAACCCGAACGTGTAGGGTTTCATAAGAAAGTAAGAGAACATATAAAACATGAGTCGTGGACTTAAGAATTCGGATGACCGAATTACGGAGGAACTAATGAAGAACGTTAAAAGCGTAAAAATGAACGAAGAGTGAATATCAAGCCAGTCGAATGGAATGTTAACAGATTCAGAACAAAGTTCTGTTTGAGGGGTATTAAAGTACGTAAGATAAGAATGAGAATGGCTTTATAACGACCTCGTTCTGAGTTATAACGAATAAGTTATGAGATCGGGAAGTAAGCGTCTCAAAATAAAGTTAGCACTTAGAAAAAAATTATGAGTTTAGGGCTTGGCGCCGCAGCGCCAGTCATGCCTTGAAGGGTGGCGCCGCAGTAGAAGCTCGGGGGAGAAGGTATTGTTAGTTGGCGATGCAGCGCGAGAGTTAGTGAAGGACTCGGCGTCACAGCGCCAGACCAAGGAAGAGGATGACGTAGGCTCGCGCCGCAGCGCGAGAGAGAAAGAAGAGAGTGGCGCTGCAGCGCCGGTACAAGGCAAGGCCCAGTAATGAGCTTTTAAGTGCTCAATTACTGGGGGATGTGCAAGAAAGAAGTATGAACATATAGTTCACCTAATATAACACTTAAATAAGTGAGTTAAACCTTTAGTAAAGGTTGAACGGAAAGATTTAGCTGCATTAAAAGATGAAGAATATAAATACGGGGTACAGAACTGATGTCCGGGGACCGTAGTCGCGATGAACGAACGTGAGGGATTGCTATGATTGTGATTCCTTAGACGTTGAGTGACGAAGGTAATGAATAACATTTCAATGTTATGTCATGGTAATGAGAGATACGTGTAAAGCGTTTAGATGCTGTGAATGCAACGTAGTTGCGATGAACGATCGGTCTTAGCATACAACGAACAGTATGGCTTCAACATTAAGAAAGAATAATGAACATTGGGTTTATGGGATGGATAACGATTGAAAGCGATTAATACTTTGAGTAAAGGTTGATTGAGAGATTAAGAGACGAACAACGTAATCGTTGGATACGTAAACGATCCTCATGAATCGTATTTGAGTCGGACGAACATTCTAAGTGTACAATGATTGTATGACTTAAACGGTAACGAAGGTAGTAGTAAGATATGATTTATCAAGAAAGCTGTAGCGAACGGTAATAGGAATAATAAAAGTCTGAGTATGAGTCGGATAGAGAATGTTAGAATGAATGTAAGCGTTAAACACGTTAGCCGACGTGAGGGTTGAATGTAAGAGAATATTAAACGGGTAAAACCTTCACCCCATGTATGGTTTGCCTGTAAGGTAATGAAGACCAATGATTATACCTGTGAACGGTGGAGAAGTTAAATTAAAGACAAGTGCGTATAACGTAAAGAAGCCGAGTTAATGTTTATAACTTGGAGGACGTTCCCAGTCGAATGAACCAGACGTTGTAAGATATGAATAAGATAATATAAAATGTTTAACGCTATGACCTCATAGTATTGACATTGAATGATTGTTCCGAGTATACAAAAGACTGTATGACTTGGACGATAAAGAATGAATCCTGAGGTATGACATTTAATTGCTAGAAAGCCGTAAGGAATAAGAAATTAGTTTAACAAACGTTATAGTTAATGGTTCGGATAGGTTAAAAAAAGTTAGGTTGTGGTACAATCGTAACGTTTAATGGTTGACATATGGGGAGCTGGGCTAAACAATTCCTTCAGAGAGCGAAGGTACATACAAAACTGGCAACCGATCTAACTCACTGTTATGGGCAGTGTGGATGAGACGGGAACTTGTTTGTTGGTTGTTTGTGGGAAACCACTCAGAGTACCATATGGACTACATGCAGAGAAGCGATCTATGCTGAGTCCTATAGAAGTTATAAGAAGAAGATAAGAATGTAAATCATCAAAGATGATGAATGTTTTGAGTAAAACATCTCCGTATGTCATGAAGCCGTGAACCGGTAATGAAAGTTAGTCGTGTAAGTTTAGATTATAAGAATGCAAACCTTAAGAAGTAAAGTTAAGTGAACCAATGCGTAAGTCAAGTATATAACTAATTGGTGTACGTGTTATTTCCTTATGTGTTATATAGGCATTTGGAATAAGCAGTTCAACGTAAACTATAAGGTGTAGCTGTGCGTAAAGCAAGTTTCCTAACTTCATTCATAGTACATGAATGCTAGTTTCTTAAACTTCTCAGATGTTGAACTTGAGAAGTCTTTTCTATGTGCAAATGTGTGATATTTGGACAAGGTGGTAGAACGTATGAGGCCTTGAGCCACAATTTGAACACTTCGGCGTTTCTTTGAGATGAACTGTTCAGTGATTTGACTGTTCAATACGAGTATGTTCTGTTTATACATGAACAATTATTGTTAAGTCTATGCTAATGATTCTAGCTAGACATAATGTGTATGAAAAAGGTAGAAGAATGAAAGTATTCAAAGTGCACGTGACTGATGTTTTAAAATGATAGGAATTGAGACTATTCCTATTATTCAAGTTGCTTCATAACCTTTGTTCGATTATCGAAGTTCTGAAGAATGTTTAAACTCTTGAAGTTATTTGTTCAACTGTTATGACTTGTTGGGCAATTAAATGCTCACACTTGCTTTAAATGAAAAACATTTTCAGCGAACGATGTTAAAAAGAACTTAAGGATCCCGTAAAGATCAGGTTGATCGATATCCAAAAGAAGTGTCATTCAGTATGTGAATATACGTGAAGATCAAGTGAAGACTTGTAATGTAGAATAGTTTAATTGAACTATAGACTAGTTTAATGAACTGCTTTGTATCCTTGGTGGTGGATAAAAGTCACTCTTGTACGATGTAAAGAAAAATGTAATTATCATTATTTGTAATAAAAGAGGTTATAAGGTTTCCAGAACCTAGGATTTGAGAATATATATTATTATTTTTAATTATATAATGACGTATGTTGGGTAAGAGAAGGAATCATGACGCATGGAATCTAGGTGTGAAGTTGGACCGGATTTTGGGGTGTTACAGATTGGTATCAAAGCCGATAGGTTATAAACCTTATGTAAGAGTACCTAAGACTATAATCGTAGAGAGCATGATAAGAAGATCACCACATGATCATAGTAAATCATAATAACAGATGAGCTGTTAAACGATGAATGATTTATAGCTAATGCTATGAATGAATAGTACTTCGAAGTCGTACGAAAAGAAGAACTCAGATTGGGTTGTAAAAGATAGCATACGAATTAAAGAAAATTCGTATTAAGTAAAGAGAAATTTAGAAGTTGTAAGATTCCAATTGAGGACTCATGTGATGGTTGAGTTGTATGAACCTTTGTTATGGGCAGAGGTTTGTACTTTGGTGTAACAACTACTCAGTTTATTATAGTGATAATCATTGGAATTTGTCGCGCTATTAAGATGTATATGACGAGAAAGTGAGTCTTTTTCTCATGTATATACTTGATAGGTAGAGAATGTTAAGATAAGTGCGAGTTCTTGAAACTCATACTTATGGTAAGTTCGTGACTCATAATAATATGGTATGTTTTTGAACATCTCAGCGAATGGACGACTATGGTCTGTCTGGGATAGTTCTTAAACTCTTATTATTGTGAAAAGTTCCTGAACTCATAATGTGTGGTAAGTTGATGGACTGTACTAAGGTATATGAATGTTTAGACTGAAAATGAAGTATTTTTAGTATGCTTAGCATTGAAGGTGCTAGAGAAGAATAAGTATTGTCGCAGTAAGACAATGAAGGAAGATAGAGAATTGGATATTCCAAATCATCTAGCTATGTTAGATTTCGAAGTTTATTTAAATCGTGCTTATGTGTACATTTCAAAAAGGAAAGAATTGGTTAAACATTTGGAACTAATGGATTTTGAAAGAGCTATTCTTTGTATGTCTATGCTAATTATTTCGGCTAGACAAAAATTGTTTTGAAATATCAAAATGAATTTTATATCATCCGTGCATTTGATGCAATGGTGGTAAAAGGATGGAGTTATTAGTGCAATTGAACCTGGTGTTGGTTGTGATCTTAGGATCAATAACCCGCTATGGTATGATGCATAATGACGAAGTCACATATTGACGAAGTCCTTAACGTACTGTGAAAAGTACGATATCATGACGTCATAAAATATTTTGATGTATCGCGAAAAGAATTTAAAGAAGTAGTCGATGTCAATTGAGTTGACTAAACGAATGTTTCAAGTTGATGTCCAATTTATTGGTATGGTCTAAGCTATTTGATTCAGCTAGACAAATTGTATGCCAAGCCAAATTGTTTGGTGCGGAATCTAATAATTAAGTATGAGGTGAACATACCCTGAAATAGGGTTATACGATAGGTTGATCACCTACGTATGGAAGAGGTAGTTTACTTTCTCTGTGATTGTAAACTGACCGTTAAAGAAGGGTTTACGGCAAAATGTTGTTTAACCTAGTAAGAGTTCATGGTCGATTTGACCCCTCAGCAAAAGTATGAAACGTTTTAAAGGAAAATTTTATATTCCTCGTTATTCCTTCTACTTCATGATTCTTGATAGGTTGTGGAGGTTAGGAATGATGGAAAGATAAGAACTTCCTTGAAGAGAAGTTGAGAAGAAGGGTAAGCTAAAATTTCGAGGACGAAATTCTGCGAAGAAGGGGAGAATGTGAGGACCTGGGTAAGGGTTTGGTTTTAAGAAATTCTGAGGACGAAATTTTTTTAAGGAGGGAAGAATGTGACATCCCAGAAATTCGGTTTGTCCAGAATTTAAGTTTAAAGAATTAGTTATTAATAAAATAAATTTTTATTAATATTATTCTATGCTATGTGTTTATAAATCGTTCTATAACCTTGAATGATTATAAATCGGGAGGATTCTGGCTATGAGCTAGACTGAAAGAGTAAGAATTTTCAAGACGAAAATAAAAAATTTTCGGGAACAAAAAATATTTTCGAGGAAAAAGACGAAATAGGCACTATTCACCCGACGAAACCCTAAGGGTTAGGGTTTGAATAACCTAAGCCTTTCTGAGAGTTCGGTATGTCGAAATGACATTCCGTCAAAAGATTTGACAATAATATATCGTGAAAAGTTAAGTAAGCAGATAAATGTTTTTTTCAAAAAACGTGCAAAAATCGGACGAAATAAAAACGATGACAAGTATTGCTATGTACTTTT
Organism: Panax notoginseng; assembly: GCA_016801055.1. Taxonomy (NCBI): domain Eukaryota; kingdom Viridiplantae; phylum Streptophyta; class Magnoliopsida; order Apiales; family Araliaceae; genus Panax; species Panax notoginseng. Next base: position 32,058,972 of record CM029015.1, on the reverse strand, counting down.
CATTCGTTTAGCTACGTTAGAGGGAAACATGAAGGAAAATTCTCAACGCCAAAAAGTGTTTTTCAATTTTTTGGATATTCAAAGAATACGTAAAAGTTAATCGGTAAAAGAAAGACAAAATATCCAATAATATTTAGATTTCGAGAATCGCAGTTTTTAAAACTGTCGGACGAAACCCGAAAGACGGAACCACGAAGCTTCCAAGGGAAGCTACGTGAATAGTAAGGAGGTGGAGTAAGGACTAAGAAGACTTAAGGAGTAAGTAAACTTAAAGGCTAAGAAGACTTAAGGGCTAACAAGACTTAATGGCTAAGTTAATGTGGATACCAAGTTAACTTAGGGCTTAACTCTTGAATAGTAAGGAGGTTAAGGGAAGCGAAATGACCAAATTTCCCTAGCCTTGGAAATTCTATAAATAGGAAGCTAACTTTCATTATTTTGGGATTTTGAAAATCCTAGGCTTTGACAGAGAGAGAGAGAGAGAGAGTTCGGATGGGAGAAAGAAGAGGAAGAGGAAAAGCTTATCGACAACACGCTTTGTCCAACGGAGGAAGATTAAATAAGAAAGGTAATCCGAAACTTATCTTCTAATAAATTTTCTTTAAGTTTTTATGTTCAAAAATATAGCTTAATGAAGATAAAGGTAGATGATGTTAGAAATAATTTCATATGGTTGAAATCGTAAGAAAATGAAGAAATAAGAATTAGAAGTTTATTTAATAAATTTCTTATGGAAGTATAAGATTCGTAATGAATTAGAACGATTCGAGTGGATTATATGAATGAGTTGGTGAAATAAGTATGGAAAGATGTTCTATAACATCAAATTCCAAGAAAAAGTGGAATCATAATCTAAAATATCGATTAAAAATGAAGAACGAACGAAGAACGCGAAGAACATGAAGAACGTTGTTGATGGACAAATTTAAAACTATCATAAGATAATTGTTGTTGATGGACAAGTTTAAAACCATTGCGTATAAGTTAGTTGCTTATTTCTTGGTTAGGAACGGTAGAAACGTTCATGAAGAACGGATTAAAACTGAGCTATAACGAAGTTATGGCGAATTTTTGTAAAAGGCGAACGAGTATTAGAAAGTTAGTAAATGAACCCGAATGTGTAGGGTTTCATAATAAAGTAAGAGAACATAGAAAACGTAAGTCATGGACTAAAGAATGAATGAGTTCCGAGTTCGAATGACCGAATTACGGACGAACGAATGAAGAACGTTAAAAGCGAACAAAGGTTGAATATCAAGCCAATTAAATGGCACATTAATAGATTCAGAACGAAGTTCTATTTGAGGGATATTGAAGTACGTAAGATAAGGAAGATAGTGGCTTTGGAACGACCTCGTTCCAAGTTATAACGAAGAAGTTATGAGATCGGGATGCAAGCGTCTCAAAATAAAGTAAACACTTTGAAAAATTTCTGAGTTTAGGGCTTGGCGCTGCAGCACTAGTCATGCCTTGAAGGGCGGTGCCGCAGCGCAAGCTCGAGGGAGAAGGTACTGTTAGTTAGCGTTGCAGCGCGAGAGTTAGTGAAGGACTCGGCGCCGCAGTGCCAGACTAAGGAAGAGGATGATGTAGGCTTGCGCCGCAGCACGAGAGAGAAAGAATAGAGTGACGCCGTAGCGCCGGTGCAAGGCAAGGCTCAGCAATGAGCTTTTAAGTGCTCAATTACTGGGGGATGTGAAAGAAAGAAGTATAAACATATAGTTCACCTAATATAACACTTAAATAAGTGAGTTAAACCTTTAGTAAATGTTGAACGGAAAGATTTAGAGGGATTAAAGGACGAATAATATAAATGCGGGGTATGGAACCGATGTCCGGGGACCGTAGTTGCGATGAACGAACGTGAGGGATTGCTATGATTGTGATTCCTTAGACATTGAGTGACAAAGGTAATGAATAACATTTCAATGTCGTGTCGTGGTAACGAGAGATAAGTGTAAAGCGTTTAGATGATGTGAATGTAACGTAGTTGCGATGAACGATCGGTCTTAGCTTACAACGAATAGTATAGCTTCGACATTAAGAAAGAATAATGAACATGGGGTTCATGGGATGGATAACGATTGAAAGCGATTAAAACTTTGAGTAAAGGTTGATTGAGAGATTAAGAGACGAACAACGTAAATGTTGAATACGTAAACGATCCTCGTGAACCGTATTCGAGTCGGACGAACATTCTAAGTGTACAATGATTGTATGACTTAAAAGGTAACGAAGGTAGTAGTAAGATATGATTTATCAAGAAAGCCATAGCGGAACGGTAAAAAGAATAATGAAAGTTCAAGTATGAGTTGGATAGAGAATGTTAGAATGAATGTAAGCGTTAAACACGTTAGCCGACGTGAGGGTTGAATGTAAGAGAATATTAAACGGGTAAAACCTTCACCCCATGTATGGTTTGCCTGTAAGGTAATGAAGACCAATGATTATACCTGTGAACGGTGGAGAAGTTAAATTAAAGACAAGTACGTATAACGTAAAGAAGCCGAGTTAATGTTTATAACTTGGAGGACGTTCCGAGTCGAATGAACCAGACGTTTTAAGATATGAATAAGATAATATAAAATGTTTAACGCTATGACCTCATAGTATTGACATTGAATGATCGTTCCGAGTATACAATAGACTGTACGACTTGGACGATAAAGAATGAGTCCTGAGGTACGAAATTTAATTGCTAGAAAGCCATAAGGAATAAGAAATTGGTTTAACGAACGTTATAGTTAATGGTTCGGATAATTTAAAATAAGTTAGGTTGTGGTACAATCGTAACCTTTAATGGTTGATATATGGGAGCTGGGCTAAACAATTCCTTTCAGAGAGCGAAGTTACATACGAAACTGGCAACCAATCTAACTCACTGTTATAGGCAGTGTGGATGAGACGGGAACTTGTTTGTTGGTTATTTGTGGGAAACCACTCAGAGTACCATATGTACTACAAGTAGAGAAGCGATGTATGCTGAGTCCTATAAAAGTTATAAGAAGAAGATAAGACTGTAAATCTTCAAAGATGATGAACGTTTTGAGTAAAACATCTCCGTATGTCATGAAGCCGTGAACCGGTAATGAAAGTTAGTCGTGTAAGTTTAGATTATAAGAATGCAAACCTTAAGAAGTAAAGTTAAGTGAACCAATGCGTAAGTCAAGTATATAACTAATTGGTGTACGTGTTATTTCCTTATGTGTTATATAGGCATTTGGAATAAGCAGTTCAACGTAAACTATAAGGTGTAGCTGTGCGTAAAGCAAGTTTCCTAACTTCATTCATAGTACATGAATGCTAGTTTCTTAAACTTCTCAGATGTTGAACTTGAGAAGTCTTTTCTATGTGCAAATGTGTGATATTTGGACAAGGTGGTAGAACGTATGAGGCCTTGAGCCAAAATTTGAACACTTCGGTGTTTCTTTGAGATGAATTGTTCTATGATTGGACTGTTCAATACGAGTATGTTCTGTTTTTACATGAACTGTTATTGTTAAGTCTGTGCTAATGATTCTAGCCAGACAGAATGTGTATGAAAAAGGTAGTAGAATGAAAGTATTCAAAGTGCATGTGACTAATGTTTTAAGATGATTGGAATCGAGACTATTCCTATTATTCAAGCTGCTTCATAACCTTTGTTTGGTTATCAAAGTTCTGAAGAATGTTTAAAATCTTGAAGTTGTTTGTTCAACTGTTATGACTTGTTGGACAATTGAATGCTCACAATTGCTTTAAATGAAAAATATTTTCAGCGAACGATGTTAGAAAGAATTTAAGAATCCCGTAAAGATCAAGCTGATCGGTATCCAGACGAAGTGTCATTTAGTATATGAATGTGCGTGAAGATCAAGTGAAGACTTGTAATGTAGAATAGTTTAATTGAACTATGGACTAGTTTAATGAATTGATATGTATCCTTGGTGGCGGGTAAAAGTCACTCTTGTACGATGTAAAAAATAATGTAATTATCATTATTTGTAATAAAAGAGGTTATAAGGTTTCTAGAACCTAGGATTCGAGAATATATGTTATTATATTTAACTATATAATGACGTATGTTGGGCAAGAGAAGGAATCGTGACGCACGAAAATCGAGTGTGAAGTTGGACCGAATTTCGGGGCGTTACAAGATATATGATAACATATGTGATGTGGTGTATGGCTAAATAAATATATATACTATAGTTATGAATATATATATATATATATATATATATATATATATATATATATATATATATCATTAAAAATGAAAGCTTCATAACCTAATTATACATTAAATAATCTAAGGGTTATAGTAATAAAGAATAGTTAGCATTTAATATGTATACTAACTTAAGTGGATAGTTTTATTATTGCAAGTGATTAATAATTGTAAACTTAACTACGTTACAAGTTAAAGAGATTTGTGTATGTAATTAAATTGCATAAGATTGGAAATAGAAACCCTAAATAAACAATTAAGGTAATATATATTAAAATTGTTAAACTATGTTTATTACATAGCCCAAAACAATTAAAAGAGAAGCCCAAAATAAATAAAATGCAAACCAATACTTAACCCACTTTGTAACAACCGAGAAATTCGGATCTATTGCAAAATAATTTTATTTAATTAAATAATTAATAAAATTATATTATTTGTTATTATTATGTGTTTGTAAGATGAATGTCGTTCTATAACCTAGAAGCGTCAGAAAGTTGTAGTATTTTGACTACGTGAAGGAATTAAAGTGTTAGAATTTCTAAGACGAAAATAAAAGTTTTTTGAGAAATTTTTCTGAAAAATACTATTCACGCATTTCTGCTCGGGAATTATTTTTGAACTTCCGAAAAATACGTAATGATAGAATATTGAGGTGAGATGAATTATGTAATAACAATTCAAGTATAGAAAACGTAATTTTTCGCCTACGGACTTAATTTGAGAACGTTAGGAAAAATAAAGCGTTAAGAAACTTAAGTAATGATCGTATAATACATAGGTATTGTACGAGGTAATGAATACGAGTATGACACAAAGTATTATACGAGTATGTATGAATGATGGTATATCGTATATGTTGAATAAGTATACGATGTAGAATACAAGATTAGTACGTATACAATACGTTCTAAGGTTTTAAGCCATATGTAATTGGACTTGTGAGATGGTATAAGAAATGAAAAGTCTAAGTGGGATTATGTGTAAGCCCAATATAAACTAATGTTAAGGCCTAATTGTTTGTTAATGAATAAGCTAAAGGTGTGTTAAATACAAGCCCAAAGCATATGTTATGTTAATTAAACCTAAAGCCCAAAGTTAAGATCTAATGGGCAAGCATGATCCATGGGGCAACCCATAAGGGATCTTGGTGCCCAATAGACCTGACAAACGGGCGGGGCGGGCTCGGGTCGGGCCGTGCCGAGCGCGGGCGGGCCAAAAATGAGCCGGGCTAAAAATGGCCCGGGTTTTGGCGGGCTGAAAAAGTAAGGCCCGTGGCCCGGGTTGGGCAGGCCAGGCCGGGCCGGTCCGCGGGCTTTTACCTATTTTTTTTTTGCAAAATCTTGATACACCAAAAATAGTAATAATAATAATTTTTATTACTTAAATTAACTACATATCTCAATCAATTAAAATTTTAATAGTATTATAATTTTAGATATTATTCTAAAGGCATGATTTTGGATAATGATTGATTTACTTTCTAAATAAGTAGGGGAAATACATAATTAAGGGATAATGATTGATTTACTTTTCAAATGTACTACAATAAGTAGGTGGATTGCATAATTAAGGGATAAAATTATCTATATTATTGTGTATAGATTTTGGACTTGCAATCTAAAAAATTAGTGGTTGATTCAGATTATATATTGCTAGTAATTCAAAGTATATAATCTAATTTGATTCTTTAAAATTAATATAATTTATTTAACTTTTAAAAATAATAAATATTGTAATTAATATTAATATATAGATAATTTTAAATTTTTATAATTATATTATCTAACTTAAAGTCTTAAACTAATAATTGTTAATTTAATAGTTTTATACTTTGAAATTATTAACTACATATCTCAATCAATTAAAATTTTAATAGTATTATAAATTAGTATTATTAATTAATTACCTATATTAACTACGTATCTTAATTATAATTTTCAAATATAGTTAAAATTTATTGAAGATTGCATTAAAAACAAATAGTTGTTGTAGTTTAGTTGGTTTAAACTCTTATTTATTTACTTACAAGTCTTGTGTTCAAGCCCTACAAGTAGAAAAATTTTATTTAAAAAAAAAAAAAAACTCACGGGCCGAGCCAAAAACGCCCAAGTTTCCATGGGCTAAAAAAGTTAAGCCCAAAGCCCAATTTTTACGGGCCAGCCCGGCCCGGCCGGTAGGCCTGGACCAATTTTGTCAGGTCTAGTGCCCAAGCAATGGATAAGTGTTGTGATGACCAAGCAAAGAGTGTGATGGGCAAGTAAACTTGATGGCTAAGCTAGGAATAATAAGGACGTTTAATTAAGGAGGTGAGATGGCCTAAAAGACTAAACTACCCTAATATAGCAATTCCTATAAATAGAGAGCTTGGATTTCATTTTCCTTGTTCAATATTTCCACCAACAACGTATAAAGTGTTTATTGGTTAGAGAGAATAAGTTAGAAAAGTTAAACTTTGAAGCAAGAAGTAAGAGCAAGAAAGATTCAAGTGATTATCAAGGCTAAACCTCCTATGTTATTAGTATTCCATCTCTACCATTGTAGGTTGATAAGAGAAGTGAGGATTAATGGACATGTAAGCTAAGAAATGATAAGAATGAATAATCTAAGGACTTAAGTTTTAATAAGCCGTGAATATGCACTTTGTTCATAGATAAGTGATGAGTGAGTTTTATACTCATAATTCAGTGCACTTGAGCTTAATTTTTTGGATGTTTTTAAGTGTTTGTGTCTATTCATGCATGTTTTATATTGTTTTATAGGAATTGGGATAAAAGTTACATGGATCGACGTTTGGGATGGCTAGATTCGTGTTTTCGGCTTGCCATTTACATAGCAGTCACTTCAGAGCCAATTTTAGTATTTTTTTGGACCTTATTTAGAAAAACTTAAAGAATGACAGTTGTAGATATACGTCTCCTCTTTTCGGAACATCTTGAATCATCAAAATCGGAGTTCGGACGAAGAAGTTATGGCAATTTTCCCAAAAGACGTCGGAGTAGAAAGTTTCTCGAAATGAGGCCAGCACCGGGGCGCCCAAATCAAGCCTATTTGCAGCGTCGGGGCGCTACAGGGCAGAATCCCAGCGCCGTGCCCAACGCCAGGGCACTGGGGAAGAGTCTGGTCAGGCTTGGACGCGTTTTGGGGCGAATTTTGACACTTTTTAGACTCCAAATTGGATTGGGTTTGTTCCTAAGCTAAAAATTAGACTTGTAACCTATAAATACATGATGTAAGGCATAAAATAGAGGGGGATTACATAGATTAGAGTAGAGATACACTCCATTAGATTAAACATTAACCTTAGTTCTTATTAGTTTTGGAGATTGAAGCAACTTGGACATCATTGAAGATCAAGAGCAGGAGCAAGAAGGGAGTATTTGATTTATTTCAATTATTTATGTCAATGGGAATTATTCATCTTGTCTTGTGCTTATTGCTTAATTATTTGATCAGTAATTACCTTGTTACTCTAGAAGGAATTGAAAGAGGAATTCTAGGGTTAGAATTGGGCATGATAACATGTGACTTAGTTATTTTCATGGTGAATAATTAGGTTTGTGAATTGAATGAAAATATCTATTCACCGCATGTAACACATAAGGAATTGGAATTGAAGGAGTTTAATTCAATTATTTTGCATAGGAATATAGCGAGATTAATCTGGATTAAATAGAAGTCAATTGCTCACTTGGAAAAGAACTTTTGGCATTTGAGAATTCCTGTTAGCAATTAAGTAGACATAATATTTGGGATAATTGGATAATTGATTTATAGTTCATAATTGGGGATATTGAAGTCTTAATCTTTATTTATTTGAATTAATTTTAGAGTAATCTAATTTTAATTGATTAATTTAGTTTTCTTAATTAGAAAAATCACAATTTATGGTTGTTTAAATAAAATTGATTTGGTTAAGAGTTAGTACTTGGTAATTTTTATAAAATAATTCCTCGTGGGAACGATACTTTTCTTATCACTTTATTACTTGTTGACCGTGTATACTTGCACGTATCTTTTGATTGTGAAATCGATTAACAAGTTTTTGGCGCCGTTGCCGCAGAATTAATTTAATAATTATTTACCAATATTAATTTCAATCAAATTAGTCTTAATTTAAATATTTTTATTTTTATTTTTAATTCTCTTCCTATATTTTTTTTTCAGGTACCATGGATGACTTTGCGTATCAATGGCCATACACGAACATGACTCAACCAATGGAAACAGGGATTTATGGACTCGCGACACTTTCAGAATTGGCAGCACAGGTGTCCGCAATAGCTAAGCAAATGGAATTATGGCATCCACAATCAACACAGCAGGTAGCAATGGTTTGTGAATTAAGTGCTGGGGGTCATGCTACGGATCAGTGTGCCATAAATTTTGAATCAGCTCAGTTAGTAGGGAGCTATAATCCCTCAACTCAACCGTATCCGACTCAAAATGCATATAATCCAGGTTGGAGAAAACATTCGAGGTTTTCATGGAGTAACAATCAAGCTTTAACTCAAGCACCTAGACAACAAAACACATCCGGATTTCAAAATCAGACTCAACAATAACCAGAGAGGAAATCGAGTTGGGAAGAAGCCTTGGAAAAATTCATTAGAGCATCTGACAAAATGAACGAGGAACAAGACAAAAAAATGAATCAAATAGAGCTGAATATGCAAAGCCAAAGTGCGTCGATCAAAAATCTGGAAAATCAGTTGGGGCAGATAGCACATGCGTTGAACAGCCATCCTCAATACACTTGGCTCTATGACATGGATGACGAGACTGATAATGAGCCCGAACCAAATCTGCAACCGGATGTGCCAAATGATATATATGTTGAAAGAGAGGAAACAATTGGGAACCAACAAAATGAGATCGACGAAGATCTAACTTTGAGTACCAACGAAGATGAGCCAATTTTGATAGTTTCCCATGTACCTTCTCCACCAAAGTTTAAGAATCCAAGCAGTTTTGCAAAACCATGTCCAATTGGCAGTCATGTCGTAGGCAAAGCTCTTTGTGACATAAGAGCTAATACAACTGTGGAGTCATGGTGGGTTGAAAAGGAGAAGATAGAGGAAGAGCCCATTGTGTTTGCCAAGCTTCCATGCCACAATCTGATCACAAACAAAATGGGGAAAGCACCTAGTGGTTTGTCGTACTTAATGGGGATCCTATCTAAAAAGATCATGCTATGTGACTTAAACTTAATAGCCATTACAATTAGAAACCTCCCAAAAGAGACATTATTAATGATGGATGGAGGGTTCCTCAATTTTTGCAGGGGAATTGGATAGAGAATTGAAGAAGTCAGGCTGAGACTAGAAACTAAGCGCTTATTGGGAGGCAACCCAAGTTTAATTTTTAATTTTTAGTTTTTATTAAGTTTTATATTAGTAGTTTTAAATTTGTATTTATTTAGGATTTAATAAAATTGCTTCTATCATGGTTTATAGGTTATTCAAGTCAAATTCAAGTGTGGTGCCCAATTTGTTCTATGTGCCTAGCCTATTCTCTAAACTTAGCGGACAAGGAGGAATATTGCTATATTATGTCAGGGAAGTCCTCTCTTTTAATTTTTCCTATCTTAGCCATTGAGGACAATGTCTGTTTTAAGTTTGGGGGTATTTATCATGTTTAGTATTTACTTGGGCAATGTTTTAATGAAATTTGATTTTGGCCAATGATAAGTAGGTGGTTGATATTGTTAACTCTTGGAGAATTGATGAGCATACTTACTCTATATTTTAACTCATTAGTTGGTTTTCACATTACTTGCGAAATTTTTAAAAAAATTTACACATCCATTTGTTTAGCCAGTTGGGATTGACATTTTTTTGGCTAAATTCTTATGAAAGATACCATTGCAACTTGAGAAATCTGATTTGAGCATCATTCGAAGTGAAAATTAGGCACTCACATAAGTTTGGGGGAAATCTTGGGGTATTTTTGAAAAAAAAATATTGGAACCTTCAGGAGTTGAATAATTGAAGCATGTGGTGGGTCGAGATGGAGCATAAAACGCACTCCCCATAAATACAGGCACGAGATGGAGCGTAAAACGCACTCGTTCATGAAAAGTGGAAAGTGAGATGGAGCGTAAAACGCACTCACTAAATAGAGAAAAGAAAATATGTATGTTTGAAAAATTTGGGAAGGGTTTATATGAGCTTAAAAGTTGAATATCCGGTTGATCCTCAAGAAAAAAAAATGTATTTTGTCTATTTTAGCGGTGATTGATGTGATAAGAAGTTTTGAGAGTTGTTTTGAAAATCTTTTATGAGTGTTAGTTGATCTTAGCTAAATCATGACTAGTTTGAACATATGGATGCATACACGCACTTAAAGGATCATGAGTAGATGTGAAGCTAATGAAAGTTATTGAAATTTTAGACATGACATTGTTTTGAAATTTTCTGCGGGTTATCATTTGTTGTAACCTTTGAGGCCATTGTGCGAGTTCATATTGATTCATTATTTGGGTGGATCATTGCTAGAGGATGAATTTTTCTAAATTGTGTTTTTGCGTGAGGACAAGCAAATGTTTAAGTTTGGGGGTATTTGATGAGTGAGTTTTATACTCTTAATTGAGTGCGCTTGAGCTTAATCTTTTGGATGTTTTTAAGTGTTTGTGTCTATTCATGTATGTTTTATGTTGTTTTGTAGGAATTGTGACAAAAGTTACATGGATCGACGTTTGGGGTGGCTAGATTCGCGTTTTCGGCTTACCATTTACACAGTAGTCACATCAGAGCCAATTTGAGTATTTCTCTGGACCTTATTTCGAAAAACTTAAAGAATGAAAGTTGTAGATCTACGTCTCCTCTTTCCGGAACATCTTAAATCATGAACATCGGAGATCGGACGAAGACGTTATGGCCATTTTCCGAAAGGACGTCAGAGTAAAAAATTTCCCAGAATGAGGCCAGCGCCGGGGAGCCCAAACCAAGCCTATTTGCAGCGCCGGGGTGCTACAGGGTAGAATCCCAGCGCCGTGCCCAGCGTCGGGGCACTGGGGAAGAGTTTGGTCAGGCTTGGACGTGTTTTTGGGTGAATTTTGACACTTTTTAGACTCCAAATTGGATTGGATTTGTTCCTAAGCTAAAAATTTGACTTGTAACCTTTAAATACATGATGTAAGGCATAAAATAGAGGGGGATTACATAGATTAGATTAGAGATACACTCCATTATATTCGACATTAATCCTAGTTCTTATTAGTTTTGGAGATTGAAGCAACTTGGAGATCATTGAAGATCAAGAGCAGGAACAAGAGGGGAGCATCAGATTTGCTGACAACAGATTCTATTCTCTTCTCTTATCATACTTTTATCTTTTAATGTCTATTTAGTTATGAATTCTTAGTTTTAATTCATTAATTATGAACTAACTCTTTTATTAAGATTTCAATTGAACCTTTTATGTTTATGAATTAATTATTTGATTTATTTCAATTATTTATGTCAAGGTGAATTGTTTATCTTGTCTTGTGCTTATTGCTTAATTATTTGATCAGTAATTACCTTGTTACTCTAAAAGGAATTGAAAGAGGAATTCTAGGGTTAACACTGGGCATGATAACATGTGACTTAGTTATTTGTATGGTGAATAATTAGATTTGTGAATTGAATGGAAATATCTGTTCACCGCATGTAACACATAATGAATTGGAATTGAAGGAGTTTAATTCAATTGTTTTGCATAGGAATATAGCAAGATTAATCTGGATTAAATAGAAGTCAATTGCTCACTTGGAAAAGGACTTTTGGCATTTGAGAATTCATGTTAACAATTCAGTAGACATAATAATTGGGATAACTGGGTAAATGATTTATAGTTCATAATTGGAGATATTGAAGTCTTAATCTTTATTTATTTGAATTAATTTTAGAGTAATCTAATTTTAAATGATTAATTTAGTTTTCTTAATTAGAAAAATCACAATTTATGGTTGTTTAAATAAAATTGATTTGGTTAAGAGTTAGTACTTGATAATTCCTCGTGGGAACGATACTTTTCTTATCACTTTATTACTTGTTGACCATGTATACTTGCAGGTATATTTTGATTGTGAAATCGATCAACAATAAGCTATGAACTAAGGAAGAACTTGTAAGACTTGTAACATGTTTACATGAATGAAGTTAGTATGATAAAAGGATGTAAGAATGATGATTAGAAGACATGAACTATTATAAGTCATGAGAAATGAAATTGTATGTAGTTTATACTTTAATAAGTTATAAGCTCATGAAGAACAAGTAATAACTTATCATGAAAATAAGTTGATGTAATATGTATGTTAAGATGTCAATATGATGGATAGAAGCCATTTGGAACAATGAACAAATCATAAGTAACGAAGTTATGCCGGAATTCACACGATTAGACGATAATCGTCGAATTCGTGAAATTCTTGGATTAGAAGTCGAATTTTGATATTAAGCTCATAAACGTTAGTTTTCGATGGAGTTAAGTCTTATTTGGCATTATAGAGTTGCGAACTCGAAAATGATTAGATTCCGACTTAGAACGAAGAAACGAGCGTTGAACGTTTACGAACGTTTATCGTTTTCGTTAAAAATGAACTCAAAGGTGAATTTCGAGTTAACGAAGTCAAAAATGTAAAATTTATTCATAAACACGTAGAGTATGTGGTTTATGAGCTAATGGCTTTTGAACCAGCCAATTCTGACTTAAAATGATCAAATTTAGAGTCTGGGAAGTTCACTAAGTAGAAAATCTGTCAAATTTTTCTAAGGCATAGAGTTTGTGCCATAGCGCGACTCAAAGAAGAATGGTTGACACTGCAGCGTGAGGTCAGAACCATAGTACAGTGATAGTTGGCGCCGCAGCGCGACACAGTGAAGAAAAAATGGCGCCGCAGCGCCGAGGCCGAGGCTTGTGTACTGCAAACCCGCGCCGCAGCGCGAGTCCAAGAAAGAAAGCTGGCGCTGCAACGCCAGCCTTAAGGATTGCGTAGTAAGGAGGGTTTGTAAGTAAAGAAAGAAAGTAAACTAATTAGTAATGAACTAAAGCTTGAAGTAACATTGTTTAAGACATTGTTAAACCTTATGTATTATAACTAATGGTTAAAGATAATCAACCGAACCTGAACGTAATGACAAGGTTAACTATAACGGAAAGCTAGAACCAATAGTAACAAATCTAATACATGATTAGATTGAGAAGAAGGGTAAGATTTATTAGGAACCATATATGTTTATTCATGACCTAATGTGTTATGTTATGTGATCATCTATTGTAGAGACCTTAAGGACCTAAAGTGAATGTGTAATAACAGTAGCAGACGTTGAAGGCAAGTGTTCTAACCATTGTCCCAGTTCAATCTAGACAAGCTTTGTGATTCATGTATTCTTACGCATGTTTTGATGTATGATGAAGTCAAAGCCAATTCTTTCGGCTAGACTTACGTTATGTTGGATTTCTTATAATCTATCAAAGTACTATCAATGTTTTACCAGACTATGTTGGTATGGTTTTCAAATGAAGACAGAGTATGCTAAAATATTTTGTCGTCAAACGACAGGCACATGAGGTTTCCACAACCTAAACGTACATACGTTTAAAGAATGTAGTGCTAATCAACATAGAGTACTATAGGCTGATCACCTAGACGTGCTCGTAAGTAATGTCAGACTTATGGACTTAGTGTCGGGTTGTCCTTTTTAAAGAAAGTATGAAATGCTCAAGGTCTTGGACAAAGTTATATGTTTAATTAATGCTATTCATTGTGAAACGTTTTGAAGGAAAAGAGGTGTTATTTTGAATTATCAATAGTACTTCGTAACTATTATTCAGTTATTGAAGATATACTATTCCTATGTTTCAAGCATGTCGTTTAAATAGAATTGTTGTACTTGCTGAGCTAGTTATGCTCACTCTTGCTTGAACCATATGAATACAGCTAAGATCGAACGGACCGAAGGATCCAGTAAAGATAAGGGAAAGGCTAAGGCAGACCGTTGAACTATCTATGTAATAGTATAGGTTTAATGTTGTAATATATTTGATATTATGACAAAAAACTTATGTATTGGTTATAAATAACTTGGGAAGGGAATATTATTTGGAATATATCTAAGACATATTCGTTCTTTTGAGGTATTTCAATTGAATGTATGTGTGAACTATAGCACCGTGTAGCACCATCTGTCGGGTTGGAAAATACCCAGATTTGGGGGAGTCACACACTTGATTAAGGGTATTTTAGACATCTGATTAATCAAATTTGTGCATTAAAAGCAAAATGGAGGGGATATTAGGCAAGAAGTGATCAGCCACATTAGGCCTTTTAAGGCAACATTTTTAGGCTAATCAAGTTCCTTAAGTAGAAAGTCTTAGAACGAGGACAAGTGTGTCCATCTCCCATTGGTGGAAAATCTAATTAGCATCCTTAATGAAATGATTAGGCTTTATTGGAAGAGATTTGGCTATGCCTTTTATCCATGGGGAAAAAAGAATATACGGGATATTAGCTTAATTAGCTACATTTCATTTCATTTCTCCTACCATTATTCTTCTTATATTTTCTCCCAAACTAACAAAATACAAAGAGAGAAAAGAGAGAGAGAGAGAGAGACGTTCGAACCTTTGGGGAGGAAGAGAAGGAAGTGGTTCATGCATCCCAAATTCATAAGTTACTTTGGAAAGAAAAGGAAGACATCTCACAAGACTAGGTAAGAAAAATTAAACCCTAGTTTTATGTTTTATGTGTTCTACGCAATCTTGTGATATATTTATGGAAGTGCAAGTTCTAAAAGGCTAGAGTCTTATGATAATGATAAATCTTGAGTATAATATGTTTAATTTGTTCATCTATATAAGTTTGTGCTAAAAATTTGGGGAAAAGGAAGTTAAAGAAGATTTTGGGAATTTTTTTTTTAAAAAGGGTGATCTATGCTTTTCATTTTCAACTCTACAAAAGGTTATTGTGAGTTTGTTTCTTTTTATGCTAGATATATGAGTTAAGGGCAAAACCTCTTTGGAAGTATGTAAAAATGTTAAAAAATGAGCAAGATATGGATTTATTACCAAAACACTCCAACTATGAAATCATGTTGCATGAACATCCACTTCTGAGCTATTTTTCGGGACCACAACAGACCCAAATTTGATGTTTGATAAATGAAAATTGTAGTTCGTAAAGATACGAATCCAATGAGACTGACTGGACCTAAATCAGAGTTGTAGATTTCATTTTATTCAAGTTTTAGTGAAGGACCCCAAAATCTAGAAAAACCAGAAAATATTACAAAACCTACTGCCGGTTCACTGTTCCCCGAACCGGCGTAGATATTCCAGCGACCGGTTTGGAGCCACGATTCTTGGACCCAAATTTTTCTAAAATTATGAAGAATATGGAGATATTTAATTCAAAAATTTTCTGAACAATTATGTAGTTAGTGGTTTAAACTCATTTAAATCATTTAAAACTTACTAAATAATAATTTTTTAATCCACTAAATGATTATTAAACTAATTACATGTAATTTAAATATAATTAAATATTTAATTATTATCTAAGTGATAATTAAGTAGAGATTGTGTTAATAAATTAACTATTGATTATTTAATTAAAATAAATAGAGAGTTACACTATTAATGGTAAATAATGATTTAAAGAATGTTTAAGTAAAATTATGTAATAATAATTTAATTACTTACTTACATTGACATAAAATTTATAAAATAATTATTTATTATTAAATAATAAATAAGAACAAATGATAATGAATTATTCGTAGATTAATAAGAAAGAATAATTAAAGACTTATGAAGTAAATAAATTATTTATTATTTAAGGATAAATAAATAATTAATTAATATTAAATAAGGACAAATGTTAATTAATTGTTCATTTATTGATAGTAATGAATAATTAAAAACTAAAAAATCAATTATTTATTATTCAAGGAAAAATAATTAATTAATTAATATTAAATAAGGACAAATGTTAATTAATTGTTCATTTATGAATAATAATTAATAATTAAATACTAATGAAGAAAATAAATCAATTATTTATTATTCAAGGATAAATGATTAATTAATTTTTATTTAATTAATATTAAATAATAATTAAAGACAAATGATGTTAATAATTTAATTGTTTAATTAACATTAATTAATAAGTAGATGTAATTAGCTATTATTTATTAAATAATAACTAAAGGTAACTAATTAATTACTATTTAGCTATTATTAAATGGTAATTAAATGAAGATAGAGTTAATAAATGAAGATAATTTAAATGACTCATTAATTAAACAATTATAATAAATTGTTTAAGGATCTAATAAGTGTTTATTACTTAAGAAAAACCTTATAAATTTATTAAATCATTAAACTAAGATTTATTAAATATCTTATAGGATTAGTAATGGTACATTATACTATGTGTACCTTGTGATTGAATTATTTGCTAGATAATTGCATAAGTAAGCGTATAGACGTACAATTTAATGCAGTATTAATTAGTAAACCAACATTGTCAATTCTAGGTCGTTCAAAGAGTTTTAATTAAAGCTAGTTAGCTGTAGCTCGTCGAACATGCAAGTTCCTTAACTCAAACTCGAGTTATTATTTTCGAAGCATGTTAGTGAATAATTATTGTTGATTATTCACATCTATACTGAGTATTAAGATTCGCACTTTGTGCAATTGAATTCTTGTTTTATTATTATTGCACTACGAATTAGATTAAAGTTCTTCATTCATGAACTGTTAAAGAGATATATCTATGCTAATTGTATCAGCTAGATTAAGCATGTTTAAATTTGTTAAATCAAATGTGTTTTAAAAATTGTTCTTATTAAATTGATATGATAAGAACTCTTTACTGAGAAAAGAACGACTTTGATTAAAGCATAATATCAATGATGGATTATTAAGTGTTTATGCATAAATCACGGGGTATGAAAGGATGCTCACCTTGATTACCAAAACTTATTAAAAGGTCTAGTTCAAATGATGAGAACCTTAGCAAATGTTCATGGTTATTTCAAACCACGTATTACGTATTATTCAATTATTCGAATATTCAACTTTTCACTATTAATTCATGTTCCTTCATAATTTTATATTGTTTTGAACATTGAAAGCGAAACTTCCTTCCATTCATGATATATCTCCCTTGTTTATAAACTTGCTAAGAAAATTAGTTGCTTACCCTTGCTATATCATGACATTTAATTCAGTTAAGGCAGAATTGTCCAAAGGGGACAAATGGAAGGGGAAGGTTCAAGAGTAGAGGCTTGAAGAAACTTATGTATTAGTTTATTTTAAATGTTATTTGATTATGTAAACTCTATATAGTATTAGGAGTATTTTTCAGTTAAGGTTAGCGAACATTGGAACCATGTGTAAGACTTTATTATTATGATGAACAATGTATGTTTATTCTTCCGCATTAGTTAGAATGTATTTTTTTATTGTTGAGTATCGTGAACACAAAATTTAAGGTTAGAAAACCCGGATTTGGGGGTGTCACAGGTTGGTATCAAAGTTGTAGGTTATAAACATTAGGAAAGCGAAACCTAGGTTATAACCTTAGTAGAAATCTCATATAGATTATGTATGTGATGGGTTGAGGAGATCCTTAAGTTTTAGTTGTATTGAATAAAATATCATTTCATTTTATCAATGAATATATTTTATTGTGGTAGTGATGTTGGTTTTATTTGTGATGGTTGTAGGATGTCAGACGACAGACAGTATAGTAACTCTGTTGATCAGTTAGAGCCTATAGAGGATATGAATACTTCAATTAATCTGATGGGAGGATTGCTCGACAGGATTTGTGAGCTTGAGGAGAGAGTACTCCAGCTAGAGGCAGAGAATCAAACTCTGCAGTTTACAGGACAACAATATATGGATGCGGCGTATCAGGCACAGTTAGTGTCAGCACAGGCTCAAGAGAGTCTAGAGCTAACCAAGACCCAGCTAGAGGGAAAAAGGATTGAGAATCAAGTTCTTAAGTTTGAGTTTGATTTGGTGATGGCTGATAAGATAAGAATTGATAAGGCTTGGTGCAAGGCAGCTAGAATTGTGGATCAACTGCGAGAGGAGATGGCAGCCAAGGACGTTAGGATTAACACCTTAGGGAGGGCATTGGACATTGCTTATATGGGCTAGAGAGCTGGGGTGGTGAGGATGCGCTTCGAGGTTGAAGAGTCTAGTTTATCTGTTCGACGTCGAGCGCTTGGAGGTGCATCCCAGTCTCAAGAGCACATGCATGATGACGAGACTTCTCAGGATGAGCAGTGATGTTGTTAGATATGTTATATAAATAGATGCACTAGTACTACTTTTGGTTTAATAGGGTTTATATTAGCCTCAGCAAGTGTAAGGCAGTTTGTATGTTGGATGTATTTTCCACTTATGTAGGTAGGAAAGAATGGCTTAAGTGAATCGCATATTTTGTTATTTGGAATTGGATGGTAGCATTTATACAAATATACCTGTAATGAACGTGTAAGACACCAAAGTTGGTATATGAATATAAATGCATTATTATGATAAGTGTTTGAGTATGTATATAGTAAATGATCTATTTAATGTTATGAAAATTTAGTGAACTGAATCGGTAATTTTAGCAAACTTAACCCACTAATCAGGGAAGCAGATTTCCAAAGTTTGGTAATCTAAAACTTTCACATGATGATCATGTGAGTGTTAGAATGTAGTATTGCATTACATGCTAAATACTAATATGATAATAAAACCTGAGTAACGTGTTAGAATTTTGTTTAATTAGATAATGCTGCCCAAACGAGTACTATGGAACCAAGAGATCAAAGAGTTAGTTAATAATGCAGAGGGAGGTCAACCAAACTCAATGCAAGACTTTATTAACATGATGGCAGAAGCTATGCGGAATCAAACACAACCCACAGGAAATTAGACGGGAAACTAACTAGCCAATTTTAAAGACTTCAAGGCAGTGGGACTGCAAGAGTTTAAGGGAACAGCAGATCCAATAGAAGCTCAGACGTGGATAAAGGAGTTTGAAAAGGTTTTTGTTATTTCTAGAGTAGCAAAGGACCAGAAGATAATTTTTTCTACCTATTTAATGAAAGGTGAGGCTAACTTTTGGTGGGAAGCCAACCAGAGCAAATTCGGAACTACAGTCGTGACGTGGGACGCATTCAAGATGTTATTTTTCGAGAACTGCTTCCCTAAAAGTACACAAGAGAGAATGGAGATCAAGTTTTTGGAGCTGAAATATGAGAATATGTCAGTGTTAGAGTAAGCTACAAAATTCAATGAATTGTCCAGGTTCGCTCCACATCAGGTGGACACTGAAGTGAGGAAAGCAAGAAGATTTGAAAATGGGTTAAAGCCATGGATCTATAGCAAGGTAACAGTTTTAAAAATTACATCATTCTCAACTCTGTTGGAGAAAGCTCACAGTACAATCGAGAGAAGAACAAGAAGGGAGTAGAAGGCAGAAACTAGAATGTTAGTAGTGGTGGCAGCAACAACATGAAACGTAAGTGGAGCAGCGGTGGAAGTAATTTGGAGATTCAACAAGGAAGTGTGCAGCAGAAGAAGCAGGATTATGGGAATTGTGGAAAGGGTCACTCGGGAGAGTGCATGAAAGGAAAAATGGTTTGTTATTCCTATGATAAAGAAGGGGATATCTCACCCAATTGTCCTAAGGCGAAGAAAGGAGGATGTTTCAATTGTGGAGAAGCAGGACGTCGAATCAATGACTGTCCAAGGAAGAAAAACATGGATGGAAGAAGCGGCAATAGAGGCAACAACACTAGGACAACTAGCCCAACCAAACAAGCCAGCAGCGAGGACCTTCAACATGACAGTGCAAGATGACGTTTCATCTTGGGAGGTGGTGTCATGTATAATTCCGATCAACGATATAAATGCCTATATGTTATTCGATTCGGGAGCTTCATGTTCTTTTGTATCTAATGAATTTACTCAAAGATTAAATTTACATCGTGAACTATTAGAACACCCAATGAATGTAGAAGCAGCGAACAAAGAAATTATCCCTGTAGACTATATTCATAGGATATGTTGTGCTGATTTGAGAGGGTTTAAGCTTAAAGTGGATTTGATACCGATTTGTCTGGGAGAGTTTGATGTAATCCTTGGGATGGATTGGTTATCGAGTCATAGAGCGGTCATTGACTATAAGAAAAAGTGTGTACACCTGAAGACTCCAAATAAGTCAAAGGTGGTATTTCATGGTAGTAAATCGTCGAGAAAATCATGTTGTCCAACGATGATGCAAGTAAAGAAGTTGCTTAGGATTACATAGGTTATTTGGCTCACGTTGTGGATACTCGTAAAGTCGAGGGTGAACTGGGTCAGATACCTATTGTAAGGGAATTCGTTGATGTCTTCCTAGATGAGATTTTGGGATTGCAACTAGAGAGAGAGGTAGAGTATGTTATTGATTTGGCACCAGGGACATCAGCGGTATCTAAAGCATCGTACCATATGGCTCTGATAGAAATGAAAGAATTGATGGCTCAACTACAAGAGTTGTTAGATAAGGGACACATTCGATCAAGCATATCACCGTGGGAAGTACCAGTCTTATTCGTAAAGAAGAAATATGGGTCAAAAAGGCTTTGTATCAACTACCGAGAGTTGAACAAGGTCACCATTAAGAACAAGTACCTGTTGACCATGATCGACAATTTGTTTGATCAGTTGAAGGGGGCGAAATACTTTTTGAAAATTGACTTGAGGACTGGTTATCACCTACTAAAGGTGAGGTAGGAGGACATTCCTAAGACGACATTTAGAACTCGGTATTGACACTTTGAGTTTCTGGTAATGTCATTCGGGTTGACGAATGCACCAGCATCATTCACGGATTTGATGAATAGAGTGTTCAAGCAGTATTTGGATAGGTTTGTTGTCATATTCATTGATGACATTCTGGTGTATTCAGAGACGGAGGAAGAGCAAACTGAACATCTAAGAATAGTGTTGGAGATGTTGAGGGGGGAGAAGTTGTATGCAAAATTCTCCAAATGTGAATTTTGGTTGCAGATAGTGCAGTTTTTGGGTCACGTTATCGACAAGGATGGAGTTTTGGTGGATCCGGCAAAAGTAAAAGCGATTATTAACTGGGAGCAGCCGAAGACGCCGACAGAAATTAGGAGTTTCATAGGATTAGCAGGATATTATCAGAGATTCATCCAGGATTTTTCAAAGATAGTACGCCATTGACCAACCTTACTAGAAAGACGGTGAAGTTCATTTGGACTGAGAAATGTAAGGAGAGTTTCATGGAATTGAAGAAGAGGCTTAGGCAAGCACCTGTGTTTGCTTTACTAGACGACACGGGAGGATTAGTAGTATATAGTGATGCGTCATACAAGGGTCTTGGTTGTGTACTGATGCAGCACGACAATGTCATTGTGTACGCTTCACGTCAGCTGAAGGACTATGAGAAGGGTTACCCGACTTATGACCTAGAGTTAACAGCAGTAGTTTTTGCATTGAAGATTTAAAGACATTACTTGTATGACAAGAAGTGTGAGATATATACGGATCACAAAAGTCTGAAGTATGTCTTCACACAGAAGGAGCTAAACATGAGGCAGAGCCGATGGCTATAATTGATGAAAGATTATGATTATGAGATTCTGTACCATCCAGGCAAAGAGAATGTAGTGACAGATGCCCTGAGAAGAAAAGGCAGGAAGAAGTTATTGAAATTAACCATTCAAGAGGAGTTAGTGAAGGATTTCGAATGACTGGAATTAGAGGTTAAGTATCCAATGGAGACCAACGAAAAATTATTACAGAGGCAACGAACCCGACTTTATTAGATAAGGTTAAAAAGGCACAAGAAAAGGACGAAGATTGCGACAACATCAAGAAGCGGTTAGCTGAAGGTGGTGAATTGAAATACAAGATTGATGGCAGTAAACTGCTGAGATTCGAAGGACGAATTTGGGTACCTACAATACCAGAACTAAGAGAGAAGATTTTATAAGAAGCGCACAGTACGAGGTACTCGATACACCCAGGAAGCACAAAGATATATCAAGATTTGCGTCAACATTTTTGGTGGCCAAACATGAAGAGAGAGGTTGTGGAATGCGTCAACAGATGTTTAACATGTCAGAGAGTCAAGGCAGAGCACCAATAACCAAGTAGATTACTACAGCCGTTAAAAATTCCAAAATGGAATGGGAGCACATCACGATGGATATTGTGGTGGGACTTCCAGCAACGCAAAAAGGGCACGACGTCATATGGGTGATTGTAGATCGTGTTACGAAGTTAGCTCACTTTTTATCGATTAAGATCAGGTATAGTTTAGACCAGCTAGCCAAATTATATATCAAAGATATTATCTCGAGACATGGAGTATCAGTATCTATTGTATCGGATAGAGATCCGCGATTCACGCCGAACTTCTGGAAAAGTCTTCAAGAAAGAATGAGGACACAGCTACGGATGAGCACCGCATATCATCCGCAGACCGATGGGCAAAGCGAGAGAACAATTATAACACTTGAAGACATGCTCAAACTTAGCACCCTGCATACTGATTATGAACGTCTGGGTTTGGTGAAGAACATCTATAGCGACGGTTCTGTCGCTATATGCAGCCTTCATCGACAGTTTCTATATAAATTAATTATTTTATTAAAATAATTAGAGAAAAATAGTTTTTAATTTTTAAAAATTCATAATAAATTCCTAAAAAATATTTTAAAGCCTAAAAACTGGTTTTTAATAATTTTGAGTATATTTCAAAAATAATTAATATTTTTGGAATATTAAAGATATTTAATTTATTTAATTATAATATTAAATAAATTACTTAAAAATAATTTTGATTCCTTAAAAAATCATGAAAAATTATATTATGGTGTTAGAAAATATTTTAAGTTATTTTTAATAACTTTTGATATTTTGTGATGAATTTTATTAATAAATTAATATTAATGGTAATTGATTTATTTAATGAATATATTAAATAAATTATAGAAAATTAGAATTTATGATTTAAAAATCATATAAAAATGATTTAAGGGTTAGAAAAATATTTTAAGTTATAAAATATAACTTTTGATATTTTATCATGAAAATATTATTATTTTTAATATTAATGTCAATAATTGGATAATAGATTTGAAGGTTTAAAAATCATATAAATATGATTTTAAGGTATTAAAAAATACTTTGAAATATTATAAATATATTATAATATTATGTTATGATTTTTAGTAATATTTAATAATAAATAAATATTAATGATAAGAGAATAATGTGGTATTTATATTATATAAATACGATATAAGTGATTGAAAAATTATGATAAATGGTAATATTTATTTAAAAATTATTACGAGCTTGTGAAAAATATTTTGACTGAATAGAAAATTATATAAGTTAATTATTAAGTGTTTAGACTGAGTCTTAGTGACAGTAGGCTCGAGGATAATCCGACTAGACCGTTGGGATGTTAGAATTGTGTCGGATTCAACTCAAACTGAAATAGTTTGACTTGATACCGAGTCTTAAGTAGTTTGTAGACTGATATGATTATTTGTTATGTATTTACGATTATTTTATAAATATATTTATAATAGTATTATACTGTGATGATATTATTCTAAAATTAGAGATCTATATTACTAATATTAGGCCTTCGGATAAAGCGATATATGTAAGACCCCGAATTTTATGAAATAAAAGTATGCAATTTTTCTTATAATTACTATTCAGTAAATGGTTAAATTGATAAAAGTTTAAAGTTAGGGGTGAAATATGAATTTTTTTTCAAAATAAGCAAGTGGTTATAAAATAATCATTGTTGTCGGGGAATATTCGTTTGGTCGTGGAATATTCTTTCTGTCGGAGAATATTCGTACGACGGCGCAGCTATTTGTGGGCCCCATAACGAATAACTGTCGGGTGAAGGAAAACGACAAATTTGAGTTTTTATAAATAACGGCGTAGTTGTTACCGTTAACACTGTTGGAATACCCGGTGGTTAAAATACAGTAATATGCGTTATTACACAGTAGCACACGGTATTGCATAGTATTTTTGAAATTATTGATTCTTACGTAAGAAGGCACTACTTAATAA
Source organism: Panax notoginseng (assembly GCA_016801055.1). Classification (NCBI taxonomy): domain Eukaryota; kingdom Viridiplantae; phylum Streptophyta; class Magnoliopsida; order Apiales; family Araliaceae; genus Panax; species Panax notoginseng. The sequence continues at coordinate 32,034,653 of CM029015.1, read as the reverse complement.
TTGTTACAGTGGTTACTGTTCAATATTTTATTTTATTGATTCAATAATTGTTGCGTTGATATTTTGTATTATTGTTGTTTCAATAATTGTTGCTGCACAGTATTTTTCTTTATCAGATCAATAATTAATATTATTTGAATAATATTATTAGATAACATTATTGTCAATGTCTAGAAAGTTCTGTCTAAGGAGAGGTTTGGTCATCTAATTGCGCGCCAGTAAGGAGAAATTCTTATTGGAAAGCCCCCTCTTTCCTGGGAACGGTCTGGTTGTCATAAATGTGATTCTGTAATATTATTTGTGAATAATTAATTATTGATTTATATGATAAGAAAATATTTATTTTATATGGATATAAATGAGGGATATATTTTTGTGGTTAAAAATGAAGGAGTTAATGTTGAGGTTTTTATCAGTATTTTTGTCGGAATGGAGGTATTAAAAATCAGGGTTTTTGAGATATTTTGCGGGGGTTATAATTTTTAATCCGACCGTTGGATCGTGGTAATTTTTGGATATGTTATACATATATAAGTTGAGTATATGTCCACAAATTTTGAACCGTTAAAAATGAACGTATGATTTGTTATGAATTTTACGAGATGACTGGTTCAGAAATTGTTGAATTTTCGGAGTTTATCATTTTGGTGGAAAATTCTAGAATTGGTGGGCCCCACTTGTGGTTGGTGAAGAAATGTGCTGAATTATATTTCAAATGTGGTGGGTGGGAATAGTAGCAGGTAAAGCCATCAGGTTGCAGGTCAAGCCTACTAAAATTTTCCTATAAATAGAGGGCTAAGTTAGAATTAAAAATCACACCTGAAACATATGTTTTCTCTCTTTCTCTCTCTAGATTATGAAGCATATTTTGTGAGTATTTAGATACTTTGAGAGTTGCTATTCAGTGCAAGTTTCCTTCAGCATCATATCCGATATCCAGCCAGAAGTACTGCTCTTTTGAGGTAAGGGATAGTAAGGGATAGTAAGGAATTTTAAGGGTTGTTATGTTTTTCAGTTTCATAATTTTTCTGACCTTCAAAAATTCTGGAAAAATTTGAAATGATATTTTGATGAGTTTTCTTGATTGTATCAAAAAATGGTGATTTTTGGATGTATAGATTGAGAGTTATGAATTTTATGAGAAAAGACTATTTTAAAAGTAACCGCTTATAATTCCTTGTGGTTAACTCTAAAATTTATGAAATTTTTATTGGGAGTACATGTATATGATAGAAGTATACTCTGTAAATTTCAGAATTTTTAGACAAAAGTACAATTTTTGATAAATGTCTAAATATTCGGCTATTTTGGCCATATGAAAAATAGTAAATGACTTTTAAAAATTCTAAGAAAAATATATGTTCACTATGGGACTATATTATGCTAAATTCCAGAAAAGAAATATTTTTGGAACGGATTTGGTATTTTTCATAAAAATAGTCTAGTTATGAGAAAATGAATTAAATATGTTTTGTGAAGAAAGAAAATTGGAAAATAGGATTTTATGGCTTGAGAATCCTATATGAGGTATATGCAGATTTTTGATGAGGGTTTTGGTTATTGATGATGAAATTGTAAGAGTTGGCATTTTATGATGATTAAATGCATTAATTAGTAAAGTGTAAACAATTAAAATAAATTGTTTATAAATTTAAGTAATGTTATTCTTTCAATATCATTATACCGAAATATTGGTATAGATTTTATTGTGGAATTTTTATCTTTTGTGTCGGGGTTACTATTCATGAGTTACTATTCACGATTTACTATTCATGAGTTACGAATATTACTCTTGAGATTAAAATTATATGTTGATCATATTATTTTTATCATCATATATAACATTTTTATAACCCTGATGTTAAAATTCTCTTTCACTGGAGTGTAAAGATGGGTAGATTATTGGTATGATCATGATTAGGGTTCTCTTTGGCCTGTAGTGCAAAGTTGAATTGTGACTGGTATGATCATGACCATTGAATTTATAATTGAATATCTTAAGCTTAAGTGCAAAGGTGAATTGATCAACATGGTTATAATTATTGTTTATATAAATTCTGAAATGATTATATATTTCTTTGAGATATGAATATATTTGGCCTGTAGTGCAAATATGAATTGTTGATGAATATCTTTGGCATGTAGTGCAAAGATGGCCTGTTGATGAATATCTTTGGCCTGTAGTGCAAAGATGAACTGTTGTTGAATATCTTTGGCTCGTAGTGCAAAGACGGTTTTTTGATGAATATCTTTGACTGTAGTGCAAAGATGGATTTGTTAGTATGATTATAAACAGGAACTGTGATTTGGTATAACCATGATCTTTGATGTTTCAGGTAAAGACATGTGATGAAAATATTCTTCGTCCTGGGTGCGAAGAAAAATTTATAGTCACAATTATGATTATGAGTTATTCATATGATTGTGGAAAGGAACTGTTGAGTGATGTTACATGGATAAAATATTGTTGGTGGATTTTTAACATGGAGAAGATAATAGACTTTATAGTCTATTTGACTCTTCTAATGGATTGCTCGTTCCGCTGCAACTATGGTTGAAATTTTTATCATTTACCATATGTTCTAAATCTCTGATTTATTATTGATGAAGGCTATTGATAATTTAATTATCTTTAGTCATGATATTCTTTACTGAGCTAGTTGTGCTCACCCTTTTGCTTCACAATTTCTTTCAGGTAATAAGAGTGTAGTTGGGTCGAGCGGGGGTAACAAGGGAATAGAACGGTGGTCATCATTTAGTAGTTATATTTGGTGAAGAAAATAGGGTGAGGCGAACCCAACGTTGGAAGGGTGTTTTGTCACTATCATACAAGATGTCTAATGACATACAACCTCGTGTCATCATAGGACAGGGTTGTGCTCATCCACTTGCTGAGTATATCTATGGGCACTACCTATATAATCTTGGTGTTTGTTTGAAGTATAATTCTCAATTAGAGACAGTGGAGATAATGATAAGTCAAGAGAAGACTCACCATTGGGAAGAATATGATAGTAATCTTTTCGTTTTTCTTTGGGGTCTATTGGGTCAACCAAGGATAATTCTGTGGCCATATGATATCTATCATAACCTAGACGCGTGGCCTCCCATGTACGAAGGTTTCCTTGAGCACTTCCCAAAGATTCTAATTTCTAAAATAGTTTTTGACTATACCTTTATGTAAGGTGTTATTGTGAGGTGATGTTTACGGTTGGAACATGAGTCACATTTGGTATATATTTGTATCCAAACTCACAGCATATGTGTTGTTGTATTTTGCACGACAATTGTTGTAATAAAGTTGTAGTTGTTTTCTGTACCATGTATTTGACGACTCAGAATGGGTTGGGTGGAATGGACCTATTTTGGGGTCGTTACAATATAAACTGTGTAGTAGTAGTCGGTGATACAGGCAATTTCTTTGAACTATAATCTTTTATTGAGGAAGTTCCTAGTCTTGAAATTCTAATTATTGTGCAAGATTTCTTAAACTCGACCTCGAGTTATTTCATTCGAATATGCTTATGGTTAATCATTGCCGATTACCATGTCTATGAATTATTGATTCGCACTCTGTGCATATTGCATGTGTACATCAGGTATGAAAGGCTGATCACCTTCATTACCATTCGGTCCAGATATATTTGTTTATGTTAAATGCTCGTTCAGCTATTAACATTTATTCATGCTAGTTCACAAACATATTGTAGAACTTTAGCCAGCTTTTATTCATATTCTTTCAATCATGATATATCCTCAATTAAATTAAACTTACTGGGCAAAATTTTTGCTCACCCTTGCTATATCATGATAAACATTGTAGATTAAGACGAATACGTCGGATACAGGAGAAGTCAAAGACAAGTCTAGCTTTGGATAATATGTACAGCTAGAAATGTAACAGTATTGTATATGAATGACATTATAATTCAAATAAGTTATGAATTGTGTATAAGTTAAGGTTACTCGACCTTGGGGATTAATGTGTAAAGATTATTGTATAAATAATTTATGTTTATATCTTCCGCAAATAGTCATAGAAGTAGTATACCAGATTCGTGGTGATTAGGACACGGATTTGGGGCTTTTACACTTGGTACAAAGCTGGTCTTGGCTTTGTTTGTCACTCTCTTTCACTCTAAGTTTTGAAAAAATTAGAGAGAGAAGGTCTTAGATAATATGAAAAGTAAAGTGAGTTACTTTTCTTAAGTTTTAAGTTTGATCTTTGGATTCAGTGAACCAAGAAGTTTCTAGGTGGCACAAATATGATCTTGGAAAGATATTACACACATGGGATAAACATAACTAGATGAGTCACTAAGATTTGGAAAATCTTTTACTTAAGTTTTAAGAAAAAGAGTATTTTCGTCATTTCACACCCACTAAGGGTACTTTTGTAATTTCCCATTCAAATTTAAGGGTAATTTAGTCATTTATGTTATGGATTTAGACACATGGCAAATCTTGGTGATAACTCACCAAGATTTGTATTTATCTTTTGTTAAAAGATAAGCTCGAGGGTATTTTGGTCTTTTTACCCCTACTACGGGTAATTTGGTCTTTTTCCCTATACATTGAAGGGTATTTTGGTCATTTCCCTTTTATTCCATAACTTATAACACTTAGCCATTTATACTTAGCTTTTGAATTATAGCTTCCCTAAATCTAGCTACTAATCACTACAGATCTGGTATAGTATTATCACAATTGCAGAAGTTATAAACATAAATTGTTTATATATTAAACTTTTACACATCATTCCCAAGGTCTACAACCTTAACTTAATACATACCTTCAATATCTAAAAAGGTTTACAAAGCTATTTTCTTCAGAAAATTTAATAGGTCTACCTACACCATAATTTAATCTTGCACTTTGCCTTTGATTCTAACTTTACTTGAGCTTTCATCTTAATCTAAAAATTTTTATCATGATATAGCATGGGTGAGCAATAAATTTTCCTAGCAAGTATAAGTTTAATTGAGGATATATCATGATTGAAAGAATTGAACAATAAGCTCGCTAACTTTTAACAATATAAACATTGTGAAAGAGCATGAATAAATTTTTTTAGCTGAACGACCAAGTCAATAAAAATGAATGGTCAAGAATGAACATGAACAAATTAACTGAACCAAATGGTAATGAAGGTGATCAGCCTTTCATACCTGATAAACATTTACAACATGAACAACGTGCGAATCAATAAATTATATATGTGGTATAATCAACAATGATTAACCACTAACATGTTTTGCAATAGCAGCTCAAGTTGATTTAGGAAACTTACCTGAATCGCTGATTACCGCTAAGCAATCTAATTTAATCTCTCATAAAAGACCTATCAATTATAAGATTGATTTCTCAATTAGCATAACATACATGTTAGTTCATAATACTATTACTTTATCCATATATTATCGAACACTTAATCAAATATTAGATAACATCTTAACTCATCAGTACTATTATTATCCTTTGATAATTCTTTAATCACTATATCATATACATTATGATTTAACACTTTAATCTTTCATATTATAAGTTGATTTGAATAATCTAATAAGTCAAATACTAATTCAGCAATCTGGATTTTCCAAATATACCAATCCAGCAACCTAGATTGCAATCCCGTAAACCAGATTGCAATCTAGCAAACTTGATTCCAAATCCAGCAAACTGGATTCAACTAATTTTCAATCCAGAAAGCTTGGATTCACCAATCCTTCAATCCAGCAAGCCTGGATTCAATAAATCCTTCAATCCAGCAAGCTGGATTCCATATCCTTTTTACGAAAATACCAAATCAACTTTTTTTTCTATCCTTTGTCCACACATATAAACATATATTTCATACACAAAAAGTATTTTTCAAAAATTATTTTTAGTTCGTAGCTTAAGAAATTAGCCCTATCATGCTCAACTCCAAAAATTCCCATCTCCTGACAAAATCTTATACGTGTTAACGTGAGCCTCCAGTTTAAATTTCGTGTCCATCGGAGTTATAGAACTCCTGTTATAGCCATGTTCTTCGAAAAATCGTAAAAATTGAAATGGCCATAACGTGGTCGTTTTAAGTCGGAATGAGCTCATTTTTGGACAGGAGGTACTTTATACCATATATTTTTATGTTCCAAAGGGCCGAAATTTATTACATAAATTAAGTGGACAAAACAGCCCTTACAAAATCTTGAACAGTAGCTATTTTGGCATTTTTGTACTTTTTCATGCTTTGTTAAAAATATTCCATATAGAAATCTACAACTTCTTTTTCAGTGATTCCACTTTGAAATGTTAGAAAACGTATCATAGTATCCTCCCAAAGTTTTTTTAGAAATTTTGAATGTCCGAAAACTGGCGAAACTTCCCCTACCCTTGACTGTCCAAAAATAGTTTGTTTTTCTTTAAAAGACACGAAACTATTTTTGCTAAAACAGTCACTACGGACTGTGTACTCAACATTTTTGAGTGCTACAACTTTGGCTTAGTAGATAACTTACATATCTAGCACCTCTCTGTAACGGATCGCAAAAAAAAAGGTGTAGATTAAAAATGGTAGAAATGTAAAGTACATAGAAATTTTATGGCTTATCAGCTAGAAAAATCACTTTTCTTTATTTTTGAATTCCAACCAAAGCAACACCCAATATGGGTATATCTAAACATGAAACACTCATTAACATGTATATTCATGGTTTTTGAGTTTAGAAATATAGATTCAAGATTTGATTAAGAATAATCAAAAATACATAACAAAAGGTATTTATACCTTTAATTTTCATGGTCTCCTTCTTCTTCTTGTTCCATGGATGAACCTTCTCCCTCCTCTACTCTCTTCTTCCTTCAACCGTGCCTCTCCTCTCTCTCTCTCTCTCTCTAGTTGGTTCTTATGTTAGCTAATTGGAAGGGATGAAAAAGAAAGAAACAAGATAACTTGTTATTAGATTTAGATATATGATTAATATCTACAATCATGCTCCTCTTCTCTTCCACATACAAAACCACCCATGTAGCCTTCTTTTCTTCCTCAATAACCATCCGGCCATGTGGCCTCTAATTCCATTCTCCACCAATTCTCTCTCTCATTAATAATTATTTCATTAGTATGTGGGCAATTTACAAGCAAAGTGGCTTCTTCATGCATTTGACACCTAGCTTAATTGGATGAAATTTCTTTGGAACATGTGGTGGAAATGAATGACATGCTCCACATTTTCCCTCCACCACATTCTCTCTCTCTCTCTCATTAATCATTTCATAAATATGTGGGAGATTAGTATACAAGGTGGCTTCATAAAATAAATGCCACCTAGCTTGATTTGTAATTATCTTTTGCAAAATGTGTGGCTTATAAAGTGCTGATGTGCGTGCACATTTTCCTCTCCTTTTCTCCCACTCTAATACCCGGCCTTGTGGCCCTTTAATCACCAAGTTTGGTTTTGATTTTATTGCTTTATTTAGTATACTTAATGTCTAAAATGCCCTTCCTTTATTGGTTTTAAAATTGGGCCACTCTCTTTAATCTCTTGGGCTTTCCTAAATAAAAATATTTGGGCCATGGAAATAGAATAGGTCCAATACTTTTAATATTATCTTTCCCTAATTATTTAATTAGGGTTTTCATTTCCTCAATTATAATTTAAATCCTTGCTCGTGTACACTTAATTTCTTAACCCAATTAGCCTTGCTATAATTAGATTATAAAATTAATTACTTGAGATATATAAAATAAATCTCTTGGAATTAGTATATATTTTAAATACCATTATTCCCCTCAAACCATAATACTTAACAATTAACACTTAAGCTTTTATACGTATCTTTTAAGCTCCCGAATTAGGATTTCAGATTCCTGGAACACAAATTAGGGTTTCCAAGCATATCGTTAGGTTTCCTAACAGTTCGTTAGAGTTTTCTCACTGAACAACAATGTTATTAACATAAATTTAGGATTTGCAAAAGTTATACTTATCCTGATCAATAATTGATCCTTAATCCACAAACTGAGCACATAAAATCACTGATATAAATTATTTAATCAATGTTTGATCTTTATCTACAATCCTGTACACATAGAACCACATACACATATTCTTATGAACTCACACACTAAACATATACCTCATTATCAGACTATCACTTATAATCTATCAAATCATTCAAGTTTTTCTCCATTAAATTTGAAATCCTTAAAATTCCTTTATTGAAACATCAAATGCATACACTTATTTTCTGTTTAGGTTTATCTTATAACCTTTAATCCATCATTTTAGGATTTTAATAATGATCTAAATTCTCGGGTTATCATATGAATTCCCAAATTAGGGTTTTGAATATCCGAATTAGGGTTTTGGATTTCTGAAACTAATATTAGGGTTTTCGGATGTATCGCTATGGTTTCTAACAGTCGTTAGAGTTTTCTTATTGAACAACAATGTTATTAACATAACTTTAAGGTTTACTAAAGTTGTATTTATCCTGATCAATAATTGATCCTTAATCCATAAACTATACACGTAAACAATCACTGTTCACATATAAAATCTCATATACCGACTCGTATACACTTAGATACTTAACCCTGATAATTCTTCACAAGAATTTTAAATCCACAAAAATCTTATACCTCATAATCAGACTATCACTTACAGTCTACCAAATCATTCAAGTCTTTGTTTGTCGTTTTACCGATCAATTTAAACATACAAGTATACACGGTCAACAAGTAATAAAGAGTAAGTAAAGTATCGTTGCCACGGAGAATTAACTAATAAAGTTCACCAAGCATTAACCCATAACTATTTCAGTCTTATTTAAATGAATGATATTATATTTTATATTTAAACTATGAAATTAAATAAACCTAAATATTCCTAGAGTAGGACTAGATAAAGAAGACCTGAGATCACAATTTCATCTATTGATTCATTCAAATCCACACACTTCATGTGAAGCCAAATTTCTTGCACTTGATTGTTAGTCGAGAACACGAAAGTAAAATATAGCCATATCTCAATGCACCATACTCATATCACATATAATCCACAATTGGTAGAATACACATGAACACCGACATTGCCTAAACCACTATATGTCTATGTGATTTACAAATAATTAGGGTTTAAGCCCAAGTTCTCAAATGACTACAAGCGGTGCTTCGGTATATGTCTATCCTAAGCACGAATCATACATTCCAATGCATCGTAGAACATACAATCACATGCTAATAAGATCAGATCTAAACCCATACTTCTTCTCTCAAGTCTATATGGATTATCACAGTAATTGATGGCCAATCAACTAAGCAAATAGCATGAATCTAATTTGACAAACCCAAAGCAATCAATAAGGCTAACAATGAAATATATCAAAAATAACTAGTCCATAGAATCCATTGCAATCTCAGAATGGAGTTTAGATCATAGTTGAATCAAATCTATCATCCACATATAGAATAAACATCATAAGATACAATTATGACTTAAAGAAAAAATAAGAGTAGAGAATTGTAGTGCAAATCTGTTCTCCTGATCCAAGATGGAATCTCTGATGCTTTCCAATTGCATCAAGTCTTCGATCTAATCAACTCTAGAAATTACTACTCTAATCTAATATGGAAATTAAAGAGAAGAAAGGAATACTAGCTTTGTGATCCCCCAAGGGGTGGAATATCTTTTACATCATGAAAATACGTCTAATATATAAGCCCTAATTGAACCCCCTCTCGGTTACGCTCCAATTGCATGTTTAGTGAAAAAGTCAGCAACTGCAGTCAATGACGCGCGCGATCACGCGATACCTCTTTGAAAATATGGCGCGGGCGCGCGTATGCAAAATGAGCTCTGTCTGGTTGATGGCACGGGCGCGCGTGTTCCAGCATATACAGTCGCGCGGCCGCGCGGCTCCTGCACTCTACAATCTGTGATCTGCTTTTGCTGCTTCCTTATCATGCTGCTACTGATTCTTTGACATGTTACTCTTACCTCTATGTCCATCAATGCTCAGTTTCTTTTGTTCACTTGTTCCTTGCGTCATTATTCCATTAGTCTCATTGCCACCTACAAACATCGAGCTTTGCCATTTCTTGCACTTTTACACCAAAGGAGTTCTCAATACATGCGATGCAAAATAACACGAAATGCAACTAAAAACACACTAAAATGTACTCGAGACGGGCATAGATCTATGCTAATTATATCAGCTAGATCAAGCATGTTTAAATTTGTTAAAGCAAATGTGTTTTAAAAATTATTCTTATTAAATTGATATGATAAGAACTCTTGACTGAGAAAAGAACGAATTTGATTAAAGCAAAATATCAATGATGGATTATTAAGTGTTTATGCATAAATCACGGGGTATGAAAGGCTGCTCCCTTTGATTACCAAAACTTATTAAAAGGTCTAGTTCAAATGCTGAGAACCTTAGCAAATGTTCATGGTTATTTCAAACCACTTAGTACGTATTATTCAATTATTCGAATATTCAATTGTTCACTATTAATTCATGTTCCTTCATAATTTTATATTGTTTTGAACATTATAAGGGAAACTTCTTTCCAATCATGATATATCTCCCTTGTGTATAAACTTACTAAGAAAATTAGTTGCTTACCCTTGCTATATCATGATATTTATTTCAGTTAAGGCAGAATCGTCCAAAGAGGACAAAGGGAATGGGAAGGTTCAAGAGTAGAGGTTTGAAGAAACTTATGTATTAGTTTATTTTAAATATTATTTGGTTATATAAACTCTTTATAGTATTAGGAGTATGTTTCAGTTAAGGTTAGTGAACCTTGGGACCATGTGTAAGACTTTATTATTATGATGAACAATGTATGTTTATTCTTTCGCATTAGTTAGAATGCATGTTTGTTGTTGAGTATCGTGAACACCGAATTCAAGGTTAGGAAACCCAGATTTGGGGGTGTCACAGGTTGGTATCAAAGTTGTAGGTTATAAACATTAGGAATGCGAAACCTGGGTTATAAACTTAGTAGAAAACTTATATAGAGTATGTATGTGATGGGTTGAGGCGATCCATTAAGTTTTAGTTTTATTGAATAAAATATCATTTCATTTTATCAATGAATATATTTTATTATGGTAGTGATGTTAGTTTTATTTGTGGTATTTGTAGGATGTCAGACAACAGATAGGATAGTCACTCTGTTGATCAGTTAGAGCCTATAGAGGATACGAATACTTCATTTAATCTGAAGGGAGGATTGCTCGACAGGATTCGTGAGCTTGAGGAGAGAGTAGTCCAGCTAGAGGCAGAGAATCACACTCTGTAGTTTACAGGACAACAGTATATGGATGCGGCGTATTAGGCATAGTTAGTGTCAGCACAAGCTCAAGAGAGTCTAGAGCTAACCAAGACCCAGCTAGAGGGAAAAAGGATTGAGAATCAAGTTCTTAAGTTTGAGTTTGATTTGGAGATAGCTGATAAGATAAGATTTGATAAGGCTTGGTGCAAGGCAGCTAGAATGGTGGATCAACTGCGAGAGGAGATGGCGGCCAAGGCCGTTAGGATTGAAACCTTAAGGAGGGCACTAGACACTGCTTATATGGGCCATAGAGCTGGGGTGGTGAGGATGCACTTCGAGGTTGAAGAGTCTAGTTGATCTGTTCGACGTCGAGTGCTTGGAAGTGCATCCCAGACTCAAGAGCACATGCATGATGACGAGACTTCTCAGGATGAGCAGTGATGTTGGTAAATATGTTATGTAAATAGATGCACTAGTACTACTTTTGGTTTAATAGGGTTTATATTAGCCTCAGCAAGTGTAAGGCAGTTTATTTGTTGGTTGTATTTTCCACTTATGTAGGTAGGAAAGAATGGCTGAAGTGAATCGCATCTTTTGTTATTTAAAATGGGATGGTAGCATTTATAAAAATATACCTGTAATGAACGTGTAAGACACCAAAGTTGGTATATGAATATAAATGCATTATTATGATATGTGTTTGAGTATGTACATAGTAAATTATCTATTTAATGTTATGAAAATTCAGTGAATTGAATCTGTATTTTTAGCAAACTTAACGCACTAATCAGGGAACCAGAATTCAAAAGTTTGGTAATCTAAAACTTTCACATAATGATCATGTGAGTGTTAGAATGTAGTATTGCATTACATGCTAAATACTAATATGATAATAAAACCTGAGTAACGTGTTAGAATTTTGTTTAGTTAGATAATGTTGCCGAAACGAGTACTACGAAACCAAGAGATCGAAGAGTTGGTTAATAATGCAGAGGGAGGTCAACCAAGCCCAATGCAAGACTTTATTAACATGATGGTAGAAGCTATGCGGAATAAAACATAACCCGCAGGAAATCAGACGGGAAACCAACTAGCCAATTTTAAAGACTTCAAGGCAGTGGGACCGTAAGAGTTTAAGGGAGCAGCAGACCCAATAGAAGCTCAGACGTGGATAAAGGAGATTGAAAAGGTCTTCGTTATTTCTAGAGTAGCAGAGGACCAGAAGATAATTTTAGCTACCTATTTAATGAAAGGTGGGGCTAACTTTTGGTGGGAAGTAAACCAGAGCAAATCCGGAACTACAGTCGTGACTTGGGAAGCATTTAAGACGTTGTTTTTCGAGAACTACTTCCCTGAAAGTACATAGGAGAGAATGGAGATCAAGTTTTTGGAGCTAAAATTGAAGAATATGTTAGTGTCAAAGTACGCTACAAAATTCAATGAATTGGCTAGGTTCGCTCCACGTCAGGTGGACACTGAAGTGAGGGAAGCAAGAAGATTTGAAAATGGGTTAAAGCCGTGGATCTATAGCAAGGTAGCAGTTTTAGAAATTACATCATTCTCAACTCTGTTGGAGAAAGCTCTCATAGCTGAAGGTGGGAGTGAAGCGGTCTCAAAGTACAATCGGGAGAAGAACAAGAAAAGAGTAGAAGGCAGAAACCAAAAAGTTAGCAGTGGTGGCAGCAACAACATGAAACGTAAGTGGAGCAGTGGTGGCAGTAATTTGGAGATTCAACAAGGAAGTGTGCTGGAGAAGAAGCAGGTTTATGGGAATTGTGGAGAGGGTCACTCGGGAGAGTGCATGAAAGGAAAAATGGTTTCTTAGACCTGTAATAAAGAAGGGCATATCTCACCCAATTGTCCTAAGGTGAAGAAAGGAGGATGTTTCAATTGTGGAGAAGCAGGACGTCGGATCAATGACTGTCCAAGGAAGAAAAATATAGATGGCAGAAGCGGCAATAGGGGCAACAACACTAGGACAACCAGCCCAACCAAACAAGCCAGCAGCAAAGACCTTCAACATGACAGTGCAAGATGACGTTGCATCTTGGGAGGTGATGTCATGTATAATTCCGATCAACGATATAAATGCCTATGTGTTATTCGATTCGAGAGCTTCATGTTCTTTTGTATCTGATGAATTTGCTCAAAGATTAAATTTATATCGTGAACTATTACAGCACCCAATGAATGTATAAGTAGCGAACAAAGAAATTATCCCTATAGAATATAATCATAGGAATTGTTGTGCTGATTTGAGAGGGTTTAAGCTTAAAGTGGATTTTGTAACGCCCCCAAATTCGGGTATCTTCCAACCCGACAGATGGTGCTATACTGTACAACATTTATACATTCATCCAATTGAATAGTCTCAAAGAACGAATATAACTTCTATATATTAACGTAATATTTACAATTTCCCAAGTTCTATACCCATTACAAAGGTTCTTTGTCATAATATCAGTTACATTACTTGCTAACCACTCTCTTATCATTTGCTTGGTCATTACTCATTTAACTTGGTGATTAATTCAAAGTCTTGATCACCACTTATCTTGGCCATTACTTTACTTGGTCATTACTTTAACTTGACCAACACCATAATTGGTTATCACATTCAACCATAATAATATGGTTTTCCTCATGGGTCAACCAATCCATGGATTCTAATTTGGGCTTGGATTAATTAAATCCTTGGGCTTTGTATTAACAAACCACTAGTTGATTCCTTAATTAATAATTGGGCCTCTCCCTTTATTTCCATTGGACTTATATTAATTCCCAACAATCTTTCCAAGTCCATTAACATTTCATAATACATATAATTTATGTATTATTTTCGTATTCTAATTCATGTAGAATTTATATACGATATTTCATCCTTCATACAAACTCGTATAATACTTCATATTATATTCATTTCCATTTCTTTGTACAATACATAAGTATCATACCATTATTAAATATTCATTACTATTTCGCATTCCTTAACGTTTATAAATTAAGTCCGCAGGCAAAATATCGTTTTTCCCATAATTAGATTTTTATTGCATAATCCATCTCACCTTATTATTCCATCATTACGTATTTCTCGGAAATCCAAAATTATACCCCGAGCCAATACCGATGAATAGTGTTTTTCAAAAAATTTCTCAGAAAACTTTTATTTTCATCTTGAAAATTCAAACACTTTAATTCGTCCACGTAGCTCAAATACTACGACATTCTAACATCAATAGGTTATACAAAGACAACCATCTTGATAACACATAGAATAGGATTTTATTATTATTTAAATTAATAAAATCATTTTACAATAAGATCCGAATTTCTCGGTCGTTACATTCTTCCCCCCTTATAAAGATTCTGTCCTCAGAATCTCGTCTTACTTTAATCAAATAGATGAGAAAATTTTTTATTCATCTTTTCTTCTAGTTCCCACGTTACTTCTTCAGCATCATGGTTCCTCCATAATACCTTCACTGATGGTATTATCTTGTTCCTCAGAACTTGTTCCTTTCTATCAATGATTTGCATCGGCAACTCCTCATACGTTAAGTCCTTCTCGATATAAATTGGCTCATACTCGATTACATGCTTATAGTCTGGCTTATATGGACGTAATACAGATACGTGAAACACGTTATGTATTCGTTCTAGGTCTGGACGTAATGCTATCATATAAGCTACCTCTCCCACCCATTTTAACACTTCAAAAGGTCCTATAAACCTTGGACTTAACTTTCCTTTCTTTCCAAAACATATCTTTCCTTTCCAGGGAGATACTTTTAGAAACACATACGAACCCACTTCAAACTCTCGACTTAGTCTATGTGAGTCCGCATACTTTTTCTGTCTGTCCTGAGTTGTGACGATACGCATCCGAATTAACTTTACCACCTCTGTTGTTTGCTGCACCAATTCTGGTCCTAGCATACGGCGTTCTCCCACCTCATCCCAACACAAAGGTGTTCTACATTTTCTTCCATACAGAGCTTCATAAGGCGGCATACCTATGCTTGCATGATAACTATTGTTATACGCAAACTCTACTAGTGGTAGGTGATCATCTCAACTACCCTTGAAATCCATGACGCAAGACCTCAATATGTCTTCTAACGTCTGAATTGTTCTCTCGCTCTGCCCATCAATCTGAGGATGATAAGCCGTGCTTAACTTCAGCTGTGTTCCCAACTGCTCTTACAAACTCCTCTAAAAGTTCGATGTGAATCGTGGATCACGATCTAACACAATCGATACCGGTACTCCATGTCTGGAAATGATTTCCTTAACATAAAGTTTAGCTAATTGGTCCAAGTTATACTTGACCTTAATTGGCAAAAAGTGAGCAGACTTCGTCAACCGGTCCACTATTACCCAAATCGCATCATATCTTTTATTAGTTGTCTGAAGTCCCACCACGAAATCCATCGTAATATGCTCCCACTTCCATTCTGGAATCTCCAATGACTGTATTAAGCCAATGGGTCGTTGATGTTCGGCCTTAACTTTTTGACAAGTCAAGCACTTACTCACATACTCTGTTATTTCTCTTTTCATGTTCGGCCACCAAAAACTCTGTCGAAGGTCTTGATACATCTTAGTGCTACTAGGATGTATCAAGTACCTCGAATTATGAGCTTCTTGTAACACTTGCTCCTTTAATTCCGTCTCATTCGGAACCCAAATTCTTCCTTCAAATCTTAATAATCCTTCATTATCAAGACTATAGTTAGCATCTTCCTTCTCGGATAACCACTTCTTCATTTGATTACACTCGTCTGTCGTGAGTTGTACTTCCTTGACTCTTTCTACGATGGTAGACTGCATCTTCGTCGCAAACAGCCTCTGCTCCGCCTCAATTGGAAACTTTACCTCTAATTCCATCCTAGCCATCTCTGTTATTAACTCATTTTGAGTTGTTAACATAGACAACTTTTCCCGACCCTTCCTACTTAAGGCGTCGGCAACTATATTGGCCTTTCCAGGGTGATACAGGATTTCACAATCATAATCCTTTATCAACTTTAACCATCTTCTTTGTCTCATATTTAAATCCTTCTAAGTGAAGATATACTTTAGACTTTTATAGTCCGTATATATCTCATATTTTCCCCCAAAAAGATAATGTCTCCATATCTTTAGGGCAAACACTACTGCAGTTAGTTCCAGGTCATGAGTAGGATAAACTTTCTCATAATCCTTCAACTGTCGTGACGCATACGCAATGACTTTGCCGTGCTGCATAAGCACACAACCAAGTCCTCTATGCGAAGCATCATTGTACACTACAAAATTTCCTGTGTCATCTGGTAAGGACAAAACAGACGCTTCACTTAATCTTTTCTTCAGTTCTTGAAAACTGTCTTCGTATTTATCCGTCCACACGTATTTCACCGTCTTCCTTGTCAAATTAGTCAATGAGGTAGCTATCTTCGAAAAATATTGGATAAATCTTCGATAGTACCCTGGTAACCCTAGGAAACTCCGTACCTCAATCGGCGTTTTCAGCTGTTCCCAATTCATCACTGCTTCCACCTTCGCTGGATCTACTGAAATCCCCTCTTGGTCAATGACATGACCTAAAAACTGTACCTTTTCCACCCAAAATTCACATTTGGTGAATTTCGCATATAGCTTCTCCTTCCTTAGTGTTTCTAACACTAATCTTAAGTGTTTAACATGATCTTTTGGAATCTTAGAATAGACTAGAATATCATCGATAAACACAACGACGAACTTGTCCAAATATGGTTTGAACACTCTGTTCATCATATCCATAAATGCAGCTGGTGCATTCGTTAACCCAAATGACATCACCAGAAACTCGTAATGACCATAACTAGTCCTGAATGCCGTCTTTGGTACATCTTCCTTCTTAACTTTCAACTGATGATACCCCGTCTGCAAATCTATTTTAGAAAAATACTTTGCCCCTTTTAATTGATCAAAGAGATCATCGATCCTGGGCAATGGGTATTTATTCTTTATCGTTAACTTGTTCAACTCCCGATAGTCGATACAAAGCCTTAACGATCCGTTTTTCTTCTTGACAAACAACACTGGTGCCCCCCACGGAGAAACACTTGGTTGAATGTACTTTTTGCCCAATAGTTCCTGTAGCTGAACCATTAGTTCTTTAATTTCCATAGGCGCCATACGATACGGTGCCCTTGAGACTGGTGCCACTCCTGGCATAACGTCTATCACAAATTCGATCTCCCTATCTGGCGGTAACCCCGGTAACTCACTTAGAAATACATTCATGAACTCATTTACTATAGGTATTTGTTCCATGGTTGCTCCCACTCTTTGGGTATCCACAACATGGAAAAGGTAACCTACACATCCTTTCCTTAATAATTTTCTAGTTTGTGTCATCGTAAGGCAACACGGATGTCCCGGCAACTTACTACCGTAAAATACTACAGGGGGTTGCTTCAACGACTTGATTCTCACACATTTCTTTTGGCAATCTATAATTGCTCCATGATTAATTAACCAATCCATTCCGAGAATTACGTCGAATTCTCCTAACTTTATCGGTATTAAATCTACCGATAACTTACAACCCCGTACTTCTACGCAACAACTCCTATGAATAGTTTCAACAGGAATTATCTCTTCATTTGCTATTTTAATGTTCAAAGGTATAGGTAATTTTTCGGGAAATAATTCTAATCGTCTAGCAAAATCACATGCTATAAACGAACAAGTAGCACCCGAATCAAAAAGCACGTATGCATTTATGTTATTGATCAGAATAATACCTACAACTACCTCCCCTGATGCCACAGCATCTTGGACCGTCATATTGAAAGTGCGAGCCATTGATTTACCTGGCTGAGATGGACCACTAATAGTTAACTTACCACTATTAGTTCCCTTACTTCCTTCCGTCCCCTTCTTCGGGCAATTCTTTGCTATGTGATCAGTTGATCCATATACAAAACATCCTTCGTTTTTCTTCAGATTTGGACAGTTAGGCGAAATGTGCCCTTCCTGTCCACAATTATAACATACTGACTTTCCTTTGAGACAGACTCCTAAGTGAGTCTTCCCACAGGTTTTACAGGCCTCCATCCTTCTCTTAGAATCCCCTTGTTTTACTCCGGTATTCCCAGAGTTAAAGCCCTTCCTCTTTTGACCGTTTCCACTTCCACTGACTCCCTCGGTCTTAGTTCCTCCATTCACCTTGCCCTTGTTTTTCTTATCCTTGTGGCACTGGCTGAGAACCTCATTCCCACCTTCGACAATGATTGCCTTTTCTAGTATGGTTCCAAAGGAAGTGCTTTGGAACACCGAGATTCGGCTATAGAGCCAGGGTTTCAAGCCCTGCTTAAATCTTCTAGCCTTTCTCACTTCAGTGTCCACTTGGTGTGGAGTGAATCGTGCCAGTTCATTAAACTTGGCAGCATACTGGGGAACTGTCATCTCCCCAATATATCTTTCCCTTCCTTTGTAGCATCACAGTCTTCAAGAGGAAACAGGTCCAATAGTAAGTGCAGTGCGTTTTGGCGTACGTTTGAGTTTGCAACCTGCCAAATATTGCCTATCACCATTAGTAATTTTATATAATACTCCTAATATAGTAAGGTATAGTGATATTGATAATTTTCTCTAATACATCAATTAAAGCTATATTAAATTAATGACCAATAAATTCAATCTCACTTACTGTAATTTAGCACAAAAATAGACTTTAAACTTGAGAAAAACTAAAAACTAACAGAAAACTAATAATAGTAAAAATATCAAGCTGTACAAAAAATAATCTACTACCTTAATTAGAAAAAATAGCAAGTAGGCCAAAATATGCAGCACACATGTAGTGATCGAAAAATAACAGGCTTAGCAAGGCGAAAGAGGAGTTTCTCGACACCATCAGTTGTTCTCTGGCTTATAAATCCCCCCAAGACCTTCCTGATAGAGGCAACAAATGGGACTGAACTAGCATGAATTGCACTTTCAACCAGTGCTTGCAAAAATCTATTCTCAATCTCTTCCCTTGACCCCCTATTCCCAATCTTCCAAGCTCTAAAAATAATCTCCGCTCCAACATTGACATCCTTCCGTGGGAATCTGAGACCTAATCATTGCCAAAGCTTCCTTAATCTGAGACCTAGTCGTAGAAAAAAAGAAGAAACCCCATCCTCCTAACTATAAAATTAGAAATTAGGATATAAATCAATTAACAAAAAGTGCTCTTTATTTTTAATAAATCTAATTCTTGCGAATCAAGATGTTAAAAAAAGATGAATAGAAACCTATTTAGAAATGTCTTCAAGAAACTGTGAAGTAACATATATAGAAACCAATAATATCAAAAATAAAATACAAAATAGATATTGAAAGAGAAAGAAAGAGTGTAGAGTTTTGTACCCTCAATAGGAGAGATGAAATTCATGTAAGCGTAATAAAGGGACTTGTAGGGAAAGACTCGGTCTCTATAAAATGCCATAATAGTACGACCGAAGCGCCAAAATTAGCTGTAAAACGGGAAGCCCTAACACCATCGCTGCCAGCGCCGATTGTGAAGAGGTCAAAATCATACTGGCGAGGTATTTATGGTTATGGTGGTGGAGTTTGTTAGGGAAGTTGTTGCCGTTGACTAAAAAGTTACAGTATAGAGAGTCGTCAGTGCTGGTGGCTAAGGGTACAACCGGAGACGGCTTACATTCAACAGAGCTGTTGCGAACGCCATAATAGACGCTCTCTGGATTCCGATTCACCGGCGTTCGCGGCCATTCACCGACGGCTGCTGAACTGGAACTCGATTCTCTAGATGCAGAAGTTCTACTCCATCGCCGATGTGTCGCTGGAGCTTAGAGCGGTGGCGGCGAAGAAATTGAAAGATTGCGTGAAAAATGGGAAGGAGAGAATATCAGATCGGGGAAAATTAGGGGAAAAGTAAGGAGGGAATGAAATTAAAGTATAGGAAAGATTTTACGCTACGTGTTTTCACTTCCACATTTTTTTAAGCTCCGTCTTTTGTTTGATAGACAACGTTTTTATATAAAAACGTTATCTAGTTAAAACAAAAAAAATGTCCTTTTAAATAGATAACGTTTTTGCATATATATCTACAACGCTTTTTTTAAAAACGTTGTGAAAAAAATACCACAACGTTTTTATAAAAAACATTGTGGTTTAAGCGTTGTCTATTTAGTAATTTGTAGTAGTGTCTTGACTGAGAAAATGACGAATTTGATTAAAGCACGATATTAATGTTGGATTATTAAGTGTTTATGCATAAATCACAAGGTATGGAAGGCTGATCCCCTTGATTACCAAAACTTATTAAAAGGTCTAGGTTAAATGTTGAGAGCCTTGGCAAATGTTCATGGTTATTTCAAGACACTCAGTACCTGTTATTGAATTATTCGAATATTTAACTGTTGACTATTAATTCATGTTCCTTCACAATTTTATATTGTTTTGAACATTGAAAGTGAAACTTCTTTCCAATCATGATATATCTCCCTTGTGTATAAACTTGCTAAGCAAATTAGTTGCTTACCCTTGCTATATCATGACATTTATTTCAGTAAAGGCAGAATCGTCCAAAGGGGACAAAGGGAAGGGGAAGGTTCAAGAGTAGAGACTTGAAGAAACTTATGTAATAATTTATTTTAAATGTTATTTGGATATGTAAACTCTTTATATTATTAGGGGTATGTTTCAGGTAAGGTTCGTGAACTTTGGGACCCTGTGTAAGACTTTATTATTATGATGAACAATGTATGTTTATTCTTCCGCATTAGTTAGAATAAATGTTTGTTGTTGAGTATCGTGAACACCAAATTCGAGGTTAGAAAACCCAGATTTGGGGGTGTCACATTCAATCCCTCGTCACTAATAATTGCATGAGGTGTGCAAAATCGGCTAAATATATTCTTTCTTAAGAAATTAGGCACGACCTTGGCATCGTTAGTAGGCAAAGCTACGTCTTTCACCCATTTGGATACATAGTCCAAAGCGACTAGTATATATAGATTGTTGTAAGAGGACGAAAAAAGGCCCATGAAGTCTATGCCCCAGACATTAAATAGCTCTACCTCAAGAATATTCTACAAAGGCATTTCATGCCTTTTTGAAATGGTTTCTACTCTCTAGCCATTATCGCATCATGATACATATAGATAACCTTCCTTAAACAAAGTTGGCCAGTAGAAACCTGATTGGGGCACTTTAGCTACTGTACTTTACCCATCAAAATGCCCTCCATAGTTAGATGAATGACAATGATGGAGTACACCCTCATTTTTCCCTCAGGAAGACATCTTCGTAAAATCTGGTCTGCACATTGTTTGAACAGGAATGGCTCGTCCCAAAGACAATACTTCGCATCATTCAGGAATTTCTTCCTCTGCTGATAGCTCATGTTAGGGGGTAGCACATTACAAGAGACAAAATTAGCAAAGTATGCATACTACGGTGCTACACTATGAACCACATACAACTGCTCATCCGGGAAGAAGTCATTAATATCTGTCTCATTTTCCCCCGAGTGAGTTAGGTTTTCCAATCTTGATAGGTGATCCGCAACTTAATTTTCAGTTCCTTTTTTATCGTGAATCTCCAAATTAAATTCTTAGAGGAGAAAGACCCATCTAATCAGCATCTTTCTTAGAGATTATATATTTGATTGTCGAATGGTCAGTATATATAATCACTTTGGTTCCAATGAGATATGAGTGGAACTTATCAAAGGCATATACTACTTCCAAAAGCTCTTTCTAAGTAGTGGTGTAATTAAGCTTAGCATATGTCAAGGTTTTACTGGCGTAGTGTATAGTGTGAAACACCTTATCCCTCCGCTGTCCCTACACTGCCCTAATAGCATAATCATTGGCGTCGCACATGAGTTCAAAAGGGAAGGTCCAGTCAGGAGCCATTACTATATGAGCTGAGATGAATCTCTCCTTTAACAGTTTAAATGCTATTAGGTAGGCCTCGTCAAACTTGAAAAGCACATCTTTTCCAATAAACTACCAAGCGGCTTGGTAATTTTAGAGAAGTTTTTGATGAACAACCTGTAAAACCCTGCATGCCCCAAAAAACTCCTTACTTCTTTCACTGATGATGGTGGTGGAAGATTATCAATAACATCAATTTTTGCTCTATCTACTTCAATCCCACTAGCAGACACTCTATGCGCCAGAATAATCCCATCTCTCACCATGAAGTGGCATTTCTCCCAATTCAAAACTAGGTTAGTCTCCACACATCTTTTCAGAACTACAGTCAAATTTTATAGACAGTCCTTAAATGAACTACCAAAAATAGAGAAATCATCCATAAATATCTCGAGTGTCTGTTCCACCATATCAAAAAAGATGGATATCATACAACGCTGAAATGTTGCAGGAGCAGGACATAGCCCGAAAGACATTTTCTAGAAGGCAAACGACCCATATAGACATATAAATGTTATTTTCTCCTGTTCTTCGGGCACTATAGCAATTTGATTATAACCCGAGTATCCATCCAGAAGATAATAAAATTCATGTCCAGCGAGTCTATCAATCATTTGGTCAATGAAGGGCAGAGGGAAGTGATCCTTCCAAGTGGACTTGTTCAGTTTCCTATAGTCTATACATACCCTCCATCCAGTCGTCCGTGTGGGAATAAGCTCATTATTCTCCTTAGACACCACTGTCATGCTGCCCTTCTCTGGCACACATTATATTGGACTAACCTATGGACTGTCAGAGATCGGGTATATAATACCCGTATCCAGCAACTTGATTATTTCCTTTTTGACAACCTCCTTCAAAATAGGGTTCAACCGCCTCTGATGTTCAATAGAAGGCTTAGACCCCTCCTCGAGGAGGATTTTATGCATGTAAAAAGAGGGACTGATACCCTTTATAACTGAGATAAACCACACTAAAGCTATTTTGTACTCTTTGAGAACTTGAAGGAGCTTCTTTACCTGTATCTCATCAAAAGATGTAGAAACTATAACTGGCAAGGTGGATGATTCACCTTGATATGCATACCGTAAATGACTCGGCAATAACTTTAAATCAAGCATGAGTGGTTCTATAAATTAGGGTTGTGACTTGGAGGTAGATGCTTCTTGATCATTCCAAGATTCAAATTGTCTCTTGAACTAATTTGATCTCGGGGGTGCATCCAACCACTTAGAATACTCGAGATGAGTAGGCTCATCCGTATTACTTGCACCAGTCAAAGTGGCCTCAAGTGAGTTAGACATGTAGTTTTTAGAGAATACTTCTCGCACATCTTCGTCAATCACATTGACTCGAAAATAATCATCAGAGGCACTGGGGTACTTCATAGACCTAAAAACATTGAAAGTTACTTCTTGGTCTTGTACTCTCATTGTGAGTTCCCCTTTATGCATATCTATCAATGTCCTACCCGTTACTAGAAATGGTCTGCTTAAGATAATAGGGACCTCCCTATCCTCCTCGAAGTCTAGAATAATCAAATCAGCGGGGAAGATGAACTATTCCACTTTGACAAGCACATCTTCCACAATCCCCTTCGGATAAGTGAGGGATCTATTGGACAGCTGAAGAGTCACACTGGTAGGCTTTGCCTCATTCAACCCCAACTTCTTGTAGATAGATAGCGGCATCAGATTTATGATAGTTCCTAAGTCACATAGGGCTTTTCCGATAAACTGGTCCCCAATAGAGCAAGGTGTAGTGAAGCTCCCAAGGTCTTTCAACTTAGGTGGAAGCTTATTCTGTAGAATTGCACTACATTCCTCTGTTAGTGCCACTGTCTCATAGTCCCACATTTTCCTCTTCTTGGACAGGATGTCCTTCATGAATTTCACATAGTTGGGCATTTCTTCTTTGAATTTCACAAGATATTGACATGAAGTTTCTTGAAAACTTCAAGAATTATTTATCACGCTTTTGTTTCTAAAGGCTTTGGGGAATTAGTAACTGTTGGACTACATGAATAGGCTTACTAACAGTAGGGGTTGGTATTGTAGGTACCTCCTGCATATTCCCTTCTCCCCCAAACTTGTCACAAATTGGCTCTACATTACTTTCCTCTATAACCATTTCTTGTTGCACTGTTGAGGTCTCTCCTTCAGTTTCATTCACTGGCTTGCCACTCTAGAGAGTGACTGCTTTGCACTGCTCCTTGCCATCCAGTTTTGGGTTGACATCAGTGTCACTTGGCAAGGTGTCGATGAGTGGGTTTCATACCTACGAATTGGATGCCTTTTTGAACTTAAACGGTGGCTAATCCGCCTATTTTAGTATTATTTTATGCTTTTGTGTTGTCTTTATGTGCATGTCCTATTTGTACTGGCTAAGGAAAGGGTTGGTGACAAGGTAGAAGGAAAGTGTAGGAAAAGTAGAAAAATAATTAAAGTTAAAAGTTATACCCCGCTAGGGCTGGCATTCATAGTTCAAAATACCCTGTCGGAGCGAGGGTACAAGTCATCAGCAAGTGTGCTACCCGCCGGGGCGGTGGTGCGCAACAGAGAAGAAAGTTTTATGATGTGATTCTACTTCTGGTATTGTGGAGCTTTTAGACTTTGGACGTGATTTGGACACGAAAAAGAGGCGTATTCTGTGATAAAAGGAGAGACTTTATCATTTCAACAACAATCATTCATCATCAACAATTAACAAACCTTAGTTTTTGGAGATTTTGGAGGAACGGAAGCAAGGATCTAGGAACACGAAGATTTCAGATTGAATTGAAGAAAAGGGTGGTTCTATTTACTATTTTCATTCTTCAATTTCAGTTTTGTAATCGGGATGTTTAATTCTTTGAACTTTTCAGTATTTAACTCATTAGTTATGAACTAAATTTACTTATTAAGCTTGTAATGGATCTTTATGTGTAATGATGATTTTCATGCTTCAAGTTTAATTCAATGACGTTATTTTCAGTTCATCTATTATGATTTGTGTGTAACCTATGAGTTGCTTGATCACAAATTCTTTGTGAAATTATATGAATTCGAGAGATGAATTATGGGTTTAGACTTAGTCATGATAGCATGTGTTTGTAATTTTTGCGTTTTGATGGAATTCATAATTTATGTTTAGGACATAGATATACCTATACATCACGTGTAATCTTATGAGAACTTGGGATTAAATCCTCTTTAATTGTAATTCACATAGAGATATAGTGAATTAATTAATTAGGGTGTTTTGCTTTATTCTATCATTTTTAGATTTAAGTTGATATGGGTATAGTGCATCGAGAGATGGTTGTATCTACTTTTATGTTCTTGATTAATGAACTGGAATAGTTAAATTGAATTAAAAAGAAATGTGATAATATGAGTGAAGCATAAAGTGAATTTTTAGGCTTAATTCTCCAATATTGATTAAAATTTACGGTAGTTAGTTGATTTTCTTTTATTTAGTAGTTTTGTATTAATTTCATCATTATATCGTTTAGTTTAATAAAATTGAGATAATATAAAGTTGGTAATTGTTAGGATAAAATTCAATATTTGTCTCTGTGGGAACGATACTTTACTTATCATTATATTACTTGTTGAACACGTATACTTGCGTGCGGTGCATAATTAGATTACACACAGCAAGTTTTTGGCACCATTGTAGGGGATAGATAATTGATTTTATTACTTTCAATATCAGTTTAATTATATCAGTTTTAGTTAAACATTTTTCCTATTGTTTTTGAGTTATTTCTTGTTTCGGGTTCTCTTGATTATTGCATGCAAACTCGGTCAAAGAAGCCAGACTTATTTCCTTACGAGAACGATATCGAAATAATGTTTCAGAGGTTGAGTAAGTGGATTAAAGAGACTAGGGAGAACTTTAAGAAGCAAGAAACTACGGCTGTAGAGGATCAGAAAACACTTAGGGACTATGCCGCACCAAGGGTAACTGTAACAACCCGATATTTTATATATAATTAAATCAGAAATTTTGCGTATAATTTTTATTTATTTTAAAGATGAGAATTTGTACAAGATATAGCGTATGTATTTATGTGATGAATATAAAATATATTTATTACATGAATGATTGTAAATAATTTTATTTTAGAATTATTGATAATTATAAATTTTATTCTAATAATAATTAATTTTATAGTAGAAATGTTTTTACTAATTATTTTCCATGAAAATATGATTATATTTTATTTAAATAATATATGAAATGATTATTAGAAATTATTATGATAATTATTTTATTTTATTATAGGACTTTATGTTGGATTAATCAAGTTAATTATTTTTTTACTTAATTAATAATGTTAAATATGTAAGATAAATCAGATATGGAATCCAAACCATAATTTTGGATTTATATCAAGGCATGAGAATAATAATATAATATTATTTATATTTTGATTTTTCAGTGCTATAAATATGTACTGTATGTACGTATTGATAATAGTTGGTCAATTATGGTGTATAATGTCAAAATCCCAGCATTAATTTGTTTAACCCTATTTTGAAATTCAAATGGGAAATTCAAGACTGTTATATAACTGTGTTATATGATTTATGTTGTGTATTATATAATGTTATGATTAATTAGGTAAACCCTAATTAATAGTTAGAAATCCTAATTAGCTAATCAAAAAAACCCTAGCAATCTTTTTATAAATCCTAGTTAGTAAGTCAATTAAGACTTTAAAATTTGTTAAGCCATCGTGTTATGTTGTATATGATATGTATTGTAGATTTTAATGCTAATTATGGAAAATCCTAATTAGTAATTAAAAATCATAATTTTGATAACCCTAAATAATAGTTATAAGCCTTAATTTTTAAAATTAGTAACCCTAATGATCAAATTAGAGCCCTAACTGCTAAATTAACAAGGGTAGTTATAATTAGTAAATAGTTAAACCCTAATGTTCATATATAATGTAATTAGAAACATGAATTATAAATTGTTAACCCTAATTGCTAAATAGGAACCCCAATCGCTAATTAAACAAGGTTAATGTTAATTAGTGAATACCTAAACCTAATTTTTTAAGTCTATGTAATTAGGAAACCTAAACTAATTTAGTAATCTTAATTTGTGATTTTTAGAAACTAAAATTTCTATTTTTGGCCTAATTAGAAATTCTAGATAAATAATCATAATT
The DNA here is from genome assembly GCA_016801055.1 of Panax notoginseng. Lineage (NCBI taxonomy): Eukaryota > Viridiplantae > Streptophyta > Magnoliopsida > Apiales > Araliaceae > Panax > Panax notoginseng. The sequence continues at coordinate 32,007,298 of CM029015.1, read as the reverse complement.
GGTGGAACCTTAGGGTCAAACCCTAAGGGTTTGCCAAATTTCATTATTGCCATTAAAATTTTAAGGCTATTGACTATTATGAACTTATTTCATTATTGAATTTTACTTGTAGAACTTGGTCTAGTTGGAGTGGTTGGCCAACCCTAAGGTAGCCATGTGACTTGAATTAAAAATATCAGCCATTTTATATCACCAATACATTGCATCTAAGGCATATATATATATATATATATATATATATATATATATATATATATATATATATATATATATATATATATATAGTATTAGAGAGAGACAAGTTCGTTATTTGGCCATTTGAGCAACCTTCCTTTCTACCAAGACCATACATCTCTCTAACCCACGAAATCATAATATAAATCAGTCCCAAAACAAAGCCCCAATAACATCTATATCAAATCAAAAGCCTTGAATCAGAACTTGATCATAGAATGTATAAACCCTACCTAAGAATCTGATCTTTGATATGTTGTTAGATGTTAGTGTTTAGTGTTAAAATATGTTGTTTATGATGTAAATAGATGATCTGGGTTGCTAGATGTTAGATCCATAACATCTAGAGGCTCGAATTTGAAGATTTACAAAATCTAAAAAAGTTTATTTTGTGTTCTGACATCCAAATGTTAGGCCTTGTAGATCTCTGTTTGTGTTTAATTTTTTTGTTTTAAGTGTTTGATCTTGTAGTATGTCGTGAGATCTGTGTTCTGGAACTCATAAAAGGACCAGATCATGCACAGATTGATATATATTCTTGGTCAAAGGTCGTTGACCGAGCATGACTGAACAAAATCTGGGTAACCCATATCTTGCCTAGAAAGGTCTGACATGACCTTTGTCGCTTCTGATCTTGCAAGTTGTTGTTGATTTATGTTGGTTATTGTATTCAAGTGGTAGTATGATAGTTATACTACACATTAATGCTGTTAGATGGCTTATACTACATATATTCTAAATTTAGTGACCGGTCAAAGTAGCTCAGTTGATCACAGTTCATGTTTTCTGGGTAACCCAAAAAACGTTTGAATGTGTCCTCTGACATGGTCTACTGGGCTATATTTTCTTGATGTGTTGTTGTTAGATGTCTTTTAGGTGTTAGATCTCTTCATGTACATGCTGACTAAAACATGGAAGTATTAGATCACAAAATCATTTCATGAAAAGCAAGTTGTGGAAGCCCAAATATGAGCAGTTGAACTGTTCTTCATTTCTGGGTAACCCAGAAAATGAAGAACAGCTCTGACAGCTTGTTCAAGGATCCAGATCTCTCTTATATTATGCTTGTTGGCCATGTTTGTTGTTGGATCATGTAGTCTTGCACTAGCACTACAAGATCTGATTAATAACATGGCTAGAAACACTTTACACACTGTTTTAATCTTGGTCAAACATGTTCTCTCGTTCACTGTCTTTGAAGTTCTGGGTTTGGCCAAGAACATGAAGAACACCTATAGCGACGGTTTTGTCGCTATAGGCAATCTTTAGCGATACTTTATTACAAAATTAATTATTTTTATTAAATAATTAGTATTAAATAGTTTTTAATTATGAAAAATACATAATAAATTATTAAAAATTATTTTAAAGTCCGAAAATTAGTTTTTAATTATTTTAAGTATATTTTATAAAATATTTAATATTTTTGAAATATTAATGGTATTTAATTTATTTAATTATAATATTAAATAAATTAGTTAAAAATGATTTAAATACTTGAAAAATCATTTAAAATTATATTAAGGTATAAAAAAATATTTTAAGTTATTTTTAATGACTTTTAATATTTTATGATGAAATTGATTAATAAATTAATATTAATGATAATTAAGTTATTTAATAAATGAATTAATTAAATAAATTAAAAATAATTTTATTATATTAAAAATCATTTTAAATAATAATAAGGTATTTAAAAATATTTTAAGTTATAAAATATAACTTTCAATATTTAAAGGTAAATTTCATTAATTAATAATATTAGAGTTATTTAATAATTATATTAAATAAATTAGTTTAAAAATGATTTTAATATTATAAAAATAATTTTAAATGAAAATAGGGTTTTTAAAAATATTTTAAGTTATAAAATATAACTTTTAATATTTAAAGTATAATTACATTAATAAGTTAATATTAATGATATCAATTTAATATTAATGATATTAGATTTATTTAATAATTATATTAAATAAATAGTTTTAAAATGATTTTATTAATTTAAAAATCATTTAAAAAGGATATAAATGAATTAAAAATATTTTAAGTTATACTTAATGACTTTTACTATTTTGAGGAATAGTACATTAATATTTAAATATTAATGGTAATTATTTAATAATGATTTTAAATGTTTTAAAAATCATTTAAAGGCAATATAAATGTTTTAAAAATAGTTCGAGTTATTATAAATAACTTTAATATTTTGGCAATGGTTTCATTAATAGCTTAATATTAATTAAATACTAATGATAACAGAATTGTTTAATATTTAAATCATTTAATAATAATTTCGATGTTTGAAAATTCATGACAAATTGTAAATAAATGTTTTAAAATTAGTATAAGTCATTTAAAAATAATATGACTGATAATTACAGTTATTGAGCTACAGGATAGAGTCTTAGACTCGATAATTACCCAATAAAGCCATCGGTACACCGACATGTTTCAGAAATTGATTTGGAATTAGACATTTTGATTGTATTAATGTTTGTTTGTGATTCAATGACTGTTGAATATGTGTGACAATATGATTAGGTTATGTGATGACTGCAATAAGTAGTATTATGTGTTACGATATGTTGTTCTAATCAGTAAAATAATCTTATTACTGATAGGTTGTCATAAAAAAGATAAAAACTAAGTTGCGTATTTTAAGCAGCTGACCAGGCAAGTATCCTACCTTTGCAGTTTTCTTTATGCAGTGGACATGAGTAAGAAATGTTCAGAATTGTATTATTATTGTATCAAATTATTAACTCTATTGTTATATATATTATATCTGACCATTGATTATCAACATCGTATTACATTATTGTTCAGATATTTATTTTGTTCGTTAATTTCTAATTATGGTTACACAAGTGTCCCCGCTTGGATAATCATTGTATTTAATCAAATGTTGTATATATATATATATATATATATATATATATATATATATATATATATATACTTATTTATTGCCAGTATGTATACATTAAGTAAAAGTCGTCTAAGCTATTAAATCAGCTAGACACAGATTTAGAAATATCGTGGATTATGATAAAACCTATTTATATCCAATCAAATTATTTTGGTTCGAATTCCCGACTAAGTATGAACATCCCGAACATGGGAAAACTTTTATGCGCCCAAGGCGGACAGAATGAACGATAATATCGTTCTTACATGTAGTATTGATCAATACAGGGCATAACGGGTTGATCACCCCCCGCGCCCGTAAGTTATGACGGCTTGCGAATGAAGTTCTCCTAAACCTATTCAAAAATTGAAAACAATGTTCATAGTATGTCACTTTAACTCTACTTATAGTCAGTACGTAGTTTCAAAAATTTGATAGAGAGTTGTTATGTTATTATTATTAGTTCAGATTACTTCACAACTATTAATTTGTTGTACAAGGATAGTACAAAGAAAATATTTAATCCTTTCAGCTAATATTTATAATTTTTATTACTTGCTGGGCACTCAAATGCTCATCCTTGCTTAATTTAAATGTTTTCAACTAAGTGTGAACAACCAGAAAGCTCTACCAAGAACAAAGGAAAAGGGAAAGTTGTTGAATGAGTGTTATGCTACATATTATGTAATAGTTTGGTTTTATTAAGATGAGAATGATATATATTATTTATCATGTATTGTAATGAATGTTTAAAGGTTGCGTACTTGGGAATAGACTCTGATATGTAAATGAAGTTTAATATTTATATTATTGTAATTATTATTAGTATTATTCTGCTCATAGAAATAGTATCGTGAAGCACCGAGTTCGAGTTTCAAGTACCCGAATTTGGGGGCTTTACAAGTTGGTATCAGAGCTATAAGCATGAATTTACGAAGAGCGCCGAGCCTTTTGCTGATGACATCCCTTTAAGGGAAGGCACCGAAGCCAGACTCTCCGTAGGGGATGCCGAGCCAGTCGGTGGAAAACTGATAGGTACCACTGTAAGGTGCTATAGTTGGAAGCACCATGAAAGTTACATGTTGGTATTAGAGCTAGAAGCATTAATTTATGAAGAGCCCCGAGCCTCTCGCTGGTGACTTCCTTGTGTGGAATGCACCGAAGCTAGACTCTCCATAGGGGACGCCGAGCCAGTCGGTGGCAAGCTGATAGGTACCACTGTAAGGTGCTATAGTTGGAAGCACCATGAAAGTTACAGGTTGGTATCAGAGCTTTAGGGTTAGAAACCTTAGGTGGGATAGAAATTAGGCTATAACCTTAGAACAGAGGGAAACGTTGAAAATATAAATAACTTATATAGAGTTTAAAAATGAGATGAATTGGATAAATTCATCGTCAAACAAAATAAAAGATAACTTATATAAAGCTATTATTTGTTGTGTGTATATATTATATGCTAATTAGGATAATTTATGTGTGTAGATGTCTGGTGGAAAAGGCTTGTTATATGCTTATAGCATGAAGCATGATCAAATCCATTCACCCGAGCTAATATCAAAGCCAATAACTAAAATAGAGGCTCACGATGAAAATAACTCTGATGAGGTGGTTATTGTAGAAAACGTAGTACCATATCCAAAAATGGTGGAACTGACAGATAGTGATTCAGACACTAAAGTTGAAGCTGATCAGGCATCAACGGAGGTGCAGGATTTGAGGAACAATGTTTCTTCTTTGGAAAAGCTATGTGAAATAGAAAAGTTGCTAAATAGTCAGTTACGAAAAGCCTTACTAGAAACAATGGAAGAACAAGATAATCTTAAAATCCAAATTGATCAGATAGGAGCCACAAGCAATACATTGTGTGCAGCTCTGAGCAATAAGGGGAAAAGAAAGTTAGAAGATTACGACGTAGGAAAATTTGATAAGAAGAAAGGGAAAAGAATATGTTACATTTGCGGCTATGAGGGACATACCACTCTATATTGTCCCGACTATAAACCAGGTGCATGTTTTATCTGTAGGATAGAAGGTCATCAGGCGAAATGTTGTCCAAGAAAAAGACGTAGTAAATAGGTAGTATAGGTTCTATTGTGTAGGTCTATTTAATGTAATATATATGATAAGTATGTCTGCGTAATGTAATGTTCCCAACTTTTGTATTAATCAAGGTTGTAAATCCCTACTTTTATGGTCATAAAGGGATAACTGATGTTTAAAGCAGTATGTGTTATGTTATGTAAAGTATTCGCTAAATTAATTTGAATCTATGTTTGAGACAAGGTTAATATATTAAACTTATGCGATAAGGTTTAGAATGTAAGTTAATAAAGTATAATTTATGGTTTTACTTAACCAGATAATGCCTCCAAGACGTCAAACTCAAAACCAAAGGGCAGAAGAATCTATTAACAACGTTGAGGGACAACAACAAGCAGACCCGATGCAACACTTTGCAAACATAGTAGCACAAGTTATGCAACAAGGAATGCCAGCCGTAGGGAACCAGCCGGATAATCACCTGGCAAACTTCAAAGACTTTAAGGCTATAAGACAGCCAGAATTTAGAGGTACAACTGACCTTGTTGAAGCCCAAACTTGGATAAAAGAGATTGAAAAGGCGTTTGCAATAGCTAGGGTAGCTAAGGGGCAAAAGATCGCTTTTGCCACCTACATGATGAAGGGGAGGCGAACTTTTGGTGGGAAGCAAATCAGGCGAGGGAAGGAGAAGGTGTAGTTACATGGGATATGTTTAAAACTTTATTTTTTGAAAACTATTTTTCATCTAGTATGCAGGCTAGGATGGAGGTGAAATTTTTAGAATTAAAACATGAGAATATGATGGTGTCAGAATACGCCGTAAAATTTAATGAGTTAACTAGGATCGCTCCGTATTAAGTTGATACGGAGGCGAGTAAAGCGAGAAGGTTTGAGCTGGGATTAAAACCCTGGCTCTATAACAAGGTGGCGGTGTTGCAGATTCCTACATTTGCAGCACTCATGGAAAAGGCTATCATAGTTGAAGAGGGGAGTGAGGCCATGAGCCTCTACAACAAGGTGAAGAAGAACAAGGGCAAGGTCGAGGGAGCTGGGAAGGTGGAAATTAATAGTGGAAGTAAAAGTGGTAGTAGCAAAAAGAAGGGAAACTATTTTGGCAATGTCCAGGTAAAACAAGAAGGTGTTAAGAAGCCAGCTGTATAGTGTAAGACTTGTGGAAAGAACCACTCTGGGGAATGTTTGAAGGGGAAGTTTGTATGCTCCCAACTGCCCCAATCCAAGAATGAACAGTGGGTGTTTTCTATGATGGTCGACTGAGCATAAGGTGAAGGATTGTCCGAAAAGAAGGATGGAGGCAGGAAGTGTGACTACTGGCAAGGGCAGCGGGGCCCTAGCGATCACGGGACCAACGTCATCAAGCAAGCCAACAAAATCTATTACAAGAGCTTACAACATGACGGTCCAGGATACCATGGCAGCTAATAGTGCAATTCCAAGTATTATTCGTATAACTTTTATTTTCTTATACATGTTTTTTTATATATATAGTAAATTATTTTATAAAAAAATTTTAAGGGAGGAATTTGAGTTCTTTTAAAAATTAAACTTACATTTAATTAGATAGACAAGCTTTACGTTGAATAGTTAAAGGTCAGTTTGATCAAAGTTGATCGCGATCTATTTGCAATGACTGTGTATGCTATGTACCCTTATATGTATGAGTTTTAAAATGGTGATTCCGGGGACGGAATCTTTATAAGGGAGGGTGAATGTAACAACCCGATATTTTTTTATATAATTAAATCAGAAATTTTGCGTATAATTTTTAATTTATTTTAAAGATGAGGATTTGTACAAGATATAGCGTATGTATATATGTGATGAATATAAAATATATTTATTACATGAATGATTGCAAATAATTTTATTTTAGAATTATTGATCATTATAAATTTTATTCTAATAATAATTAATTTTATAGTAGAAATATTTTTACTAATTATTTTCCATGAAAATATGATTACATATTATTTAAATAATATATGAAATGATTATTAAAAATTATTATAATAATTATTTTATTTTATTATATGACTCTATGTTGGATTAATTAAGTTAATTATTTTTTACTTAATTAATAATGTTAAATATGTAAGATAAATCAGATATGGAATCCAAACCCTAATTTTGGATTTTATCATGGCAAGAGAATAATAATATAATATTATATTGATTTTAATTTTTCAGTGCTATAAATATGTACTGCATGCACGTATTGATAATAGTTGGTCAATTATGGTGTATAATGTCAAAATCCTAGCATTAATTTAGTTAACCCTATTTTGAAATTCAAATGGAAAATTCAAGACTGCTATATAACTTTGTTATATAATTTATGTTGTGTATTATATAATGTTATGATTAATTAGGTAAACCCTAATTAATAGTTAGAAATCCTAATTAGCTAATCAAGAAAACCCTAGCAATATTTTTATAAACCCTAGTTAGTAAGTCAATTAAGACTTTAAAATCTGTTAAGCCATCGTGTTATGTTGTATATGATATGTATTGTAGATTTTAATGCTAATTATGGAAAACCCTAATTACTAATTAAAAACCTAATTTTGAAAACCCTAAATAATAGTTATCAGCCCTAATTTTTAAAATTAGTAACCCTAATTATCAAATCAGAGCCCTAATTGCTAAATTAGCAAGGTTAATTATAATTAGTAAATAATTAAACCCTAATGTTCATGTATAATGTAATTAGAAAACCAAATTACAAATTATTAACCCTAATTGCTAAATAGGAACCCTAATCGCTAATTAAGCAAGATTAATGTTAATTAGTGAATACTTAAACCTAATTTTTTAAGTCTATGTAATTAGTAAACCTAAACTAATTTAGAAATCTTAATTTGTGATTTTTAGAAACTAAAATTTCTATTTTTGGACTAATTAGAAATTCTAGATAAATAATCATAATTGGTGGAACCTTAGGGTTTAACCCGAAGGGTTTGCCAAGTTTTATTATTGCCATTAAAATTTTAAGGGTATTGACTATTATGCCCTTATTGCATTATTGAAGTTTACTTGTAGAACTTGGTCTAGTTGGAGTGGTTGGCCAACCCTAGGGTAGCCATGTGACTTGAATTAAAAATCTCAGCCATTTTATATATCCAATACATTGCATCTAAGGCTTATATATATAGTATTAGAGAGAGACAAGTTCATTATTTGGCCATTTGAGCGACAATTCTCTACCAAGACCATACATCTCTCTAACCCACAAAATCGTAAGATAAATCAGTCCCAAAATAAAGCCCCACTAACATCTATATCAAAGCAGAAGCCTTGAATCAGAACTTGATCATAGAAGGTATAAACCCTACCCAAGAATCTAATCTTTGATATGTTGTTAGATGTTAGTTTTTAGTGTTAAAATATGTTGTTTATGATGTAAATAGATGATTTGGGTTGCTAGATGTTAGATCCATAACATCTAGAGGCTCGGATTTGAAAATTTACAAAATCTGAAAAGTTTATTTTGTGTTCTGACAACTAAATGTCAGGCTTTGTAGATCTCTGTCTGTGTTTAGTTTTTATGTTTTAAGTGTTTGATCTTGTAGTATGTCGTGAGATCTGTGTTTTGAAACTCATAAAAGGACCAGATCATGCACAGATTGATAGATATTCTTGGTCAAAGGTCGTTGACCGACCATGACTGGACAAAATCTGGGTAACCCAGATCTTGACTAGAAAGGTCTGATATGACCTTTGTCGCCTCTGATCTTGCAAGTTGTTGTTGATTTATGTTGGTTATTGTATTCAAGTGGTAGTATGATAGTTATACTACACATTAATGCTGTTAAATGGCTTATACTACATATATTCTGGATTCAGTGACCGGTCAAAGTAGCTCAGTTGATCACAGTTCATGTTTTCTAGGTAACCCAGAAAACGTTTGAATGTCTCCTCTGACATGGTTTGACCAGGCTATATTTTCTTGATGTGCTGTTCTTAGATTTCTTTTAGGTGTTAGATCTCTTCATGTACATGCTGAATAAAACCTGGAAGCATTAGATCACAAAATCATTTCATGAAAAGCAAGTTGTGGAAGCCCAAATATGAGCAGTTGAACTGTTCTTCATTTCTTGGTAACCCAGAAAATGAAGAATAACTCTGACAGCTTCTTCAAGGATCCAGATCTCTCTTATATTATGCTTGTTGGCCATATTTGTTGTAGGATCATGTAGTCTTGCACTAGCACTACAAGATCTGATTAATAACATGGCTAGAAACACTTTACACAGTGTTTTAATCTTGGTCAAACATGGTCTCACGTTCACTGTCTTTAAAGTTCTGGGTTTGGCCAAGAACATGAAAAACACCTATAGCGACGGTTTTGTCACTATAAGCAGTCTTTAGCACCACTTTATTACAAAATTAATTGTTTGTTATTAAATAATTAGTATTAAATAATTTTTAATTATGAAAAATACACAATAAATTATAAAAAATTATTTTAAAGTCTGAAAATTAATTTTTAATTATTTAAAGTATATTTCATAATTATTTAATATTTTTAAAATATTAATGATATTTAATTTATTTAATTATAATATTAAATAAAATAGTTAAAAATGATTTAAATACTTGAAAAACCATTTAAAATTATATTAAGGTATAAGAAAATTTTTTAAGTTATTTTTAATGATTTTTAATATTTTGTGATGAAATTCATTAATAAATTAATATTAATGATAATTAAGTTATTTAATAAATGAATTAATTAAATAAATTAAAAATGATTTTATTATATTAAAAATCATTTTAAATAATAATAAGGTATTTAAAAATATTTTAAGTTATAAAATATAACTTTCAATATTTAAAGGTAAATTTCATTAATTAATGATATTAGAATTATTTAATAATTATATTAAATAAATTAGTTTAAAAATGATTTTAATATTTTAAAAATTATTTTAAATGAAAAAAGGGTATTTAAAAATATTTTAAGTTATAAAATATAACCTTTAATATTTAAAGGATAATTTCATTAATAAGTTAATATTAATGATATTAATTTAATATTAATAATATTATATTTATTTAATAATTATATTAAATAAATAGATAGTTTTAAAATGGTTTTATTAATTTAAAAATCATTTAAAAAGGATATAAATGAATAAAAATATTTTAAGTTATACTTAATGACTTTTAATATTTTGAGAAATAGTACATTAATATTTAAATATTAATGGTAATTATTTAAAAATAATTTTAAATATTTTAAAAATAATTTTCATTAATAGTTTAATATTAATTAAATATTAATGATAATAAAATTGTTTAATAATTAAATCATTTAATAATGATTTCGATGTTTGAAAATTCATGAAAAATTATAAATAAATTTTTTAAAATTAGTATAAGTCATTTAAAAATAATATGACTAATAATTACAGTTATTGAGCTACATGATAGAGTCTTAGACTCGATAATTACCCAATAAAATAGTCGGTACACCGACATATTTCAGAAATTGATTCGGACTTAGATATTTTGACTGTATTAATGTTTGTTTGTGATTCAATGACTGTTGAATATGTGTGACAATGTTATTAGGTATGTGATGACTGTAATAAACAGTATCATGTGTTACGATATGTTGTTCTAATCACTAAAATAATCTTATTTACATCTAAGCTATTAAATTAGCTAGACACAGATTTAGAAATATCGTGGATTATGATAAAACCTTTTTACATCTAATCAAATTATTTTGGTTCGGATTTCCGACTAAATATGAACATCCCGAACATTGGAAAACTTTTATGCACTAAGGCGGACATAGTGAACTATAATATCATTCTTACATGTAGTATTGATCAATACAGGGCATAACAGTCTGTTAACCCCCCCCCCCCCCGTGCCCGTAAGTTATGACGGTTTGCTAAACTTATTCGAAAAGAAGTAATATTCGTAGTATGTCACCTTAACCTTACTTATAGTCAGTATGTAATTTTAAAAATTTGATAGAGAGTTGTTATGTTATTATTATCTGTTCAGATTACTTCACAACTATTGATTTGTTGTAGAAGGGTAGTACATAGAAATTATTGAATCCTTCCAACTAATATTTATAATTGTTATTACTTGATGGGTACTCAAATGCTCATCCTTGCTTAATTTAAATATTTTAAGCTAAGTGTGAACAACTAGAAAGATCTACCAAGAACAAAGGAAAAGGGAAATTTGCTGAATGAGTGTTATGTTATATATTATGTAATAGTTTCGTTTTATTAAGATGAGAATGATATATATTATCTATCATGTATTGTAATGAATGTTTAAAGGTTACATACTTGGGAATAGACTCTGATATGTAAATTAAGTTCAATATTTATATTATTGTTATTACTATTAGTATTATTCCACTCATAGAAATGGTATCGTGAAACACCGAGTTCAAGTTTCAAGTACCCGAATTTGGGGGCTTTACAGTAACTGAAATTCAGTCGAGCATTACCAGGCCTGCAATTACTGCGAACAATTTTGAGATAAAGCTTGGCACAATTCAGATGATTCAGAATTCGGTACAGTTTGGGGGATTGACTAATAATGATTCAAACGAGCATTTGGTAAGCTTTCTGGAGATTTGTGATACCTTCAAATATAATGGGGTATCTGATGATGCAGTGCGACTTTGTTTGTTCCCATTCGCACTACGAGAGAAGGCAAAAAGCTGGTTACATTCACTACCATCAGGATCAATCACTACTTGTGATGACCTAGCTCAAAAGTTCCTAGCAAAGTTCTTTCCACCGGCGAAGACTATGAAGATGGGGAATGAGATTACAACATTTTAACAGTAGCATGGAGAGTCACTGTACGAAGCTTGGGAAAGATATAAAGAGTTATTGAGGAAGTGTCCGCATCACGGATTGCCCAAGTGGTTGCAGATGAACACTTTCTGTAATGGGCTGAATAGTAATCTTCGGACTAGTATATATGCAGCGTCGGGAGGAGCTTTTATGGCTAAGAGATTTGAGGAAGCTTATAATTTTATTGAGACTATGGCAGCTAGCAACTACCAGTGGCCAACTGCAAGGATGACTCAACCTAAGGTAGCTAGAGTGTTAGAGGTGGACGAAGTTATGGCCTTGACAGCTTAGATTTCAGCACTTTTAAAGAAAATGGATGCCCTCACGGAAGTACAAGTTTAGCAGGTAGCTTATGTGTGTGAATTGTGTGCGGGGGAACATCCAACGGAGTAGTGTGCTATAAATTCGGTAACAGTTCAGTTTGTAAGTAGCTATAATAGACCTCTTAATCCATATCAGAATACCTACAATCCGGAGGTAAGGAACCATCCAAACTTCACGTGGAGCAATAATCAAAATCAACAAAAAGCTCCACGACCATCATATCCCATCGAATTTCAGAATCAACATCAACAGTCAGCTCCGTAACATGAAAATAAGTTAGATTTAGAGGAGATATTGTTGAAGTATATATCCGGTAATGAAGCGGCAATGAAAACGCACGTGGCCTTGAACAATAGACCTCAAGGGTCTTTACCGAGTGACACTACAAAGAATCCAAGGGGAAATCAGAAGCAGTGTGAAGTTATCACATTACGGAGTGGAAAACATCTAGATGGGCAAAATGCAAAAAATTCGCTAAGGAAAGAGAAGAAAGTGTGGTTGAAGAGAATAAGGGTGAAGACAGACATGTGGCTAAAGAACAAGTTGATGTTGTACCAGTTGTCTATCCTCCACCACCGTTTCAGCAAAGGGTTCAAAAGCATAAGCTAGACAAACAGTTCTCTAAGTTTTTGGAAATCTTCAAAAAGCTACAAATAAATATTCTGTTTGCAGAAGCCCTAGAACAGATGCCAAGTTATGCGAAGTTTATGATGGGTATTTTGTCAAGGAAGAATAAGTTGGAAGATTATGAGACTGTTGCATTGACGGAGGAGTGTAGTGCAGTATTACAAAGGAAGTTGCCTCCGAAGTTGAAGGATCCGGGCAGTTTCACCATTCCTTGCACAATTGGAAACATGTCCTTTAACAAATGTTTGTGTGATTTAGGTACGAGTGTGAATCTCATGCCATTATCTGTGTACACTCAGTTGGGTTTGCCAGCTCCGAAACTAACAAACATTTCACTACAACTGGCGGATAGATCAGTTACTTATCTGAGGGGAATTGTTGAAGATATATTGATCAAGGTGGATAAGTTTATATTTCCAGCAGATTTCATCATCCTCGATTATGAAGAGGACAAAAGCATCCCAATTATTTTAGGAAGGCCATTCTTGGCAACTGGGAGGACTCTCATTGATGTGCAAAAAGGAGAGTTAAGGATGAGAGTGCAAGACCAAGTGGTTAAGTTAAATGTTTTCAAAGCTATGAAATTCCCTAAGGGTGATGAAGAGTGTTTTAGGATGGATGTAATCGAAAAAATGGTTAGTGAAGATTTGATTCGAGGTATGGACAGGGATCCGTTGGAAAAAACTCTACTAGGAGATGTTGACTTGGACAATTTGGAGTTTATTGACTATTTGCATATGTTGGATGCATTACCTAGAGTGAGTAGATTCAACATGCCATTTGAGCCATAACATACTAAAGAAAAAGCATCGGCACAAATGAAACCCTAACTTGAGGAACCACTAACTCTTGAACTAAAACCTCTTCCTAAACACCTCAAGTATACATTTTTATGTAATTCAGATACTTTACCTATTATTATTGCGTCTACACTTAACAAATTGTAGGAAAATAAGTTGTTGAGGGTTCACCGAGAGTACAAATCTGCGATAGGATGAACAATTACTGATATTAAGGGAGTAAGCCCTTCATTCTGTATGCACAAGATACTATTGGGAGAGGAGGCAAAACCAACATTGGAACATCAAAGAAGGCTCAACCCGATTATGAAAGAGGTAGTGAAGAAAGAAATTTTGAAATGGCTAGATGTTGGGATAATCTACCCTATATCAGATATTTCATAGGTGAGCCCAGTGCAGTGTGTCCTAAAGAAAGGTGGAATGACGGTCGTGACTTGTTGTCCAAGAAAGCCTGTAATGGATCTTTATGTGTAATGAGGATTTTTCATGCTTCAAGTTTAATTCAATGATGTTATTTTCAGTTCAATATTTATGATTTGTGCGCAATCTATGAGTTGCTTGATCACCAATTCTTTGTGAACTTATATGAATTCGAGAGATGAAGTATGGGTTTAGACTTAGTCATGATAACATGTGCTTGTGATTTTTGCGTTTTGATGGAATTCATAAATTATGTTTAGGATAGAGATATACCTATGCATCACATGTAATCTCATGAGAACTTGGGATTAAATCCTCTTTAATTGTAATTAACATAGAGATATAGTGAATTAGTTAATTAGGGTGTTTTGCTTAATTCTATCATCTGTGGATTTAAGTTGATATGGATATAGTGCATCGAGAGATGATTATATCTACTTTCGTGTTCCTTTATTAATGAACTAAAATAGTTAAATTAAATTAAAAAGAAGTGTGATAATCTGAGTGAAGCGTAAAGTGAAATTGTAGGCTTAATTCTCCAATATTGATTAAAATTTTGGGTAGTTAGTTGATTTTCTTTTATTTAGTAGTTTTACATTAATTTCATCATTATATCATTTTGTTTAATAAACTTGACATAATACAAAGTTGGTAATTGTTAGGATAAAATTTAATATTTGTCTCTGTGGGAACGATACTTTAGTTATTATTATATTACTTATTGATCACGTATACTTGTGTGCCGCGCATAATTAGATTACACCCAATAGGTGCCTGGAGGACGACTATTCAAAGCAGTTGCCATTTGTCCCATTTGGACTTTCAAATTCCAAATGGATGCCTCTTGATTATTACTCCTTATTTCATTATGAGCAATGTATCTCGAAAGGGGATCTTCCAAACTAGGCATCATGTCCTATGGATGTGGGTGGTGGTAAGAGCCTTGTGGACGTTTTTGGTGTTGTTTCTAAGATTGAAAACTGGGAGTATTTGAATATGTCGGTCTGGCGGTAAAGGGTTGGGCTTGGTTACTGTTATTGTTGCTCCACGAGAAATTTAGGTGATTTCCAAGTCTAGGGAGGTAGTGTGTGGGAAGATTGGAATTCTGCTGCTACCCGTAATTTGAGACAAACTGAACTGATTCATGGCTAATGGTGCACTGATCAGCTGGGTGGCCCCTCGCACGCAATATAACAACCGAGAAAATCGGATTATAATGTAAATTAATTTTATTTGAATATATATTGAATAAAATTATAGTATATGTTATTTATAAGGAGTAAGCAAGATGGAGGTCATTTTATAACCTAGAAGAGATGTCTGATCGTAATATTTTGGCTAAGTTATAGAAATAAAGTGTATGAATTTCCAAGACGAAAATAAAAGCTTTTCGAGAAATTATCCGAAAAACTCTATTCATCCATTTTTGCTCGGGAGTTATTTTTGAACTTCTAGGAAATACGTAATGATAGAATTTTAAGGAAAGATGAATTATCTAATAAAAATTCAGTTATGGCAAATGGAGTTTTTGGCTTGCGTACTCAATTTGAGAATGTTAGGGAAAGTGAAGATTTGAATAAGTAATGATTATGTATAATAAGAAAATTATTATGAGGGTACAGAATATGAGTATAATATAAGGTATTGTACAAGTATATACGAAAGATAATACAACGTATTAGATAAATGTTATACGAACTAGTATAAGAGAATTATATGTTAAAAGAACAAACCATTATTAATGGACTAGTAAAAATTAAATGTGAACTTTGGCAAGCCCAAGTGACAGATGATTGAGGCCCAATGACAAATTTAATCAAGGCCCAAAGATAATTTAATTCAAGCCCAAGGTTAGGCTTGAATTGAATTAAACATAAGCCCAAACCAAGAACCGAACCCGTGGATAGAACCGTTGGATCACTAGGTGGGTAATAACCCATGGGGGCCCCACAAGACCCATGTGGCCGGTCAAAGAGAGGTGGCCAAGCTTCTCTTGGAAGCTTGGTGGAATAGTAAGGAGGTGGAGTAAAGGAGGTGGCATTTAATGTTTTTTATGACACACAAATGTGGTTGGTGCAAAATGAATGGTAGATGATGGTTTGTTAGATTTGAATGGTGATTAATGAGGGGGTGTTGTGCTTGAAGGGAAACTAAAGGTAGTGATTATGAGATATCATAACCTAAGTGACCAAAGCATTAACCAACATCAATTGTCTTTAAGACCATTTTGCCCTAAATATTGAAATTTTATAAATAGGAGGCTTGAACTTCATTTAGCATTCCTTAAGCAAATTACAAATATTTGAGTTTATACACCTTGAGAGATAAAAGAGAGAAATTCGAAAATGCCAAAGAAGAAGAAAAAGAAAGCTAGAACATCAAAAGGTAATGAAGCTTGAACCTTTAATTTTCATCTCTTCAATTTCAATATTGATAAAGAAGTGATTATTGGTGGAGCATGTCTTATAAGGAGCCAATTAGTGGACTTTAAACATTAATAATCATATATCAAGTGAATTCATAATCGAATGATTAAGAATATAAGGAATAAAACATGAAAGCTTAGCACATGTTGTTGATGGACAAGTTTAAAACCATCGTGTATAGGATTATATGATATATGCTTAGTTAGGATGATAGATGTTTGAATAATGCAATGAATTCATTTTGAAAGGAATAAAAATCTTGTATAACGGAGTTATGGCGATAAACATTGAAATCATAGTTAACTAGGATTTCAGAATGGAAGTGAAATGTTAATAACAAACCTAGAAAGCTAGTGTTTCATGAAAATATTGAAGATCATGAAATTTATGAGTCATGGACTCAAGAACTACAGAATTCGGACATCGTATGAACTAATTAACGATGAATGAGTGATGAACGCTCAAGAATGTTAAACGAACGAATAATGAAAATTTAATCAAGTGGAAGACTCGTTAACGGATTTAGAAAATTATTCTGTCGGGAGGAAATTGTAGTACGAAGAATAAGCAAGAAATTGACTTTTGAACGAACCAATTTTGAGCTATAACTAACAAGTTACGAACTAGGGAAATGAATGGCTTGAGAAATTGAAATTTTTTTCCAAGGATTAAGGGAGGTGCCGCAGCGCCACCCAGTGAAGGATTTGGGCCATTGCATCGCATGCATCGGATCCCAGCTACTGGAGATATGTGCTATAGCACATCATTTAACAAAGGACACGGCGCCACAGCTCCAGTCCTAGACCAAAGGCAGAGAGGAATAGATTTGAACATAAAAGAAAGGTAAGTTGATTGAAGGTGAATTATGACCTTAATTAAACTTAAAGTAACATCTTAAATGATGGTTAAAACAAAGTACAACAATTAAAAGTTAACAAAAGGTTACGAAAATGTGAACACAAAGTACGTTTAGCAATATGGTAAACCGTATTCACATCAAATAAATGTTTGAGATTGCTTTAAATGTAATTACTTACACATTAAACGAATAAGGTTACTTAAACAATAAAATGTTATAAAGCCACAATAAATGTTAACTAACCTAATGAATGTTAGTAAGTTAAACAAGTGGATAGTTAGACTGAGAAGAAGGAGAAGATAGGTTAATGACAATACTTATTGATTTCATGTAACCTAACATGGTATGCTATGTGATTATGTCGTGTAGAACCTATAAAGACTCAAAAGGAAAGTGAAATAACATTAGACAACGCTGGAGGCAAGTTTTCTAAACCCTTGTCTATACTTTTTTTTGGACAAGCTTTATGATTTATATATTATATGCATGAATTGATGTAACAAATAAGTCGAAGCCATTTACTTCAGCTAGACCAAACTTAGAGTATTTTGTGGATTTCCTTATAATCTATCAAAATATTATTGATATTGCTATCTTGTGCCAACTGTTTTGGTATGGATTCCAAGAAAGACTGAGTATGAATAAATAAATGTTTTGTCGTAAATCGACTGACACATGAGTTTGCCAAAACTTAAACATAAATGCATTTAATGTAGTAGTGTTGCACAACATAGAGTACTATAGGTTGATCACCTAGACGTGCTCGTAAGAAATGTTCATGGTTTTTGACCAAACACAAGGTTTAAATGATGAAGTTTATCGTTAAACGTTTTAAAGAAAAGAGAAGTGTTATTTTGAATTATTCATAATACTTCATAACTATTGGTTCAGTTATAGAAGATATAATCATACAATTCATGCATGTTGTTCTACTATAATTGTTATACTTATTGAGCTAGTTATGCTTACCCTTACTTGAACTATATGATTGCAGCTAAAAATGAACGAATCGAAGGATCCGATAAGGACAAAGGGAAGGCCAATGCGGACAAATAGGTATCCTTGTAATAGAATAGTATTACTTTTGTATTAATTTGATACTATGATGAAAAATATATGTAATGGTTACAAAGAACCTGGGAAGGAACTTATTATTATGTATTAAACAGGTATACATATTCACTCTATTGATTATTCCAACTAAATGTATGTGTGAATAGTAGCACCGTGCAGCACCATCTATCGGGTTGGAAGATACCCGGATTTGGGGGCGTCACAGGTTGGTATCAAAGTTGTAGGTTATAAAACTTAAGAGAGGAAAGAACCTTCGGCCATAATCTTAAGAAAAGTTGACGAAGCTAGTAGTAATTAAACTCATGTTGAGTTTTTTAAGTGGTGAATTGAGGAAATTCATTACAAGAAGAATTAAAAGATGAAGTTAACCCTAAAATGCTTTGAATGTGATATATGTGTATAATAATTTGATGTTGTCTATTAATCAAGATATTATGTTTTATTATAGATGTCAAGAGATAATGTGATGTATAGAGACATACATGTGGTTAGCGAGGAGTCAGTGAACCAAATAGAGATTTTACCAACACCCATAGATGAGATGCTAATAGTGGAAATGGATGAATCAGAAGATTTCGAGAACGTAGGGTTTACATCCTTGTTCGACGGAATGTCCGAGGAAGAGGTGGAGATAGTAAAGATGACACCGGGGAAGTTAATGAAGGCGTTGTTCATGACTGTGTTGGATAGGAATATTCAGTTACGTAAGGAGGTGAAGGAGCTGAAAGAGGAGGTCCATGACATCTTGGAGGACAAGAGGGACATGGAGACGTTTTGGGAAGTTGAACATGACGAAAAAGTTTTGGCTAAGGACAAGGTCCAAGAGCTAAAACATGAGGCCTTCGAGCTTATGGAGGAGTTAAAGGCCAAGAGGCAAAAGATTAGGAAGATGTTCTATATTCATAGGAGAACCGCATGAGGATTATCAGCGACAAATTGCTTAGTATCCCATATAGGCAAGTCAGACTCGGCATACGATCAGCCGGGATGTGGTGGCCAGTCTTGTCGACACAGATTTTGTAAATTCCATTAGGGAGATGTAATTTAGTTAATAACTAGAATAGGTATAGATATGTAAATATTGTATATCTATGTAGTGACGTAAAACCCTCTTTTGTATAATCAAAGGGTAGTCTTTTGAAAATCTTAATTTTTAGAAAATAATTGCCAAAAAGTACTGTAATTAGCTAAGGCTATGTAATGGTGAACGATGTAGTATTGTACTATAAAGAAGAAAGTATATCAATATAAGCAGTTTATTGAACATGTTTTGCAATGAGTTTGAGTTATTGTTAAATATCAATAATGATTAATTAATAAGAAGAAAACAATAACGAACTGTTATTCATGTTAACAGAACTATGCCGCTAAGAAGAAGACAACGAAATCAGGAAGCTAATGTGAATCAACCAGAAGGGGGACCGATTAAATCGATGCAGGAGTTTGTTAACTTATTAACAGTTGCCTTTAATAGAAAATGTGCAAATATACCTGTAAATCATGCGATTGTACATGCTACTACGTTTAAGGATTTCAAGAGTATAGGTCCACCGGAGTTCAAAGGAACTATGGACCCTATAGAAGCCCAAACTTGGATAAAAAAGATTGAGAAGGCATTTACTATTAAAAATGTTAAAGATGTGACGGCCCCAAATTCGGGTCCCAAATCACCATGGATATGGTACAATCATTCTACAACTATTGCGGAAGATATAAACATACATTGTGTATACAATAAACTTTATACACTATTCTCCAAGGTCGAGTAACCTTAACTTATACACAATTCATAACTTGACTAACACATAACATTATTATCATACAATACTATTACAAATCTAATCGCACACATTAACTTTAAGCTGGAAATATCCTTAACCTAACCTTTCCTTGTATCCGACACATTCTTCTTAATCTGCAATGTTTGTCATGATATAGCAAGGGTGAGCATGAAAGTTGCCCAACAAGTTTAAATTTATTTAAGGATATATCATTATTGAAAGAGTCTGAATAATAAGCTGGCTATAATTTATCAATATAGTTATGAATTAGCATAAACAAACTTTTGACTAAACAAGTATTAAACATGAACAAATATATTTGGACCGCATGGTAATGAAGGTGATCAGCCTTTCATACCTGACTTATACATGCAATATGTATAGAGTATAATTCTACAATGACAATCAGTAATGACTAACCATAAGCATATCTGAATGAAACAACTCTTAGTAGAGTTAAGAAAAACTTGTATGATCGGTTGATTACTGCTACGCAATTTATAACACTTTATACGAAGACCTAATATTAGTAATATAAATCTCTAATATTAGAATAATATCATCACAATATAATACTATATATATATATATATATATATATATGTGTGTGTGTGTGTGTGTGTGTGTGTGTGTGTGTGTGTATATACATAGAATAACCTAAACACATAACACATAACTCTATCAGTCTACAACACACATAAGACTTAGTATCAAGTCAAACTATTTCAGTCTGACTTGAAACCGATAAAATTCTAACGTCCCGACGGTCTAGTCGAACAAAACTTCGAGTTTAAGTTCAATTAAACTCTGTCTAAACACTTAATCATTATCTAAGATAATTTGTTAATAGTCAAAATATTTTTCATAAGTTCGTAATAATTTTCAGATAATTATTACCATTTATTAAGATTTTTCAATCATTAAACTCGTATTTAAATGATTTAAATACAACTTATTTCTATTATCATTAATATTTATTTAATACTAAATATTAATGAAAATCATAACATATTATTATAATATATTTATAATATATCAAAGTATTATTAATACCTTAAAATCATATTTATATGATTTTTTAAACACTTAAATCCATTATCCGATAATTGATATAAATATTAAAATATTAATATTTTCATGGCAAAATATCAAAAGTTATATATTATAACTAAAAATATTTTTATAACACTTAAATCATTTTTATATGATTTTTGAATAATTAATTCTATTTTTCTATAATTTATTTAATATAGTTATTAAATAAATTAATTATCATTAATATTAATTAATTAATGAAATTTCTCACAAAATATTAAAAGTCAATAAAAATAACTTAAAATATTTTTTTTACCATAATATAATTTTTCATGAATTAAAAATCATTTTTAAATGATTTATTTAATATTATAATTAAATAAATTAAATATCATTTATATTCCAAAATATTAAATATTTATGAAATATACTCAAAATAATTAAAAACTATTTTTTGGACTTTAAAATAATTTTTAAGAATTTATTTTGTATTTTTAATAATTAAAAACTATTTATTTCAATTTATTTATTAAAATAAATCATTTTCAGAAATTAATAATTAATAAAAGGGCCCTATAGCGACAGAACCGTCACTATAGGTGTTCTTGAGCATGTTCTTCATCAACCCAGAAATGCATGTCAGTGTACAAGTGGGTAGGTTTTACCAGTGATAGATCTTTGGTCATTCTGTTGCTAAGCTCCCTAAAGTGTTAGGATTGTAGTACTAATGTAATACTACAATCCCAATCAAGTTTCATGGCAATCGTACATCATAGCAGAAAGATATATGCCTCCAAATATCATGTCAGACAAGTTCTTCATTTTCTAGGTTACCTAGAAATGAAGAACAGTGCAGGGTCCCTACTTTGAGCCTTTAAATAGTTGCTTTCCAAGCTTGGTTTTTATGTTTTATTGGTTCAATCTTGTAGTTCTTGTGTCAAGGAACAACAAAAAATCATCAGATCAACTTATCAATATCATAACAGTAAGATCTAGGCCGGTCAAAATCTTGTCAGAAACGTGTTCTTGAGAAATCTGGGTTTTCCAGATTTCGTCAAGAACTAGTGGTCAACGATGGTTTGACTGCTCATTACTTTGATTCTATGCAAGATCTAAGTGATATAATAACATGATTGTGTAGTACACATGTCTGTCTACGGATCCATTACACAAACATGGCCAAATCACTTATCAGTAGCAAAATCAGAGCCATCAAAAAATTGTCAGACACTTCCTGGGAAATCAGGGTTACCCAGATTCGTTCAGTCATGGTCGGTCAACTACCTTTGACCACTAATAACTTGCAATCTAAACAAGATCTGGGCTTGCTTAAAGTTCTAGATCATAGTCCACATGGCAAAGAACATATTTATAACATAAAACACAACAACCAAATAACAGATAACGATCTATGGGCCCTGACATATGGCTGTCAGACCACTTTTACAAAATTTTCCAGATTTCTTAAAATGCTAATTTCGTGCATCTAAGTGTTATAGATCTATGATCTATCAACTCAGTTCACTCAAAGACACCTTAATACATAACTTTAAACAATCAATTACAATATATAACATATATAAGATCATGAAATTTTGAATATTTAGGGTTTATACCACTTTATCTTTGATCTTTTGATTTCTGACTTTTGATTCTGAGGTCGGCTTGCTATGAACTGATTATGGCTCACCTTCTCTCTCTCTCACTCTAAATTTCGAAATTGAAGAGAGAGAAGGGCCTTGAACAAGAATGAAAAATAAAGTAAGGTTGTTACTTACTTAAGTTTTTAATTTTGTTAGATTCATGTATCTATATTTGCAAGGTGGCACTTGATGGCTGATCTTGGAAGATGTACACACATGGGCAATATTTAGTTGGTCACCAACCAAGATTATAGCAAGATTCACACTCCAACTTAATAAAATACAAAAGGGTAATTAAGTCTTTTTGATTTTTATTTTACTGGCATACATGTAATTTGGCCAAACTATTAGGGTTTAGGGTTTGAATTCTTAGGATTTAGGGTTTGAAGCCTTAGGGTTTAAGGTTTGAACCGTAAGGTTTTAAAAATAAATTCTAGAATTTCAAATTTAGGTTTTCAAAATCGAAAATTAATATTTTTAAATTATAATTAGAATTTTCCAATTATATTAAAATTTGTTAATCGTAATTTAAATCTTGCTAATTAGGATTAGTATTTCCTAATTAAAATTGCTAATTTAGTAATTAGGGTCAAAATTGGTCATTAGGGTTTAGAACCCACGAATTAGGGTTTTAAATAGAAAAAATAATTTTTCTAATTTAGAAATTAGATTTCCTAATTAGATTAGGGTTTTCTAATTACTTATAACTTAAAAATTAGGATTAATGTTTCTTAATTAACATTAAAATTATTAAACTCATAATTAGGTTTTTTTGAATTATAAATTAGGGTTTCAAATTTTGTAACTAGGGTTTTCTAACTTAATTAAATAAGCTTTACCATAAATGTATTAAAATTATATACTTAAGTCTTTAAGATCCCAAGTTAGGGTTTTTGAAATTCGAATTAGGGTTTTGAATTCCCGAAATTAAAATTAGGGTTTTTAGAATCGGTTTTAGGGTTTCTTGTTAATCGCTAGGGTTTTCTATCCGAACGTTGACATTCTTAATATGTACTTAGGGTTTGTTGATATCGTTTATCTGGTCAACCCTTGACCTCTGAACCACATATTGTACACATATACAACCATATACACAGCACATATTCATGTATATCCTTAATCCTGAATAATTCACCTAAATCCTTCACAAAATTTTGAAATTCTCAAAATTCCTTCTCAAAAATATCAAACGCATACACTTATTTTCTGTCTAGGTTCTAATATTGAACCTTAAATCAATCAATTATGATTTTAAAAATTTTCTAGATTCTCGGGTTATCACATTCAACCCTTCTTCTAAAAATTTCGTCCCCGAAATTTACCTTACACCATACTCCGTTCACCATTCCTTCTCATCATCACATGCTACCCAATACACCACTCACAAGAGTAAAAGTTTTCATATTGTGCTGAAGAGTCGTATAGACTATTTGTCTGTCATTTTCGTAAAGGCTTTATAGAAATTCATCAGCAAATCGTCATTACTTACGGACACAAAGGGTGATTAGCCCGATATGCCCTGTACTGGCCATGTACTAATTTTATCTGTTTCTCGTCACTGCCATAGGCACAAAATTCTACCTCAGTCTTATTGGATTCCGCACAAAAATAATTTGGTTCGAGAATATTTTCAAAGAACGCTTAGAGTTTTCATAAACTTTAGTCTAGCTGAATCGAATAGCATAGACTCATATCAATAATTCAATTCACTCGAATTATTTAGGTGTAGCCAAACCCCGTTGGCAAATTAAAATTTTTAAAAATATTTATGAGAATGACGTCATGATGCGTACTGTATTAACAGTTCATTTGAGGATGCCGTCATCGTATGACTTTGCCATAACACATTATACAATAGTGGAACTCTATCAACTTTTTATCATCTCAGCACCAAGTTACATGGTACATGAGTGATAAATAAAATATATTTTGATATTTCAAATCATTTGCGTCTAGCTGAAAAAAGTAGCATAGACTATACTTTAAACTGTTTCAAAAAAGATTACGAGTCTACATTTTTATTTTTTATTTTTTTAAAAGCACATGATGCGTATTTAGCTTGATGTCAAAATTTCGAAATCTAGCATAGCTAGGAGTTTTGGAAAACTTATGTCTTACTTATACAGTCTATCTATTCCTATTATCCTTAATTCTCCATTCATACACAACTATACCCAGTTTGTCAAACCACACTTATGAGTTCATGAACTTGCCACAATCATATGAGTTTAAGAACTTATCCTAGTCAGACCTTTGGCGTCCATTCGCTGAGGGGTTCACAAACATTTCATATAACTATGAGTTAAGCATGTCACATAAGTATGAGTTATAAGAACTCGTACTTAACCTTATATTCTCTATATATAACCTATCTATTTGTTATACACATGAGAAAGGAATCACCCTCTTAACATGCATATAGCAAATAGCATGACACAAACATTTCAATGATTATCATTGTCAGAAACTAAATGGTTTTTACACCAAGTACAATTCCCCGCCCATACAAGGAATCATACAACTCAGCGGCTGACATGAGTCCTCAATTGATTCCCCACCTAATCTTAACTCCCTTCTCAATACGGATTTCATTCAACTCGTATTCATAATCCTTCCCCTGAATCTGTACCAATTCATAGTACCATTGACACACATCCATCTTGCTGTAAACTGTTCAATCATTAGATTGATTCTTCTCCCTACTATCACCTTATTAGATCATGGGGTGATCTCATCGTATATATTACGATTCATTTCTATGTCTTGATCGTTTTGTTTTACGATCTCCTATCACTGTACTTTTAGTCTTTTTGACTCTATCTATTAACCACTACTGTTCAACTTTATTATCAGAGTTAGGGAACTTTGTATCTTTATAACTCGTCGAGATTCGTCCTGGAATCTTACCGACCAACTAACTCTATGTGAGTTAGATCTTATCCTAAGCACTACGGTTATTGGTCTCAGGTATTCCTACCTAAGGTTCATAACCAACAGCTTTGATACCAACTGTGACGGCCCCAAATTCGGGTCCCAAATCACCACGGATATGGTACAATCATTCTACAACTATTGTAGAAGATATAAACATACATTATTTATATAATAAACTTTACACACTATTCCCCAAGGTCTAATAACCTTGACTTATACACAATTCATAACTTGACTAACACATAACATTATTATCATACAATACTATTACAAATCTAATCGCACACATTAATTTTAAGCTGGAACTGTCTTTAACCTTTCCTTGTATCCGACACATTCATTTTAATCTGCAATGCTTATCATGATATAGCAAGGGTGAGCATGAAAGTTACCCAGCAAGTTTAAATTTATTTAAGGATATATAATGATTAAAAGAGTCTGAATAATAATCTGGCTATAATTCATCAATATAGTTATGAATTAGCATGAACAAACTTTTGCCTGAACAAGTATTAAATATGAACAAATATATCTAGACCGAATGGTAATGAAGGTGATCAACCTTTCATACCTGACTTATACATGGAATATGTATAGAGTATAATTCTACAATGGCAATCAGCAATGATTAACCATAAGCATATCTGAATGATACAACTCTTAGTAGAGTTAAGAAAAACTTGCCTGATCGGTTGATTACTGCTACGCAATTTATAACGCTTTAACCGAAGAACTAATATTAGTAATATAGATCTCCAATATTAGAATAATATCATCATAATATAATACTATATATATATATATATATATATATATATATATATATATATATATATATATATATATATATACATAGAATAACCTAAACACTTAACACATAACACATAACCCTATTAGTCTACAATACACATAAGACTTAGTATCAAGTCAACTTGAAACCGATAAAATTCTAACGTCCCGACGGTCTAGTCGAACAAAACTTCGAGTTTAAGTTCAATTAAACTCTGTCTTAACACTTAATCATTATCTAAGATAATTTGTTAACAGTCAAAATATTTTTCATAAGTTCGTAATAATTTTCGGATAATTATTACCATTTATCATGATTTTTCAATCATTAAACTCATATTTAAATGATTTAAATACAAACTATTTCCATTATCATTAATATTTATTTAATACTAAATATTAATGAAAATCATAACATAGTATTATAATATATTTATAATATATCAAAGTATTTTTAATACCTTAAAATCATATTTATATGATTTTTTCAAACACTTAAATTCATTATCCGATAATTGCTATAAATATTAAAATATTAATATTTTCATTGAAAAATATCAAAAGTTATATATTATAACTTAAAATATTTTTTATAACACTTAAATTATTTTTATATGATTTTTAAATCATTAAATCTATTTTTTCATAATTATTTAATATAGTTATTAAATAAATTAATTATCATTAATATTAATTAATTAATGAAATTTATCACAAAATATTAAAAGTCATTAAAAATAACTTAAAATATTTTTTTAACCATAATATAATTTTTCATGAATTAAAAATCATTTCTATATGATTTATTTAATATTATAATTAAATAAATTAAATATCATTTATATTCCAAAAATATTAAATATTTATGAAATATACTCAAAATAATTAAAAACTATTTTTCGAACTTTAAAATAATTTTTAAGAATTTATTTTGTAAAAACCATTTATTTCAATATATATGTATTAAAATAAATCATTTTCGGAAATTAATAATTAATAAAGGGGCCTTATAGCGACAGAACTGTGGCTATAGGTGTTCTTGAGCATGTTATTTATTAACCCAGAAATGCATGTCAGTGTACAAGTGGGTAGGTTTGACCAGTGATAGATCTTTGGTCATTCTGTTGCTAAGCTCCCTAAAGTGTTAGGATTGTAGTACTATTTTAATACTACAATCTCAATCAAGTTTCATGGCAATCCTACATCATAGCAGAAAGATATAGGCCTCCAAAAATCATGTCAGATCTGTTCTTCATTTTCTGGGTTACCCAGAAATGAAGAACAGTGCAGGGTCCCTACTTTGAGCCTTTAAATAATTGCTTTCCAGGCTTGGTTTTTATGTTTTATTGGTTCAATCCTATAGTTCTTGTGTCAAGGAACAACAACAAATCATCAGATCAACTTAGCAATGTCATAACAGTAAGATCTAGGCCGGTCAAAATCTTGTCAGAAACGTGTTCTTGAGAAATCTGGGTTTTCCAGATTTCGTCAAGAATTGGTGGTCAACGATGGTTTGACTGCTCATTACTTTGATTCTATGCAAGATCTGAGTGATATAATAACATGATTGTGTAGTACACATGTTAGTCTACGGATCCATTACACAAACAAGGCCAAATCACTTATCAGTAGCAGGATCAGAGGCCATCAAAAAGTTGTCAGACGCTTCATGGGAAATCTGGGTTACCCAAATTCGTTCGGTCATGGCCGGTCAACGACCTTTGACCACTAATAACTTGCAATCTAAAAAAGATCTGGGCTTGCTTCAAGTTCCAGAACATAGTCCACATGGCAAAGAACATATTTATAACATAAAACACAACAACCAAATAACAGATAACGATCTATGGGCCGTGACATATGGCTGTCAGGCCACTTTTACAAAATTTTCCAGATTTCTTAAAATGCTAATTTCGTGCATCTAAGTGTTATAGATCTATGATCTATCAACCTAGATCACTTAAAGACACCTTAATACATAACTTTAAACAATCAATTATAACATATAATATAAGATCATGAGATTTTGAATATTTAGGGTTTATACCACTTTAGCTTTGATCCTTTGATTTCTGACTTTTGACTCTGAGGTTGGCTTGCTATGAACTGATTATGGCTCACATTCTCTCTCTCTCTCACTCTAAATTTCAAAATTGAAGAGAGAGAAGGGACTCTTGAACAAGAATGAAAAATAAAGTAAGGTTGTTACTTACTTAAGTTTTTAATTTTGTTAGATTCATGTATCTATATGTGCAAGGTGGCACTTGATGGCTGATCTTGGAATATATACACACATGGGCAATATTTAGTTGGTCACCAACCAATATTATAGCAAGATTCACACTCCAACTTAATAAAATACAAAAAGGGTAATTAAGCCTTTTTGATTTTTATTTTAATGGCATACATGTAAGTTGGCCAAACTTATTAGATTTAGGGTTTGAATCATTAGGGTTTAGGGTTTGAATCCTTGGAGTTTAGGATTTGAACCCTTATATTTTAAAAATAAATTATAGAATTTCAAAATTAGGTTTTCAAAATCAAAAATTAATATTTATAAATTATAATTAGAATTTTCTAATTATATTAAAATTTCTTAATCATAATTTAAATCTTGCTAATTAGTATTAGTATTTCCTAATTAAAATTGCTAATTTAGTAATTAGGGTCAAAATTGGTCATTAGGATTTATAACCCACGAATTAGGGTTTTAAATAGAAAAAATAATTTTTCTACTTTAAAAATTAGATTTCCTAATTAGATTAGGGTTTTCTAATTACTTATAACTTGAAAATTAGAATTAATGTTTCCTAATTAACATTAAAATTATTAAACTCACAATTAGATTTTCTCTAATTATAAATTAGGGTTTCAAATTTTGTAATTAGGATTTTCTAACTTAATTAATTAAGCTTTACCCTAATTATAGTATAGTTAATATACTTAAGTCTCTGAGATCCCAAGTTAGGGTTTTCGAAATATGAATTAGGGTTTCGAATTCCTGAAACAGAAATTAGGGTTTTCAAAACTAGTTTTGGGTTTCTTGTTAATCGCTAGGGATTTCTATCCGAACGTTGACGTTCTTAATATATACTTAGGGTTTGTTACAGATATCGTTTATCTGGTCAACACTTGACCTTTAGCCACATATTGTACACATATACAACCATATACACAGAACATATTCACGTATATCCTTAATCCTGAATAATTCACCTAAATCCTTCACAGAATTTTGAAATCCTCAAAATTCCTTCTCAAAAATATCAAACACATACACTTATTTTCTATCTAGGTTCTAATATTGAACCTTAAATCAATCAATTATGATTTAAAAAAATTTCTAAATTCTCGGGTTATCACAGAAGAGGGGCAAAATACTTCTTTTGCCACCTATATGATGGAGGGAGAGGCCAACTGCTGCTAGGGCTGGAGTGGAGGTTGTAACGTGGACATGGTTCAAGGAGATATTCTTCGAGAATTATTTTCCCATGAGTATACATGGTAGGATGGAGATGAAGTTCTTGGAATTGAAACAAGGGGATATGACAGTTCCCCAATATGCTTCCAAGTTCAATAAACTGGCAAGATTTACTCCACATCAGGTGGATACGGAGTTGAGAAAAGCACGGAGATTCGAGCAGGGCTTCAAACCCTGGCACTATAGTCGGATATCAGTGTTTTAAAGCAATTCCTTTGGAACCATTTTGGTAAAGGCAATAATCTCAGAGGGTGGTAGTGAGGCTTTAAGCCAATACCTCGAAAAAGAAGAAGAATAAGAGTAAAGTAGATGGGGAAGTGAAAACTGAGGGAGCCAGCGGGAGTGGCAACAGACAGAAGAGGACGGTTTTTAACTCTGGGAATACCGAAGTGAAATAACGAGATCCCAAGAAAAGGATGGGGGCATATAAGCACTGTGGGAAGACTTATTTAGGAGTCTGTCTCAAGGGTAAAGTTGTGTGCTATAATTGTGGACAAGAAGGGCATATTTCACCTAACTATCCAAGTTCGAAGAAGAACCGTGGATGCTTCGTATGTGGATCAACTTATCACATGGCGAAGAACTGCCCGAAGAAGGAGATGGATGGTAATAAAGGCGCTAATAGTGGTAAGTTAGCTATTAGTGGTCCAGCTCAGTCGAGTAGACCGACGGCTCACACTTTTAATATGATGGTCCAGCATGCAGTTGCATCAGGAGATGCAGTTGCATCAGGAGATGTAGTTGCATGTATTATCCCAATCAACGATATAAATGCTTATGTGTTGTTTGATTCGGCTGCTACTTGTTCTTTTATAGCATGTGAATTTTCTAGACGGTTAGGATTACTCCCTGAAAGATTTCCTATACCTTTAAATATTAAGGTAGCAAATGAAGAAATTATTCTGGTTGAACATGTTCATAGGCGTTGTTGTGTATAAATAAGAGGTTATAAATTGTCGGTAGATTTAGTTCCAATAAACTTGGGACAATTCGATGTAATTCTTGGGATGGATTGGTTATTTAACCATGGCGCCATTATAGATTATCAAAAGAAATGTGTAAACCTTCGAAATTTGAAGCTGCCTAAGGTAGTGTTTTACGGTAGTAAATCATCGGGACGTTCGTGTTGTCTTACCATGACACAAACTAGGAAATTGCTAAAGAAGGGATATGTAGGTTATTTGTGTTATGTTGTTGATACCCAGGGAGTGAGAGCAACAATGGAATAAATACCTATAGTAAAAGAATTTATGGATGTGTTTTCAAGTGAATTACCAGGTCTTCCACCGGATAGGGAGATCGATTTTGTAATAGATATTGTGCCAGGAGCGGCACCAGTTTCAAGGGCACCGTATCGTATGGCGCCAGTAGAAATGAAGGAGTTGTTGGTTCAACTACAAGAACTGTTGGATAGAAAATACATTCAACTGAGTGTTTCGCAATGGGGAGCATCGGTATTATTTGTAAAGAAAAAGGATGGATTGTTGAGACTTTGTATCGACTATCGAGAGTTGAACAAGCTAATGATAAAGAATAAGCACCCACTGCCCAGGATCGATGATCTTTTTGATCAGTTAAAAGGGGCAAAGTATTTTTCTAAGATAGATTTGCGGACGAGGTATTATCAGTTAAAAGTCAGGAAGGAGGATGTACATAAGACGTCGTTCAGGACTCGTTACGGCCATTATGAGTTTCTGGTAATGTCGTTTGGGTGACGAAAGCACCAGCAACATTCATGGATATGATGAACAGAGTGTTCAAACAATATTTGGACAAGTTCGTTGTTGTGTGTATCGATGATATTCTAGTCTATTTTAAGACGCCAGAAGATCATGCCGAACATCTAAGATTAGTGTTAGAGACACCAAGGAATGAGAAGTTATATGCTAAATTCACTAAGTGCTAATTTTGGCTTGAAGGAGTGCAGTTTTTGGGGCACGTTATCGACAGAGAGGGAATTTCAGTTGATCCAGCAGAGGTGGAAGTAGTGATTAATTGGGAACAACTAAAAACACCGACAGATGTATGGAGTTTCCTAGGGTTAGCGGGATGCTATCGAAGATTTATCTAGGATTTTTCTAAGATAGTTACTCCGTTGATTAATTTGACAAGAAAGACAGTGAAGTACGTGTGGACTGAGATGTAAAGACCCAGAAGTTTTCGAATAATTATATCTATATTTTTAAGAATATTTTTTTTTTTATAAATTATTATGATTATAGTTATAAGTAATAATATTTTGAATATATGCGTTATGAGTTTAGCAGAATAGTCAATTTAAATTTTTAAGTTAACTGATAATGAAAGTTAAGTCGGATATGGTCCAGAACCCTAATTCGTGGATTATGAAGAAGGAATGAAAATATTAGTATATAATAATTATATTTCAATATGTTATATATGTACTATATGTGTGTATTATTTAGTGTTGATCAGAAATAGCAGAGTATTAGAAAATCCTAAGTTTAAACCAATAAACTCCAATCTGAAATTCAAAAAGGAAACTAAGACCGATTATTAATCAGGTATATGTGATCAAGGAGATATGTTAGTGAATATGAATCTAATTAGGGAAAACCCTAACGATGATTTAGAAACCCTAAGTGTTAAGTGTGAAACCCTAATTTCATTATCGAGAAATCCTAAACCCTAATTTCAAACCCTAATTGGAAATTAACAAGCCCTAATGTTAAATAGCAAATCTTAAGATTTAAAATTTATCAGAAATATATGAAATTACCAAACTACCCTTAAAATCTAGATGGAAAAGACCAAAATACCCTTTAGTGTGCAAAATGACCAAATTACCCTTTACTTAAAACTTAAGTTAACAGATTGTTCTAGAATTGCATGACTCAACACTTGTGCTTATCTCATGTGTTAAAATCTCAGCCATATCTTATCTCTTTTGACACCTTACAAGATTGGATTCATTGAATCAAATTTTCTAATTTCTGAAAAATTCATTAAAAATAGAAATAAATTTTAAAAAATTTCAAAATTAGTTTTAAAAATTATTTTATGTTATAAAAATTAACTTTTGATAAATTGACATATTTTTCATTAATATTACTACTTATTTGAATATTAATGATATTAAATTTATTTAATAAATGGGTTTAAATGATTTTTATATTATAAAAATTATTTAAAATGATAATAAAGTATTTTAAAATATTTTCAGTTATAAATCATAACTTTTAATATTTTGAGGTAAATTTCATTAATAATTTAAAATTAATGATAATAGGTTTATTTAATATTTATATTAAATAAAAGGTTTAAGAAAGGTTTTAATAATTTAAAAATGATATAAATGATCTAAAAATATTTTAAGTTATAATAAGTGACTTTTAATATTTTGATGAATACTACCTTAATATTTAACTATTAATGGTAATTATTTAAAAATCTTTTAAGGGGAAAATTAGTATTTTAAAAATATTTTAAGTTATTACAAATAACTTTAATATTTTATCAAGTAATTCATTAATATTTTTATATTATTTAAATATTAATAATAATGGAATTATTCTGTATTTAAATCATTTAAAAATAATTTCAGTGTTTGAAAAATTATGATAAATTATAATAATTATTTAAAAATTATTATAATATCTCGAAAAATAGTATGATTAATATTTTAATTATCTAAAAAAGTATTGAAGTTACAAAATAAAGTTTAGGAGAATATAAACTCGATTATAATCCGATAATGCCGTCGGTACACCGAAATGAATCCGAAATTGACCCAGACTTATATAGATTGACCTTATAAGTAATTATTTATGTTAGAATGACTGATATAACTATGTGACAATGTGTTTAAGCTATGTGATGACTGCATATAGCAGTGTTATGTGTTATGATATATTATTCTGATCAAAAGAATAATCTTATGAATGATAGATTTTAGTATAAAAGATAAAACTAAGTTGTGTAAGGAGCATATAATGCAAGTATCCTTATTCTTTGTATCTACTTATACAATAATCCCGTGTAAGTAAGTTAGTGAGCTATACTCCTGTTATATAAGTTTTTAAACTCTACAGTTATTGATCATGTATTTCAACATTTTAGTATTCATGCCAGTGATCGAACTCTAATCGTTTACTAGTACAGTAGTAATGTATGATCAATATATACCTTGTTTGTAGATAGTTAAGTTAGATTTTATAAGTGTCCTCACTTGGATAATGATTGTATTTAATCACATGTTGACACATACCTACTTGTTTTTAAGTATGTATATATTATTTAAAAAACTGTCTAAGCTATTTAACTCAACTAGACACAGATTTAAAAATATTGTAGACCACGATAGAACATTATTGTTATTCAATTGAACTGTTTTAGTTTGAATTCCAGACCAATTATGAACATCTCAAACATGGAAAACTTTTATGCGCTAAAGGGGGATCAGATATATCGTTCAAACACGCAGTATTGATCAATGCAGGGCATAACAGGGCTGATCACCCTCCGTGTCCGTAAGACAGGACGGTTTACAGATGAAGTTCTGTTTAACCTTTTCAAAATTAAAATAAAGTTCATAGTTTGTCAAACTGTTCCCCATTTATAGTCAATACGTAGTTTCAAAAATGAAATAGAGTTGATATGTAGTTCAGTATTGTTTCAGCTTAGTTCATAACTATTGCTTCGTTGTAGAAGTGTCGTCCAAATAAAACATTTAAATTCTTTCAGATAATCTTTATTCATTTCTATTACTTGTTGGGCACTCAAATGCTCATCCTTGCTTTAAATTCAAATGTTTTCAGCTAAGCTAGCACGACCTGAAGGTTCCGGCAAGGACAAAGGGAAGGGAAAGATGAAGGATTAGGTTACAAAATGTTATTTGTAATGACTGTTTGTAGTAGGATAATATAATATTTATCATGTAATGTAAGACTTAAAGGTTCTCGAGACTGGGAAGGTAGATAACTTTGATTTAATAATTTTGTTTAATTATTACATTAAGTAGTTGAATGAATGTTATCATGGAGCACCAAGTATGGGTTTCAAGTACTCGGATTTGGGGGCGTCACAACATGGTATCAAAGCTTTAGGGTTAGAAACCTTAGGTGAGAGTAGACCTTAGGCTATAACGTTATGACAAATGGAAACGTTGAAAATGTAAATAACTCAAATAATGTTTAAAGGAGATGAATTAAATAAATTCATCGTAAAATAAAATGAAAGATAACTTATATTAAACTATTACTTGCTGTGTAAATATAATATACTATATGTACTAATCAAAATAATTTATGTGTAAATGTCAGGCAGAAAAGGATTATTATATGCATATAACATGAAGAAGGATCAAATCAATACACCCGAACTAATATCGAAGCTAATAGCTGAAATAGAGGCTCACGTTGAAAGTAACCTTGATGAAGTGATTATTTTGGAGAATATAGTACCAGACCCAGAAATGGTGGAACTAACCGATAGTGATTCAGACACCGAAGTTGGAGCTAATCAAGCATCAATGGAAGTGCAAAATTTGAGGGACCAGGTTTCTTCTTTAGAAAAGTTTTTGGAAATAGAAAAACTATTTAATAGTCAATTGCAGAAGGCGTTGATCGAAATAATGGAAGAACAAGATAAGCTTAAAATCTAAATTGATCAGATGGGAACCAAAAGCAGAATATCAGGTGCCGCTCCAGGCAAGAAGGGGAAAAAAAAGATAAACGACCGTGAGTTAGAAAATTCTAAAAACTTAAAAAAAAATAGGAAAGTGTACAAACTGTAAGAGGAAGCATAAGGGCATGTGCCAAACAAGGAAAAAGATATTTTACAGTTGCGGACATGAGGGATATTTCTCTCCTCAGTGTCCCAATTTTAAGCAACGTGCATGTTTTAATTGTGGGATGGAAGGTCATCGGGTGAAAGATTATTCAAGATCAGGAGAAGGTGTAGGGAATAAGTGGGATTAGTATTTGAATATGTATGTTTAATGATATAATATGTAGGTGCGTGTAATGAAATATTTCTAACTTTTGTATAAGTTGTAGTAGCGAATCTCGACTTTTGTGGTCATAAAGGGATAATGGATGCTTATAACAATATGTGTTTTCATGTGTAAAGTACTATGAATGAATATGAGTATATGTTTATTTAATGAAATAAGCTTTTATGTATCTATATGATAATTTGATAATATAGTAAATCAAGCTTCAAAATTTAATATTTTGAGTATATGATTATTTGAGTTTGAAATCACGCGTTATATGTTAAACATATACGATAAGACATAGAATGTAAGACAATAAAAGAATAATTTATGATTTTAACAGATAATGCCGCCAATAAGATAAAATAGAAACTAATGAGTTAAAGAACATGTCAACAATGCTGGAGGACAACAACAACCAGACCCAATACAATTTTGCAAACATGATAGCTCAAGCTATGCAGAATGCAGTACCAGTTAGAGGAAATTAGCCCGATAATCGATTGACAAACTTTAAAGACTTCAAAACAGTAGGACCGCCAGAGTTTAGAAGAATAACTGACCCAGTAGAAGTTCAGACTTGGATAAAGGAGATAGAAAAGGCTTTTGTGATCGCTAGGGTAGTCGAAGGGCAAAAGATAGCTTTTGCCACTTATATGATGAAAGGGGAGGCAAATTTCTGGTGGGAGACTAATCAAACTAGAGCTGGAGTAGGAGAGGTGATGTGGACTAGGTTCAAAACACTGTTCTTTGATAATTATTTTTTCACTAGTATGCAAGCTAGGATGGAGGTGAAATTTCTGGAGTTGAAACAGGGGGGACATGTTAGTTGCGGAGTATGCCGCAAAATTTAATGAATTAGCTAGGTTCTCTCCACATCAAGTGGTCACGGAAGCGAGGAAGGCATAAAGGTTTTAGCTGGGCTTAAAACCCTGGCTCTACAATAAGGTAGCGGTGTTACAGATTGGTACTTTTGTAGCACTGTTGAACAAGGCTATTATAGCCGAAGAGGGAAGTGAAGCCACGACTCTTTACAATAAGGAGAAGAAGAATAAGGCAAAGATTGAGGGAGCTGTCAAAATGGAAGTGAATAGTGGAAGTAAGATGGGAAAGAGAAAAGGGGACAATTCAGGAAATATAAAAATTAAGCAGGAGGGTGTGAAGAAGCAAGTTGTGCAATGTGAAAACTGTGGGAATAACCATTCTGGAGAGTGCTTAAAGGGAAAGCCTGTGTGTTATAAGTGTGGGTAGGAGGGGCATATCTCGCCCAATTGTCCTAATCCAAGGATGAATAGTGGTTGTTTTATTTGTTGATCAATAGAAAATAAGGTGAGGGAATGTCCGAAAAGGAGAGCTGATGGGGGAAATGTCAATACGGGGAAAAGCAGTGGGACGCTAGCAATAACTGGTCCAACTCCACTGAACAACCCAACCAAATCAACTGCAAGAACCTTTAATATGACAGTTCAAGATACGATCGCAGCCAGAGATGGAGTTCCAGGTATGAACCCGATCAATGATATTAATATATACACCTGATTCGGATTTAACCTATTCTCTTATCATAAGTTTGGTAAAACAACATAATAATTCGTTAATAAAAGAATGTTTGAAGGAGAAATTTGAGTTTCGGATTCGTAACACGAATCTTATAAGGAGGGGAGAATATAGTAATTCAATTTTTCATAATAATAAAAATCTAAGGATAAAACAATAATATTAAGGGTAAGGTAATGGTGATTTCGGGGATGAAATCTTTATAAGGGGGAGATTGTAAAGACCCGAAAGTTTTCGAATAATTATATCAATATTTTTACGAATAATTTTTTTATTTATAAATTATTATGATTATAGTTATCATAAATAATATTTTGAATATATGCGTTATGGATTTAGCAGAATAGTCAATTTAAATTTTTAAGTTAACTGATAATGAAAGTTAAGTCGGATAAGGTCCAGAACCGTAATTCATCGATTATGAACAAGGAATTAAAATATTAGTATTTAATAATTATATTTCAATATGTTATATGAAAGACCCCGAATTTTATGAAATGAAAGTATTTAATTTTCTTATAATTATTCTATTTAGTAAATGGTTAAATTGATAAAAGGTTAAAGTCAAGGGTAATATGTGAAAATTT
Organism: Panax notoginseng; assembly: GCA_016801055.1. Taxonomy (NCBI): domain Eukaryota; kingdom Viridiplantae; phylum Streptophyta; class Magnoliopsida; order Apiales; family Araliaceae; genus Panax; species Panax notoginseng. The sequence goes on along the minus strand of CM029015.1, from coordinate 31,968,972 downwards.
TTCAAAGTAAACAAGTTGTCATAAAATAATTAGAGATAAAAGTATAATAATACGCGTGATTGCATAGTAGCACACGGTATTGTACAATATCTTTGATTATTGATGCTTACGTAAAAAGTCACTCAGTTATACTCAATTATTGCTATAGTAATTGCTGCATCATATCTCTCATATTATTGAGTCAATTATTGTCATAGTATCATTTACATAATATTTTATATTATTAAATCAATAATTAGGACGACAAAGTTATTCATATTATTATTTGCAATATTGATGATGTCTAGAAGTTCTGTCAAGGAGAGGTTTGGTCACCTAATTGCGCGCCAATAAGGAGAAATCCTTATCGGAAAGCCCCCTCTGTCTTGGGAATGATCTGGTTGTTAAAAATTGTGAGTTATGATATTAATGATGAATAAGTTCGTGTTGATTAAAGATGAAATTGATGGTTCCATTGTGTGGGAATTATTAATATTAATGGAAATCGACATTTTTTTCGATAATAATTAATGTCTGGAGGTTATATTGACCAATCGGGTAATTAATCGGATAAATGAGCAATTAATTACTATTAATTCACATGCTTATAAATATGTGTTCACATGTGTGTGCTATTGATTCACATGAATTACTATTAGGGGAGTTGGTGTAAGATTGATAATACTTGCATGACTAAATTAAAAATAGAGGTATAGATGAAGGTACTATACTGTAATTAGTTTTTTCACATGATTATACTATTAAGTCACATGAATGATTAATTCACATTATTTACTATTAGGGGAGGTGGTGTAAGTTTGATAATACTTGCAGGACTAAATTAAAAATGAAGAAAAAGAGGAATGTATTATACTGTAATATTTTGAGCCCCAAAATGCACAATTATCGAAACTATATTTTCCTATAAATAGAATCTCATTCTTCATTCACTCTCACCAATTCACTAAGTCTCACAAGAGCAATTATAGAGAGAGAATCTATGGAGAGAAAGAATAAGAGAAGTCTACTACCTCACTACTCCAGAATCCAGTCTTCTTCTGAGGTAAGGGTTATTTTTTTTTATATTCTGAAGAGATATTATTTTTCGTATTCGTATGAATATTATTATCGTTCAATATTCATTATATTCGTTTAATATTCGTAAGGAATATTATTTACGTTCAATATTCGTAAAGAATATTATTTTCGTTCAACCGTTGTAAGTAAGGGGTTTCTGTCAGGGGCAGTTTCATAATTTTGTCAACCCTAAACAATTTTGGAAAACTTTAAAATGATAATTTAATGAGTTTTCTAGATTGTTTCCAAAAATGGTGATTTTTGGATCTATAGATTAAGAGTTATGAATTATATGGGAAAAAACTATTTTAAAAGTAAACCCTTATAACTCCTTGTGGTTAACTCCAAAATTGGTAAAAATTTTATTGGGAGTACATCTATATAACAGTAATATACCCTGTAAATTTTGGAATTTTTGGACAAAAGTACAGTTTTTGATAAATGTCTAAATATTCGGCAGTTTTAGCCATATGAAAAATAGTAATGAATTTTAAAAATTCTGAGAAAAATACACGTTCAATATGGGACTATATTCTGCTAAGTCCCAGAAAAAAAAAATTTGTACTAATTTGGTATTTTTCATGAAAATGGACTAGTTATGAGTAAATGAATTAAATATGTTATATGAAGTATGAAAATTAGAAAATATGATTTTATGGCTTGAGAATCCTATGTAAGGTATATGCAGATTTTTGATGAGAGTTTTGGTCATTGGTGATGAAATCTTATGAGTTTGACATTTTAGGATAATTAAATACATTAATTAGTAAAGTATAAACAATTAAAATAAATTATTTATAAGTTTAAGAAATGATTAAAATATTATGGTAATATAAATAATATTAGATTATGAGATTATTAATTAATTTATAACATTTGGATTAAGGTGTTATAAATATTGATATGGATTTTGTTGTGAAACTTTATCTTTTTTGTGCCGGAGTTACTATTCACGTAAACGACACTATTCATGTATACAGCACTATTCATGTATATGGAACTATTTGCGTACATGACATTATTTATGTATGGAGTACTATTCATGAGTTACTATTCATGAGTTACTATTCACGAGTTACTATTCATGAGTTACTATTCACGAATTACTATTCACGGAGCACTATTTACCCAAAAAAATATTTTTTTTTGTCCAAATTATTTTTGGTACATGAATATTATTTTTGAATTTTACTCCATAAAGTAGTATCATGTTGATAATTTTGATATTTTTAAACCATGGATAAATTTAAAGTCCTTAATATTTATCATTGATTTGGTTTGATTAATGCTTATATCATTGTCATTATCATCATCCTTATATTGTAATGAAAGTCATCTTTGGCTTAGGTGCATAGATGAACTGTTTATTAGAATGATTATGACCAGGGATCATTCGCTATAATCATGACCCGTAATGTTATAGATGATGTGATAAAATTCCTCATTGGCCCGTAGTACATTGATGGACAGTTATTGTTATGATTATAACCAGGGATTATTCGGTATAATCATGACCATTGATGATTACATGAATATCATTGGCCATAGTGCATGGTTGATTCGATGATGTGGATTATTTATTAAGCTGAGTCTCAGCGATAAAATATTGTTTATACACTTTTAATTCGTAAAAGATAGTAGATATCATGCTCTACTTGACTCTTCTAAAATACAGTTATATGTCTTTGGCCTGTAGTGCAAAGATGAATTATTAATGAATATCTTTGGCCGTAGTGCAAAGATGAATTTATTAGTATGATTATGAGTAGGAATTGTGATTTGGTATAACCATAATTTTTGATGTTTCAGGTGAAGATAGGTGATAAAAATTATCTTCGTCCTAGGTGCGAAGAGAAATTTAGAATCATAATTATGATTATAAGTTATTCATATGATTATAGACATCATTTGTTGATTGATGTTACAGGGATAAAACATTATTGGTGGACTTTTAACATGGAGAAGATAATAGACCTGATGGTCTATTTGTCTCTTCTAATGGATTGCTCGTTCCGCTGCAACTATGGTTGAAAAGTTTTATCATCTACCATATGTCCTAAATCTCTAATTTATTACTAATGAAGGCTAGTGATGATGTAAATTATCTTTAGTTATGATATTCTTTGCTGGGCTAGTTGTGCTCACCCTTTTTGCTTCACAATTCCATTAAGGTAAAATGAGTGTAGCTGGGTCGAGCGGGGATAACAGGGGAATAAAACGGTGGTCTATAACTGTTGAGGTTCTCCCTAAATAGTATGAAAATAATTTTGTTGAGAACTTTAGATAAGTGTGTCGTATTGTATACGTCATTTGATATTTAATTTTGGTGAACCGAATAGGGTGAGGTGAACCCAACTTTGGAAGGGTGTTTTGCCACTATCATACAAGATGTCTAATGACATACAACCTCGTGTTATCATAAGACAGGGCTGTGCACATCCACTTGCTGAGTATATCTACGAGCACTACCTATATGATCTTGGAGTTTATTTGAAATATAATTTTCACTTGGAGAGAACGGAGATAATTATATGTCAAGGGAAGACTCACCATTGGAAAGAAGATGATAGTAATCTTCTTATTTTTCTTTGGGGACTTTTGGGTCAACTAAGGATAATTCTGTGGACATATGATATATATCATAACCTAGACACATGGCCTCCGATGTACGAAGGTTTCCTTGAGTATTTTCAAAAGATTTTAATTTCTAAAATAATTATTGATTGTACATTTATGCATGGTACCATTGTAAGGTCTTGTGGTCAAGGCACCTTGAGAGTTATATATATTTGTATTAAAACTCACAATTTATCTGTTGTCTTACTCTGCACGACAGTTCAACAGTTGTATAAATGAAGTTTATATTTGATTTTTATAGTGCGATATCTGGCGACTCAAGATGGATGATGTATATCTATTTTGGGGGCGTCACATTTGGTATCAAAGCTTAGGGATATGATCCCTGGCTAAGGTGTGAGACTAGAACTAGGAGGGGAGAGACGGAAAATTCCTTCGCTAGTATGACCTACCTAAGTTACTTGTTATTTAATTGGTCGGTCAGACCATATGGATAATATGTGACATGTCAATTAACCCTTATTTTCAAACTATATTCTAGAATGATATCTGAAATACAGGAGATGAGAATTGGGAAAATCATGATAGAGAGGAAATAAACGGGAAGGTACAATCCGAAAAGAAAGCAAGGTATTCTCATCTCTTCGAACTATCAGGTACGTAAAATTCGAGAGCGAAATTTCATAAGGAAGGGAGATTGTAAGACCCCGACTTTTATGAAATAAATTTATTTAAATTTCTTATAATTATTCTATTTAGTAAATGGTTAAATTGATAAAAGGTTAAAGTCAAGGGTGATATGTGAAAAATTTTCAAAGTAAATAAGTTGTCATAAAATAATCGATGATAAAAGTATAATAATACGTGTGGTTGCATAGTAGCACACGATATTATACAGTATCTTTGATTATTGATGCTTACGTAAGAAGTAACTCAATTATACTCAATTATTGCTACAGTAATTGCTGCATCATATCTCTCCTATTATTGATTCAATTATTATCACAATATCATCTGCATAATATTTTATGTTATTAAATCAATAATTGAGACGACAAAGTTATTCATATTATTATTTGCAATATTGATGATGTCTAGAAGTTCTGTCAAAGAGAGGTTTGGTCGCCTAATTGCGTGCCAATAAGGAGAAATCCTTATCGAAAAGCCTCCTCTTTTCTTGGGAATGATTTGGTTGTTAAATATTGTCAGTTATGATATTAATGATGAATAAGTTTGTGTTAATTAAAGATGAAATTAATGGTTCCATTGTGTGGGAATTATTAGTGTTAATTAAAATCGACATTTATTTCGATAATAATTAATGTCTGGAGGTTATATTGACCAATCGGGTAATTAACCGGATAAATGAGTAATTAATTGCTATTAATTCACATGCTTATAAATATGTGTTCACATGTGTGTGCTATTGATTCACATGAATTACTATTAGGGGAGTTGGTGCAAGATTGATAATATTTGCATGACTAAATTAAAAATGGATGTATAGATGAAGGTATTATACTGTAATTAGTTTTTTTCACATGGTTATACTATTAAGTCAAATGAATGAACTATTAATTCATATTATTTTCTATTAGGGGAGGTGGTGCAAGTTTGATAATACTTACAGGACTAAATTAAAAATGAAGAAAAAGAGGAAGGTATTATACTGTAATATTTCAAGCCCCAAAATGTGTAATTATTGAAACTATATTTTTCTATAGATAGAAGCTCATTCTTCATTCATTCTCACCAATTCACTAAGTCTCATAAGAGCAATTATAGAGAGAAAAGTTATAGAAAGAGAATCTACAAAGAGAAAGAAGAAGAGAAGTCTGTTACCTCACTACTCCAGTATCCAGTCTTCTTCTGAGGTAATGGTTATTTTTTTATATTCTGAAGAGAGATTATTTTTCGTATTCGTATGAATATTATTATTGTTCAATATTCATTATATTCGTTTAATATTCGTAAGGAATATTATTTCCGTTCAATAGTCGTAAGGAATATTATTTTCGTTCAACCGTTGTAAGTAAGGGGTTTCTGCCAGGGGAAGTTTCGTAATTTTTTTGACCCTCAAAAATTTTGGAAAACTTTGAAATGATAATTTTATGAGTTTTCTAGATTGTGTCCAAAAATGACGATTTTTGGATGTATAGATTAGGAGTTTTGAATTTTATGAGAAAAGACTATTTTAAAAGTAAACCCTTATAACTCCTTGTGGTTAACTCTAAAATTAGTGAAATTTTTATTGTGAGTACATCTATATAACAACAGTGTACCCTGTAAATTTTGGAATTTTTGGACAAAAGTATAGTTTTTTATAAATGTCTAAATATTCGGCAGCTTAAGCTATATGAAAAATAGTAAATGAATTTTAAAAATTTTGAGAAAAATATATGTTTAATATGGGACTATATTCTACTAAATCCCTAAAAAGAAAATTTTTTTGTACTAATTTGGTATTTTTCATGAAAATGGTCTAGTTATTAGTAAATGAATTAAATATGTTATGTGAAGTAAGAAAATTGGAAAATAGGATTTTATGACTTGAGAATCCTATATAAGGTATATGTAGATTTTTGATGAGTGTTTTGGCTATTGGTGATGAAATCTTATGAGTTTGACATTTTAGGATGATTAAATGCATTAATTAGTAAAGTGTAAACAATTAAAATAAATTGTTTATAAGTTTAATAAATGATTAAAATATTGTGGTAATATTAATAATATTAGATTATGAGATTATTAAGTGATTTATAACATTTGGATTAGGGTGTTATAAATATTGATATGGATTTTATTATGAAACTTTATCTTTTTGTGATGGGGTTACTATTTACGTATACGGCACTATTCACGTATACAACACTATTCATGTATATGACACTATTTGTGTATATAATATTATTTAAGTATACGGTACTATGTACGAATACGGAGTACTATTCATGAGTTACTATTCACGAGTTTCTATTCATGAGTTACTATTCACGTGTTACTATTCACGGGATACTATTTACCCGAAAAATATATTTCTTTTTTGTTCAAATTATTTAGGGTACATGAATATTATTCTTGAATTTTACTCCACAAAGCAATATCATGTTGACAATTTCGATATATTTAAACTATGGATAAATTTAAAGTCTTTAATATTTATCATTGATTTCGTTTGATAAATGCTTATATCATTGTCATCATCCTCATGCTTATATTGTGATGAAAGTCATCTTTGGCTTACGTGCATAGATGAACTGTTTATTGGTATGATTATGACTAGGGATCATTCGGTATAATCATGATCCGTAATGTTATAGATGATGTGGTAAAAGTCCTCATTGGCCCATAGTGCATTGATGAATAGTTATTGGTATGATTATAACCAGGGATTATTTGGTATAATAATGACCATTGATGATTACATGAATATCATTGGCTGTAGTGCAGGGATGATTCGATGATGTGGATTATTTATTAAGCTGAGTCTCAGCGATAAAATATTGTTTATGCACTTTTAATTCATAAAAGATAGTAGATATCATACTCTACCTGACTCTTCTAAAATACAGTTGTATGTCTTTGGCCTGTAGTGCAAAGATGAATTGTTAATGAATATCTTTGGTCGTAGTGCAAAGATGAATTTATTAGTATGATTATGAGCATAAATTGTGATTTTGTATAACCATGATTTTTGATGTTTCGGGTGAACATAGGTGAGGAAAATTATCTTCGTCCTGGGTGCGAAGAGGAATTTAGAATCAAAATTATGATTATGAGTTATTCATATGATTGTGGATATGAATTGTTGATTGATGTTACAGTGATAAAACATTATTGATGGACTTTTAACATGAAGAAGATAATAGACCTGATGGTCTATTTGACTCTTATAATGGATTGCTCGTTTCGCTGCAACTATGGTTGAAAAGTTTTATCATCTACCATATGTCTTAAATCTCTGATTTATTACTAATGAAGGCTATTGATGATGTAAATTATCTTTAGTCATGATATTATTTGTTGGGCTAGTTGTGCTCACCCTTGTTGCTTCACAATTCCTTTCAGGTAAAATGAGTGTAGCTGGGTCGATCGAGGATAATAGAGGAATAGAACGGTGGTCTATAGCTGTTGAGGTTCTCCCTAAATAGTATGGAAATAATTTTTTTGAGAACTTTAGATAAGTGTGTCATATTGTATGCGTCATTTGATATTTTATTTTGGTGAACCGAATAGGGTAAGGTGAACCCAACTTTAGAAGGATGTTTTGCCACTATCATACAAGATGTCTAATGGCATACAACCTCATCTTATCATAAGACAGGGTTGTGCACATCCACCTGCTGAGTATATCTACGAGCACTACCTATATGATCTTGGAGTTTATTTGAAATATAATTTTCACTTATAGACAACGGAGATAATTATATGTCAAGAGAAGACTCACCATTGGAAAGAATATGACAGTAATCTTCTTATTTTTCTTTGGGGACTTTTGGGTCAACCAAGGATAATTCTGTGGACATATGATATCTATCATAACCTAGACGCATGGCCTCACATGTACGAAGGTTTCCTTGAGTATTTTCTAAAGATTTTAATTTCTAAAACAATTATTGACTGTACCTTTAGGTAAGGTACCATTGTAAGGTCTTGTGGTTAAGGCACTGCGAGAGTTATATATATTTGTATTAAAACTCATAGCTTATCTGTTGTCGTACTCTACACGACAATTCAATAGTTGTATAAATGAAGTTTATATTTTATGTTTATAGTGCAATATCTGACGACTCAAGATGGGTGATGTATACCTGTTTTGGGGGCGTCACAATTGGTATCAAAGCTTAGGGATATGATCCCTGGCTGAGGTGTGAGACTAGAACTAGGAGGGGAGAGACGGGTAATTCTTTCGCTAGTATGACCTACCTAAGTTACTTGCTATTCATTTGGTCGGTCCGAATATAGTGATAATATGTGGCATGTCAATTAACCCTTATTTTGAAACTATATTCTAGAATGATATCTGAAATGCAAAAGATGAAAAATGGGAAAATCATGATAGAGAGGAAATAACCGGGAAGGTACAATCCGAAAAAAAAGTAAGGTATTCTCATCTCTTCGAACTATCAGGTACGTAAATTTCGAGGGCGAAATTTCATAAGGAGGGGAGATTGTAAGACCCCGAATTTTATGAAATGAAAGTATTTAAATTTCTTATAATTATTCTATTTAGTAAATGGTTAAATTGATAAAAGGTTAAAGTCAATGGTGATATGTGAAAATTTTTTAAAGTAAACAAGCTGTCATAAAATAATTGGTGATAAAAGTATAGTAATACGCGTGGTTGCATAGTAGCACACGGTATTATACAGTATCTTTGATTATTGATGCTTACGTAAGAAGTCACTCAATTATACTCAATTATTACTACAGTAATTGCTGCATCATATCTCTCATATTATTGATTCAATTATCATCACAGTATCATCTGTATAATATTTTATATTATTAAATCAATAATTGAGACAATAAAGTTATTCATATTATTATTTGCAATATTGATGATGTCTAGAAGTTCTGTCAGGGAGAGGTTTGGTCACCTAATTATGCGCCAATAAGGAGAAATCCTTATCGGAAAGCCCCCTCTTTCATAGGAATGATCTGGTTGTTAAATATTGTTAGTTATGATACTAATGATGATTAAGTTTGTGTTGATTAAAGATGAAATTGATGGTTCCATTGTGTGGAAATTATTAGTGTTAATGGAAATCGCCATTTATTTCGATAATAATTAATGTCTGGAGGTTATATTGACCAATCGGGTAATTAACTGGATAAATAAACAATTAATTGATATTAATTCACATGCTTATAACTATGTGTTCACATGCATGTGCTATTGATTCACATGAATTACTATTAGGGGAGTTGGTGCAAGATTGATAATACTTGCATGACTAAATTAAAAATGGAGGTATAGATGAATGTATTATACTGTAATTAGTTTTTTTCACATGATTATACTATTAAGTCACATGAATGACCTATTAATTCACATTATTTACTATTAGGGGAGGTGGTGCAAGTTTGATAATACTTACAGGACTAAATTAAAAATGAAGAAGAAGACGAATGTATTATACTGTAATGTTCCGAGTCCCAGAATGTGCAATTATCGAAACTATATTTTTCTATAAATAGAACCTTCATTCTCACCAATTTACTAAGTCTCACAAGAGTAATTATAGAGAGAGAAGCTATAGAGAGAAAGAAGAAGAGAAGTCTGCTACCTCACTACTCCAGTATCTAGTCTTTTTATGAGGTAAGGGTTATTTTTTTTATATTCTGAAAAGATATTATTTTTCGTATTCGCATGAATATTATTATCGTTCAATATTCATTATATTCGTTTAATATTCGTGAGGAATATTATTTCCGTTCAATATGCGTAAGGAATATTATTTTCGTTCAACCATTGTAAGTAAGGGGTTTCTGCCAGGGGCAGTTTCGTAATTTTGTCAACCCTAAAAATTTTTGGAAAACTTTGAAATTATAATTTGATGAGTTTTCTATATTGTGTCCAAAAAAGGCGATTTTTGGATGTATAGATTAGGAGTTATGAATTTTATAAGAAAAAACTATTTTAAAAGTAAACCCTTATAACTCCTTGTGCTTAACTCTAAAATTAGTGAAATTTTTATTGGGAGTACATCTATATAACAACAGTATACCCTATAAATTTTGGAATTTTTGGACAAAAGTACAGTTTTTGATAAATGTCTAAATATTCGACAGTTTTAGCCATATGAAAAATAGTAAATGAATTTTAAAAATTCTGAAAAAAATATATGTTCAATATGGGACTATATTCTGCTAAATCCTTGAAAAGAAAATTTATTTGTACTGATTTGGTATTTTTCATGAAAATAGACTATTTATGAGTAAATAAATTAAATATGTTATGTGAAGTAAGAAAATTGAAAAATAGGATTTTATGGCTTGAGAATCCTATATAAGGTATATCCAGATTTTTGATGAGAGTTTTGGTTATTGGTGATGAAATCTTATGAGTTTGACATTTTAGGATGATTAAATGCATTAATTAGTAAAGTGTAAATAATTAAAATAAATTATTTAGAAGTATAAGAAATGATTAAAATATTGTGGTAATATTAATAATATTAGATTATGAGATTATTAAGTGATTTCTAACATTTGGATTAAGGTATTATAAATATTGATATGGATTTTATTGTGAAACTTTATCTTTTTGTGTCGGGGTTACTATTCACGTATACGACACTATTCACGTATATGGCACTATTCATGTATATGACACTATTTGCGTATATGACATTATTTATGTATACGGTACTATGTATGAATACGAAGTACTATTCATGAGTTACTATTCACGAATTATTATTCATGAGTTACTATTTAGGAGTTACTATTCATGAGTTACAATTCACGAGTTACTATTCATGGGGTACTATTTATCCGAAAAATATATTTCTTTTCTGTCCAAATTATTTTTGGTACATGAATATTATTCTTGAATTTTACTCCACAAAGCAGTATCATGTTAATAATTTGGATATTTTTAAACTCTGGATAAATTTAAAGTCTTTAATATTTATCCTTGATTTCGTTTGATTAACGCTTATATCATTGTCATCATCCTCATGCTTATATTATGATGAAAGTCATCTTTGGCTTACGTGCATAGATGGACTGTTGATTATTGGTTTTACAGTTATATATTTTTGGCTTACGTGCAAAGATGGACTGTTGATTATTGGTTTTATAGTTTTATATCTTTGGCTTACGTGCAAAGATGGACAGGTGTATGACATGATCATGACCACTGGTGATAATAACGAATATCCTTGGTCATAGTGCATGGATAATTCAATGATGTGATTGGCAGGATCATGACCATTAGTTAACAGTTGAATATCTTTGGCCGTAGTGCACTAACAGGAAATTGATTGGTATGATCATGACCATTGGTTTTATAGTTGAATATCGTTGGCTCGTAGTGCAAAGATAGACAACTGATTGGTATGATCATTGTTATTACATTTGAATATATTTAGCCTTTGGAGTAAGGATATTAAGTAAACGTTCCTATAAGCCTTTGTGGCAAGGAGGAACTGTTGATTCACATGATTATAAATATGAATTGTGAATTTAACTAAAATCTTTGGTGGTTCATGTGAAGACAGGTGATGAAAGTTCTATTTGTCTTGGGTATAATAAAGAACTGTTGATGGGTATTACAGCGATAAAATATTAACGATGGACTTTTAATCTAGAAGAGATAGTAGACACTATGTTCTACTTGACTCTTCTAATAGATTGCTTATTCTGCTGTAGTTAAACTTGATGTTTATTGTATTTTATTAGTTTAACACTATTGAAGGCTAAGGATAATTTATTCTGCATTATCTTAGTAATAATATTTCTTACTGGGCTAGTTGAGTTCACCCTTTTGCTTTCATTGTTCTCTTCAAAAAACGAGAATATAGCTGGAACTAGTCGGGGAACGGAGTGACAGTCCGGAATGGTTGTTTTAGTAGTCCTTACTACTTAAGGTGATAATAAGTGTAATGAAGATTGAATTTTAGTTTATATATTGTCTATGAGACAATATTCATGTAAACTCTCAGCTATGTTTTGTATTATTTTTACACGACAGTTGCATAATTAAGTTTTATTTAATTTCTGTACCATGTATCTGGCGACTCAAGATGGGTGATGTATACCTGTTTTGGGGGCGTCACATTATATATGTACTGTATGTGTGTATTGTTTAGTGTTGATTAGAAATAGCAGAGTATTAAAAAATCCTAAGTTTAAACCGATAAACCCTAATTTGAAATTCAAAAAGGAAACTAAGACTGATTATTAATCATGTATATGTGATCAAGGAGATATGTTAGTGAGTATGGATCTAATTAGGGAAATTAGCAAGCCCTAATGTTAATTAGCAAATCTTAAGATTTAAAATTTATGAGAAATATATGAAATTACCAAACTACCCTTAAAATCTAGATGGAAAAGACCAAAATACCCTTTAGTGTGAAAAATGACCAAATTACCCTTTATTTAAAACTTAAGTTAAGAGATTGTTCTAGAATTGCATGACTCATCACTTGTCCTTATCCCATGTGTTAAAATCTCAGCCATATCTTATCTCTTTTGACACCTTGCAAGATTGGATTCATTGAATCAAATTATAAGAGAAAAGGAGAGAGAAAGTTTACAAAAATTGCTCACTTGCTATCTAACACTCAACCAAGCCTATCTCTCTCTAAACCCACGAAATCTCTAAGTATTTCAGTCCCTAAACAACCCTCTAGAACACCAAGATCAGTTGTATAGAGCAAGATCAAAGCATCTTCAAGAGAGAGGTATAAAACCCTAGCCCTATTTGATCTTACATGCTAGGATAAATTTTGTGTTTAAGTGTTTAGATGCATGCTAGAAGATGTTATATGATGATCTATAATGTTACATTATAGATCTATAGCCTTAAAGTGCTTTACAATCAAAGTTTTCAAAACTACCTTTGAACTAAAAAATTTTGTTTGACAAGCTTTTCAGAGGCTGTAGATTCTTTTCTGTTAATGATTTTGTGTGTTTTCTGTTTTAGACTTGTAGTTTGCTATAAGGACTTTGATCTGGACTTGAAATCAGGCTTAGATCATGTCCAGAATACAAAATATTCTTGGTCAAACCCAGTTGACTGAGCATGACCAAGAGTTTCTGGGTAACCTAGAAACTCAATACCAGGGTCTGACATGATTTTCTAAGGTTAATATCTGTCAGATTTTAGGAGATGTGGAGATGTTATTGTATCTAGTGTGTAGCCTGTTAGATAGACTCTAGATCTATGCCTTTATATCACTCAAACAATCAACAGATTGTAAGTAGTGGGTGGTCAAAGTAGCCTACTCGACCATGACTTTCTAATTTATGGGTAACCCAGAACTTGTTCATCAGTGTCTGACAACAAGTTCATGGGCCTAGATCTTGCATGTGTTTGTTGTTTTGCTTGTGTTATTGTATTTAGGTTATAATCTTGTATGTGTACTACAGATTCATGCTCCTATATCACTTAGATAAACATCAAAATGAAAGCAATTGATGGTCAAACTAGCTTGGACGAGCACGAACTCTATTTTCTAGGTAACCCAGAAAACTGATGAACGTCATTTCTGACATGGTTTGGCCGAACTATGTCTGATGATTTTGATGTAGTTAGGATGACCTGATGTATGATAATTGAACCATGACATGTAGACTACACACTGGAACCATTAGAACACATTAACATTAGCCAGAACCCATGATTAAATGAGCCACAAGGAGACCATTTGAGACTCTCTAGGTTTCTGGGTACCCCAGAAAACCCAGAACATGTCTGACAGTTAGTTTGAGTCTTTATATCTTGCTTGTATGTTGTAATTGGACCCTGTTAGTTGATGATTCATGTAGTATTGCATCAATACCACATGATCATTACAATACCATGCCCAGAAACATTTTGTACAGTGAATTACGATCGGTCAAAGTAAGCACCTTAGCAACTAAGTTTGAATGTTCTTGAGCCTCAAGAACACCTACTGCGACAGAAACTGTCGCTATAGCCTTTAGCGAAGGATTTAATTATTTTAGTTTTCTAATTTCCAAAAAATTCATTAAAAATAGAAATAAATTTCAAAAAATTGCAAATTTAGTTTTAAAAATTATTATAAGTTATAAAAATTAACTTTTGATAAATTCACATATTTTTCATTAATATTACTATTTATTTGAATATTAATGATATTAAATTTATTTAATAAATGTATTAAATAAATGGGTTTAAAATGATTTTTATGTTATAAAAATTATTTTAAATGATAATAAGGTATTTTAAAATATTTTCAGTTATAAATCATAACTTTTAATATTTTGAGGTAAATTTCATTAATTATTTAATATTAATGATAATAGGTTTATTTGATATTTATATTAAATAAAAGGTGTAAAAATAGTTTTAATAATTTAAAAATGATATAAATATTTTAAAAATATTTTAAGTTATAATAAGTGACTTTTAATATTTTGATGAATACTACCTTAATATTTAAATATTAATGGTAATTATTTAAAAAGGATTTTAAATATTTTAAAAATCATTCCAGGGGAAAATTAGTATTTTAAAAATATTTTAAGTTATTACAAATAACTTTAATAATTTGTCAAGTATTTCATTAATATTTTTATATTATTTAAAGATTAATGATAATGGAATTATTCTGTATTTAAATAATTTAAAAATGATTTCAGTGTTTGAAAAATTATGATAAATTATAATAATAATTTAAAAATTATTATAATACCTTGAAGAATAATATGATTAATATTTTAATTATCTAATAAAGTATTGAAGTTACATAATAAAGTTTAAGTGAATATAAACTCGATTATTATCCGATAAAGTCGTCGGTACACCGAAATGAATCTGAAATTGACCCAGACTTATATAGATTGACCTGATAAGTAATTATTTATGTTAGAATGACTGATATAACTATGTGACAATGTGTTTAAGCTATATGATGACTAGATATAGCAGTGTTATGTGTTATGATATATTATTCTGATCAAAAGAATAATCTTATGAACGATAGGTTTCAGTATAAAAGATAAAACTAAGTTGTGTAAGCAGCAGATCAGACAAATATCCTTATTCTTTGTATCTACTTATGCAATAATCTTGTGTAAGTAAGTTAGTGAGCTATACTCATGTTATATAAGTTTTTAAACTCTACTGTTATTGATCATGTATTTCAACATTAGTATTCGTGCCAGTGATCGAACTCTACTCGTTTACCAGTACAGTAATAATGTATGATCAATATATACCTTGTTTGTAAATAGTTAAGTTAGATTATATAAGTGCCCTCACTTGGATTGTAATACCCGGTAAAAATATATATATATATATATATATATATATATATATATATATTTAAATTCACATTTTAATTGGACTTTTCTTATGTTTGGGTCAAATTGTATTTAAGTTGTGTGACTATAATAAGTATGTGATTACATTAATTTGGGCTTTTATACTAAGTGGGTCTAATTTAGAATTGTGAAATTTTAAAATCCTATTAAAATTTGGAGAGTTAATAAATATATTATATTAATTAATAAAATTTGTTTTAAGTGTATAAATGTCTAAAACCTAACTTACTCAACATCACGTCTGATATAATTGGGGGAAAAGAAGAAGAAAGTTTGCGGCTGGACTGTGACTTGCAAAAAGGAGGATCACAGTTTTATTATTTTATCAGGTAAATTGCTAATATTTAACAATGCTTTTATAATGGATGTATATCATGTGTGATGAACCTAATTGATTTAAATCTTCAAGTGAAATCAGGGTAGTACTCATCCAGTCGGCGTCATCGTGTCAGTGAATTGCATGTTCAAGTCATTATAATGAATTAGATGTTTTATTTCAAAGTCTTGCAAGTTTGTTTTTGGCAGGCATTGTTTATGTTACCTTATATATATATGTGATATAGTGCGAGCTTGCAGCAGTACTGCTGCAGGCGTTAGTTATTATGTATATATATATATATATATATATATATATATATATATATATATATATGTATATATATTATATTTTAATAGGTATTCAGCCTTGAAGCTTATAAATTAGAATTTTGAAATCAAATTGAAGTTATATATATTAAATTAAATTAATTAATTGTGTCGTCATAATTATAAAAGTTTTTAATAATAAATTTAATAGTATTATGTTATTAATGATTAGATTGTAATAAAATCTTATTAAATTATTTAAATTGAACGGAGGGAATTTAAAGAATTAATTTTTTTTTTGAATATAAATTTTGGAGTATTAATAATTGATTTAAGGTGATGGTTAAAGGCATATTAAATAGATTATGAATTATGTTTATTAGTTTGTATTGTTTTTAATTTGAGGTGAATATGTTTAGGCTGCGAATAACGTTTTGTATTTGATATCGTTGGCATTTGAGGGTAAAATTTTGTGGAGTGTGCTATAAATGGTTTAGAAGTATCAGGTACGGATTCCGTACTCTTTCAGCGACATTCATGTTAAATTTGATTTGTTCGTTTTGTCCCTTATTTCGAATTTTGTTATTATTTCACATAATTGTTTCTTGTGAAATTCATATAATAGTTTCATTTTGGAGTCGATACATATGACTCGTATTTGTATTCTTTGAATTACGTTATCATGCTTAGTACTATTTATTTTTGATAATTGTAGAGCAGTACATGTTGCTACATTCTTTTTGAAACCTTGTGACTATAATTTGATTTGGTTCAACATGTACATATAGAACCCTTTTGTTGGTATTATGTCGCATGTGTTGTGGCATAGTACTTTTGTTAGAATATACTGTAGGGTATACTTGAGCTATAACCACCTGTGGGGGTACCACCGGCATGTCGTCTTGGCACGAGAGGCATGACACTTTCCGTGGCGGTGTGATTAGTCCACGGCGTCTCCGTTTTAGACTCCGGAGTAAGTGGGTCATTTGGTGTTTTGTTGTGGGAGGCGTATGGGTTAACCCTAGATTTCTGTTCTGCAGATTGGTGATGTTGTTCCAAACACACCTATCCGATTTGCATACATTTGGATTCGCGGTCCAATGTGTGATTGCCTGTGTGGCATTATTTTGATTTGCCTATGTGGCATTATTTTGGTTGCCTACGTGGCATCATTTGATTTGCCTGTGTGGCATTAGTTTGACTTGCCTATGTGGCAATGTATATTTTTGAGCTCATTCAGTATGAAATATTAACACCCAACCATTTGTTTCAGCCTATTATTTTATTGGATTAGTTTTATTGGTTTCTGTTCAGTTCAAGTCATTGAGTTAGTTACTTCAGTTCGTTATTTCTTCATTCTTTTATTGGTTTCGTCAATTACGTTGATTCAGATATATTCATTAAGTTGATTCAGATATATTCCATTCAGATTTTTTTGGATATTATATTTTCGTTCGTATTTGCACTTGAGGCTTTGTTCAGTATTTTGTCTCAGTTGTTTTCGTATATCAGTTGTATATCTTTGGTATATCTGTATCCGTACTGGGCAATTGGCTCATGCTGTGTTTTTCTTCCGGCATGTAATCAGGGGGATCAAGGGCAAGTGTGATGAGAGTGTTACATTTGACCATCTAGGTTGCTTCAATTTTTGGTCTTTATTATTTTGACTATAGTTGGAGAATTGTATTTAGTACTTCATTAATGGACATCACTATTAATATTTTGAAGTTATTAGTGCTCTCTTTACTTATTTTGAGGTTTGTTGTGCTTTGCACGTGACCTCCCTTTCCTTTTCGGGAAGGGGGTGTTACATGGATAATGATTGTATTTAATCACATGTTGACACATACCTACTAGTTTTCAAGTATGTATATATTATTTAAAAAACAGTCTAAGTTATTTAACCCAGCTAGACAAAGATTTAAAAATATTGTAGACCATGATAGATGATGAATGAGTTTTATACTCATAATTGAATACATTTGAGCCTAATCTATCAGATGTTTTTAAGTGTTTGTGTCTATTTATGCATGTTTTATGTTATTTTGTAGGGATTAAGTCAAAAGTTACTTGGATCGACGTTTGGTGTTGCTAGGTTCGCGTTTTCAGCTTGCCATTTATATAACAACTACTTCAGAGCCAATTTCAGTTTTGATCCAAACCTTATTTCGACGAAATCAAAGAATGAAAGTTGTAGATCTATGTCTCCTCTTTTCGGAACATCTTGAATCATCAAAATTAGAGTTCGGACAAAGAAGTTATGACCATTATTCCAAAATACGTTGGAGTAGAAAATTCTCGAAAAAGCCCCAGCGCGGGGGTGCCCATTTCAAGCCTATTCCCAATGCCGGGGTGCTAGGAGGCAGTGGTGCAGCGCTGTGAATAGTGTTGGGGCGCTGGGGAAGGGCCTGGTCAAGCTTAGACGTGTTTTGGAGCTAATTTTGACACTTTGTTGACTCCAAATTGGATTGGGTTTGTTCCTAAGCTAAAAATTAGACTTGTAGCCAATAAATACATGATGTAAGGCATAAAATAAAGTGAGGTTATATAGATTAGATTAGAGATGCACTCCATTAGATTATAACATAAACCCTAATTCTTATTAGTTTTGGAGATTGAATCAACTTGGATACCATTGAAGAGCAAGAGCAGGAGCTTGAGGAAGATGGAGATTTGCTGACAACAGATTTATTCTTCACTATAATCTTACTTTTATCTTTTAATGTTTATTCAATTGTGGATTCTTGGTTTTGCTTCATTAATCATGAACTAATTCTTTTATTAAGACTGCAAATTGGACCTTTTATGTCTATGAATTAATTTTTCAATTTATTCCAATTATTTATGTCTAGACGAATTGTTTATCATGTGTTGCACTTTTTGATTAGTTATTTGGCCAGTAATTATGGTGTTACTCTTGCAGGATTCAGGAGATGAAATCTAGGGTTGGAACTGGACATGATAACATGTATGCTTAATTATTTGCATGAGATGAATAATTAGGGTTGTGAATTAAATAGGAATATTTGTTCACTGCATGTAACAAATTGGGAATTGGAACGTAATGGGTTTAATTTAATTATTTTGCATAGGAATATCACAGGATTAATTTAATTGAATAAAAGTTAACTAATCACTTGGAAAAGGGCTTTCAACACTTAGAGTTCCTGTTAACAATTCAGGAGGTATAATAATTAGGTTAGTTGGATAACTAGTTTATAGTACATAATTTGGGGATATTATAGTCTTAATCTTTATTTATTTGAATTCATTCATATAGTCTTAACCTTTATTTAATTGAATTAATTTCTAAAGACATCTAGTGTATTTAGTTTTCTTAATTCAAAAATCTTAAATCAATTGTTTAGCTAAAATTGATTTGGTTAAGAGTTGGTACTTGGTAATTTTTATTAAATAATTTCTCGTTGGAACGATACTTTTCTTATAACTATATTACTTGTTGACCATGTATACTTGCACGTATTCATTGATTGCGAAATCGATCAATAAGTTTTTGGTGCCGTTGTTGGGGAATTAATTTAATAATATTTGCCAATATTAATTTTTATCAAATTAGTTTTAATTTAAATATCTTTTTTTATTTGTTTTTATCTCACTTAATTCCCTTTCTATTTTTTCTTTATTTTCAGTTACCATGGAAGAATTTAATTATCTATGGTGGTATACGAGAATGACTCAGCCAAGGGGAGCGAGATTGATGGACTCGCGACACTTTCTGTATTGTCAGCACAGATTGAGACACTTTCGATGAGGTTAGACGCTTTTGTAGAATAACGTCATCAAAGTGTGGCGGTTACTTGTGATTATTGTGCTAGAAATCATCGGAGGCATCAATGCACCACCAGTTTCGAGCCGGTACCGTATGGTGGTGATTACCCCAACAATTATGTCTATCCAAACAACTATTATCAGGATTGGGGGTATCACCCAGATTTTTCATGGAGCCATACTCATCAAGATCAATTTTATGCTCCAAGACTAACATACCCACCAGATTTCTTGTGTCCACCTCCACTACAACATTAAGAACATTCAAATTTGGAGGAAACTTTATCCAAGTTTATAGCTTCATGTGAGGATATGAGGATTAATCAAGAGATATCGAGTTAAAATTTTATGAACCAAATGGAACAACTAATCAATGCCTCGAACATTTTTCCTCAATACACTTGTCTCTATGACATGGATTCTGAGACTGATGGTGAGCCCGAACCAAATCTGCAACCGGATGTGCCAAATGATATAGATGTTGAAAGAGATGAGAGACTTGGGGACCAAGAAAAGGAGATCGACGAAGATCTAACTTTAAGTACCAACGAAGATGAGCCAATTTTGATAGTGTCCCATGTACCTTCTCCACCAAAGTTTAAGTATCCGGGCAGCTTTTCAAGATCGTGCCCAACTGGCAGTCATGTCGTAGGCAAAGCTCTTTGTGACATAAGAGTTAGTACAACTGTGGAGTCATGATGGGATGAAAAGGAGAAGATAAAGGAAGATCCCATTGTGTTTACTAAGTTTCAATGCCCCAATTTGATCATAGACATAATGGAGAAAACACCTAGTTGTTGGACGTTCTTAATAGGGAACCTATCTATAAAGAGCATGCTAGGTGACTTTAATTCAAGGGCCTTTGCTAATGGGAACCTCCCAAAAGAGACATTGCTACTGATGGATGGAGGATTCCTCAATTTTTGAAGGGGAATTGGATAGAGAATTTAAGAAGTCAGGCTGAGACTATTAAACAATCGCTTATTGGGAGGCAACACAAGTTTAATTTTTAGTTTTTATTAGGTTTTATATTAGTAGCTTTGAGTTTGCATTTATTTAGGATTTAATAAAATTATTTCTATAATAGTTTACAGGTTGTTCAAGTCAAATTCAAGTGTGGTGCCCGGTTCATTCCAATGTACCTAACCTATTCTTCAGACTTCGCAGACAAGGAGATAAATTGTTATATGTCAGGGAAGTCCTCTCTTTTAATTTTTCCTATCTTAGCTACTGAGGACAATGTTTGTTTTAAGTTTGGGGGTATTTATCATGTTTACTATTTACTTGGGCAATATTTTGATGGAATTAGATTTTGGCCAATGATAAGTGGGTAGTTGATATTGTTAACTCTTGGAGAATTGATGAGCATGCTTAGTCTATATTTTAACTCATTAGTTGATTTTCACATTACTTGCGAAATTATTAAAAAACTTTACACATCCATTTGTTTAGCTAGTTGGGATAGACATTTTCTGGCTAAATGCTTATGAAAGATATCATTGCAACTTGAGAAATCTGATTTGAACATCATTCGAAGTGAAAATTAGGCACTCACATAAGTTTAGGGGAAATCTTGGGGTATTTTTGAAAAACAAATATTGGAACCTTCCCGAGTTTGAATAATTGAAGCATGTGGTAGATTGAGATGGAGCGTAAAATGCACTCCTCTTAAACACAGGTACGAGATGGAGCGTAAAACGCACTCGGTCAATGAAAAGTGGAAAACGAGATAGAGCGTAAAACGCACTCGTTCATGAAAAGTGAAAAGTGAGATGGAGTGTAAAATGCACTCACTAAATAGATAAAAAAATATGTATGTTTGAAATATTTGGGAAGGGTTCATATGTGCTTAAAAGTTGAATATCCGGTTGATCCTCAAGAAAAAAATTTGTGCTTTGTCTATTTTAGCGGTGATTGATGCGATAAGAAGTTTTGAGAGTTGTTTTGAAAATATTTTATGAGTGTTGGTTGATCTTAGCTAAATCATGACTAGTTTGAACATATAGATGCACACACGCACTTAAAGGATAATAAGTAGATGTGAAGCTAATGAAAGTTGTTGAAATTTTAGACATGATATTGTTTTGAAATTTTCTACGGGTTAACATTTGTTGTAACCTTCGAGGCCATTATAAGAATTCATATTGATTCATTGTTTGGGTGGATTATTGCTAGAGGATGAATTTTTCTAAATTGTATTTTTGTTTGAGGACAAGCAAAGATTTAAGTTTGGGGTATTTGATGAGTGAGTTTTATACCCATAATTGAATGCATTTGAGCTTAATCTTTTGGATGTTTTTAACTGTTTGTGTCTATTCATGCATGGTTTATGTTGTTTTTAGGAATTTGGTCAAAAGTTACTTGGATCGACGTTTGGGGTTTCTAGATTCGCGTTTTCGGCTTGCCATTTACATAGCAGCTACTTCAGAGCCAACTTTAGTATTGATCCGGACCTTATTTCAAAAAACTCAAAGAATGAAAGTTATAGATCTACGTCTCCTCTTTTCGGAATATCTTTAGTCATCGAAATCGGAGTTCGAACGAAGAAGTTATGACCATGTTTCCAAAAGAAGTCGAAGTAGAAAATTCTCGAAAAAGCCCCAGCACCGGGGCACCCATTTCAAACCTATTCCCAGCGTCGGGGCACTAGGAGGCAATGGTACAACATCGTTAATAGTGCTGGGGCGCTGGGGAAGGGCCTGGTCAAGCTTGGACGCGTTTTGGAGGGAATTTTGACACTTTTTGACTCCAAATTGGATTAGGTTTGTTCCTAAGCTAAAAATTAGACTTGTAACCTA
The DNA here is from genome assembly GCA_016801055.1 of Panax notoginseng. NCBI lineage: Eukaryota > Viridiplantae > Streptophyta > Magnoliopsida > Apiales > Araliaceae > Panax > Panax notoginseng. Next base: position 31,946,143 of record CM029015.1, on the reverse strand, counting down.
TAAATACATGATGTAAGGCCTAAAATAAAGGGAGATTATACAGATTAGATTAGAAATACACTCAATTAGATTAGAATATAAACCATAGTTCTTATTAGTTTTGGAGATTGAAGCAATTTGGAGACCATTGAAGAACAAGAGTAGGAGCTTGAGGAAGATGAAGATTTGCTGACAACAAATTTATTCTTCACTCTAATCATACTTTTATGTTTTAATATCTATTCAATTATAGATTCTTAGTTTTAGTTCATTAATCATGAACTAATTCTTTTATTAAGACTACAAATTGAACCTTTTATGTCTATGAATTAATTATTCAATTTATTTCAATTATTTATGTGTAGGGGAATTGTTTATCATGTGTTGCACTTTTTGATTAGTTATTTGGCCAGTAATTATCGTGTTACTGTAAAAGGATTCGGGAGATGAAATCTAAGGTTGGAACTGGACATGATAACATGTATGCTTAATTATTTGCATGAGATGAATAATTAGGATTGTGAATTGAATAGGAATATCTTTTCACTGCATGTAACAAATTGGGAATTGGAACTTAATGGGTTTAATTTAATTATTTTGCATAGGAATATCGCAGTATTAATTTAATTGAATAAAAGTTAACTGATCACTTGGAAAAGGGCTTTTAACACATAGAGTTTCTGTTAACAATTCAGGAGGAATAATAATTGGGTTAGTTGGATAATTGGTTTATAGTACATAATTTGGAAATATTGTAGTCTTAATCTTTATTTATTTGAATTCATTCATATAGTCCTAACCTTTATTTAATTGAATTAATTTCTAAAGACATATAGTTTATTTAGTTAATTTAGTTTTCTTAATTCAAAAATCTTAAATCAATTGTTTAGCTAAAACTGATTTGGTTAAGAGTTAGTACTTGATAATTTTTATTAAATAATTCCTCGTGGGAACAATACTTTTCTTATCACTTTATTACTTGTTGACATTGTATACTTGAACGTATTCATTGAATGCGAAATCGATCAACAATAGAACATTATTGTTATTCAATTGAACTGTTTTAGTTTGAATTCCAGACTAATTATGAACATCCCGAACATGAGAAACTTTTATGCGCCAAAGGCGGATCAGATATATTGTTCGAACACGTAGTATTGATCAATACATGGCATAACAGGGCTGATCACCCTCCGTGTATGTAAGATAGGAAGGTTTGCAGATGAAGTTCTGTTTAACCTTTTCAAAATTAAAATAAAGTTCATAGTTTGTCAAACTGTTTCCCATTTATAGTCAATACGTAGTTTCAAAAATAAAATAGAGTTGATATGTAGTTCAGTAATGTTTCAACTTACTTCACAACTATTGCTTCATTGTAGAAGTGTCGTCCAAAGAAAACATTTAAATTTTTTCAGATAATCTTTATTCAATGCTATTACTTGCTGGTCACTCAAATGCTCATCCTTTCTTTAAATTCAAATGTTTTCAGCTAAGCTAGCACGACCTGAAGGTTTCGGCAAAGGCAAAGGGAAGGGGAAGCTGAAGGATTAGGTTACAAAATGTTATTTGTAATGACTGTTTGTAGTAGGATAATATGATATTTATCATGTAATGTAAGACTTAAAGGTTCTCGAGATTGGGAAGGTAGATAACTTTGATATAATAATTTTGTTTAATTAATACATTAAGTAGTTGAACGAATGTTATCGTGGAGCACCAAGTACAGGTTTCAAGTACTCGGATTTGGGGGCGTCACATGAGAAGTGTGAAAATAGTTTTTAAGAACTAAAGAAAAGGTTGAGTGAAGCACACGTATTATCTTTACCCGATGATACAGGAAATTTGGTAGCTATAGCGATGATTCGCATAGAGGACTAGGTTGCGTGCTCATGCAGCATGGCAAGTTCATTGCTTATGCATCACAATAATTAAAGGATTATGAGAAAGTTTATCCTACTCATGATCTGGAACTAGCAGCAGTGGTATTCGCCTTAAGATTTGGAGGCATTACCTATATGGAGAGAAATCTGAGATATACACGGACCATAAAAGTCTAAAATATATCTTCACACAAAAAGACTTAAATATGAGACAGAAAAGATGGCTGGAGTTGATAAAAGATTATGATTGCAATATCCTGTATCATCCATGAAAGGCGAATGTGGTGGCCGACAACTTAAGTAGAAAGGGTCGGGAAAGGTTGTCTATGTTAACAGCTCAAACTGAGTTAATAACACAGATGGGTAGAATGGTGTTAGAGGTGAGGTTACCTGGTGAACCAGATCAGAAAATATTTACAATGGAGACTCCACCTACCGTTGTAGAGAGAGTCAAAAAAGTACAACTCAGAAATGATGAGTGTGATCGGATGAAGAAAAGACTAGCAGATGGAGAAGAGATAAAGTACAGTCTTGATAACGATTAAGATTTGAAGGAAGAATTTGTGTTCCGTGTGAAACAAAATTAAAGGAGGAAATATTACAGGAGGCTCATAGTTCAAGGTACTCTATTTATCCTGGTAATACTAAGATGTATCAAGACCTTCAACAGAATTTTTGGTGACCGAACATGAAAAAGGAGATAGCAGAATATGTAAGTAGGTGCTTAACATGTCAAAAAGTTAAGGTCGAACATCAACGACCAAGTGGCTTGTTACAGTCATTAGAAATTCCAGAATGGAAGTGAGAGCATATCACAATGGACTTTGTGGTAGGACTTTTGTGACAACCCGAAAATTTAGAATAATTTTAAAATTTTTATTAATTGATTTAAGGTTCAAAATTAGAACCTAGACAGAAAATAAGTGTATGTGCTTGATATTTTCAGGATGAAATTTTGAGAATTTAAAATTTCTTTTGGAGAATTATTCAGGATTAAGTCTATACGTGAGTATAGTCAGTGATTATGTGTATAGAATGTGGTTAAGGGTCAAGAGTTGACCAGATAAATTTTATCAAAGTCAAACCATAATCGTATATTAGGAACGTCAACGTTCGGTTAGAAAACCCTAGCGTTTGAGAAGAAATCCTAAAATCGGTTCTAGAAACCCTAATTTCGGTTCCGAGAATCCGAAACCCTAATTCGGTGCATGAAATCCTAAATCGGGAGCTTAATGGCGTAAGTGTAAATACTTATAATTTTAATTAGGGTAAAGTTTGGTTAATTAGCAAAACCCTAATTTTGAATTTAAAAAATCCTAATTTCGGTATTAAAAACCCTAATTAGTGGATTGAAAACCCTAATCCGCGATTTTGGGTTAATTGCTAAATTAGCGATATTTAATTAAGAATTATTAATCCTAATTAAAGTATGATTAAGAAATTTTAATATAATTAGAAAATTCTAATTATAATTTAGAAATATTAATTTCATATTTTTAAAATTTAAATTGGAAATTTTAGAAAATTAATTGTGTAAACCCTAAGGGTTTCAAACCCTAAGTACTAAATTGGCTTAAACCCTAAACCAAACCCTAAACCTTAAGGGTTTGACTAATTGTCTGAAATGCCATTAAATTAAATGGAAATTCTAGAAGTAAAGGGAAATTACCATTTTACCCTTTTATATTATTTGAGCATTGTTGGAGGAATCTAGCAAAATAATTGAGTTGGGCAATAATTCTAGTCCATGTGACATATCTCCAATATATCAGCCCAACTAGCATCATCCAAATCATTTCATTGTTACATTTTATAAGATTAAAGAGAGAGAAAAAAAAATTACTTACCATTTCATTTTCTCCCAAGCCATCCTCTCTCTAGAATTCGGGAAATGGAAGTGTGAGAGGGTGAGGAGAGAAGCTAAGATCAGTTCATAGCAAGCCTAGAACAGATCAAGAAGTTAGAAATCAAAAATCAAGTTCAAAAAGGTAAGAACCCTAAAATTTTGAAATCCTACGATTTGATGTTAGATGTTGCAATTGATTGGTTAAAGTTGTGTAATAGGGTGTCTATAAGTGATCTAGGTTGTTAGATCAAGGATCTATAACATCTAGATGCACGAATTTAATGTTTTCAAAAATTTGAAAAAGTAGAAAAATGTGGTCTGACAGCCATATGTCAGACCTCCTAGATTCGTGTGTATTATGTGTTCTTGAGTTTCTTTTAAAAATTAGAGTTTTGGTTAATGAATTTGTGGGTTATGATGCTATATATGTTATTAGATTTTATAATTTCATAATGGTCATCTAAAAACGATTTTTTTAGAATTCAAATTCATGTATTTATGCTAAAGAAAAGGAATTTGGGTTTTGATGGTAATGTGTATTTTGGTGTACTTTGAGACTAAAATTGATGATGAATTCGTGATTGAAACTTTAAATTGATGGATGATTGTTGTTCTCCGCTATAAAATGAAAACAACGCAACTTGAACGGATCGAATTGGTTAAGAAACGAATTCGTAATGAATTAATACACTTAGCATGTTAAAAATATAAAAAAATAGTATAAACCAAGTCCCATATCGACTAAATTGAGAACTTCACCCTTTTCTAAACCTATAAATAGAAGGGCTTGGCCTTTGTTTCATTCACCAACAATAAGACATCCAATTTTGAGAAATACTTTGTTGTGGGAGGACTTTTTATAAAGATCTCCTTAGTTAAATCTTGGTCGAGTACGTATTCAGTTTGTCGAATTCGTATTTTCAGGTATGTTTCATATTTAATTTTTGGTAATGTTATTATTTTAAATATTGTATTTAGTTGTTAGTTAAAGTTTGAATTTTTGAAGTTTAGTTAGTTTTGTTAATAAACTAGTTAGTTTACTACGTTTATTTTGGCTTGGAATTGATTATGTAAATGAGTTCTAATTATTGTAATTAGAGATATGGAGCTGAGACCTTAGACGAGTCTAATTATGTTAAATAAGACTTATTTGTAAAGAAATTGTGTTGGAACGAGTCGAGGCGAGTTTTGGATGCCAAAACGAGAAGTTCGAAAAACTAGTGGACTACTGATCCAAAAATAAAAATTCGGGGTTAGCTAGATTGTTTAGAAAATTTTGGATTTTTTATATGTTGTAGTACACTGAATAAGCTTTCCATAGACTCCGAAACGGACTAAATCCGACATCGGAGGAGAGAGTTATGACATTTCAAAGTAGTAGTGTCAAAACTATCCAATAAGTGCGGTGCAGTCCACTTGAACGGAATTTCTGGGTTGATATGTTCGGAATCTGGAAAAATATCAGTAGGTAAGAGTTGTAGTCCCGGAAGTTAGCTTCGCGTGGGCTCAAGAATCGCATAAAAATGTTTTAAAACGAAAACGTTATGACTGTTTTAGCGAAAGAAGGTAAATCTGGGAAAAAGATGAAAACTGTTAACGAAAACCTTACTGACCAGTCACTTTGGGCCTGATTTCCACCACCTACACAGATTGGATTTGGTGTTTGATAAATGAAAATTGTAGTTCAAGAAGATATGGGTCCAACGAGTCCGATCGGGCCTCAATCGGAGTTGTGGATCTCATAATACAAGTGTTTCTATAAAAGGTTCCAAAACTGAAAATGTTTACAAGGCATGTAATGGTCAGTCGGTAGTGGCCTGTTTTCAGGGTATTATACTGGGCCAAATGGACTATTTCTTGAGCCTAAAATGTAGTTCGGGAAGTCACGGTTCTAACGATACCAAGTGGGTCCAAATTAGACTCGTAGATTTTCGTATGGACTAGTTTTAGCAAAGGACTCCAAAGCAGCAAAATAACAAAAACAAGCTGCGAAAGAAATTGTAAGGGCTGTTTCGGCCACTTAATTTGCCAGAAAAATTGCGGCCTTTTGGGACATGAAAATATATGGTATTAAGTATCTCGTGTCCAAAAATGAGCTCATTCCGACTTAAAATGACCAAGTTATGACCATTTCAATTTTTGTGATTTTCCGACGAAAATCGCTATAATCGGAGTTCTACAACTCCGATGGCCACAAAATTTAAACTGGAGTGTTACGTTAACATGTATAAGATTGTGCCAAGATATGAGAATTTTTGGAGTTAGGCACGAGGTAGCTAATTTCTTAAGGAATTAACTAAAAACGATTTTTGAAAAATATTAAAAGAAGTTGGAAAATTATGGAAAAATATTTTTTGTGTATGAAATATATGTATATGTGTTTAAGTAAAGTTTAATTAAACTTAAACTCGTCAATCATCCGACTAGACCGTCGGGATGATAGAATTGTGCCGGTTTCAACTCGGACTGCAATAGTTTGACTTGATGCTATATCTTATGTGTATAATAGACTGATAGGATTATGTAGTAATGTATTTAGGTTATTTTATACTATGATGATACTATTCTAATATTGGAGATCTATATTATTAATATTAGGTCCCAGACGAAGCTTATTATATTGCGTTACGGTAATCAATGGTTCAGGCAAGTTTCCTTTTACTTAACTCTACTAAGAGTTGTTCATTCGGTTATACTTATGGTTAATCATCTCTGATTGCCATGTTGAATTGTACTCTGTACATCTTGCATGTATAAGACATGTATGAAAGGCTGATCACCTTCATTACCAGTTTGTCCAGATATATTATTGTTCCTGTTCAATACTTGTTCAGTCAAAATTTTGTTCATGCTAATTCACAAATACATTGTGAGGGATAGCCAGCTTATTATTCAGACTCTTTCAATCATGATATATCTTTAAATTATTTTAAAACTTGCTGGGCAACTTTCATGCTCACCCTTGCTATATCATGATAAATATTGCAGATAAGGCGAATGCTTCAGATACAGGAGAAAGAATAATGCCAAGTTCAGCTTGGGATAGAATGTGCAGCTAGATTGTAATGGTATAGTTTGATAATGTGTTATATGTCAGATAGTTTATCATTTGTGTATTAGTTAAGGTTACTCGATTTTGGGGAATAATGTGTAAAGTTTAATGTATAAACAATTTATGTTTATATCTTCCGCAACAGTTGTAGAATGATTGTACCAGATCCGCGGCGATCCAGGACCAGGATTTGGGGCTGTCACAGTTGGTATCAGAGCTAAAAGCATGAATTTGCGAAGAGCCCCGAGCCTCTCGCTGGTGACTTCCTTGTGTGGAATGCACCGAAGCCAGACTCTCCTTAGGGGACGCCGAGCCAGTCGGTGGCAAGCTGATAGGTACCACTGTGAGGTGCTATGGTTGGAAGCACCATGAAAGTCACAGTTGGTATCAGAGCTTTGGTTATAAAGCTTAGGTAGGAATACCTGAGACCAATAACCACAATGATCAGGATAAGATCTAACTCACATAGAGTTAGTTGGTCAGTAAGATTCAAAGATGAATCTCGGTAAGTTGTAAAGTTACAGAGTTCCCTAACTCTGATAGTAAAGTTGAACAACAGTGATGAATAGATTGAGTCTAAAAGACTGAAAGTGCAGAGATAGAAGATCGTAAAACAAAACGATCAAGATATAGAATTGAATCGTAATATATACGATGAGATCACTCCGTGATCCGATAAGGTTATGACAGTCAGAAAGAATCAATCTGATGATTGGAAAGTTTAAAGCAAGATTGTTGTGTGAATGGTACAGATTCAGGGAAGAATTATAAATACGGATTGAATAAATTCGTATGGAAAAGGGGGTTAAGATTAGGTGGGGATTTCAATTGAGGACACATGACAGCAACTGAGTTGTATGATTCTTCGTATGGGAGCTGAATTGTACTTGGTATAAAAACCACTTAGTTTCTGTTATTGATAATCATTGAAATGTCTGCGTCGCGCTATTTGCTATATGCATGTTAAGAAGGTGATTCCTTTCTCGTGTGTATAACAAATGGATAGGTCATAGATAGAGGATATAAGGTTATGTACGAGTTCTTAAAATTTATACTTATGTGACATTCTTGATTTGCAGTTATATGAAATGTTTATGAACCCCTCAGCGAATGGACGCCAAAGGTCTGACTAGGACAAGTTTGTAAACTCATGTGATTGTGTCAATTTTGGACTCATACGTGTAGTTTGACGAACTGGGTATAGATGTGTGCAAATGGAGTATTGAGGATAATAGGAACAGAGACTGTTAAGCAAACGATTATTAGTGGAGACATAAGTTTTCCTAAAACTCCTAGCTATGCTAGACTTCGAAATTTTGACATCAAGCTAAATACGCACTATGTGCTTTTGAAAAATATATAAATATATACGTAGACTCGTAATCATTTTTGAAACGGTTTAAAGTACAGTCTATGCTACTTATTTCGGCTAGACGCAAATGATTTAAAATATCAAAAAATTATTTTATTTATCACTTATGTACCATGTAACCTGGTGCAGAGATGATAAAAATGATGGAGTTATCAATGCAGAATTACTTAGTGTCGGATGTGATCTAAAGATTGTCAGCCCACTAGCGTATGATGTAGTATGACAAAGTCACAAAATGACGAAATCCTCAACGGACTGGTAATACAGTACGGCATCATGACGTCATTCTCGAAAATATTTTCTTTAAAATTTTAATTTGCCAACGGGGTTTGGCTATACTTAAATAATTCGATCGAATTAAATTATTGATATGAGTCTATGCTATTCGATTCAGCTAGACTAATGTTAATGAAAACTCAAGTGTTCATTGAAAGAAATTTCCCGAACCAAATTATTTTGGTACGGAATCCTATAATAAGACTGAGGAAAGAAAGTTTATGCGCCCAAGGAGGATATGAGGAACAAATTGTTCCGACCAGAAGTACATGGCCAGTACAGGACATATTGGATTAAATACCCACTATGTCCGTAAGTTATGACGGTTTGTGGATGAATTTCCTATAACCTTTACGAAAATGACAGACAAATAATTTATGTAATTCCTCAGCACAATTTTAAAATATTACTCTTGTGAGTGGTGTATTGGGTAGTATGTAATGATATGTGAATGGTGTACGGTGCATGATATATGGTGTAAGATAAATTTCGGGGACGAAATTTTTAGAAGAAGGGGTGAATGTGACAACCCGAAAATTTGGAATAATTTTAAAATTTTTATTAATTGATTTAAGGTTCAAAATTAGAACCTAGACAGAAAATAAGTGTATGTGTTTGATATTTTCAGGATGAAATTTTGAGAATTTAAAATTTCTTTTGGAGAATTATTCAGGATTAAGTCTATATGTGAGTATAGTCAGTGATTATGTGTATAGAATGTGGTTAAGGGTTGACCAGATAAATTTTATCAAAGTCAAACCATAATCGTATATTAAGAACGTCAACGTTCGGTTAGAAAACCCTAGCGTTTGAGAAGAAATCCTAAAACCGGTTCTAGAAACCCTAATTTCGGTTCCGAGAATCCGAAAGCCTAATTCGGTGCATGAAATCCTAAATCGGGAGCTTAATGGCGTAAGTGTAAATACTTATAATTTTAATTAGGGTAAAGTTTGGTTAATTAGCAAAACCCTAATTTTGAATTTATAAAATCCTAATTTCGGTATTAAAAACCCTAATTAGTGGATTGAAAACCTTAATCCGCGATTTTGGGTTAATTGCTAAATTAGCGATATTTAATTAGGAATTATTAATCCTAATTAAAGTATGATTAAGAAATTTTAATATAATTAGAAAATTCTAATTATAATTTAGAAATATTAATTTCATATTTTTAAAATTTAAATTGGAAATTTTAGAAAATTAATTGTGTAAACCCTAAGGGTTTCAAACCCTAAGTACTAAATTGGCTTAAACCCTAAACCAAACCCTAAACCAAACCCTAAACCTTAAGGGTTTGACTAATTGTCTGAACTGCCATTAAATTAAATGGAAATTCTAGAAATAAAGGGAAATTACCATTTTACCATTTTATATTATTTGAGCATTGTTGGAGGAATCTAGCAAAATAATTGAGTTGGACAATAATTCTAGTCCATGTGACATATCTCCAACATATCAGCCCAACTAGCATCATCCAAATCATTTCGTTGTTACATTTTATAAGATTAAAGAGAGAGAAAAAAAAATTACTTACCATTTCATTTTCTCCCAAGCCATCCTCTCTCTAGAATTCGGGAAATGGAAGTGTGAGAGGGTGAGGAGAGAAGCTAAGATCAGTTCATAGCAAGCCTAGAACAGATCAAGAAGTTAGAAATCAAAAATCAAGTTCAAAAAGGTAAGAACCCTAAAATTTTGAAATCCTACGATTTGATGTTAGATGTTGCAATTGATTGGTTAAAGTTGTGTAATAGGATGCCTATAAGTGATCTAGGTTGTTAGATCAAGGATCTATAACATCTAGATGCACGAATTTAATGTTTTTAAAAATTTGAAAAAGTAGAAAAATGTGGTCTGACAGCCATATGTCAGACCTCCTAGATTCGTGTGTGTTATGTGTTCTTGAGTTTCTTTTAAAAATTAGAGTTTTGGTTAATGAATTTGTGGGTTATGATGCTATATATGTTATTAGATTTTATAATTTCATAATGGTCATCTAAAAACGATTTTTTTAGAATTCAAATTCATGTATTTATGCTAAAGAAAAGGAATTTGGGTTTTGATGGTAATGTGTATTTTGGTGTACTTTGAGACTAAAATTGATGATGAATTCGTGATTGAAACTTTAAATTGATGGATGATTGTTGTTCTCCGCTATAAAATGAAAACAACGCAACTTGAACGGATCGAATTGGTTAAGAAACGAATTCGTAATGAATTAATACACTTAGCATGTTAAAAATATAAAAAAATAGTATAAACCAAGTCCCATATCGACTAAATTGAGAACTTCACCCTTTTCTAATCCTATAAATAGAAGAGCTTGGCCTTTGTTTCATTCACTAACAATAAGGCATCCAATTTTGAGAAATACTTTGTTGTGGGAGGACTTTTTATAAAGATCTCCTTAGTTAAATCTTGGTCGAGTACGTATTCAGTTTGTCGAATTCGTATTTTCAGGTATGTTTCATATTTAATTTTTGGTAATGTTATTATTTTAAATATTGTATTTAGTTGTTAGTTAAAGTTTGAATTTTTGAAGTTTAGTTAGTTTTGTTAATAAACTAGTTAGTTTACTACGTTTATTTTGGCTTGGAATTGATTATGTAAATGAGTTCTAATGATTGTAATTAGAGATATGGAGCTGAGACCTTAGACGAGTCTAATTATGTTAAATAAGACTTATTTGTAAAGAAATTGTGTTGGAACGAGTCGAGGCGAGTTTTGGATGCCAAAACGAGAAGTTCGAAAAACTAGTGGACTACTGATCCAAAAATGAAAATTCGGGGTTAGCTAGATTATTTAGAAAATTTTGGATTTTTTATATGTTGTAGTACACTGAAAAAGCTTTCCATAGACTCCGAAACGGACTAAATCCGACATCGGAGGAGAGAGTTATGACATTTCAAAGTAGTAGTGTCAAAACTGTCCAACAAGTGCGGTGCAGTCCATTTGAACGGAATTTCTGGGTTGATATGTTCGGAATTTGGAAAAATATAAGTAGGTAAGAGTTGTAGTCCTGGAAGTTAGCTTCGCGTGGGCTCAAGAATCGCCTAAAAATGTTTTAAAACGAAAACGTTATGACTGTTTTAGCGAAAGAAGGTAAATCTGGGAAAAAGATGAAAACTGTTAACGAAAACCTTACTGACCAGTCACTTTGGGCCTGATTTCCACCACCTACACAGATTGGATTTGGTGTTTGATAAATGAAAATTGTAGTTCAAGAAGATATGGATCCAACGAGTCCGATCGGGCCTCAATCGGAGTTGTGGATCTCATAATACAAGTGTTTCTATAAAAGGTTCCAAAACTGAAAATGTTTACAAGGCATGTAATGGTCAGTCGGTAGTGGCCTGTTTTCAGGGTGCTATACTGGGCCAAATGGACTATTTCTTGAGCCTAAAACGTAGTTCGGGAAGTCACGGTTCTAACGATACCAAGTGGGCCCAAATTAGACTCATAGATTTCCGTATGGACTAGTTTTAGCAAAGGACTCCAAAGCCGCAAAATAACAAAAACAAGCTGCGAAAGAAATTGTAAGGGCTGTTTCGGCCACTTAATTTGCTAGAAAAATTGCGGCCTTTTGTGACATGAAGATATATGGTATTAAGTATCTCGTGTCCAAAAATGAGCTCATTCCGACTTAAAATGACCAAGTTATGACCATTTCAATTTTTGTGATTTTCCGACGAAAATCGCTATAACCGGAGTTCTACAACTCCGATGGCCACGAAATTTAAACTGGAGTGTCACGTTAACATGTATAAGATTGTGCCAAGATATGAGAATTTTTGGAGTTAGGCACGAGGTAGCTAATTTCTTAAGGAATTAACTAAAAACGATTTTTGAAAAATATTAAAAGAAGTTGGAAAATTATGGAAAAATATTTTTTGTGTATGAAATATATGTATATGTGTTTAAGTAAAGTTTAATTAAACTTAAACTCGTCAATCATCCGACTAGACCGCCAGGATGATAGAATTGTGCCGGTTTCAACTCGGACTGCAATAGTTTGACTTGATGCTATGTTTTATGTGTATAATAGACTGATATGATTATGTGGTAATGTATTTAGGTTATTTTATACTATGATGATACTATTCTAATATTGGAGATCTATATTATTAATATTAGGTCCCAGACGAAGCTTATTATATTGTGTTACGGTAATCAATGGTTCAGGAAAGTTTCCTTTTACTTAACTCTACTAAGAGTTGTTCATTCGGTTATACTTATGGTTAATCATCTCTGATTGCCATGTTGAATTGTACTCTGTACATCTTGCATGTATAAGTCAGGTATGAAAGGCTGATCACCTTCATTACCAGTTTGTCCAGATATATTATTGTTCCTGTTCAATACTTGTTCAGTCAAAATTTTGTTCATGCTAATTCACAAATACATTGTGAGGGATAGCCAACTTATTATTCAGACTCTTTCAATCATGATATATCTTTAAATTGTTTTAAAACTTGCTGGGCAACTTTCATACTCACCCTTGCTATATCATGATAAATATTGCAGATAAGGCGAATGCTTCAGATACAGGAGAAAGAATAATGCCAAGTTCAGCTTGGGATAGAATGTGCAGCTAGATTGTAATGGTATAGTTTGATAATGTGTTATATGTCAGATAGTTTATGATTTGTGTATTAGTTAAGGTTACTCGATTTTGGGGAATAATGTGTAAAGTTTAATGTATAAACAATTTATGTTTATATCTTCCGCAACAGTTGTAGAATGATTGTACCAGATCCGCGGCGATCTAGGACCCGGATTTGGGGCTGTCACAACTTTCAACTACACAGAAAGGATATGACGCTATCTGGGTAATAGTGGATTCTTTGACAAAGTTGACTCACTTTTTACCAATAAGGGTCAAGTTTAACTTAGATCAGTTAGCTAAACTCTATGTTAAGGGAATTATTTCAAGACATGGGGTACCAGTTTCAATAGGTTCAACTCGTGATCCACGATTCACTTCATATTTCTGGAGAAGTTTGAAAGAGCAAATGGGAACGCAATTAAATTGAAGTACATCTTATCATCTACATACAGATGGGCAAAACAAAAGAACAATTCAAAAGTTAGAAGATATGCTAAGATCTTGTGTCATGGATTTCAAAGGTAGTTGGGATGATTATCTAATGTTAGTAGAGTTTGCTTATAACAACAGTTATCATGCAAGCATAGGCATACCGCCTTACGAAGCGTTATATGGGAGGAAGTGCAGAACACCATTGTGTTGGGATAAGGTAGGAGAACGCTGGATGCTAGGACCTAAAATGGTAGAGCAAACAACAAATATAGTTAAGTTGATACAAATACGACTGGTAGCAGCTCATGATAGACAAAAAAAGTATGTGGATCCTCATCGAAAGAAAAGAGAGTTTGAAGTCGGCTCATATGTGTTTCTAAAGGTATCTCCCTAGAAAGGAAAGATACGCTTTGGGAAGAAGGGAAAATTAAGCCCAAAGTTTATAGGACCTTTTGAGATATTAAAAAGGGTAGGAGAGGTAGCTTATGTGATAGCACTACCTCTATAGTTAGAACGTTTACACAATGTGTTTCATATATCTGTGTTACGTCCTTATAAGCCAAATTACAAAAACGTAATAGAATATGAGACTATTCATGTTGAGAAGGACTTAACGTATGAAGAAATGTCAATCCAAATCATTGATAGAAAAGAGCAAGTTCTAAGGAATAAAGCAATACCTTCGGTGAATGTAATATGGAGAAATCACGATGTCGAGGAAGCAACATGGGAACTCAAAGAAAAGATGAAAAAGAATTACCCTCAGTTATTTTACTAACTTATATCGAGATTCTGGGGACAAAATTCTTATAAGGGGGGAAGAATGTAACAACCGAGAAAATCAGATTATAATGTAAATTAATTTTATTTGAATATATATTTAATAAAATTATATTATATGTTATTTATAACGAGTAAGCAAGATGGAGGTCGTTTTATAACCTAGAAGAGATGTATAATCATAGTATTCTGGCTAAGTGCTAGAAATAAAATGTGTGAATTTCCAAGACGAAAATAAAAACTTTCCTAGAAATTCTCCGAAAAACTCTATTTATCCATTTCTGCTTAGGAGTTATTTTTGAACTTCCGGGAAATACGTAATGATAGAATTTTAAGGAAAAATAGATTATCCAATAATAATTTAGTTATGGCAAATGGAGTTTTTCATCTGCGTATTCAATTCGAGAATGTCAGGGAAAGTGAAGATTTGAATAAGTAATGATTATGTATAATAAGAAAATTATTATGCGGGTAAAGAATACGAGTATAATACAAGGTATTGTACAAGTATATACGAAAGATAATACAACGTATAAGATGAATGTTATATGAACTAGTATAAGAGAATTATACGTTAAAAGTATAAATCATCGTTAATGGACTACTTAAACTTGAATGTGAACTTTGGCAAGCCCAAGTGAAAGATTATTGAGGCCTAATGACAAATTTAATCAAGGGCCAAAGATAATTTAATTTAAGCCCAAGGTTAGGCCTGAATTGAATTAAACATAAGCCCAAACCAAGAACCGAACCCGTGGATGAAACTGTTGGATCATCGGGTGGGTAATAACCCATAGGGAAACCCATGGGGGCCCCATAAGACCCATGTGGCCTGCCAAAGTGAGGTGGCCAAGCTTCTCTTGGAAGCTTGGTAGAATAGTAAAAAGGTGGAGTAAAGGAGGTGGCATTTATTGTTTTTGATAACACACAAAAGTGGTTGGTGCAAAATGGATGGTAGATGATGGTTTTTTAGGTTTGAATGGTGATTGATGAGGGGGTGATGTGCTTGAATGGAAACTTAAAGGAGTGATTATGAGATATTATAACCTAAGTGACCAAAGCATAAACCAACATTAATTGTCTTTAAGTCCATTTTGCTCTAAACCTTAAAATTCTATAAATAGGTGGCTTGAACTTTATTTGGCATTCCATAAGCAAATCACCAACATTTGAGTTTATACACTTTGAGAGATAAAAGAGAGAAATTCGAAATTGCCAAAGAAGAAGAAAAAGAAAGCTAGAACATCAAAACGTAATGAAACTTGAACCTTTAATCTTCATCTCTTCAATTTGAATCATGATAGAGAAGGGATTATTGGTGGAGCATGTCTTATAAGGAGTAATAAGGATGGCTATTAGAGGACTTTAAGCATTAATAACCATGTATCAAGTGAAATCATAATCAAATGATTAAGAACATAAGGAAGAAAACATGAAAACTTAGCACATGGACAAGTTTAAAACTATCGTGTATAGGATTAGATGCTATATGCTTGGTTAGGATGATAGATGTTTGAATAATGGAATGAATCTGTTTTGATCGGAGTAAAAATCTTGTATAGCGAAGTTATGGTGATAAACAATGAAATCATAGTTAACTAGGATTTCAGAATAGAAGTGAAATGTTAATACCGAACCTAGAAAGCTAGGGCTTTGTGAACATATTGAAGATTATGAAATTTAAGAGTCATATACTCAAGAAATGTCAAATTCAGACATCGTATGGACGAATTATGGATGAACGAGCGATGAACGCTCAAGAACGTTAAATGAACGAATAATGAAAATTTAATCAAGTGGAAGCCTCGTTAATGGATTCTGAAAATTGTTTTGTCCAGAAGAAATCATAGTACGAAGAATAAGCAAGAAATTGACATCTGAACGAACCAATTCCGAGCTATAACGAACAAGTTACGAGCTCGGGAAATGAATGTCTTGAGAAATTGAAAAAAAAAATCAAAGGATT
Source organism: Panax notoginseng (assembly GCA_016801055.1). Classification (NCBI taxonomy): domain Eukaryota; kingdom Viridiplantae; phylum Streptophyta; class Magnoliopsida; order Apiales; family Araliaceae; genus Panax; species Panax notoginseng. The sequence goes on along the minus strand of CM029015.1, from coordinate 31,929,957 downwards.
AAGGGAGGCGCCACCCAGTGAAGGAATTGGGCCGCTGAAACACTAGGACCGTGTCCCAGCCACTGGAGAGACGCACTGCAGCGCAACATTTAATAAAGGACACGGCGCCGCAGCATCAGTCCTAGACCAAAGGTAGAGAGGAATATATTTGAACATAAAAGAAAGGTAAGTTGATTGAAGGTGAATTATGACCTTAATTAAACTTAAAGTAATATCTTAAACGATGGTTAAAACATTAAGTTCAACAATTAAAGGTTAACAAAAGGTTACAAACACATGAACACAAAGTAAGTTTAGTAATACGATAAACCGTATTCACATCAAATAAATGTTTGAGATTGCTTGAAATTTAATTACTTACACATTAAACGAATAAGGTTACTTATAAAAATAAAATGTTATAAAGACATAATGAACATTAACTAACCTAGTGAATGTTAGTAAGTTAAACAGGTAGATAGTTAGACTGAGAAGAAGAAGAAGATAGGTTAATGACAAAACTTATTGATTGCATGTGACCTAACATGGTATATATGCCATGTGATTATGTCATGTAAAACCTATAAAGACTCAAAAAGAAAGTGAATTAACATTAGACAACGTTGTAGGCAAGTTTTCTAAACCCTTGTCTTTACATTATTTTGCACAAGCTTTATGATTCATGTATTATACACATGAATTGATGTAACGAATAAGTCGAAGCCATTTACTTCGACTAGACCAAACTTAGAGTATTTTGTGTATTTCCTTATAATCTATCAAAATATTATTGATATTGATATCTTGTGCCAACTGTTTTGGTGTGGATTCTAAGAAAGACCGAGTATGAATAAATAAATGTTTTGTCGTAAATCGACTAGCACGTGAGTTTGTCAAAACATAAACGTAGATACGATTAATGTACTAGTGTTGTACAACATATAGTACTATAGGCTTATCACCTAAATGTGCTCGTAAGAAATGTCGGACTTACAGACTTAGTGTCGGGTTGTCCTTTTCAAAGAAAGAATGAATGAAATGCTCATGGTCTTTGACCAAACACAAGGTTTAACTGATGAAGTTTGTCGTTAAACGTTTTAAAGAAAAGAGAAGTGCTATTTTGAATTATTCATAGTACTTCATAACTATTGTTTCAGTTATAGAAGATATAATCATACGATTCATGCATGTTGTTCTACTATAATTGTTATACTTGTTGAGCTAGTTATGCTCACCCTTGCTTGAACCATATGATTGTAGCTAAAAATAAACATATCGAAGGATCAGATAAGGACAAAGGGAAGACCAAGGCGGACAAATAGTTATCCTTGTAATAGAATAGTATTACTTTTGTATTAACTTGATATTATGACGAAGAACATATGTAATGGTTACAAAGAACCTGGGAAGGGACTTATTATTATGTAATAATTTTTTTTACATATTCACTTTATTGATGTATTCCAACTAAATGTATGTATGAATAGTAGCACCGTGTAGCACCATCTATCGGGTTGGAAGGTACCCGAAATTGGGGACATCACAGGTTGATATCAAAGCTGTAGGTTATAAAACTTAAGGGGGAAAGAACCTTAGGCCATAACCTTGAGAAAAGTTGAGGAAACTAGCAGTAATTAAACTCATGTTGAGTTTTTTAAATGGTGAATTGAGGAAATTCATTACAAGAAAAATAAAAGTTGAAGTTAACCCTAAAATGCTTTGAATGTGATATGTGTTTATAATATTTTGATGTCGAGTCTCTCCTAAGAAGAAGGCATTGGTAAAATACTTATATTCATTGTGAAACATTTGTTCTGAATTCTCTCATTTTTGATATTGAATTTTCAGCAGGTGAAACATTTGTGCAGTCATTTTATAACAATGGACATCATGACAGCAAATAAAATACAATGTAATATTTTGTGGATGTAGTAAATTGAAAATGTAAACGTATGGTATTATTGGGATGTATTTTGAATGGTTGATATATTTTGGCTTTAAATTTAAATGAGAATTTAGACCTTTTAGCTTATATATCATGACATTAACAGATTGCAGGTGCACTAGTAATAATGGTGAAGCATAATTTTTTTAATCTACAACATTTCAAAAACGTTGTGTAAATGTGCCTAAACGTTGTCTGATATACTAAACAACAATATTTTTATCCAAAAAACGTTGTGGAATCATACTTTCTACAACGATTTTAAGCATTTGCTAATTTTTGAAAAACAAATCTACAACATTTTTTTTAAAAAAACGTTATGTATTGTGCTTAACTATAACGTTTTAAAAACGTTGTGTAAGGGTGTTAAATAGACAACACTCTTAACCACGACGTTTTTCTGACTGAAACCACAACGTTTTTTCTGCGTTGTCTATTCACCGTTTTGTAGTAGTGGCCCCATCTTTCCCGAGAATGATCTGGTTGTTAATATTGTGAGTAATAATATTAATGATGAATAAACATTATTAAAAATGTGTTTCCTGAAGCCAAGTTGTGACGAACGAGATTTTTATAATTTAATCTTAAAATTTATTAAATTAAATAAATATTTTCGATTATTTAATTATTAGATTAAATATTTAATTGATGCAATTGTGATAGATTAATTTAATGATATGTGTTATATTTATTAAATTAATGTAGAGAATTTTATTGTTCAAAGTATGTAATTATGTGAGTTTATTAAATTAAAAGAAATATTTAATAAGCCTAATATTATTTTATAATTAATAAGAAAATTAATTATATGACTATGTGAAGTAATGACAAATTATTATATTTTATCAAAATTAAATTAAATAAAATATTTGAATTATTGAGTATGGGTGTGACACGATTTAAACTATAGTATAAGAGATTTATTAAATTAAATGATTTTGAACCAATTAAACCTAACCAAACGAAGCTTTATGGGGAGTTAATAACACTTAACCCATGATTGGGTTAACTGACCACTTTGCGTTCATTTTCTTTTATAAAAGTTATACGTCTTCTTATTTTCTTTATTGTTGTAAGTCTATCAAAGAAACACAGAGATAAATTGTCAGAGAAAATATTTAGAGATTGTGAAGGAGATTGAGAGTGAGGAATTAAAAAGCATCTAAGCCTACTAATCTATACTCTACGCTCTGGGTAATTCCTTTAACCCAATTTTTATTAGGTCGTTTAAGTTTTTCAATAAAAATAGCTTTTATGTTCTGTAAAAGCTTTGTTGTGGAAAAGGGAGTAACAATTATGTGTTGATTACATGATAAATGTTATCAAATCGTATTTGATTATATATATTGCATAAACCATATCTTCAGTTTCATAAAACATGTCGTATATTGTTTCTACAAAACTTACAGAGTATAAAATATGGCCATATGGCCTTACGTACTAAATTTGATAGGTCTATCATAGGTTATATCATAAATTTATACTTATATGTTATTATGCATGTTGATACGAAAATACCAAACTTTAAATGAACAAATTCGGTGTTATAACGAACCCATAGTACTGATTTACATGTTTTGTTTTCAAAACCTTCAAGAACATCAAGAACAATAAGTTACTTGTGTTAATTTTTGTTAATTATGTGTTTTAATATGTTAATATCATGCTAGAAGGGTTAAGTATTGATATTATGTGTATTATAATGTTTGGGTAGGTCTAAATTCGTATAAAAATAAGTTGATTGGAAATTTTTGGCCATGTTCTGCAATTTTTGCGAATTACAGAACTGAAACTGGAGTCTCGCGTCGCGGCGCCAAATCCATGCTTTAAGACCCGCGCCGCAGTGCCAAGAGTCCAGCTGCTGCGCCGCCACACCGAGAGTAAGCCTATCAGTGACGCCGCAGTGCCACTCTGCAGAATGTCCAGAATTGGATTTTTTTTAAAGTGTTCAAGTCCATGAATGTGATAGTAACCTAATCTAATGAATATAAAAGTATGTTAGAAGTATAATGAGATGTTAAAATAGATTCTTAACATGTCAATAACGCATTTACGTGTGAATTGAATTATTAAATGCATTGTTAACTTATTGTTCGTGAAATGTATATAATGTGACAATAAGTGTGGTAATTTGACTAAGTATAGTCATAACCAAAGTCTAGAAAAAGGAGTGAACTTATGATGACTAGTTACATTATAATTAATTGGAGTTGTGAATGGAAATGATATGTAGGATTAATTCCAGGAACGTGTTTAATTAACGTGTAATCTACGCACGAGATAAGTTTCCTAACCCTACTCATTATCATTATATGAGTTATAAGTTTTCTCTTTACATCGAGCAAATTATCATTATTATTGATCAAGTCCATTTTGTTGTATCAAAAATATATTATTCTTTCAAAGCATGATGTTGTTATACAATAATTATTCTATTGTATATCTCTTGGAATTGTTATTCGATTTAAATATCAGTTATTGTGAATCTTGTTAGACTAGCGAATCCTTAATGATTTGACTAGTCCATAATTGATAAGCGTTCTAAATTTAAGAACCCTTGATGAATTATCCAAACCGAACTTCCTTTGGTGCGAACTCTAATGTCAAAATGAGATGAACAACCATGTATAGGGGATTACTTATGCGTTAGCATTAAGATATTGTGCACAGTATGGTACTAAGGCTTGATCCCCCTAAGTACAACAAGAAGAGTCCATAGTCTTATGACTGTTAAAGGTTTCAAGTATAAACACTTGACAACCTAGGACATAGTTCAAGGTCTTGTGACCCTCAGAAGTTCTTTTGTTTCTTGTTAATCAGTCTTGATTCAAAAGCCAAGCTTTCATGTTTTAGAAGCCTTTAATTTATTCGCATGTTATTATATCTTTATTATATTGTTATACTTGTGGGCAATCGTGCTCACTCTTGCGTAATAATAACATTGCAGTTAAGAACGAAAGAACCGACGAGCCTTTTACTAGCAAAGGTAAGGGCAAAGCTATTAAGTGATGAAGACGTGTTATTAAATTTTAAGAATGTTATTGTCAATACTTGATGTTGTTTAAGACTTATTATTTGTTTATGTTTCCGCACAGATGTTTAAGGTTAGTATGACCTGGGATTGTATTTATTATTCGGATGTTGTAATCCCATAAGGGGACGATTTATTGCATAGTTTGCATTTATTATAGGTAGATAGATATATGATGTTGTATCGTGAACACCAAATCATGTGGGAATGGAAGTACCCGGATTTGGGGATGTCACAGGTTGGTATCAAAGCTGTAGGTTATGAATCTTAGGTGGGGGAACAACCTTAGGTAATAGCCTTATAGGAAGAACATAGTGAAGGAAAACTCTTATCGAGTTCTAAAAGATAAATTTCTTAATTCATTGAAGATAATAAAAGACTCTATGTGTTTATGTGTTTAATTATGTGCTCACTAGTACAACTTAGTAGCTAAAACTTAAAACTATGTTGTCAGGATGTTAGATGTTGGAGGAGCTAGTCGAGCTGGGGAGGAGGAACCCCGAGTGCCTATTGAGGAGGAGCCCCGAGACATTCATGTTGTCAGGGAGCAGTTGATACAGAGGGAACCATCTCCGTTGATCACTGTTGTTGGTCAGGAGCATGAGCCTGAGACTGATCCAGAGGAGGATCCCGAGGAGGAAGAGGAAGATGAAGAGGAAGAAGAGGAGTTCCCACTAAACTCCATCGATGCTGAGAGGTACGATGAGCTATATGACCGTAACGTAGAGTTAAGTGACACTGTCCAGGATTTGACTGAGCGGACGATTATTCAGCAGATTACAATCGAGCAGATGGATTGGGAGATTGTGACTCTTCACACACGTGTAGGAGACGTGGAGTGGGATTTGTTCACGAGAAGGGTCAAACCGAGGAGAAGGCTGAAGAAATAGAGAAGTTAAAGAAGGAACTGAAGGAAACCTCAGAGAAGCTGATCGTAGCAGAGGAGGGCTGGGTAAGAGAATCACGTCGGGCTGATCTTGCAGAAAGGGATTGTCGTGTAAAGAAGGCTAAGCTTGGGGAGACATACTCTACACTTAATAATGCAATGGATGAAGCCTAGGATTGAATTTTGAGGTACCCAATCCAGTTTGATGGTCTACCATCGTACATGCTGGATCGCAGAACGATGTCTCGCATCATAGAAAAGGAACGTAGCAAGGCTATTCGGCGTCTTAACAGGCAGTGATAGTATTTGTTTAATTATGTGAAAAACTTATCTGGTTTTTTGATGTAAATTCAGACGTGTTTATGAACGAATAAATATTTTAATGTTTTAAATCATGCAGATTCTTTATCTCGAGATAGTTGATGTAAATAGCAGTGATGCTATCGTTTGATGTTGAAACTTTTGATTTGAATAAATATATCAAGTTGTTTGAGATAATGTGTTAAGTGATTATGTTAAATTGTTGAGTTAAGCCTTAATTATTTAGAGAATTTAATAAAGATCAAATAAGCGTATATTTTAACAGAAATATACCGCCGAGAAGAAGACAAAACAGTCAACCAGCTCAGGAAGAGTCAACGAATAACAACAATAACGCCAATGCTAATCCCGTGCAACAATTAGTGAACTTACTAACTGTAGCAATGAATAATCAACCTCAAGCTCCACCTAATACAACGTTCAAATATTTCAAGGCGGTGGGACCGCTAGAATTTAAAGGCTCCATGTACCCGATCGAAGCTCAGACTTGGTTTATGGAGATGGAGAAGGTTTTTGAGGTAGCAAGAGTCAGAGAGGACCAGAAGACCGCTTTTGCAACATTTATGCTAAAATCTGAAGCCAGTTTTTGGTGGCAAGCAAACAAGGTCGGTGGAGGAGAAGATATGATTACCTGGAAGAGGTTCAAGGAGATATTTTTCGACATTTATTTCCCGACTACCTCGCAGAACCAATTGGAGGTTCAGTTTCTGGAATTGAAGCAGGGGAATATGTCCATACCAGATTATGCTGCTAGATTCAATGAGTTGGCGAGGTTTTCCACATATCAAGTACACATGGATGAGAGGAAAGCAAGAAGGTTTGAACAAGGACTGAAGCCTTGGTTGTATAGTAAGGTATCGATGTTTCAATTGAAGACATTCGCTAGGGTACTATAGAAAGCCATACTCGCTGAAGGAGGGAGCGATGCGGTAACCAAATACAATCAGGATTAGAAGAAGAAAAAGAATGAAAGTGATGGAAATAACAAGGCTGGTGGAAGTAATACGGGAGGAGGTAATAATAATCAGAAGAGAAGGTGGTCTGACAACACATCACCCGGAAACCAACAAGGAGTTCAGAAGAAAAGGATTGAAGCGTGTCCGACTTGTGGGAAAGGTCATTTGGGAGTATATATGAAGGGTAAACGTGTGTGTTACAATTGTAGTCAGGAAGGCCACATAGCACCTAATTGTCCTAACCCAAAGAAGGGTGTCTGCTTCACTTGTGGTTTAAAGGATCATTTGGCAAGAGACTGTCCTAAGAAAGGATCTGGAGGGGCAGGATCAGGAGGAAACCGGGGAAATAGCAGTGGAAACGCTCTGACCATCACAGGACCAACCGCCACCAATCGACCGATCGCTAGGACCTTCAATATGACGGTGCAGAATGCAGTGCAGTCGCGGGATATGGTGTCAGGTATCATTCCGATCAATAGAGTTAATGCTTATGTATTATTTGATTCAGGTGCTACTTGTTCATTTATATCTAATGACTTTGCTAAGAATTTAGAATTGCCTAAGGATGTGTTAGAATACCCCATGAACATAGAAATCGCGAATAGAGAAATAATCCCTGTTAAATACATGCATAAGAACTGTAGAGTGGATATTAAGGGTAATATCATGAACGCAGATCTTATCCCTATTCAACTTGGGAAATTTGACGTTATCTTGGGAATGGACTGGTTATTCAATTACGGGCCGGTAATTAATTACCAAAAGAAGCGTATTAACCTTATGACTCCGTCAAAGGTTGTGTTTTGTGGTAGCAAGTCGCCTAGACAAGTGAGTTATCTGACGATGATGTAGGCCAGGAAGTTGTTATGACAAGGATGTGTAGGATATTTAGCTTACATAGTGGACAGTTGTGACGCCCCCAAAATTGGTATACATCACCCATTTTGAGTTGTCAAATATATGGTACAGAAACAACTACAACTTTATTAATACAATTGCCCTGCAAAATACGACAACACTTAAACTGTGAGTTTAAATACAAATATTGTCTTCTAGACAATATCCACATTCAAATAAGTTCTCATTACAAATATTGGTACAATATTTTACAAAAATGGTGAGGACTACTAAAACAACTTACTGGAACATTCATTCCACACCCCGACTAGTACTCGCTACATTCTCGCCTCCTGAGAAGAAAAATGGAAAAAAAGGAAAATGGTGAGCTCAACTAGCCCAGTAAAGAATATTCTGACTAAGATAATATAGAACAAATTATCGTTAGTTCTCAACAGGAAAAAATTTAAAAGAATACATTAGACAACAAATTTCAAATCAAAATTCGCATCGAAAATAATAATTCATTAGAAGAGTTAAGTAGATGATTAAATCTACTATCATCTATGAATTTAAAAGTCCATTATTAATATTTTATCCCTGTAACATCAATCAATAAACATCTTGAATCAAATATTCATCTTTGCACTACAGGCCAAAGATATTCATCAGTTGGTCATGTTCATCTCAACACCTGTTCATCTTTGCACTATGAGCCAAAGATATTCATTATAAAATCATTAATCTTTGTACTACAGGCCAAAGATATTCAGTTATATCATCATTTAGAAATGAGGATGATGAAAGATATTTTAAGGAAAACGAATCCAGTGAAACAAAAGAATAAATACTAACGATTCATATTTCGGTTTATCCATGTCCAAGAATACCTCATAAATAATCATAGTGGAGTGAAATTTAAGAATGATCAAAACATGGATACAATCAAAGCTAGTATCCATAATAGATATCTTAGACAAAAAGAAGAAAATTTTATTTTTCGATGAATAGTGCCGTATTTGTGAATAGTGTCGTATACGTGAATAGTAATCCCGACACAAAAAGTTCTAAATTTGATAAAAACCTCAGACTAATATTTCGGCATAATGATATTGAAAGAAATATTATCATTTACGAAAAAAAAAACAACATCCCTTACCTCGAAAGAATAGTACTTCTAGCTGGAATACTGAATATAGTGCTGAAGGGAACTTGCACCGTATAACAGCACTCAAAGTATCAAAATACTCACAAGAATATGCTCAATATATCGAGAGAGAAAGAGAGAAAAATTTTAGTTTCTGGTGTGATCTTCAATTCTAACCTAAGCACCCTATTTATAGGAAAATACTTAAAACACCAAAGCAAAAAATTTAATATAATATTAATATATTATATATAAATTCATACGCACACATTCTAAGATCTGAATTCAGCCATGCTTGACAACAAATAAGCCCACCAATCATATCAAAAACATTTTTCTTTTAAAACAAATTTAAAACTTTTAAAAAATAATTATTTTTGAACTTCAGAACTTCAATAATTCATAATAAATAGCTCTTTTATCAGAAAAATTCAAACCTAATATTTTTTTCATAGGAAATTTCATTATCTACAACTTTGCAGAAGAAAGTTTTTCTAAATTCTAAACAGAAATTGACCGAAATCTATAAACGGGCGATTTTACATGCTATAATCAATTTTCAGTCAAGAAATGGGGTCCACCGACACACAAAACATGTGTTAATCATTTAATTCAACAAAAATACTCTTCCTCCTCGTATACTCATATATCCCACATTCATTGTAAAAATATTACCATTATTATATTATTAAAATATAATAATATATTTAAATGAATTATTTTAACAAAAAAAGATAAAATATTAATTTTCAACAATTGTCACATTAAAAATTTTCTCCATCTATATCCACATAAAATCAATAATTCATCATCATATAAATTAATTATTAGTTATTCACAAATAATATTACAGAATCATAATATTGACAACCAGACCGTTCCTAGTAAAGAGGGGGCTTTCCAATAAGGATTTCTCTTTACTGGCGCGCAATTAGGTGACCAAACCTCTCCTTAGACAGAACTTTCTAGACATTGCCAATAATGTTATCTAATAATATTATTCAGATAATATGAATTATTGCTCCGATAATAGAAAATACTGTGTAGTGACAATTATTTAAACAACAGTAATATAAAATATCAACGCAATAATTATTGAATCAATAAAATAAAATATTGAACAGTAATTACTGTAACAATTATTGAGTAGTGCCTTCTTACGTAAGAATCATTAATTGGTGCAATACCGTGTGCTACTGTGCAACAATGCGTATTACCGTGTTTTAATCACTGGGTATTCCAACAGTATTAACGGTAACAACTATGCCGTTATTTATAAACAACTTATACTTGTCGTTTTCTTCATCCAATCGCTTTTCGTTATGAGGCCCACAAAAGACTGCGCCGTCGTACGAATATTCTCCGACAGGAAGAATATTCCACGACTAAACGAATATTCCACGACAACAATGAATATTTTATAACCACTTGCTTAATTAAAATATTTGCGCATTTTACCTGTACTTAACCACATTAATCAAAACAACCCTTACTATTTCAAAATAATAAATAGAGGAAATTCAATTTTATTTATAATAAGTTGGGGTCTTACAATAGTCATAAAGAGAATCCAAAAGTAGAGGAGATACCAGTAGTGAGAGACTTTGCCGACGTATTTCCAGATGATTTACCAAGACTTTCGCCAGATAGAGAGGTTGAATTTGTGATCGAATTGGCACCAGGAACAGTTCCAATATCGAAGGCATCGTACCAAATGGCACCGATAGAAATGAAAGAATTGATGGTACAACTGCAAGAATTACTGGACAAGAAGTACATTCAACCGAGCGTATCGCCGTAGGGAGCGCCGGTGTTGTTTGTGAAGAAGAAGGATGGAACGATGCAGCTCTACATTGATTACAGAGAACTGAATAAGGTCATGATTAAGAATAGATATCCATTACCGAGGATCGATGATCTGTTTGATCAATTGAAGGGAGCGAATACTTTTCCAAGATTGATTTGAGAAGTGGTTATCATCAACTGAAGGTGAGACCAGAGGATGTACCGAAGACAGCGTTCAGAACACGATATGGTCACTACAAATTTTTAGTAATGTTGTTTGGTCTAACAAATGCTCCTGCAGCATTTATGGGACTAATGAATGGTGTGTCCAAGTCGTTTTTGGACAAGTTCGTAGTGGTATTTATAGATGATATTTTGGTATATTCAAAAACCAAGGAAGAACATGAAGAGCATTTGAGATTAAAGTTGGAAGTGTTGAGAAAAGAGAAGTTGTATGCCAAGTTTATGAAATGCGAATTTTGGATCGAACGGGTGCAATTTCTTGGTCACGTGATCGATAAAAACGGATTTTCGGTAGATCCATCCAAAGTCGAAGCCATGATTAACTGGGATCAGCCGAGGATACCGTCTGAAGTATGAAGTTTTCGTAGATTGGCAGGCTATTACAGAATATTCATTCAATATTTTTCCAAGATCGCAACTCCGTTACCGAATTTGACTCGAAAAGCTGTGAAATTTGTTTGGACAGAGAAGTGTGAGGAAAGCTTTCAAGAATTGAAGAAGAGGTTGAGTACAGCACTTGTGTTGTCTCTTCTAGATGATACAGTAAATTTTGTTATTTATAGTGATGCGTTGGATAAAGGACTTGGCTGTGTGCTAATGCAAAATGGCATAGTTATTGCGTATGCATCACGACAATTGAAAGATTACGAGAAGGGGTATCTGACCCACGACTTGGAGTTAGCTGCAGTGGTTTTCGCTTTGACAATCTGGAGGCACTATCTCTATGGGGAGAAGTGTGAAATATATACAGACCACAAGAGTCTGAAATATAATTTTACACATAAAGAATTGAATATGCGCCGAAGGAGGTGGTTGGAATTAATTAAGGACTACGATTGTAAGATTTTATACCATCCGGGTAAGGCAAACGTGGTTGCCGACACCTTAAGTAGAAAGGGTCAGGAGAAGTTGACGATGCTGACAGCTCAGAAGGAATTGATTTCAGCAATGGAGAAGTTGAAGTTAGAAGTGAATTATCCTCTAGAAATAGATGAGAAACTGTTTCAAATGCAATCTGGTACAACCCTACTGGATAAAGTTAAGGAGGCTCAACTTCAGGACGATGAATGTAAAAAGGTAATAAGGAAGATATCTGAAGGAACAGAACCGAGATTTAAGATGGACAAGGAAGGAATACTGAGATTTGAGGGTTGAATTTGGGTACCGCCAGTACCAGAGATTAAGGAAGACATTTTGAGCGAGGATCATAGCTCACGATATTCGATTCACCCTGGTAGTACCAAGATGTACCAAGATCTTCGACAATATTTCTGGTGGCCTAATCTGAAACGAGATGTTGCAGAGTGTGTTGCCAAGTGTCTAACCTGTCAAAAAGTGAAAGCAGAATATCAGAGACCAAGTGGGTTGCTACAACCGTTGCAGATCCCAAAATGGAAATGGGAATATATTACAATGGACTTCGTGGTTGGCCTTTCGCCGACTCAGAAAGGCTACGACGTAGTATGGGTTATCGTTGACCGACTGACAAAATCTGCACATTTCTTTCCGATCAAAATCATATTCAACTTAGATCAGTTAGCGAGGTTATATGTGAAAGAGATTGTTTCGCGACGCGGAGTTCCGGTGTTAATTATTTTCGATAGGGATCCGCGCTTTACATCGAACTTTTGGAAACGTTTACAGGAATACATGGGTACCTAATTGCGAATGAGTACAACATATCACCCTCAGACAGATGGACAGAGCAAGAGAACGATTCAGACATTAGAAGATATGCCAAGAGCTTGTGTAATGGACTTCAAAGGTAATTAGGACGATTACCTACCGCTTGTAGAGTTCGGCTACAACAACAGTTACCACGCTAGTATTGGCATGCCGCCTTATGAGGTGTTATACGGCAAAAAGTGCAGAACTTCGCTATACTGGGATGAAGTGGGCGAAAGACAATTGTTAGGCCTAGAATTGGTACAGCAGACAGCAGAAATAGTCAAAGTGATCCGAACAAGTCTGGTAGCAGCTCAAGATAGGCAGAAGAAATACACCGATCCACATCGTAAAAATATCGAGTTTGAATCAGGTAGTTATGTGTTTTTGTAGGTCTCTCCCTGGACAGGAAAGATCAGGTTCGGAAAGAAAGGAAAATTAAGCCCAAGATTCATTGGACCATTTGAAGTACTGCGAAGAATCGGAGAAGTTGCATATGAGGTAGCCCTACCTCCAGCACGCGAGAATGTCCACAACGTCTTCCACGTTTCTGTATTACGATCCTACAAACCTGATTACAAGCACGTAATTGAATACGAACCCCTACATTTTGAAAAAGACTTATCTTACGAAGAAATTCCTGTTCAAATTGTCGACAGAAAAGAGCAAGTTCTCAAAAATAAAGTAATACCTTCTATTAAGGTAATTTAGAGGAACCACAACGCTGAAGAATCTACGTGGGAACTCGAAGAGAATATGATAAAGAAATACCCTCATTTATTTACTTAAATTATGTGTAAGCGATTCTGGGGACAGAATCCTTTTAAGGGGGGAAAGATGTGACGAACGAAATTTTTATAATTTAATCTTAATATTTATTGAATTAAATAAGTATTTTTGATGATTTAATTATTAGATTAAATAATTAATTAATGCAATTGTGATAGATTAATTTAATGAAATGTGTTCTATTTATTAAATTAATGTAGAGAATTTTATTGTTCAAAGTATGTAATTATGTGAGATTATTAAATTAAAAGAAATATTTAATAAGTCTAATATTATTTTATAATTAATGAGAAAATTAATTATATGACTAAGTGAAGTAATGGCAAATTATTATATTTTATCCAAATTAAATTAAATAAAATATTTGAATTATTGAGTAAGGGTGCGACACGATTTAAACTATAGTATAAAAGATTTATTAAATTAAATGATTTTGAACCAATTAAATATAACCAAACGAAGCCTTATGAGGAGTTAATAATATTTAACCTATGATTGGGTTAACTGACCACTTTGCGTTCAGTTTCTTTTATAAAAGTTATACGTCTTCTTATTTTCTTTATTGTTCTAAGTCTATCAAAGAAACACAGAGATAGATTGGCAGAGAAAATATTTAGAGATTGTGAAGGAGATTGAGAGTGAGGAATTGAAAAGCATCTAAGCCTACTAATCTATACTCTACGCTCTGGGTAATTCCTTTATAACCCAGTTTTTATTACGTCGTTTAAGTTTTTCAATAAAAATGGCTTTTATGTTCTGTAAAAGCTTTGTAGTGGAAAAGGGAGTAACAATTATGTGTTGATTACATGATAAATATTATTAAATCGTATTTGATTATATATATTGCATAAACCATATCTTTAGTTTCATAAAACATGTCGTATATTGTTGCTACAAAATTTACAATGTCTAAAATATGGCTATATGGCCTTACGTACTACATTTGATACGTCTATCATAGGTTATATCATAAATTTACAATTATATCTTATTATGCATGTTGATACGAAAAGACCAAACTTTAAATGAACGGATTCGGTGTTATAACGAACTCATAGTACTGATTTACATGTTTTATGTTAAAAACCTTTAAGAACATTAAGAACAGTAAGTTACTTGTGTTGATTTTTGTTAATTATGTGTTTTAACATGTTAAAATCATGCTATAAGGGTTAAGTATTGATATTATGTGTATTATAATGTTTGGGTAGGTCTAAATTCGTATAAAAATAAGTTGATTGGAAATTTTTGGCCATGCTCTGCAATTTTCGCGAATTGCAAAACTGAAACTAGAGTCTTGCGCCGCGGCACCAACTCCATGCTTTAAGACCCGCGCTGCTGCGCCACCGTGCCACATCGCCAAGAGTCCAGCTGCAGCGCCGCCGCGCCGCAGCGCCGAGAGTAAGCCTATCAGTGGCGTCGCAACGCCACTCTGCAGAATGTCCAGAATTGGATTTTTTTTAAAGTGTTCAAGCCCATGAATGTGATAGTAACCTAATCTAATGAACATTAAAATATCTTAGAAGTATAATGAGATGTTAAAATAGATTCTTAACATGTCAATAACGCATTTACGTGTGAATTGAATTATTAAATGCATTGTTAACTTATTGTTCGTGAAATGTATATAATGTGACAATAAGTGTGGTAATTTGACTAAGTATAGTCATAACCAAAGTCTAGAAAAAGGAGTGAACTTATGATGACTAGTTACATTATAATTAACTGGAGTTGTGAATGGAAATGATATGTAGGATTAACTCAAGGAACATGTTTAATTAACGTGTAATCTACGCACGAGGCAAGTTTCCTAACCCTACTCATTATCATTATATGAGTTATAAGTTGTCTCTTTACATTGAGAAAATTATCATTATTATTGATCAAGTCCATTTTGTTATATCAAAAATATATTATTCTTTCAAAGCATGATGTTGTTACACAATAATTATTCTATTGTATATCTCTTGAAATTGTTATTCGATTTAAATATCAGTTATTGTGAATCTTGTTAAACTAGCGAACCCTTAATGATTCGACTAGTCCATAGTTGATAAGCGTTCTAAATTTCAGAACCCTTGATGAATTATCCAAACCAAACTTCTTTTGGTGCAGACTCTAATGTCAAACTGAGATGAACAACCCTGTATAGGGGATTACTTATTAGTTAGAATTAAGATATTGTGCACAGTATGGTACTAAGGGCTGATCCCCCTAAGTACGAGAAGAAGAGTCCATAGTCTTATAACTGTTAAAGGTGTCAAGTATAAACACTTGACAACCTAGGACATAGTTCAAGGTCTTATGACCCTCAGAAGTTATTTTGTTTCTTGTTATTCATTCTTGATTCAAAAGCTGAGCTTTCATGTTTTAGAAGCCTTTAATTTATTCGCATGTTATTATATCTTTATTATATTGTTATGCTTGTGGGCAATCGTGCTCACTTTTGCGTAATAATAACATTGCAGTTAAGAACGAAAGAACCGACGAGCCTTCTTCTAGCAAAGGCAAGGGTAAAGCTATTAAGTGATGAAGACGTGTTATTAAATTTTAAGAATGTTATTGTCAAGACTTGATGTTGTTTAAGACTTATTATTTATTTATGTTTCCGCATAGATGTTTAAGGTTAGTATGACTTGTGATTGTATTTATTATTCAGATGTTATAACCCCATAAAGGGACGATTTATTTCTATCTATTGCATGGTTTGCATTTATTATGGGTAGATAGATATATGATGTTGTATCGTGAACACCAAATCATGTGGAAATGGAAGTACCCGGATTTGGAGGTGTCACACAAGCGAATTGAGATAAATAGAGGGATTTTTTTTATGAATTATTTGTTGTAAATTTGGCTTATTATATGGACCCTCACTTACTCATTTTTTAAAATCGTCGGTAGAAAATTATCTCAGTTTTGTTTTATTACTATATATATATATATATATATATTATAAATTTTGTTTTTATTATTATTATAATAGTAATATAAAATAAAATTTTTTATATAAAACATAATACTTTTTATATTATATATAAAGTTATTCGTTTTATTAGATTATAAGTATAATATATTATATTTTATTTAAAGTTTTTGTTTTATTAGAATATTTTATTACATTGTGAAAATCAAAAATTTTCAACCGAATCCGTGACTGCGCCCGTGATTTTTCCTTTACTATGCGTCCAATTAGTATTATGCCATACTTTTATAAATAGGATGCTCAGTTTAGAAAAGAAAATCACACCAGAATTAGAGAATTCTTCTTGTATAATATTGAGTGTATTTCTTTTGAGTTAAGAAAACTTTGAGTGTAGCAAATAGTGTAAGTTTTTCTTCAAGAATATCTCCGTTATACCAGTAAAAAATACTCTCCTTTTATGGTAAGGGGTATTATTTATTTCATATTCACTTACGATATTATTTTTCGTATTCGTAAGGAATTTTATTTTCATTCAATATTCGTAAGAAATATTATTCATACGTATATGTACTGTACTATCCATACGTACGGTACTATTCATACCTACGGTACTATTCACGAAGTATTATTCATGGGATACTATTTACGAAGTACTATTCACTCGAATACTATTCACCCGAGGTAATATTCTCGACAAAAATTGATTTCTTTTATGTCCAAATTATTTTTGACACGTGAATATTATTCTTGAATTTTACTCCACAAAGCAGTTATCATGTTGATAATCAGACATTTTTAAAATCTGGATAAATTAAAAATATTTAATATTTATCCTTGATTTCGTTTGATTGATGCTTATATCATTGTCATCATCCTCATGCTTATATTGTGATGAAAGTCATCTTTGGCCCGTAGTACATACATGGACTATTGATTGTATGATTATGACCAGGAATTATGTTTCAGTATAATCACGACCTGTAATGTTACAAATGATGTGATAAAAGTCCTCATTGGTCTGTAGTGCATTGATGGACAATTGTTGGTATGATCGTGACCATAGGTTCTCTTCAGCCAAGGGTGCAAAGAAGAATTGTTGTTTGGGATGATCATGACCATTGGTGATAATAATGAATATCCTTGGCCTGTAGTGCGTGGATAATTAGTGAATGTGATAATAATGAATATCCTTGGCTCGTAGTGTATGGATAATTCATGGATGTGATAATAACGAATATCCTTGGCCTGTAATGCATGGATAATTTGTGGATGTGATAATAATGAATATCCTTAGCTCGTAGTGCATGGATAATTAATGGATGCATGTGATACTAAAGAATATCATTGGCCGTAATGCTTAGATAATTCGGTGATGTGGATTATTTATTTTGCAGACAAATGATGTGGTAAAAAATCATCTTTGGCTTACGTGCAAAGATAGATTATTGATTATTAGTTTTACAGTTGTATATCATTGGCTTACGTGCAAAGATGGACTATTGATTATTGGTTTTACAGTTGTATGTCTTTGGCTCATAGTGCAAAGATGGACTGTTGATTTACCTGATTATAAATATGAATTGTGAATTTAACTGTAATATTTGGTGGTTCAGGTGAAGACAGGTGATGAGAGTTCTCTTTGTCTTGGGTACAACAAAGAACTGTTGATGAGTATTACATGAATGAAATATTAACGATGGACTTTTAATTTGGAGGAGATAGTAGACATTATGTTCTACTTGACTCTTCTAATGGATTGTTTATTCCGCTACAATTATGGTTGAAAACTTTTATTATCTACCATATGTTCAAAATATCCAATTTATTACTGATGAAGGATATTGATAAATTAATTATCTTAGTCATAATATTTTTTACTAGGCTATTTGTGCTCACCCTTTTGCTTCAAAATTCTTTTAAGGTATTAAGAGTGTAGCTAGGTCGAGCGGGGATAACTATAACGACCCCAAAATTCGTACAACTTAATTATCGGCTTTAGTTGTTAATAACACGTCTAACTTTTGATTTTACATCATTATTCGATGTTAAACTTATTAAAATGTGGAATAATTTAAACTTTTCTATCTTCTTACTTTAATTCCCTGAATCAAAACCTTTATCATTACACATCTCTGAATCAATTTTATTTTGTGATTCGCTTCATAGAAGTTATTATATAAAATTTTACATTTCAATCTGATAACCTTTACATATCAGATAACTCAAACTTGACAGTTTATCATTACATAATCATTGTGACTTATCAAGTATATTTTTCAAAACATTTATCTGTACCTACCTTTAAACCATACTTAGCTTATTACTCACCTTATCAGAGTTAATAAATAAAACTTACATTTAGATTCAATACCCTTTCATACAATCAAACAAAACTTAAACTTTATAACTCAACATCTATTAAACATTATACATTATTCGGAACCCGAAACATGGTTGAAATAATAATAATTCAGTCAAAATGTATAAATCTTCAAGTATCACATCTGATTCATGTATTTCAAGTAGTACATAACTTTACCTTGGATCTTTAACTTGTAAAAGTGGTTATTTGAAAGGTTGAGCTCGACAGCCCAGCAAAATCTAACAGTTTTTATGCATCACATATCACATAATAACATGCTCAATATACATCTCATAAACATTGGACTAAGATAACATACATGTTGTGGTTCATATAACAAGTATAAAGATTGTGTTCCTCACTCAATTAACATTCATTACTCAATCAATGTAGTCATAAATTGACTTTAACATTTCATACTTTCAACATATATATAACACATCATACACTTTGCAATAATTATTTAAAACAATTAATCATCAAGTTCATATAGCAAATAGGAACTGAAAGACTTGCATTTATCGTTGTTTACCAATAATAGTATAACAGCATACAGTTATCTGCACTTCACGTGCCCTACAAAATTATATAGTCATACACATCAACTATTAGTCACATAGCAACGCATAGTAGTTGTAACGTAAACTTTACTCTACATCTGATAACCCTTCTTATTAATCAATACACAATGTTCAATTTGATTGTGTTAACTTTTGACTTACATCTCACTGTATTACTTCTTAGGTCGTACTTGAAGTTCATTCAAGTGTTTAAGTATTGCAAGGAATCATTATTAGTTTTATATTAAACCCATTTCATATCTTGTAATATTTATTTTATTTGACTTAAAACACTTTTACGTTCATTAACATTTGTTACGGCGTTTCGACGTTCATTCGTCACACGTCCGATTTGTGATAACCCGAGATTTCAAATAATCAAAAATTTGCAAATAATTTTTTTTTATTAATATTAATATTAATTATCATTTATGTGACAAGTATCGGTGATACGTGTATCGAGAAAGTCAATTTGTGTATTGACTAATAAAATTAGAGTAGAGTTGTGCTTAATAGCTTTAGAAACCCTAACCCTAATTTCTGGAAAGGGATTCGATAGAAAATATAATTAAAATAATTATTTTAATGAGATCGTGTTTGTAATGTATATAATTTTTGATCGGATAAGGTTTGAAATTAATAAAACTTAATAAGAGATTAGAAACTCTAATCTTAGGATCAGAAACTCTAACGTACCGTTGGAAACCCTAATCGAAAGCCGGGAAACCCTAATTTTAAATTCGGGAATCCTAGACCCTAAATTAGGAAACCCTAATCCCAATTGGCAAGCCTATTGTGTGTATTAAACTTAAATATTATTAGAAAATTCTAATTATATTTTAGTTATTTTAATTTCTATTTTACAAACGCTAATTGTAATTTAGAAAAATTATTTTTCTAATTAAAACCCTAATTCGTGGGTTATAAACCCCAATGATCATTTTGACCCTAATTGCTAAATTAAGCAATTTTAATTAGGAATATTAATCTTAATTAGCAAGATTGAAGTTTATGATTAGGAAATATTAATATATTTATTGAATCCTAATTGTAATTTGGAATTATTAATTTTCTATTTTGAAAATCGAAATTTAAAAATTTTGGGAATTAAATCGCAAATCTAAAGGGTTTAAACCCTAAACCCTAACCCAAACCCTAAACCCTAAGGGTTTGTACATTTATCAAGATTGCCCTTAAAATTATTTTGTAAATGACCAAAATACCCTTTTTACTTTCTTTAAATGGTAACTTGCATAATTCACCAACACCTTTAGTTGGTGAACCACCACATTGACTTGTGACTTATTAATCCAACAAAATCTGGCCAGCAAGATCAGATCAAGCAACAACAAGCAATATATAAGAGATTTTGGAGAGAGAAAATTCATAAAAATTAAGCCAATTTCTCATTTGCTCTCACCAACTCCCTCTCTCACTAAAAGCTCCGAAAATTTCTAGTAGATCAGTCCTAGAATCAGTCCCTAGATCACCAAGAACAACTAAGGAGGATTAAGATCAAAGATTTAGCAAAAGAGGTATAACCCTAAATTAAATTTTGGATCTTGTATGCTAAGATAGAGTTAGTGTTTATGTGTTTAGATTCATGCTAGAAAATGTTTTATGATGATCTATGTTGATCTAACATAGATCTATAGCATCAAAATGCTTTAAAAAGGAGTTTTACAAAATTTGTCCAAGAACACAAATCTCTCCTGACAAGTAAATGTCAGTAGCCGTAGATCCTTTTCTGTTTTTTATTTTTCGTGTTTTATGTTTTGGATCTATAGTCTGACATGAGGTCTTGGATCTGGAAGTGGTATAACATCCATTCAATGTCCAGATTGTAAGATATTGACGGTCAAAACCCGTTGACCGGGCATGACCAGTCAAAATCTGGGTAACCCAGAAACTTGAAATCAGCGCCTGACAAGATTTTCCAAGCAACAGATCTGTTAGTTATGATATGTTTTGATAATGTTATGGTAACCATGTTGTAGCCTATATAATGGACTATATATCTAAGTCTTTAGGTCTGTTAAAACATCAGCATATTGAACAGGGTAGTTGGTCAAACTAGGCCAGACGACCATGACTTAGCTTTTCTAGAATTTCCAGAAATGGGAAGAACATGATTTCTGACCATGTTTGACCGAGCTTCATTTGATTAATGTGATAGATTTGGACTGATATAAGGTTATGTTATTGTTCCTTGTCATGTGTACTGCCAATATTGACCATGAGAACAACGAAATAACGACCAGAACATCAAATTATTGGGGCTTGAAAGTGGTACCTATAAACTGCCTTGGTTTCTAGGTTACCCAGAAAACCCAGGTACGATCTGACAATTAGTTTGGAGAGTTATATCTTGCTAGATGATTAAGTTATGGCTCTAGTAGTGATTGATAGTTGTAGTACTACATTTGTACTACAACATCAATGTTCAAGTTAGCTCAGATCATGCATGAGCTGAGAATCATGGATAGTCAAACGAGCAACCATGAACACGAAGTTGTCAGTGTTCTTGAGCTCAAGAACACCAACAACGACGCTTTGTGTCGCTAAAGACCAACAGCGATGGTTTTAATTACTTTATTTTCTGAATTTTCAGAAAATGATTAAAAATTAGAAATAAATTCTAAAAATAACCAAAAATGGTTTTAAAAATTATTTTAAATTATGAAAAATAATTTTTGACCAATTGGAATATTTTTCTTTAATATTTATAATTATTTAAATATTAAAAGTATTTAATTTATTTAATTAGTGTATTAAATAAATTAGAAAAAAATGATTTAATATTATGAAAAATTATTTTAAATATGAATAATGTATTTAAAAATATTTTGAGTTATAAAATGTGACTTTTAATAATTTTGGAGCATTTTCATTAATAATTTATTATTAATGATATTAGATTTATTTAATTACTAAATTAAATAAATAAGTTAAAAATGATTTTAATGATTTAAAAATTATTTTAAATAAGAATAAAGTGTTAGAAAATATTTTAAATTATAAAATATAATTTTCAATATTTTTGGAGAATTCTCATTAATAAATTAATATTAATTATATTATTAAATAAATAAATTAAAAATAATTTTATTTATTTAAAAATCATTTAAAAATGAGAAAAATGTTTTACAAATATTTTAAGTTATAATTAATGACTTTTAATATTTTGATAATAATTACATTAATATTTAAATATTAATGGTAATGATTTAAAAATGATTTTAATTATTTTAAAAATTATTTAAGTAGAATATTGATGATTTAAAAATATTTTAAGTTATTAACAATAACTTTGATATTTTGACAAGTATGTTATTAATATTTTTATATTATTAAATATTAATAATGATAAGATTATTTGATAATTAAATTATTTAAAAATGATTTAAGTGTTTGAAAAATTATTATAAATTATAATAATTGTTTGTAAATTATTAAAAGCTTCTGAAAAATATTACAAACCATATTTGACTTATCTAAAATAATATTGAAGCTTAGAGACCAAGTTTAATTGACAATCAATGTGTTAATTATCGAATAGGGTGACCAGAACACCGAGAATAGACCGAAGTCCAACCAGACCGAAATAGTTAGACTTTATAAGTATTTATATAGGTTATAAACACTAATGTGGCTATGTCATAATGTGTCTAGGAGAAGTTTGACTGTAAAATACAGTGTTACATGTTATTAATAATTGTGCTAATTGTGAGACCGACATTGTTGAATATAGGTCTTACAAACACAGTTAATTATATTGTGTAGCTGTAATCAACGTGGAAGGCAAGTTTCCTAACTCAACCTTGAGTTATATTCATTCAATTATTTTAATGGTTAATTATTGATAATTATACCATGTCCAGGAAATTTATTGTTGATTATTTGCAGTTAGTGCATGATTAAAATTCAAATTGAATTACTGATTCGGAAAATATATATATTCGTAGAATTACTATTGTTGGATATTTATATCTGCAGAAACTAATATTGACAGTACAGATAATTCCTGTTTATTGTCAAATTATATTGAGAAATGTCTTAGCTAATTATACTGGCTAGACGAACAATTGTTAGAACTTGATAAATATGAGAATAAAAATCAATTGTTATTGATAGATCGATGCCAATTATTTCGGCTAGATCGATAAGTAGATAGAATTTGAAATCATAGTATTTCGTTGCTAAATCAAAATCTTGATTCTGAGACTGAGAAGAACAACCTTTTATATAAAGGGAACATTGGAGGTCGTATATTTGACCATTGCGCGCTGTTAAGTATTATGCATAATATAGGGTACAAGGAGTTGGCCGGCTCTAAGTACTTGCAGAGGGGTATGATTTAATCTTTATGGTTATCTGATACACCTGGGTATATCAAAGTCTAATCTTTGATAGTTACTCGAGAAGAGAAGTTCAATATCTGGTGAGATCACTCAGCATAAATCTGGAAAATATTCCACTTTGTTATTGCGTAGAATTGATTCTTGTTTATTCAATAGAATACCGTAGAAACTTTGAAAGCGTTGTACTCTTTCATTAACAGATTATTGCATTGCCTAGAATACGAGAAAACTTGTTATTGATTAACGAATTGTTCAGCTATTTCAAAGTTTCCCGAACTTTGGTTTCATTCTATCAAAATAGATAGTCTGTTCTTGTTGAGTCATATACATTTATTGTATGTTTTAACTTCCGGGCAAACTTGTTGCTCACCCTTGCTATAAATAAAACATTTCAGCTAGGAACGAAGAGGCCAGCGGGTCAAAGAAGAACAAAGGCAAAGGCAAGACATTGGAGTAGTTATAATGAACAGTATTATTATTATGTTATATTGTATTGTAAACCCTTTTTGTATATCTAAAGGGGTATTTTTGTAATGTTAAGGTTAGTGGACCTGGGACTTATGTATTAACAATATATGTTAATGACTTATGTAATCCTATTTATATATGAATGGGTAGTTAAATGGTATTATATTATGGGTCGTGAACACCAAACTCGGGGGTCAGGTAACCTGGATTTGGGGGTGTCACACGATTTGTCTCTCTTGTGTGTACTTAGTATGCTTATACAACTTATCTAATACATCACTTATTAATGTTAAGTATCATTATGTTTACTAATATTCATGTTTTATAACTTCGAACAACATCTTTTATCGTCTGAAGCACTACACTTGCATACTTGCATGCCTGACGCCCTCTGATTACCTCTGAAAACATAACAGTCCTAAAGATGACCATTTTTACCCCTGTTCCCAACCTCAAATCTAAAAACTTAAAGAATTAAAGTTATAGGTCTATTCATTCTCGTTCCAGATCATCTTGAATCATCTCAATCGGAGTTCGTATGAAAAAGTAATAGCCATTTTACCAAAACAGATCAAAGTAGTCAAACTTAACACACTTTGGGCACGCCCACACCCATTTCCTTCACACTCCAGCATGGCAGCGCCAGCTAGCAGTAACCAGTGGCGTGCTCGCGCTCATGGGCAGTGCACCCACGCTTGGCTTCTCCCAGATTATAGTTTTTGCGATGTTTGTACTTCAAATCTTCATAACTTTTTCATTTTAAGTCGGAATTAGTTGGTTTTCGACTCTATGAACTCTTGAAACACTGAAATACTCATTTACATAATAAGTATAACACTTCAAAAACATTAACAATTCATTTTAAGGGTTCCAATTTAGTATTCATGCTATTTTTTCATGTTTTAAACATATTTAGCATAATCATTCACCACAGATTCAATTCCTAACCAAATTAATCCATTTAAACTTTGTTGTTTTCGTTATTCAATATACTAACAATATCTAGCACCAATTTTAGATTCTATTCATGAACTAACTTACAATTTTGACTCTAACATAAGTCAAAAATGTACATATTCAACCAAAACTCTATTCCTTATTTTAAAACATGTTTCATATGAATTTGATTTCTGAAAATCATTCTAGAAAACAACTAATAGATTATAAACATCTAACAACATATATATAACATCTATTCAGTAATTCATCCAACTAAATTTCCAATTTTAAAGGATAACTCAAGAACACCCAAACTAAGAAGAAACTAGGTTATTTACCTCTTAATTCTTATTTAGCTTTGTTGGGAGATGTTAGAGAATTGCTACTTCCTTATTGTTTTCAAGGATTTCTCTTCCAATTGCCTCCAAATTCCTCTCTAGAGCTCTCTCTGCCTCTGTATTTTCTCTGTAAACTCTCCCTTCTCTCTTTGGCCAAACCCTTTTCACGTAAAACCAACTAAAACCAACGCACAAAGCTAAACGTCTAAAAACTGATATTTTATTAAATATAATAATGATATATCAGTTATAAAATTTAATATATTTTATTTATATTTTCATTTTATTTCTATTATTTATTATATTAGAAATTCAAAATTTAAAAGCCATAAGACTTTGCTTGGCAAAAACACTTTTAAAATAAAGACTTAATATTTTTAAGCCTCGTTTGGTAAATCCATTTAAACTACTTTAATTTACTTTAATAAATCATTTATACATAAGTTTATTGTCCCACATTGTTTACTTGGATTTCCATATCCAATCTTAATTAAATAAACAAAACTAACCACCACAAAATTATAATTTTCATTATAATTTTACTTAATAAATTAACAAATCACTTTAATTAAAAAAAACATTCTAGCAAACTATATAATCCTTAACAACTCTCTAATTTAGTTATTAAGTTAAATTAGAGTATTATCTCATAAATTTAATTCACAAATATCTACTGACAACAATCACATAAATAAAATATTTATTTAATTTAATAAATATTTTAAATTACAAATAAAATCTTGGATTGTTACATCCTTCCCTCCTTACAAGGATTCTGTCCCCAGAATCACAACTCAAATAATTCATTCTTCACATTCTTCCTTCCTTATAAGGATTCCGTCATCGGAATCACCGAAACCCTAATTTACTTAGGTTTTCATCAAATCTCTTCGTTGAATAACTTCAACACATGACCTTAATATATGTTTTATATTTTCTACTTCCACCATTTTTCATAATAAATTCTTGTACGTTTTATTTCATAACCTTTACTTAGACTTAATTATATTTGAGTATTACATATTCTTTAACCCATTCATTTTCCTTTCTAAAGGTCGTTATCATAAACACTCGGGATATTACATTCACCCATTCTTCTAAGAATTTCATCCTCAAAATTTTATTTATTAATCTTTATTTATTCAATCTATCAAAATAGATTTTATGTTAATACTTTATTCATTCATTGGGTTCTATAACCACTTTCTTTCCGCAAAAATCTTTCTACAATTATTAACGTTTCAATTAAAAGTTTTACATTATTCTTTGATAACCCATCTCCTTCTCATTTCAAAATTTCTTTTCTCACTTATTCAATATATTCATCATTTAGTGTCGCATTCTACGACTTACTTCTTTCTAAGAAATATCATCCTTACTGTTGACGTCGGGATTTTACTTGTCCCTTTTCTGTTCTTGTTCTTTGGTGTTCTCATGTTAGGTGAGATTTGTTTGAAAAAACAAGTTGTGAAAAGGTCCAACATTTATATGTCGACGATTTGACTATAAGATTCGCCAGTTGATTTTTTAAATGGTTGTACCAACACAACCAAGAAAAGGTTTGCACATTGACCCAGTGATGTGGAACTGATTAGCAGGTCTGTGAAATCGAGATTCATTAGGGTCCTGGGACTTGCTTATGCGGAGGGAAGGTGTTAGGCACCCCCCTACATCTGTGTTGCCACGGTGACCGTCACTTTTTAATAAACTGTTATATGAATATGTGTGTGTATGTGGGTCAATGTGCAGTTATTTGGAAGTAGTGTTATGCCTCGTTTTCACCTATATATAAAGGGTTTGAATTTTGCATAAAAGTTCAATTTTAAACAAGATATAACAGTGATATTTTGTAAAAAGAGGTTTTTTAAACCCTTGTGCTCAATAGTAATTGAGGCCTTTGATACTTCTATTTTATCATGTGTTCGGCTTGATTACTTTTATTTTCGAGATACGAAACATCATTGAGAAAATAATATACAAAGTAGTGCCAAACTCCTTGTGGGCATGAGAGCCATCTAAGGACATTCAAGCACTGTGCTTAATTTACAACCTGATTACAGCTGAAAATGTCTATCACGGGAACCGAATCTAGATTCAGTAGACTGAATCTGTGATCACATGATTCCTAGGCTCACATGATGTAGCAATTTGTATAACAACAGTAAGCAGTTATATATATAAAAGCTGTAAATATATATATACAGACTTGATCAACCACCACGAAGGACCTCCATGGGGGATCGAAAATGTAATTACATAAAAGCGGTATATATATATATATATTAACCACCACGAAGCACCTTCATAGGGGATTGTAAATATAAATAAAACATAAAAACCCAATGAACCACCACGAAGCACCTTCATGGGGTATTGGAAATGTAAATAAAGCAAAAAAAATTAATCAACCACCACGAATCACCTTCATGGGCGATTGAAAATATAAATAAAGCAATAAAAAGATCAACCGCCCTGAAGTAAAGTCTAGGCGGGACAAAATGTAAATCAATCGTTGGATTTACTTGCCAACGGCCGAAATGATGTCAAGGCTGCTTGACCTTTGTTGACATGTGCATCAACGGATGGAAATGCGTGATACCCCCGTCAGGGAATGTGAACTTTAACAGATGAGAACGCGTGATACCCCCATTGGAGAATATGTATTTGAGATTGCATGATGCCCCCGCCGGGGATTGTGCATCAACGGATGCAAATGCTTGATACCCCCGCCGGGGATCTGCTTAAGAATGACGACCACAAACTAACGACATTGGACCTTTGTACGGTATTACCGAATGTGATATGCAACTGCTGAGATACCAATGAATGATATGAAAGCCACAGTAGGGCCTAACAAAACTGGGATTTCAAGCTATTCTGCTCAATCGCGTAGCGCTTTTATCCCTGATTTGGCCTTTTTATTTTGTGACAACTCCTTTGTAACTCGAACTGGACTGAGCCGGAGGGGTGGGCCCCAATAAGGGGAGCCACATGTACATCTACTGCAGCTGCATGTGGACCTGCGGCTAGCCGTGGATGTCCTTAAATGGGCTGGTTACTTTCACAAGTCGTTTTTAAGTTGCGCCACGAAGGAAATCTTAGAGATCTTCTTCAAATCTGCTGAGTTCGGGCGTCTTTCTGCAAATTCTGTCACCGTACAAGTGTTCTACATTGTCCTGGTAACGTATGCATGTCTTTATTTCCAGTTTTTATCCATTGGAAAATGACTTTTTATATGAAATGCGTTTAAACACATAGTAGTGAATATGCATGCTCATATGTCTTGATAAAAAATATTCAATATAGTAAATATTAGTATTAAACCATGCTGAACATAATGATGTGAAAAAATTTGACTTTTGAAATAGTCAAATTGGCACCTTTTTTCTGCTATTTCTTATCCTATTTGAGGATAAATGACCAAAGGTAATAAAGCAAAGTAATCCTGGTAATTAGGCTACACTTATGGATTGATGACTTTGACTTTTTAATGTAAATAGTATGTATATGACTGTGGGTAGGTGTGCTACTGAATGGCCACCTAGTCGTGCCTATGTGTATGTGGATAGTCCTATTTATAGAGGAAACTATGGCAAAAAATTTCAAAATGTAGGCATTGGGTAGTCATGCATTTTTAACTCTACTGTAAGCGTATGTTAAAATAATGCATGCATGCATATGGTCATTAAATGCATTTTAAAAAGTTCCAGGTTTAGAAAATACCACAACCTTTCTAAGGTGATTTGGAGGCTTGTGTCCAGATATTATGGATCCGGATCAGCCAAGTAGTTCCCGCAGGACCACTTCAGGTGTTCGGAGGAGGGCTTCTGAAGTGCCTCGACCCAGTTCAGTTAGACAGCCTCGTCGTCTGGCGTAGGCGGTGATTCTTCCTATCCGGGTTGATGTACCAGATGTTGAGGATGAGGAGGAGGATGTACCGGTAGCGACTCTTGCTCCTGCTACTCATATTCCCCATAGGGATTTCCCAGGCATTCAGGTGGCTATCCCAGATTTTTTGGTGATTTGAGTCGCCACCCCTCAGTTTATTTGCATGCAAATGAGGTAAAAGGTGGATTTGATCTTCCTTTTTCCTATTGAGGAGGAGAAAGGATTTTGACATTAATTTGTATGTGATATAGGTTCCCGGCATTACATAGCCTCGAGGGATCTGGTTCAGCATACACTCACTGTATCAGGCTCTACATCCAGATTACTGAGGTATAGTGCATGATTGGGGTTTCGGGGCGTTCTTTTCCATTATTCCCCGTCATTGTCCCTGGGGTTACCTCAGGGCATTGTCTGAGCGCTGGTTTCACCGGACTCAGTTGTAGACACTCGAAATTTTCTGCACACCTGCTATTGACATTGCAGGAGGGCAGATTCGTCTTTCAGACATATCCTTGAAAGATAACTCATATTCAGTTCAGATACTATAGGAAGCTCAGTCTCAACCCCGAAACACACCGAGAGTATCAGTTTCAACCTCAGAGATAACCTCGGGGCCTGCAGTTTCGATATCGGGAATTCCACCGGAGAAGACCGCTTTATCCCGGATATAATCTCGAGATATTCAGTCTCAGTCCTAACACTGGGAATAGCAGATTCCAACCTTGGAGATAACCTCAAGGAAGACAGTTGCAGTTCCAGAGATAACCTCAAAAATGTTTGTTTCAAATACATGCAATCAGCTTCAACCTCGGCGCTTACACCGAGGCACTCAGTACAAAACTCGATGATAACACCGGGAAGACAGGCACACCTCAGAGATGACACTGAGGACCTTCAATACTTGCAGCAGTCCAATCTCTGAGATAACTCTGGGCAAAAGAGGAGATAACCCCGGTGAGGGGCAAAGTCATCATCTTGCCACATTGACTCCACATCACGCCATCTCAACATCTCATACATACATTTCTACACAGTAATGTCCCACAAGAACCAAGGAAGTCCAGTCCCGAGTGACTATTACGCAGGGTAACGGATAGAATTTGAAGCTTGAAGACCGGAAGGCATCGTCCAATCTTCCTGACTTCGTACAACCTCTAATCCCATGTTATTGCATAACTCTCGACATTGGCGGTTCAAAATAGGTCTTATACACCTCAGTCGGATGCCCGGATTGAAGTTCTGAAAGTTCGAGCGAACATCACGTTGCATGCATGCAAGTACTTCGAGACGACGGGACCCGCAGAGCCCGGGGCACCCTGGGCAGCCGCAGGTACATCTGCGACTAGTCGCAAGTACACCTAGAGTGCTTGGGGTGGCCATTTTATAAGAGAAAAAGGCGAGGAAGCCCTGTCCAATTTGCTCTGTACACACCCTAAACTGAGTACTTTCTCATTTTAAACACTTGTAAGCTCATATATAGCTACTTTTTACCGGCGGGAGCCGAGTGTTCATTCATTTAAAGCTATAGAAGTCTTCTTTGGCAGCCCACTATAAGCCTTCTTACACACTTTCAAGCCTTTCTCTTCATCTTTTCACACACTATTCTTCACATTGAGAGTCGTGTTACGTGTGTATGCCCGAACTTCGGTCCATGGTTTCATTTCAGTTTGTATATATATATATATATATATATATATATATATATATATATATGTAGACATTCGAAATTTTTTGTACTACTGACACCAACATTGCAGGAAAGCAGATTCGTCTTTTATGAGAGAACCCTGAAAGACAATCCACAACCATATCGGATACTACCGGAGGTTCAGCATCAACCCCAGATCGCAATCTGGGAGTAATCGTTCCAATCTTAGAGAACTCCGAGGCATGCAGATCAATACCGGAACACACACCGGAGAAGACCGATTAATCTCAGAGATAACATGGGAATAGCCTCCAACCTTGGTGATAGCCCCAAGGAAAGAAATTTTGGCATTAATCCCGGAAATGCTTGTTACAAGTGCAACCAGCTTCAATCTCGACGCTCACAATGAGATACACTGTATCAGCCCGGCGATGACATTGGGAAGACAGACACACCTCAAAGATGACAATGAGGACTTTCAACCAATTGCAGCAGTCCAATCCCAGCGAAGTTGAGCAACGTCTGCTGTATCAACCCAACCCGGTAATAACGCCGGTAAGGGGCAACATCGTCATCTGACCAACAAGATGCCACGCCAAGTCGTCTCAACACATCTACGCAATAACGACCCATAAGGCTAACCAATCCCGAGTTGCTATTGTGCGGGGTAACGGATGAAAGTTGAAGCTTGAAGACCGGAGGGGACCGTCCCATCTTCAAAGACTTCGTACAAACTATAATCCCATGCCATCGTACAAACTCTCGACAACGGCGGTCCGAAATAGGTCCTGTATACCTCAAACGGATGCCCGGATTGCACTTTAGAAAAACCGAGTGGACATTACAGTGCCCGCGTGCACGTACTTCTAGACGACCCGACCCGACCAAACCGGGCCGACCCGACCCGCCTCTGGTACACCTGCGGCTGAGCCGCAGGTACACATGCGGCACCATTTGCCTACAAATAAGAGGCTTGGGGTGTTGATTTTTAAGAGAAAAAAAGACATGGAAACCCTGCAGAATTTGCTCTACACTTGCCATACAGTGTATTTTCCCATTTTAAACACCTGTGAGCTCATATACAGCCCTCTTTTGTTCCTACAAAAGCCAGTATTTACCCACTCTAAAGATATAGAAGCCTTTTCTAGCAGTCACCTGTAAGCCTTCTCACACACTTTAGAGTCTTTCTCTTCATCTTTGCACACACCCTTCTACACGTTGAGAGTCGTGTTGCTTGGTTTTGCCCGGACTTCAGTCCGTGATTTCATTTTAGTCTATATGAATATATATATCTTATATATTTATTTACATATATATTGACTAACATTACCGAGTTATGCCTCGGTTGAGCCTAGACTTCGGCCTGGAGCGTTTATTGCTTTTATATATATATATATATATATATATATATATATATATATATATATATATATATATATATATATATATATTAACTGTGTTTCGGACTTTGTTCGATGAGCCTAAACTTCGGTTTGGTGCATTTATTGCTTTAATATATATATACTTATATATATTAACTGTGTGTCGGACTTTGTTCGATGAGCCTAAACTTCGGTTTGCTGCGTTTAATTGCTTTCTTATATATATATACTTATATATATAAACTGTGGTCGAACTCCGTTCGATGAGCCTGGATTTTACATCCGGTGCATTTACTCGCTTTTATATATATATATATATATATATATATACTTATATATGTGAACTGCTATCGAACTCTGTTCGGTGAGCCTGGATTTTATATCCAGTGCGTTTACATGCTATATATATATATATATATATATATATATATATATATATATATATATATATATATCTACGTTTTGTCCCGCCTGGAGTTTCCTCCGTGGCGGTTGATGGCTTTTAACATCTTTCTTTACATTTCTGATCCCCCATGCAGGTTCTTCGTGGTTGGTTATCATGTCTGTATATATATATATATATATATATATATATATATATATATATATATATATATATATATATATTTACGACTTTTATATATATACATGCTTACTGCTTTCATACAAATTGCGGTATCATGTGAGCCTAGGAATCATGTGATCACAGATTCATCCCATTGGATCTAGATTGGGTTCCCGTGATGGACATTTTCAGCTATAAGCAGCTTGTAAATTATTCTGCGGTGTCTGAATTTCCTCAGATGGTTTCCATACCCACGAGGAAGTCGGCATTATTTTGTACATTATTTTCGTACGGATGCTTCGCAGCCGTCAAATAAAATCAACCAAGCCGCGCATTTAATAAAATGGGAGTGCAAAAGGCCTCAATTACTATTGAGCGACATGGTTTGAAAAAACCTACTTTATAAAACATCATTGCCATATCTTGCTAAAATTGAATTTTTACATAAATTCAAACCCTGCGTATATAGGTGCGAACGAGGCCTCGTACCACTTTCAAATAACAGCACATTGACTCACATACACACACACACACACACACACATATTCAGATAATAGTTTCTTGAAAAGAGGCGGTCACCGTGGTAACACGGATGTCAGGGGGTGCCTAACACCTTCCCCCCGTATAACCAAGTCCCCGGACCCTAAATGAATCTCGATTTCACCGAACCGTATAGTAGTGTCACATCACTGGGTCAATGTACAAACCTTTTCTCGGTTGTGTTGGTACAACCATTTAAAAAACCAACTGGCGACTCTTAACAGTCCATCGTCGACATTATACATGTCGGACCTTTTTCACTTGTTTTTTCAAACAAATCTCACCTAAAATGAGAACACCAAAGAACAAGTAACGGAAAGGGGCATCTAAAAATCCCGACGTTGACTCTGCTGGGGACTCCAGTAAGAGGACTTAAGCCGCTATTTAAATCTTTTCAAAATTGTTATCTGCTTGTGTGTGGATGTTGCATTTACATTGGATGAATGTGTACGAATGCATGTCTTGTTTATTTAGTGCCTCACACTATAAACTGCCTGTGATGTTAGTGCCTCACACTATAAACAGCCTGTGATGTTAGTGCCTCGCACTATAAACTGCATGTGATGTTAGTGCCTCGCACTATAAACTGCTCATGATATTAGTGTTTCGCATATGTCATCATTTCATACGGTGAGACGCGATGTATGTGAATGTATGTTGTGTGGTCCCTCCACCAGGAGGCTATCCCGTCGGTGTTTGATTACTGGACTCGTGGGAAGCCTGATTCTCCGAAGCTCAGGAAAGGCACCACCCAAATTCGCTCCGGTTGAATGACCGGATTAACTTCCCGTAAAGTAGATTGCGATGATTTGGGAACCTTCATGCCAAAAAGCCGCGAGAGTAACCTAAGATGGGTCAGCCTCTGATAAACCCAAAACGGAGGAAAGTCTCTTCATGCACTCATTTTAAATTACGCAATTTCATGACATATCTATCTCCATGTAATGAGAAATATGAATGAATGTGTACATATATACATACATGCTACAAACAGCTGACATCTGTTTTTACAGGATAAAATTCCTAAAATGGACTCATCACATTGCATATTAATATTCACCTTCCGTAAGGACTAAACTATGCAAGTCTTTCGCAGGGAGTCAATCAGACCTACTACCCGTTCAAAGTCCAAAAAGGCAACATGCCTACAGTCAATTATGTCGTCATCCGACCAGACTGAACTTAATCCAATTTCTCGTAAAGAATTTGACGGATTGAGCAAACAAATTGCAGATTTGGTTGTTCTACTCAAAGAATTACACCAGTCTACACAGGGTCAGAAAATACCCGTACATGCTGAATCCTCCATCCAAGGAGGGAGTCCTGTCATTACCATACTTGAACTACAATTGGATATTACCAACAAAACTCATGATGCTGCCCATCCCACTGAAGACCCAGACACTGGTAACATCAAAAAGAAAGTCCTCCAAATAGAAGAGACCCTTCGCACTATCAAAGGAATTGTAACACACGGGAGTGTTTCATGTGCTGATCTATGTATTTTTCCTGGTGTTCATTATCCAGAAAAGTTTAAAACTCCTGACTTTGAAATATATGGCGGGTTAGGAGATCCTTATACACACTTAAATGTATTTATTGGAGAACTTGGATCTTATGCAGAGGATGAAAAGCTCAGAATACAATTATTCCAAAAGAGTCTAACTGGAGAAGCCCGTTCATGGTACATAAGATTAGACAACTCCAAAATCCACAGCTGGGAAGAGCTAGTACATGCCTTCCTCACTCAATATAGCTTTCAAACTCAAATGGCTCCTGATCGGTACCAAATTACCAAGATGAAAAAACAGTCTAACGAGTCTTTCAGAGAGTATGCCCAGAGGTGGAGACGCCTGGCTGCCCAAGTGAATCCTTCCATGACCGAATCAGAAATGGTCATGACGTTCATAGACATACAAGAAGCTCCCTTCTATGAGAGAGTTTTAGCCGGCATCGGTAAACCATTTTCTGAAATGGTCAAACATGGGGAGATGGCTGAGATGGGATTGAAATCCGAAAAGATTCAAGACCTAGATGCACTCAAAGCTATTGCTGATCACATCCAGTCTGGAAATTATGTGAACAACCCCAGGAGGGTCCATAAAAAGAAAGAGGAAGATGTTTCCCTGATACTACAGGGTCAAAAAGGCAGTCAAAATATGCCTGTTCAGAGGAGAAACTATACTCCCTTTACAGCACAGTCTATAAACCCTCCAATACCAAAAGTTGGAGAAGCCAAACGCCCTCGAGTGTTCACACCCTTAGGGGATACCCTCGAGAATATCCATAATCTTCTGAGAACACAAAAGAAGATTACACATCTACTTCCACCAGCCAGCCTAAATGGAAGGGGTTTTAATGCTGCTCGGAAATGTGCTTATCATGCCGGGACACTTGGACATGATACTCAGGATTGTTGGGCCTTAAAACACAAGATCCAAGACCTGATAGACAACGGTGAGATCGTGGTCACTAAACCAGATCAACCTAACATTCAAGACAACCCTCTTCCTCAACACAAATAAGAAGAGGTCAACGTGATTAATTGGAGCAGTGGACAGAGTTCCAACTTCAGCTGTGATTCTTCCCAAACCATCAAAGGCGGTGATAACAGATGGGATTATGCCAAGTTCCAGTTCATAATGGAACGAAAAATGAAAGCTCTCTGCAAACAAATTGAGTAATTGGCGGAACTGGTGACTTATCAGCATCAAGTGACTCGTCAGCTAATCAGCCAGGAGCATGACAGTCTCCTGTCCATTGTCATGAATATTCCCTCTTCACTTTCAGAAAATGAAATGCTGAAAGATAAAGTGACGAAGAGAGCAAATGCCAAGGCCCGTCGGGATTTTTCCAACAAAAGGAAATTCATCTATTTGGGTCAACCTATGGAGGAGATCCTTCATATATTAATCAATGAAGGAAGAATCAGTTCCCTTCTACCTCCAATCAACCCCCGTTCGGGATGGTACAATTCTGAGGGAGTATGTCAATATCATTCCCAATCTAGTGGTCACAGCAGAGAAGAATGCTGGGCACTCCGCCACCTTATTCAAAACCTAATCGACAGTGGCGTACTGCGCCTGGCAGATGACGACACCGTGCTATGCGCCAGTGAGAATGTAGGTCCCACTAAATGGAAGAGTGTGGTAGCCGTCATATCTACTGAAGCTGATCAATCACTCGTCATGCCAATAATTCAACTCAAAGGAAGAAACAATCCTTTGAAAGTGGTCGCTCCCGAGCCAATCAACTTGCCGTGTAGAGCATAATATCCTATTGTTAGCTTGCATAAAGTTCCGTGGAATTATGGAAAAGGTGAAGGATCCACCTCACATACCACTGCTGCAGTGTCGAAAGAAAATCCACTGTACTTTCCCCAACGGGTGATGAAATCTACCGTCAAATCAAAGGGAAAAATACCCACGGAGAAGATTGAAAAATTCCTCCGCACTATGGGTCATAACGAAGCTACGGTGGTTTTAAGCTTGAAAGAAGCTCCACAACAGATATCAATTTTGGACTTGGTCCTCACTTCCGAGAATCACCGGAAGATCTTGTTAAAGGTTTAAGAAGAAGCCTATCTCCCGACATCCGTGGATGAGGAAAAATTTCAACATCTGGTTGATCACATTTTCAATGACAATGTGATATCCTTCACTGATGATGACATTCTGCCTAAAGGGACCGATCATTGCAAACCGTTGCACATCGCAGTCTTGTCCTCCGGATATATGGTGGCTGGAGTCCTGATAGATGGAGGCTCGTCCCTAAATATCTACCCATATGCTTCCTTGGTGAAGATGAATATCAATCCTAATCGAATCCGGAGTAGCCATACTATCATCAAAGCTTTTGATGGAGCCCGCCGGAATTCGGTTGGAGTAATTGAGCTGCCAATTGAGATTGGTCCTCATACATTCTGCGTATCCTTCTATGTGCTCAAGATAAAGTCGGGATACAACCTGCTCCTGGGACGACCATGGATCCACATGGCTGGGGCAGTCCCCTCCACCCTTCATCAACAATTAAAATATATTGTCAACAACAGCCTGGTCACGGTCAACGCTGAACCAGAGTGTCCTCAACATGGAGATGTACCGGTCATCACTGCTAATGGGGACGTTGAACCAGTCAGTTTTCATGCTTTGGAAATAAGTAATACCCAATACCATGCTATTGGAGCACCACTGCCCGAACCCCAGATTTCTGCCAAAGTGATGTCAGCCACTCAAGAAATGATGTCGTTGGGTCATAAACCAGGACAAGGGTTGGGTAAAGATTGTTAGGGTATCAAATACCCTATTCGTTTAACCAAGCACACTGAAACAGCTAGGCTAGGCTATTCGGCCAGCTCTAGTTACAGGAACCCTTATAAACATCCACAGGTTCCTTCAGCTTCAACTATGTGGCGTTTATCTTCGCATTCAAGTGCTGAGTCCGCACAACCTCCTGTAAAGGTGCCAGCCAATGTCATGGCTATGTTATTTCCTAAGCCGAAACTGGAGGAGGAAAATAAAATCGTTATTCCAGATCCCGCAATCGAGGAAGAGGAGCGGAGAATCAAGGGGAACATTGTCCGAATAATGTCGGGCATGCGTATCATCGTCCATGATGAACATACCAACCGATACACCCCATACGATGATTGCCCAGACATAATGGCCATCATTCGGGACAGGGAGGATGATGACAGTCCCTCCATCACTGCGGTTCACCTGAACTTTGCTCTTGCCAATTGGAACAACATTCCTTGCATTGGTCGTCAAGGGTAAAGCGGGTAGAAGTTCTTTCTGCCCTGTAGATATAATAACTGCTTACTTTTCTGTACAATATTAGCAGTTTATTTTGCCAGTATATGCTAACACTGTGTATGATCAAACACGTTTCATATATACTAAGTGAAAGCATATTTTGTTTCAGGACTCTGAATTTAGATGTGCTTGTACTTGCTGATACGATGCCTCTCCTCCACAGGGATTGTACCTTTGATGTAGAGATGAATTTGGCCTTGATGGATACACAGGATGACATTGAGGTGCCTCCAAAAATTCAAGAATGGGTCAAAGATACACCTAAACCCAACCTTGATCAAACCACTTCTTTCAATCTCGGAACCTTAGAAAGCCCTAAGTTAATCCAGATTGGTTCAGACCTTACCCTAAACCAACGGAATGACATGGTTACGCTATTAACCCAATTCTAGGATGTGTTTGCATGGTCTCATGAAGACATGGTGGGTTTGTCCACTGACATTGTCCTTCATCGCCTTCCCATTAAAGAGGGATTTAAGCCAGTTAAACAGAAACTTAGGCGATTGAAACCTGAGTGGAGTTTAAAGGTGAAAGAGGAAATTATGAAACAATTTCAGGCTGGCATCATCATGGTGTCTACATATCCTGAGTGGATATCCAATATCGTGCCCGTGCCTAAACCTCGAGGGAATGTGCGATTTTGCGTGGATTACCGGGACTTGAATAAAGCTTGCCTAAAAGACAGCTTTCCCGTGCCATTTATCCACATTCTCATTGACAATATTGCGCAATACGACATGTACTCCTTTGCTAATTGCTTTGCGGGGTATCATCAACTCATGGTTGCTGAGGAAGATCGTGAGAAGATTGCCTTCATCACTCCTTGGGGAACTTTTTGTTATAGACGGTTGTCATTCGGCCTCATCAATACCGGAGCTACCTATCAACGAGCTATGATGGCTCTTTTTCACGACTTAATGCATAAAGAGATTGAGATCTACGTGGATGACATCATTGTCAAGTCCCGGAAGGAGGTTCACCATATAGACCATCTCAGAAAGCTATTCAACAGGTTGTGTAAGTACAACTTGAAGTTGAATCCAGCCAAATGCGCCTTTGGCGTTAAATCAGGTAAGTTGCAAGGATTTCTAGTCAGCCACAAAGGGATTGAGCTGGATCCTGCCAAAATCTAAGCCATCACAAAAATGCCCATTCCTCAGACAGAAAAGAAAATCCGGGAATTTTTGGGAAGAATCTGTAACAATCCAGATTTTTAATTAAATATTTAAATATTTATTGAATTATATAAATATTTAATGGTTGTGTTTATCGTTGAATAAGTATTTGTTTAATTGATTTGATGTGATTTGATTATTTATTTGTTTAATAAATAATTAATGAGTTAAGAAAAGTAATTATTTTGAAATAGTAATCTAATTTAATTTAATAATTAAGCTAGAGAGTTTATAATGATTAAATAGATTATTATATTATACAATGAATTGTTATTAGAATTAATTAAATTAAGTATGAAAACTTAATTAATTAGAAGTGTGACAAATAACTATATTATAAGTGGTTATTAAAATAAATTAAAGTAGTTTTAATTTATTTTGCCAAACAAAGCTTAAATATATTAAGTCTTTAATTTTAAAGAGTTTTGCCAAACGGAGCCTTATGGCTTTTGGATTTTTAAATTTGATTTATTAAATATAAATTAAATAAATAAAATATAAATAATATATATCATAATTTTATAACTGATAATTGATTAGGGTCAATTATTATAATGTCAGTTTTTTTACAAAAAAGAAACGTCTGCATTAGTTTTATGTTGTGTTACGTATATTGTATTTGGTTAAGTCTGAGAAAGGAAAAAGGAAAGTGTTTAAGGAAAGAAAAGAGTCTGAAAAATTTCAGAGAGAGCATTTGACAAAGGACTGAGATTTAAAAAGTTAGTTCAGAGTAGCGATTCTCAGTGAATGATTTTTCTAAAAGCAAGTGAAGGTATGTTATATAAAACCTAAAACATATTACGGTATAATTTTATTGAATATCATTGTGTATGTTATAGAGTTTTACAAAAATTGTATAGAAATCATGTTTTTATAATTATGTATGATATTATGTGTATTTGTAACTGTAATTGTTATATTAGCACATGTATGTATATATGAGAAGTATGCTAGCATTCACAGAGAGAAAAGAATTGGTTTACAGTAAAACCGTGTAAGAAATTGAGTTGTACAAAATCAAAGGTTATAGATACAATTGTACGCTAAATGTAAAATTGAAGTGTGATTATGTTAATTGGGTATGAATGTTAGAGAATCGTACTTTAAAGTAATCAAGTTTGGGTTATTACTGATATTACAGTGTTAAACAACGTTAACAATGGAGTTTTTCTTAAAAATAGTGTTTTTAAATAATGAAGTTTTCTAAAGTAGTTGTTTAATTGTCGGTAATTGTTATATGGACGATTGTTAAGCGTTTATGTGTAGTTGCGATGAAGTTATGGTTGTTAATAAGTGTTAGAATTGAAGTAATAGACAAACAAATCAGTTGTTCTGTTTTCGTGGCTGGGTTCTGCGAGTTTCGGCGCCCCAGCGTCAAAATTCACGCCCCATCGCCAAAAATCGCGCCCCGACGCCAAAATTCGTGCCCCAGCACCATAAGTTGGCACCCCAGCGCCACTTGTTGGATTAGTCGTCGCGCCCCAGCGCAGGGACAGAAGTCTGACTTGGACAGATTTGACCTCCTGTAGTAAAATAGCCATAACTTCCTCATACGAACTCCGATTGAGGTGATTCAAGATGATCCAGAACGAGAACGAGTAGACCTACAACTTTTATTCTTTACGCTTTTCAATTTGAGGTCATTAGGATGGGTCAAAATGGTCATCTTTAGGACTATTGTGTTTTCGGAGGCAATCGGAGGGTGTCGGGCATGCACATATGCATGTGTAGTGCTCCAGACCGTAAAAGATGATGTCCTACGTTATAAAACATGAATCTTAGTAAATATAATGATGCTTAACATTAATAAATAATGTATCACATAAGTTATAGAAGCATAGTAAGCATACACAAGAGAGGCAAA
This sequence comes from Panax notoginseng, assembly GCA_016801055.1. NCBI lineage: Eukaryota > Viridiplantae > Streptophyta > Magnoliopsida > Apiales > Araliaceae > Panax > Panax notoginseng. The sequence continues at coordinate 31,888,543 of CM029015.1, read as the reverse complement.
TCGGGCGTGTGACGATTGAACGTCGAAACGCCGTGCCAAGTGTTAATGAACTTAAAAAGTGTTTCAATTCCATTGAAATGGATATTATAAGATATGGAATGGGTTTAATATAAAACCAATAAGTAGTCATAGCAAGACTTAAGCACTTGAACTTAGAGTTTGACTAAGAAGAAATATAGTGAATCATAAGTCGAAAAGTTAACACAATCTAATTGACCATTGTGTATTTATTAATAGGAAAGATTATGAGATGTGGAGTAGAGTTTACATTACAATTGCTATGTGTTGTTATGTGACTAATAGTTGATGTGTATGATTATATAATTGTGTAAGGCACGTGAAGTGCAGATAACTGTAAGCTGTTAAGCTATTATTGGTAAACAACGATCAAGGCAAGTCTTTTGGTTCCTATTTTCTACGTGGACTTGATGAACTGTTTTAAATTGCATGATGTGTTATGCATGTTGAAATCATGAAATGTTAAAGTCAATATATGACTGCATTATTTTGGCTAAGTAATGAAGATTGAGTAAGGAACTCAATCTTTATAATTGTTATATGAATTAAAAGCATGTATGCCATGTTACTTTAATGAGATGTATGCCGAGCATGTTATTATATGATGTATGATGCATGAAAACTGTTAGAATTTGCTGGGCTGTCGAGCTCACTCTTGCAAATAACTACTTTTGCAGGTCAATATTTTAAGGTAAAGATACGTGCTATGTGAGTTATAGAGATCTATATTCACGAAGATTACTTATGTTTTATGAGAAATGTATTTCATATTTTGAACGTAACATGTTGTTGAAATGTAAGTTGAGTTATCCAATTTATATGGATATTTAGTTATGATATAAGACTTTGTATAGTCATTTTGTTGTAACGATTCATGATATAAGGTTGAATCAAAGAGATGTAATGTAATGGTTGCGATTCAGGGCAAGAAAGAAGGAAATGTATAAAAGTTTTAAATATTCCTCAATTGTATTAAGTTTAGCATAGAATAATGATGTACTATTTAGAGGTTGAATGTATGGTTAACGACCGAAGTCGGGATTTTAATTGTATGGATTTTGGGGTCGTTACAGTTGGTATCAAAGCTGTAGGTTATAAACCTTAGGTAGGAGTACCGTAGGCTATAACCTTAGAAAAGAGAGGTGAAGATAATGAACGAATAAGCTCAAATAGAGTTTGAACAATAAGGGATTAAAACTTGCGTGAAAGGATTCAAAGAAGAATCTAGCAGAGTTATAAGGAATATAAATGTGGGGTTACCCAACTCCAATAATAAGGATGTAAGGTGATAATAAATAGACAATGACCATAAAAAGAGAATGATAAAGAAGTTATGAATAGAGAGTTATGTCTAAGTGTGGTACAATTGTACTCTTTAATAGTTGATGTATGGTATCTGGGCTAAACGATTCCTTCATGGAGCGGAGGTATATACGAACTAGCAACACGGAACCTAGTTTGTTGGTTGTTTGTGGGAAACCACTCAGCGTACCATATTAAAACTGTTAGAGACTAGATGTGTACCAAGTGTAGAAATGGACACATATGATGAGAGCTTAGAACTTGAATGAAATTTTGAGCGATGTAAATGAAGTTAGAAATTCTTAAAGGAAGAATTGTTATATAAACAAGAAGATTCAAAGAAGAATCTTAAAGAGATATAAATATAAGAAATGGGAGTTTCCTAACTCCAATAGCCAAGATAACGAATAATGTCGTAAATGATAAAAAAGAGAAAGAATGAGGATCGTAAAACAAAACGATCACGAGTTAACAAAAGAATTTTAAGAGAGATGATTATAGAATAAGGTCACGACGTGATCTGTTTAAGTTATAAAAGAAAGATGGTCTGTAATGTTTGAATGATTATAGCTTAATGTTATAAAGATGGTGTACTATGAAATAGTACGAGATAACTCATGAGGAGTTATAGATGATGTGGTACGAGGAATTCGTATCCAGCAAAGAGGAAGTTAAAAGAAAGATAGAGTTAGGTGGATTTTTAATTGAGAACTCATGTAATGACTGAGTTGTACAAACCTTTGTATGGGCGAGGGTTTTGTGCTTGCACTCAGTTTATCACATTGATAATCATTGGAATGTTTGTGTCGCGCTATTTGCTATATGCCTGTTGAGAAGGTGATTCTTTTCTCATGTGTATAACAGATAGGTAGGGTATAGTTAGAGAATATTATAAGGTTAAGTGCGAGTTCTTAAAACTCATACTTATGGTAGGTTCGTGACTCATAATTATATGGTATGTTTTTGAACCCCTCAGCGAATGGACGCCTATGGTCTGACTAGGATAAGTTCTTAAACTCATATGATTGTGGCAAATTCCTGAACTCATAACGTGTGGTAAGTTTGATGAACTAGGGTATAATTAAGTGTGAATGGAGTATTGAGGATGATAGGAATAGATAGACCTATTAAGCAATGGATCATTATAGAAAGTGGAGTTGATGGTGGAAGCATAGGTATTCTAAATCTACTAGCTATGCTAGACTTTCGAAATTTATTGACTTCGTGCTGATGTTTACACTTTTATTTTCTTGAGAAATATCAGATCAAATGATGGTACCAATGAGTTTTAACAACAATACTGTTATTCGTATGTCTATGCTAATTGCTTCGGCTAGACAAAAATGATTTGCAATATATCAAAATGTATTTTATATCATTAATGCATCATGTAACCTGGTGCAAAGATGATAAAAACGATGGAGTCATCAATGCAGTATTACCTAGTGTTGGATGTGATCTAAGGATCGTCAACCCACTATGGTATGATGTAGTATGATAAAATCACCAAATGACGGAATCCTCAACGGACTGTAAATACAGTGCGGTATCATGACGTCAAAAAAAAAGATTTTTGAGATTTCTTTAAGATATGAGAATACATATGTATGTATGTATATGTATATTTCGGGTAATGTCCGAGTTATTGTAGAGGTCTATGCTATTTGATTCAGCTAGACAAATATTGAAAGATGTTCATGAAATTCAAGAGTTTCTTGAGAAGTTACGCCAAACCAAATTATTTTGGTGCGGATTCAGATTTTGAAAAGCTGAGATGAACAACCCTTTTATAGGGGATTACGCGGAGGCATTGAGATGTTTGTGTACAATACATTGTACGAAGGGCTGATCACCCTAAGTACGAGGAGTCCCTATAGTCTTCTGACTGTTAAAGTTTAAGTTGAAAGATTACTTATAACTATGGACATATGCATAGCGTTTAAATGTTTGTGCACAATACATCGTACAAAGGGCTTAACACCCTAAGTACAGGGGGTCCTTATAGTCTTATGACTGTTAAAGTTGAAGTTGAAAGATTACTTGTAACTGTGGACATAGTTCGTGGTCTTATGACCCTCAGCATGATTTGGAATCTTTTAAATTCCTGAGTTATTCATACTACTTCCCAATTATTGAACAATTGTGGAAGATTCTTGTTACTCTGCAAGATGGAAGTGAAAAAGAAAAATATTCCTTAGAAAGAAGTAAGTCGTATAATGCGACACTGAATGATGAATATATCGAATAAGTGAGAAAAGAGATTTTGAAATCAGAAGGATATGAGTTATTAAAGAATAATGTGAAACTTTTAATAGAAAAGTTAATAATTGTATGAATTATAGAATGATCTTTGTAGAAGAAGTGGTTATAGAACCTAAGGAATGAATTAGGTAGTAATGTAAAATCTAAATTGATAGAATGAATGAATAAAAATTAATAAAAAAAATTTTGAGGACGAAATTCTTAGAAGAAAGGGTGAATGTAATATCCCGAGTGTTTATGATAATGATCCTTAGAAAAGGAAATGAATGGGTTAAAAGATATATAATACTCAGAATATAATTGAGTTCAAATGAAAGTTATGAAATGAAACCTAGAATTTGTTAGGTAATGAATGTAGTAGAAAATATAAAATCTATATTTAGATAAAATGATGAAATATTTCTCTGAGTTATTTGTTTAATTTGTGTCTTCGATTCCGGGGACAGAATCTTTGTAAGTAGGGAAGATTGTAACGAATGAGTGGTTTGAGTTGTGATTCTGAGGACAGAATCCTTGTAAGGAGGGAATGATGTAACAATCCAGATTTTTAATTAAAAATTTAAATATTTATTGAATTATATAAATATTTAATGGTTGTGTTTATCGTTGAATAAGTATTTGTTTAATTGATTTGATGTGATTTGATTATTTATTTGTTTAATAAATAATTAATGAGTTAAGGAAAGTAATTATTTTGAAATAGTAATCTAATTTAATTTAATAATTAAGCTAGAGAGTTTATAATGATTAAATAGATTATTATATTATACAGTGAATTGTTATTAGAATTAATTAAATTAAGTATGAAAACTTAATTAATTAGAAGTGTGACAAATAACTATATTATAAGTGGTTATTAAAATAAATTAAAGTAGTTTTAATTTATTTTGCCAAACAAGGCTTAAATATATTAAGTCTTTAATTTTAAAGAGTTTTGCCAAACGGAGCCTTATGGCTTTTGGATTTTTAAATTTGATTTATTAAATATAAATTAAATAAATAAAATATAAATAATATATATAATAATTTTATAACTGATAATTGATTAGGGTCAATTATTATAATGTCAGTTTTTTTAAAAAAAGAAACGTCTGCATTAGTTTTATGTTGTGTTACGTATATTGTATTTGGTTAAGTCTGAGAAAGGAAAAAGGGAAGTGTTTAAGGAAAGAAAAGAGTCTGAAAAATTTCAGAGAGAGCATTTGACAAAGGACTGAGATTTCAAAAGTTAGTTCAGAGTAGCGATTCTCAGTGAATGATTTTTCTAAAAGCAAGTGAAGGTATGTTATATAAAACCTAAAACATATTACGGTATAATTTTATTGAATATCATTGTGTATGTTATAAAGTTTTACAAAAATTGTATAGAAATCATGTTTTTATAATTATGTATGATATTATGTGTATTTGTAACTGTAATTGTTATATTAGCACATGTATGTATATATGAGAAGTATGCTAGCATTCACAGAGAGAAAAGAATTGGTTTTACAGTGAAAACGTGTAAGAAATTGAGTTGTACAAAATCAAAGGTTATAGATACAATTGTACGCTAAATGTAAAATTGAAGTGTGATTATGTTAATTGGGTATGAATTTAAGAGAATCGTACTTTAAAGTAATCAAGTTTGGGTTATTATTGATATTACAGTGTTAAACAACGTTAACAATGGAGTTTTTCTTAAAAATAGTGTTTTCAAATAATGAAGTTTTCTAAAGTAGTTATTTAATTGTCGGTAATTGTTATATGGATGATTGTTAAACGTTTATGTGTAGTTGCGATGAAGTTATGGTTGTTAATTAGTGTTAGAATTGAAGTAATAGACAAACAAATCAGTTGTTCTGTTCTTCGTGGTTGGGTTCTGCGAGTTTCGGCGCCCCAGCGTCAAAATTCACGCCCCAGCGCCAAAAATCGCGCCCCGGCGCCAAAATTCGCGCCCCAGCGCCAGAAGTTGGCGCCCCAGCACTGAAATTCACTCCCCAGTGCCAATCTCATGCCCCAGCGCCACTTGTTGGCTTAGTCCTCGCGCCCCAGCGCCACTTGTTGGCTTAGTCCTCGCGCCCCAGCGCGGGGACAGAAGTCTGACTTGGACAGATTTGACCTCCTGTAGTAAAATAGCCATAACTTCCTCATACGAACTCCGATTGAGGTGATTCAAGATGATCCAGAACGAGAACGAGTAGACCTACAACTTTCGTTCTTTACGTTTTTCAATTTGAGGTCATTAGGATGGGTCAAAATGGTCATCTTTAGGACTATTGTGTTTTCGGAGGCAATCGGAGGGTGTCGGGCATGCACATATGCATGTGTAGTGCTCCAGACCGTAAAAGATGATGTCCTAAGTTATAAAACATGAATCTTAGTAAATATAATGATGCTTAACATTAATAAATAATGTATTACATAAGTTATAGAAGCATAGTAAGCATACACAAAAGAGGCAAATCGGGCGTGTGACGATTGAACGTCAAAACGCCGTGCCAAGTGTTAATGAACTTAAAAAGTGTTTCAATTCCATTGAAATGGATATTATAAGATATGGAATGGGTTTAATATAAAACCAATAAGTAGTCCTAGCAAGACTTAAGCACTTGAACTTCGAGTTTGACTAAGAAGAAATATAGTGAATCATAAGTCGAAAAGTTAACACAATCTAATTGACCATTGTGTATTTATTAATAGGAAAGATTATGAGATGTGGAGTAGAGTTTACATTACAATTGCTATGTGTTGTTATGTGACTAATAGTTGATGTGTATGATTATATAATTGTGTAAGGCACGTGAAGTGCAGATAACTGTAAGCTGTTAAGCTATTATTGGTAAACAACGATCAAGGCAAGTCTTTTGGTTCCTATTTTCTACGTGGACTTGATGAACTGTTTTAAATTGCATGATGTGTTATGCATGTTGAAATCATGAAATGTTAAAGTCAATATATGACTGCATTATTTTGGCTAAGTAATGAAGATTGAGTAAGGAACTCAATCTTTATAATTGTTATATGAATTAAAAGCATGTATGCCATGTTACTTTAATGAGATGTATGCCGAGCATGTTATTATGTGATATATGATGCATGAAAACTGTTAGAATTTGCTGGGCTGTCGAGCTCACTCTTGCAAATAACCACTTTTGCAGGTCAATATTTTAAGGTAAAGATACGTGCTATGTGAGTTATAGAGATCTATATTCACGAAGATTACTTATGTTTTATGAGAAATGTATTTCATATTTTGAACGTAACATGTTGTTGAAATGTAAGTTGAGTTATCCAATTTATATGGATATTTAGTTATGATATAAGACTTTGTATAGTCATTTTGTTGTAACGATTCATGATATAAGGTTGAATCAAAGAGATGTAATGTAATGGTTGCGATTCAGGGCAAGAAAGAAGGAAATGTATAAAAGTTTTAAATATTCCTCAATTGTATTAAGTTTAGCATAGAATAATGATGTACTATTTAGAGGTTGAATGTATGGTTAACGACCGAAGTCGGGATTTTAATTGTATGGATTTTGGGGTCGTTACAGTTGGTATCAAAGCTGTAGGTTATAAACCTTAGGTAGGAGTACCGTAGGCTATAACCTTAGAAAAGAGAGGTGAAGATAATGAACGAATAAGCTCAAATAGAGTTTGAACAATAAGGGATTAAAACTTGCGTGAAAGGATTCAAAGAAGAATCTCGTAGAGTTATAAGGAATATAAATGTGGGGTTACCCAACTCCAATAATAAGGATGTAAGGTGATAATAAATAGACAATGACCATAAAAAGAGAATGATAAAGAAGTTATGAATAGAGAGTTATGTCTAAGTGTGGTACAATTGTACTCTTTAATAGTTGATGTATGGTATCTGGGCTAAACGATTCCTTCATGGAGCGGAGGTATATACGAACTAGCAACTCAGAACCTAGTTTGTTGGTTGTTTGTGGGAAACCACTCAGCGTACCATATTGAAACTGTTAGAGACTAGATGTGTACCAAGTGTAGAAATGGACACATATGATGAGAGCTTAGAACTTGAATGAAATTTTGAGCGATGTAAATGAAGTTAGAAATTCTTAAAGGAAGAATTGTTATATAAACAAGAAGATTCAAAGAAGAATCTTAAAGAGATATAAATATAAGAAATGGGAGTTTCCTAACTCCAATAGCCAAGATAACGAATAATGTCGTAAATGATAAAAAAGAGAAAGAATGAGGATCGTAAAACAAAACGATCACGAGTTAACAAAAGAATTTTAAGAGAGATGATTATAGAATAAGGTCACGACGTGATCTGTTTAAGTTATAAAAGAAAGATGGTCTGTAATGTTTGAATGATTATAGCTTAATGTTATAAAGATGGTGTACTATGAAATAGTACGAGATAACTCATGAGGAGTTATAGATGATGTGATACGAGGAATTCGTATCCAGCAAAGAGGAAGTTAAAAGAAAGATAGAGTTAGGTGGGATTTTAATTGAGAACTCATGTAATGACTGAGTTGTACAAACCTTTGTATGGGCGAGGGTTTTGTGCTTGCACTCAGTTTATCACATTGATAATCATTGGAATGTTTGTGTCGCGCTATTTGCTATATGCCTGTTGAGAAGGTGATTCTTTTCTCATGTGTATAACAGATAGGTAGGGTATAGTTAGAGAATATTATAAGGTTAAGTGCGAGTTCTTAAAACTCATACTTATGGTAGGTTCGTGACTCATAATTATATGGTATGTTTTTGAACCCCTCAGCGAATGGACGCCTATGGTCTGACTAGGATAAGTTCTTAAACTCATATGATTGTGGCAAATTCCTGAACTCATAACGTGTGGTAAGTTTGATGAACTAGGGTATAATTAAGTGTGAATGGAGTATTGAGGATGATAGGAATAGATAGACCTATTAAGCAATGGATCATTATAGAAAGTGGAGTTGATGGTGGAAGCATAGGTATTCTAAATCTACTAGCTATGCTAGACTTTCAAAATTTATTGACTTCGTGCTGATGTTTACACTTTTATTTTCTTGAGAAATATCAGATCAAATGATGGTACCAATGAGTTTTAACAACAATACTGTTATTCGTATGTCTATGCTAATTGCTTCGGCTAGACAAAAATGATTTGCAATATATCAAAATGTATTTTATATCATTAATGCATCATGTAACCTGGTGCAAAGATGATAAAAACGATGGAGTCATCAATGCAGTATTACCTAGTGTTGGATGTGATCTAAGGATCGTCAACCCACTATGGTATGATGTAGTATGATAAAATCACCAAATGACGGAATCCTCAACGGACTGTAAATACAGTGCGGTATCATGACGTCAAAAAAAAAGATTTTTGAGATTTCTTTAAGATATGAGAATACATATGTATGTATGTATATGTATATTTCGGTTAATGTCCGAGTTATTGTAGAGGTCTATGCTATTTGATTCAGCTAGACAAATATTGAAAGATGTTCATGAAATTCAAGAGTTTCTTGAGAAGTTACGCCAAACCAAATTATTTTGGTGCGGATTCAGATGTTGAAAAGCTGAGATGAACAACCCTTTTATAGGGGATTACGCGGAGGCGTTGAGATGTTTGTGTACAATACATTGTACGAAGGGCTGATCACCCTAAGTACGAGGAGTCCCTATAGTCTTCTGACTGTTAAAGTTTAAGTTGAAAGATTACTTATAACTATGGACATATGCATAGCGTTTAAATGTTTGTGCACAATACATCGTACAAAGGGCTTAACACCCTAAGTACAGGGGGTCCTTATAGTCTTATGACTGTTAAAGTTGAAGTTGAAAGATTACTTGTAACTGTGGACATAGTTCGTGGTCTTATGACCCTCAGCATGATTTGGAATCTTTTAAATTCCTGAGTTATTCATACTACTTCCCAATTATTGAACAATTGTGGAAGATTCTTGTTACTCTGCAAAATGGAAGTGAAAAAGAAAAATATTCCTTAGAAAGAAGTAAGTCGTATAATGCGACACTGAATGATGAATATGTCGAATAAGTGAGAAAAGAGATTTTGAAATCAGAAGGATATGAGTTATTAAAGAATAATGTGAAACTTTTAATAGAAAAGTTAATAATTGTATGAATTATAGAATGATCTTTGTAGAAGAAGTGGTTATAGAACCTAAGGAATGAATTAGGTAGTAATGTAAAATCTAAATTGATAGAATGAATGAATAAAAATTAATAAAAAAAATTTTGAGGACGAAATTCTTAGAAGAAAGGGTGAATGTAATATCCCGAGTGTTTATGATAATGATCCTTAGAAAAGGAAATGAATGGGTTAAAAGATATATAATACTCAGAATATAATTGAGTTCAAATGAAAGTTATGAAATGAAACCTAGAATTTGTTAGGTAATGAATGTAGTAGGAAATATAAAATCTATATTTAGATAAAATGATGAAATATTTCTCTGAGTTATTTGTTTAATTTGTGTCTTCGATTCCGGGGACAGAATCTTTGTAAGTAGGGAAGATTGTAACGAATGAGTGGTTTGAGTTGTGATTCTGAGGACAGAATCCTTGTAAGGAGGGAATGATGTAACAATCCAGATTTTTAATTAAAAATTTAAATATTTATTGAATTATATAAATATTTAATGGTTGTGTTTATCGTTGAATAAGTATTTGTTTAATTGATTTGATGTGATTTGATTATTTATTTGTTTAATAAATAATTAATGAGTTAAGGAAAGTAATTATTTTGAAATAGTAATCTAATTTAATTTAATAATTAAGCTAGAGAGTTTATAATGATTAAATAGATTATTATATTATACAGTGAATTGTTATTAGAATTAATTAAATTAAGTATGAAAACTTAATTAATTAGAAGTGTGACAAATAACTATATTATAAGTGGTTATTAAAATAAATTAAAGTAGTTTTAATTTATTTTGCCAAACAAGGCTTAAATATATTAAGTCTTTAATTTTAAAGAGTTTTGCCAAACGGAGCCTTATGGCTTTTGGATTTTTAAATTTGATTTATTAAATATAAATTAAATAAATAAAATATAAATAATATATATAATAATTTTATAACTGATAATTGATTAGGGTCAATTATTATAATGTCAGTTTTTTTAAAAAAAAGAAACGTCTGCATTAGTTTTATGTTGTGTTACGTATATTGTATTTGGTTAAGTCTGAGAAAGGAAAAAGGGAAGTGTTTAAGGAAAGAAAAGAGTCTGAAAAATTTCAGAGAGAGCATTTGACAAAGGACTGAGATTTCAAAAGTTAGTTCAGAGTAGCGATTCTCAGTGAATGATTTTTCTAAAAGCAAGTGAAGGTATGTTATATAAAACCTAAAACATATTACGGTATAATTTTATTGAATATCATTGTGTATGTTATAAAGTTTTACAAAAATTGTATAGAAATCATGTTTTTATAATTATGTATGATATTATGTGTATTTGTAACTGTAATTGTTATATTAGCACATGTATGTATATATGAGAAGTATGCTAGCATTCACAGAGAGAAAAGAATTGGTTTTACAGTGAAAACGTGTAAGAAATTGAGTTGTACAAAATCAAAGGTTATAGATACAATTGTACGCTAAATGTAAAATTGAAGTGTGATTATGTTAATTGGGTATGAATTTAGAGAATCGTACTTTAAAGTAATCAAGTTTGGGTTATTATTGATATTACAGTGTTAAACAACGTTAACAATGGAGTTTTTCTTAAAAATAGTGTTTTCAAATAATGAAGTTTTCTAAAGTAGTTATTTAATTGTCGGTAATTGTTATATGGATGATTGTTAAACGTTTATGTGTAGTTGCGATGAAGTTATGGTTGTTAATTAGTGTTAGAATTGAAGTAATAGACAAACAAATCAGTTGTTCTGTTCTTCGTGGTTGGGTTCTGCGAGTTTCGGCGCCCCAGCGTCAAAATTCACGCCCCAGCGCCAAAAATCGCGCCCCGGCGCCAAAATTCGCGCCCCAGCGCCAGAAGTTGGCGCCCCAGCACTGAAATTCACTCCCCAGTGCCAATCTCATGCCCCAGCGCCACTTGTTGGCTTAGTCCTCGCGCCCCAGCGCCACTTGTTGGCTTAGTCCTCGCGCCCCAGCGCGGGGACAGAAGTCTGACTTGGACAGATTTGACCTCCTGTAGTAAAATAGCCATAACTTCCTCATACGAACTCCGATTGAGGTGATTCAAGATGATCCAGAACGAAAACGAGTAGACCTACAACTTTCGTTCTTTACGTTTTTCAATTTGAGGTCATTAGGATGGGTCAAAATGGTCATCTTTAGGACTGTTGTGTTTTCGGAGGCAATCGGAGGGTGTCGGGCATGCACATATGCATGTGTAGTGCTCCAGACCGTAAAAGATGATGTCCTAAGTTATAAAACATGAATCTTAGTAAATATAATGATGCTTAACATTAATAAATAATGTATTACATAAGTTATAGAAGCATAGTAAGCATACACAAAAGAGGCAAATCGGGCGTGTGACGATTGAACGTCAAAACGTCGTGCCAAGTGTTAATGAACTTAAAAAGTGTTTCAATTCCATTGAAATGGATATTATAAGATATGGAATGGGTTTAATATAAAACCAATAAGTAGTCCTAGCAAGACTTAAGCACTTGAACTTCGAGTTTGACTAAGAAGAAATATAGTGAATCATAAGTCGAAAAGTTAACACAATCTAATTGACCATTGTGTATTTATTAATAGGAAAGATTATGAGATGTGGAGTAGAGTTTACATTACAATTGCTATGTGTTGTTATGTGACTAATAGTTGATGTGTATGATTATATAATTGTGTAAGGCACGTGAAGTGCAGATAACTGTAAGCTGTTAAGCTATTATTGGTAAACAACGATCAAGGCAAGTCTTTTGGTTCCTATTTTCTACGTGGACTTGATGAACTGTTTTAAATTGCATGATGTGTTATGCATGTTGAAATCATGAAATGTTAAAGTCAATATATGACTGCATTATTTTGGCTAAGTAATGAAGATTGAGTAAGGAACTCAATCTTTATAATTGTTATATGAATTAAAAGCATGTATGCCATGTTACTTTAATGAGATGTATGCCGAGCATGTTATTATGTGATATATGATGCATGAAAACTGTTAGAATTTGCTGGGCTGTCGAGCTCACTCTTGCAAATAACCACTTTTGCAGGTCAATATTTTAAGGTAAAGATACGTGCTATGTGAGTTATAGAGATCTATATTCACGAAGATTACTTATGTTTTATGAGAAATGTATTTCATATTTTGAACGTAACATGTTGTTGAAATGTAAGTTGAGTTATCCAATTTATATGGATATTTAGTTATGATATAAGACTTTGTATAGTCATTTTGTTGTAACGATTCATGATATAAGGTTGAATCAAAGAGATGTAATGTAATGGTTGCGATTCAGGGCAAGAAAGAAGGAAATGTATAAAAGTTTTAAATATTCCTCAATTGTATTAAGTTTAGCATAGAATAATGATGTACTATTTAGAGGTTGAATGTATGGTTAACGACCGAAGTCGGGATTTTAATTGTATAGATTTTGGAGTCGTTACAGTTGGTATCAAAGCTGTAGGTTATAAACCTTAGGTAGGAGTACCGTAGGCTATAACCTTAGAAAAGAGAGGTGAAGATAATGAACGAATAAGCTCAAATAGAGTTTGAACAATAAGGGATTAAAACTTGCGTGAAAAGGATTCAAAGAAGAATCTCGTAGAGTTATAAGGAATATAAATGTGGGGTTACCCAACTCCAATAATAAGGATGTAAGGTGATAATAAATAGACAATGTCCATAAAAAGAGAATGATAAAGAAGTTATGAATAGAGAGTTATGTCTAAGTTTGGTACAATTGTACTCTTTAATAGTTGATGTATGGTATCTGGGCTAAACGATTCCTTCATGGAGCGGAGGTATATACGAACTAGCAACTCGGAACCTAGTTTGTTGGTTGTTTGTGGGAAACCACTCAGCGTACCATATTGAAACTGTTAGAGACTAGATGTGTACCAAGTGTAGAAATGGACACATATGATGAGAGCTTAGAACTTGAATGAAATTTTGAGCGATGTAAATGAAGTTAGAAATTCTTAAAGGAAGAATTGTTATATAAACAAGAAGATTCAAAGAAGAATCTTAAAGAGATATAAATATAAGAAATGGGAGTTTCCTAACTCCAATAGCCAAGATAACGAATAATGTCGTAAATGATAAAAAAGAGAAAGAATGAGGATCGTAAAACAAAACGATCACGAGTTAACAAAAGAATTTTAAGAGAGATGATTATAGAATAAGGTCACGACGTGATCTGTTTAAGTTATAAAAGAAAGATGGTCTGTAATATTTGAATGATTATAGCTTAATGTTATAAAGATGGTGTACTATAAAATAGTATGAGATAACTCATGAGGAGTTATAGATGATGTGATACGAGGAATTCGTATCCAGCAAAGAGTAAGTTAAAAGAAAGATAGAGTTAGGTGGGATTTCAATTGAGAACTCATGTAATGACTGAGTTGTACAAACCTTTGTATGGGCGAGGGTTTTGTGCTTGCACTCAGTTTATCACATTGATAATCATTGGAATGTTTGTGTCGCGCTATTTGCTATATGCCTGTTGAGAAGGTGATTCTTTTCTCATGTGTATAACAGATAGGTAGGGTATAGTTAGAGAATATTATAAGGTTAAGTGCGAGTTCTTAAAACTCATACTTATGGTAGGTTCGTGACTCATAATTATATGGTATGTTTTTGAACCCCTCAGCGAATGGACGCCTATGGTCTGACTAGGATAAGTTCTTAAACTCATATGATTGTGGCAAATTCCTGAACTCATAACGTGTGGTAAGTTTGATGAACTAGGGTATAATTAAGTGTGAATGGAGTATTGAGGATGATAGGAATAGATAGACCTATTAAGCAATGGATCATTATAGAAAGTGGAGTTGATGGTGGAAGCATAGGTATTCTAAATCTACTAGCTATGCTAGACTTTCAAAATTTATTGACTTCGTGCTGATGTTTACACTTTTATTTTCTTGAAAAATATCAGATCAAATGATGGTACCAATGAGTTTTAACAACAATACTGTTATTCGTATGTCTATGCTAATTGCTTCGGCTAGACAAAAATGATTTGAAATATATCAAAATGTATTTTATATCATTAATGCATCATGTAACCTGGTGCAAAGATGATAAAAACGATGGAGTCATCAATGCAGTATTACCTAGTGTTGGATGTGATCTAAGGATCGTCAACCCACTATGGTATGATGTAGTATGATAAAATCACCAAATGACGGAATCCTCAACGGACTGTAAATACAGTGCGGTATCATGACATCAAAAAAAAAGATTTTTGAGATTTCTTTAAGATATGAGAATACATATGTATGTATGTATATGTATATTTCGGTTAATGTCCGAGTTATTGTAGAGGTCTATGCTATTTGATTCAGCTAGACAAATATTGAAAGATGTTCATGAAATTCAAGAGTTTCTTGAGAAGTTACGCCAAACCAAATTATTTTGGTGCGGATTCAGATGTTGAAAAGCTGAGATGAACAACCCTTTTATAGGGGATTACGCGGAGGCGTTGAGATGTTTGTGTACAATACATTGTACGGAGGGCTGATCACCCTAAGTACGAGGAGTCCCTATAGTCTTCTGACTGTTAAAGTTTAAGTTGAAAGATTACTTATAACTATGGACATATGCATAGCGTTTAAATGTTTGTGCACAATACATCGTACAAAGGGCTTAACACCCTAAGTACAGGGGGTCCTTATAGTCTTATGACTGTTAAAGTTGAAGTTGAAAGATTACTTGCAACTGTGGACATAGTTCGTGGTCTTATGACCCTCAGCATGATTTGGAATCTTTTAAATTCCTGAGTTATTCATACTACTTCCCAATTATTGAACAATTGTGGAAGATTCTTGTTACTCTGCAAGATGGAAGTGAAAAAGGAAAATATTCCTTAGAAAGAAGTAAGTCGTATAATGCGACACTGAATGATGAATATGTCGAATAAGTGAGAAAAGAGATTTTGAAATCAGAAGGATATGAGTTATTAAAGAATAATGTGAAACTCTTAATAGAAAAGTTAATAATTGTATGAATTATAGAATGATCTTTGTAGAAGAAGTGGTTATAGAACCTAAGGAATGAATTAGGTAGTAATGTAAAATCTAAATTGATAGAATGAATGAATAAAAATTAATAAATAAAATTTCGAGGACGAAATTCTTAGAAGAAAGGGTGAATGTAATATCCCGAGTGTTTATGATAATGATCCTTAGAAAAGAAATGAATGGGTTAAAAGATATATAATACTCAGAATATAATTGAGTTCAAATGAAAGTTATGAAATGAAACCTAGAATTTGTTAGGTAATGAATGTAGTAGGAAATATAAAAACTATATTTAGATAAAATGATGAAAGATTTCTCTGAGTTATTTGTTTAATTTGTGTCTTCGATTCCGGGGACAGAATCTTTGTAAGTAGGGAAGATTGTAACGAATGAGTGGGTTGAGTTGTGATTCTGAGGACAGAATCCTTGTAAGGAGGGAATGATGTAACAATCCAGATTTTTAATTAAAAATTTAAATATTTATTGAATTATATAAATATTTAATGGTTGTGTTTATCGTTGAATAAGTATTTGTTTAATTGATTTGATGTGATTTGATTATTTATTTGTTTAATAAATAATTAATGAGTTAAGGAAAGTAATTATTTTGAAATAGTAATCTAATTTAATTTAATAATTAAGCTAGAGAGTTTATAATGATTAAATAGATTATTATATTATACAATGAATTGTTATTAGAATTAATTAAATTAAGTATGAAAACTTAATTAATTAGAAGTGTGACAAATAACTATATTATAAGTGGTTATTAAAATAAATTAAAGTAGTTTTAATTTATTTTGCCAAACAAGGCTTAAATATATTAAGTCTTTAATTTTAAAGAGTTTTGCCAAACGGAGCCTTATGACTTTTGGATTTTTAAATTTGATTTATTAAATATAAATTAAATAAATAAAATATAAATAATATATATAATAATTTTATAACTGATAATTGATTAGGGTCAATTATTATAATGTCAGTTTTTTTTAAAAAAAGAAACGTCTGCATTAGTTTTATGTTGTGTTACGTATATTGTATTTGGTTAAGTCTGAGAAAGGAAAAAGGGAAGTGTTTAAGGAAAGAAAAGAGTCTGAAAAATTTCAGAGAGACCATTTGACAAAGGACTGAGATTTCAAAAGTTAGTTCAGAGTAGCGATTCTCAGTGAATGATTTTTCTAAAAGCAAGTGAAGGTATGTTATATAAAACCTAAAACATATTACGGTATAATTTTATTGAATATCATTGTGTATGTTATAAAGTTTTACAAAAATTGTATAGAAATCATGTTTTTATAATTATGTATGATATTATGTGTATTTGTAACTGTAATTATTATATTAGCACATGTATGTATATATGAGAAGTATGCCAGCATTCACAGAGAGAAAAGAATTGGTTTTACAGTGAAAACGTGTAAGAAATTGAGTTGTACAAAATCAAAGGTTATAGATACAATTGTACGCTAAATGTAAAATTGAAGTGTGATTATGTTAATTGGGTATGAATTTAAGAGAATCGTACTTTAAAGTAATCAAGTTTGGGTTATTATTGATATTACAGTGTTAAACAACGTTAACAATGGAGTTTTTCTTAAAAATAGTGTTTTCAAATAATGAAGTTTTCTAAAGTAGTTATTTAATTGTCGGTAATTGTTATATGGATGATTGTTAAACGTTTATGTGTAGTTGCGATGAAGTTATGGTTGTTAATTAGTGTTAGAATTGAAGTAATAGACAAACAAATCAGTTGTTCTGTTCTTCGTGGTTGGGTTCTGCGAGTTTCGGCGCCCCAGCGTCAAAATTCACGCCCCAGCGCCAAAAATCGCGCCCCGGCGCCAAAATTCGCGCCCCAGCGCCAGAAGTTGGCACCCCAGCACTGAAATTCACTCCCCAGTGCCAATCTCCTGCCCCAGCGCCACTTGTTGGCTTAGTCCTCGCGCCCCAGCGCGGGGACAGAAGTCTGACTTGGACAGATTTGACCTCCTGTAGTAAAATAGCCATAACTTCCTCATACGAACTCCGATTGAGGTGATTCAAGATGATCCAGAACGAGAACGAGTAGACCTACAACTTTCGTTCTTTACGTTTTTCAATTTGAGGTCATTAGGATGGGTCAAAATGGTCATCTTTAGGACTATTGTGTTTTCGGAGGCAATCGGAGGGTGTCGGGCATGCACATATGCATGTGTAGTGCTCCAGACCGTAAAAGATGATGTCCTAAGTTATAAAACATGAATCTTAGTAAATATAATGATGCTTAACATTAATAAATAATGTATTACATAAGTTATAGAAGCATAGTAAGCATACACAAAAGAGGCAAATCGGGCGTGTGACGATTGAACGTCAAAACGCCGTGCCAAGTGTTAATGAAATTAAAAAGTGTTTCAATTCCATTGAAATGGATATTATAAGATATGGAATGGGTTTAATATAAAACCAATAAGTAGTCCTAGCAAGACTTAAGCACTTGAACTTCGAGTTTGACTAAGAAGAAATATAGTGAATCATAAGTCGAAAAGTTAACACAATTTAATTGACCATTGTGTATTTATTAATAGGAAAGATTATGAGATGTGGAGTAGAGTTTACATTACAATTGCTATGTGTTGTTATGTGACTAATAGTTGATGTGTATGATTATATAATTGTGTAAGGCACGTGAAGTGCAGATAACTGTAAGCTGTTAAGCTATTATTGGTAAACAACGATCAAGGCAAGTCTTTTGGTTCCTATTTTCTACGTGGACTTGATGAACTGTTTTAAATTGCATGATGTGTTATGCATGTTGAAATCATGAAATGTTAAAGTCAATATATGACTGCATTATTTTGGCTAAGTAATGAAGATTGAGTAAGGAACTCAATCTTTATAATTGTTATATGAATTAAAAGCATGTATGCCATGTTACTTTAATGAGATGTATGCCGAGCATGTTATTATGTGATATATGATGCATGAAAACTGTTAGAATTTGCTGGGCTGTCGAGCTCACTCTTGCAAATAACCACTTTTGCAGGTCAATATTTTAAGGTAAAGATACGTGCTATGTGAGTTATAGAGATCTATATTCACGAAGATTACTTATGTTTTATGAGAAATGTATTTCATATTTTGAACGTAACATGTTGTTGAAATGTAAGTTGAGTTATCCAATTTATATGGATATTTAGTTATGATATAAGACTTTGTATAGTCATTTTGTTGTAACGATTCATGATATAAGGTTGAATCAAAGAGATGTAATGTAATGGTTGCGATTCAGGGCAAGAAAGAAGGAAATGTATAAAAGTTTTAAATATTCCTCAATTGTATTAAGTTTAGCATAGAATAATGATGTACTATTTAGAGGTTGAATGTATGGTTAACGACCGAAGTCGGGATTTTAATTGTATGGATTTTGGGGTCGTTACAGTTGGTATCAAAGCTGTAGGTTATAAACCTTAGGTAGGAGTACCGTAGGCTATAACCTTAGAAAAGAGAGGTGAAGATAATGAACGAATAAGCTCAAATAGAGTTTGAACAATAAGGGATTAAAACTTGCGTGAAAGGATTCAAAGAAGAATCTCGTAGAGTTATAAGGAATATAAATGTGGGGTTACCCAACTCCAATAATAAGGATGTAAGGTGATAATAAATAGACAATGTCCATAAAAAGAGAATGATAAAGAAGTTATGAATAGAGAGTTATGTCTAAGTGTGGTACAATTGTACTCTTTAATAGTTGATGTATGGTATCTGGGCTAAACGATTCCTTCATGGAGCGGAGGTATATACGAACTAGCAACTCGGAACCTAGTTTGTTGGTTGTTTGTGGGAAACCACTCAGCGTACCATATTGAAACTGTTAGAGACTAGATGTGTACCAAGTGTAGAAATGGACACATATGATGAGAGCTTAGAACTTGAATGAAATTTTGAGCGATGTAAATGAAGTTAGAAATTCTTAAAGGAAGAATTGTTATATAAACAAGAAGATTCAAAGAAGAATCTTAAAGAGATATAAATATAAGAAATGAGAGTTTCCTAACTCCAATAGCCAAGATAACGAATAATGTCGTAAATGATAAAAAAGAGAAAGAATGAGGATCGTAAAACAAAACGATCACGAGTTAACAAAAGAATTTTAAGAGAGATGATTATAGAATAAGGTCACGACGTGATCTGTTTAAGTTATAAAAGAAAGATGGTCTGTAATGTTTGAATGATTATAGCTTAATGTTATAAAGATGGTGTACTATAAAATAGTATGAGATAACTCATGAGGAGTTATAGATGATGTGATACGAGGAATTTGTATCCAGCAAAGAGCAAGTTAAAAGAAAGATAGAGTTAGGTGGGATTTCAATTGAGAACTCATGTAATGACTGAGTTGTACAAACCTTTGTATGGGCGAGGGTTTTGTGCTTGCACTCAGTTTATCACATTGATAATCATTGGAATGTTTGTGTCGCGCTATTTGCTATATGCCTGTTGAGAAGGTGATTCTTTTCTCATGTGTATAACAGATAGGTAGGGTATAGTTAGAGAATATTATAAGGTTAAGTGCGAGTTCTTAAAACTCATACTTATGGTAGGTTCGTGACTCATAATTATATGGTATGTTTTTGAACCCCTCAGCGAATGGACGCCTATGGTCTGACTAGGATAAGTTCTTAAACTCATATGATTGTGGCAAATTCCTGAACTCATAACGTGTGGTAAGTTTGATGAACTAGGGTATAATTAAGTGTGAATGGAGTATTGAGGATGATAGGAATAGATAGACCTATTAAGCAATGGATCATTATAGAAAGTGGAGTTGATGGTGGAAGCATAGGTATTCTAAATCTACTAGCTATGCTAGACTTTCAAAATTTATTGACTTCGTGCTGATGTTTACACTTTTATTTTCTTGAAAAATATCAGATCAAATGATGGTACCAATGAGTTTTAACAACAATACTGTTATTCGTATGTCTATGCTAATTGCTTCGGCTAGACAAAAATGATTTGAAATATATCAAAATGTATTTTATATCATTAATGCATCATGTAACCTGGTGCAAAGATGATAAAAACGATGGAGTCATCAATGCAGTATTACCTAGTGTTGGATGTGATCTAAGGATCGTCAACCCACTATGGTATGATGTAGTATGATAAAATCACCAAATGACGGAATCCTCAACGGACTGTAAATACAGTGCGGTATCATGACATCAAAAAAAAAGATTTTTGAGATTTCTTTAAGATATGAGAATACATATGTATGTATGTATATGTATATTTCGGTTAATGTCCGAGTTATTGTAGAGGTCTATGCTATTTGATTCAGCTAGACAAATATTGAAAGATGTTCATGAAATTCAAGAGTTTCTTGAGAAGTTACGCCAAACCAAATTATTTTGGTGCGGATTCAGATGTTGAAAAGCTGAGATGAACAACCCTTTTATAGGGGATTACGCGGAGGCGTTGAGATGTTTGTGTACAATACATTGTACGGAGGGCTGATCACCCTAAGTACGAGGAGTCCCTATAGTCTTCTGACTGTTAAAGTTTAAGTTGAAAGATTACTTATAACTATGGACATATGCATAGCGTTTAAATGTTTGTGCACAATACATCGTACAAAGGGCTTAACACCCTAAGTACAGGGGGTCCTTATAGTCTTATGACTGTTAAAGTTGAAGTTGAAAGATTACTTGCAACTGTGGACATAGTTCGTGGTCTTATGACCCTCAGCATGATTTGGAATCTTTTAAATTCCCGAGTTATTCATACTACTTCCCAAATATTGAACAATTGTGGAAGATTCTTGTTACTCTGCAAGATGGAAGTGAAAAAGGAAAATATTCCTTAGAAAGAAGTAAGTCGTATAATGCGACACCGAATGATGAATATGTCGAATAAGTGAGAAAAGAGATTTTGAAATCAGAAGGATATGAGTTATTAAAGAATAATGTGAAACTTTTAATAGAAAAGTTAATAATTGTATGAATTATAGAATGATCTTTGTAGAAGAAGTGGTTATAGAACCTAAGGAATGAATTAGGTAGTAATGTAAAATCTAAATTGATAGAATGAATGAATAAAAATTAATAAATAAAATTTCGAGGACGAAATTCTTAGAAGAAAGGGTGAATGTAATATCCCGAGTGTTTATGATAATGATCCTTAGAAAAGGAAATGAATGGGTTAAAAGATATAATACTCAGAATATAATTGAGTTCAAATGAAAGTTATGAAATGAAACCTAGAATTTGTTAGGTAATGAATGTAGTAGGAAATATAAAAACTATATTTAGATAAAATGATGAAAGATTTCTCTGAGTTATTTGTTTAATTTGTGTCTTCGATTCCGGGGACAGAATCTTTGTAAGTAGGGAAGATTGTAACGAATGAGTGGTTTGAGTTGTGATTCTGAGGACAGAATCCTTGTAAGGAGGGAATGATGTAACAATCCAGATTTTTAATTAAAAATTTAAATATTTATTGAATTATATAAATATTTAATGGTTGTGTTTATCGTTGAATAAGTATTTGTTTAATTGATTTGATGTGATTTGATTATTTATTTGTTTAATAAATAATTAATGAGTTAAGGAAAGTAATTATTTTGAAATAGTAATCTAATTTAATTTAATAATTAAGCTAGAGAGTTTATAATGATTAAATAGATTATTATATTATACAATGAATTGTTATTAGAATTAATTAAATTAAGTATGAAAACTTAATTAATTAGAAGTGTGACAAATAACTATATTATAAGTGGTTATTAAAATAAATTAAAGTAGTTTTAATTTATTTTGCCAAACAAGGCTTAAATATATTAAGTCTTTAATTTTAAAGAGTTTTGCCAAACGGAGCCTTATGACTTTTGGATTTTTAAATTTGATTTATTAAATATAAATTAAATAAATAAAATATAAATAATATATATAATAATTTTATAACTGATAATTGATTAGGGTCAATTATTATAATGTCAGTTTTTTTTAAAAAAAAGAAACGTCTGCATTAGTTTTATGTTGTGTTACGTATATTGTATTTGGTTAAGTCTGAGAAAGGAAAAAGGGAAGTGTTTAAGGAAAGAAAAGAGTCTGAAAAATTTCAGAGAGAGCATTTGACAAAGGACTGAGATTTCAAAAGTTAGTTCAGAGTAGCGATTCTCAGTGAATGATTTTTCTAAAAGCAAGTGAAGGTATGTTATATAAAACCTAAAACATATTACGGTATAATTTTATTGAATATCATTGTGTATGTTATAAAGTTTTACAAAAATTGTATAGAAATCATGTTTTTATAATTATGTATGATATTATGTGTATTTGTAACTGTAATTGTTATATTAGCACATGTATGTATATATGAGAAGTATGCTAGCATTCACAGAGAGAAAAGAATTGGTTTTACAGTGAAAACGTGTAAGAAATTGAGTTGTACAAAATCAAAGGTTATAGATACAATTGTACGCTAAATGTAAAATTGAAGTGTGATTATGTTAATTGGGTATGAATTTTAGAGAATCGTACTTTAAAGTAATCAAGTTTGGGTTATTATTGATATTACAGTGTTAAACAACGTTAACAATGGAGTTTTTCTTAAAAATAGTGTTTTCAAATAATGAAGTTTTCTAAAGTAGTTATTTAATTGTCGGTAATTGTTATATGGATGATTGTTAAACGTTTATGTGTAGTTGCGATGAAGTTATGGTTGTTAATTAGTGTTAGAATTGAAGTAATAGACAAATAAATCAGTTGTTCTGTTCTTCGTGGTTGGGTTCTGCGAGTTTCGGCGCCCCAGCGTCAAAATTCACGCCCTAGCGCCAAAAATCGCGCCCCGGCGCCAAAATTCGGGCCCCAGCGCCAGAAGTTGGCGCCCCAACGCTGAAATTCGCACCCCAGCGCCAATCTCGTGCCCCAGCGCCACTTGTTGGCTTAGTTCTCGCGCCCCAGCGCGGGGACAGAAGTCTGACTTGGACAGATTTGACCTCCTGTAGTAAAATAGCCATAACTTCCTCATACGAACTCTGATTGAGGTGATTCAAGATGATCCAGAACGAGAACGAGTAGACCTACAACTTTTGTTCTTTATGTTTTTCAATTTGAGGTCATTAGGATGGGTCAAAACGGTCATCTTTAGGACTGTTGTGTTTTCGGAGGCAATCGGAGGGTGTCGGGCATGCACATATGCATGTGTAGTGCTCCAGACCGTAAAAGATGATGTCCTAAGTTATAAAACATGAATCTTAGTAAATATAATGATGCTTAACATTAATGAATAATGTATTACATAAGTTATAGAAGCATAGTAAGCATACACAAGAGAGGCAAATCGGGCGTGTGACGATTGAACGTCGAAACGCCGTGCCAAGTGTTAATGAACTTAAAAAGTGTTTCAATTCCATTGAAATGGATATTATAAGATATGGAATGGGTTTAATATAAAACCAATAAGTAGTCCTAGCAAGACTTAAGCACTTGAACTTCGAGTTTGACTAAGAAGAAATATAGTGAATCATAAGTCGAAAAGTTAACACAATCTAATTGACCATTGTGTATTTATTAATAGGAAAGATTATGAGATGTGGAGTAGAGTTTACATTACAATTGCTATGTGTTGTTATGTGACTAATAGTTGATGTGTATGATTATATAATTGTGTAAGGCACGTGAAGTGCAGATAACTGTAAGCTGTTAAGCTATTATTGGTAAACAACGATCAAGACAAGTCTTTTGGTTCCTATTTTCTACGTGGACTTGATGAACTGTTTTAAATTGCATGATGTGTTATGCATGTTGAAATCATGAAATGTTAAAGTCAATATATGACTGCATTATTTTGGCTAAGTAATGAAGATTGAGTAAGGAACTCAATCTTTATAATTGTTATGTGAATTAAAAGCATGTATGCCATGTTACTTTAATGAGATGTATGTCGAGCATGTTATTATGTGATATATGATGCATGAAAACTGTTAGAATTTGCTGGGCTGTCGAGCTCACTCTTGCAAATAACCACTTTTGCGGGTCAATATTTTAAGGTAAAGATACGTGCTATGTGAGTTATAGAGATCTATATTCACGAAGATTACTTATGTTTTATGAGAAATGTATTTCATATTTTGAACGTAACATGTTGTTGAAATGTAAGTTGAGTTATCCAATTTATATGGATATTTTGTTATGATATAAGACTTTGTATAGTCATTTTGTTGTAACGATTCATGATATAAGGTTGAATCAAAGAGATGTAATGTAATGGTTGCGATTCAGGGCAAGAAAGAAGGAAATGTATAAAAGTTTTAAATATTCCGCAATTTTATTAAGTTTAGCATAGAATAATGATGTACTATTTAGAGGTTGAATGTATGGTTAACGGCCGAAGTAGTTTTAAATATTCCGCAATTTTATTAAGTTTAGCATAGAATAATGATGTACTATTTAGAGGTTGAATGTATGGTTAACGACCGAAGTCGGGATTTTAATTGTATGGATTTTGGGGTCGTTACAGAATCAACTTCATTAGCAGGTTCATCTCCTAACTCACAGCAACATGTGAACTAATCTTCAAACTATTAAGGAAGAACTCCTCCATGAAATGGAATGATGAGTGTCAGAATGCCTTCCTTGCAATCAAGAAACAGCTAGTCAAAGCTGCTGTGTTGGTACCACCCAGGGATGATGTTCCCCTGTTTATGAACCTGTCCGTAAGTGACAATGCTATGGGCTGCATGCTGGGGCAAAAGGACGATAGAGGCCAAGAAAGAGCTATCTATTACCTCAATAAAAGGTTCAGCAGCAGTGAACACAAGTACACTCTGATCGAAAAGACATGTTATGCTTTAGCATGGGTTTCCATGAGGTTACAGCATTACCTCCATGGTCACACAACCCATCTTATATCTCGCATGGATCCTCTCAAGTACGTGTCTAACAAACCCATGTTAAATTATCGACTGTCCAAATGGTAGTTGATCTTACAACAAATTGACATCGTATATGTGACTCAAAAGTCCATCAAAGGTCAAGGAATCGCAGATCAACTGGCCGCCGCACCTTCAGGGGATTTCAAACCCTTAGAAACATATTTCCCTGATGAAGGAGTAATGACAGTACATCAACACCATCAGTACGATACGCGTCAATCATGGAAGATGTATTTTGATGGAGCTGTTAATATGGAAGGTTCAGGAGCTGTAACAGTTCTAGTATCTGATACGGGGGAGCAGTATCCCGTCACCGTTAAATTACTGTTTGACAGCACCAATAATACGGCTGAGTATGAAGCCTGTCTCATGGGGCTAAAACTTGCCTGTTCAATGGGCATCAGATGGTTAACTGTCCTTGGAGATTCAGAGTTGGTAATCCGACAATCCACCGGAATCTATCAAACCAAGGAACTACATTTGCTGCCTTACCATCGGCAGGTTTTAAAGATGGCTTTCGAGTTCGAAGAAATCTCCTTTCTACATGTTTCTCATAATAGGAATGACTTTACGGACGCATTAGCAACTTTGGCCTCCTTGGTTCATATATCAGACAAGGAGCAATTGCCAAGCTTCACAATTTCTCTGAACAAGGCCCCAGTCTACGAGAATTATGTTGGAGAAGTATCGGATGAGCTACCTCCCATCCCACAGCCTTGGTATCAGCATATCAAGGAATATCTGCGAGATGGATCTACACCCGCTGGGGCGAGCCCGACCGAGAAAAGGCGAATCCATCAACTTGGAATGAAATTCTACCTGAGTGGAAATGTGCTCTACAAAAGAGATGCAGGATTAGGCGTCCTCCGGTGTTTAGACAAAGTTCAAGCCCAAAGGCTCATGGATGAAATCCATGGCGGAGTCTATGGCCCCCACATGAGTGGCCCCCTCTTTATCAAGAAAATCCTCAGAACGGGACATTATTGGCTATCTCTCAAAGCTGATTGCCATGACCACGTCAAAAGATGCTATTAGTGCCAAATTCATGGAAATGCTATACACGCCCCTCTACGGGAACTCCGCAATATGAGTTCACTTTGGCCCTTCTCAATGTGGGGAATGGACGTTATCGGGCCCATTGAACCTAAAGCCAGTAATGGACATTGGTTTATATTCACCATGATCGACTACTTCACCAAGTGGGTAGAGGTAGCCTCCTTCCCTAGGGTCACTAAAGAAGTCATCATTGCTTTCATCAGAAACAATGTTGTTTGTCGTTATGGGCAACCAGAGGTGATTGTGTCAGACAATGCCAAAAACCTCAACAATAAGATGATGGAGGAATTGTGCAGTAAATTCCACATTAAACATCTCAACTCAGTAATCTATCGTCCAAAGATGAACGGTGATGTTGAAACGGCTAACAAAAACATCAAGAAGATTATGCAAAAGATGTCCGCCAACCACAAAGATTGGCCTGATGTATTGCCTCTGACTCTGTTAGCCTACAGAACATCCATGCGTACTTCAACTAGGGCAACCCCCCACGCACTAACCTATGGGATGGAAGCAGTGCTCCCCATAGAAGTTGAGATGGAATCTCTCAGAGTGTTGATAGACGCTCGGCTAGACAAAGATCAATGGGTACAAGACAGGTATCACCAATTGTCTCTAATAGACGAAAGACGAACCACAACTATCTTCCATGGTCAGTTATATCAGCAAAGGATCGCCCGATCCTACAACAAAAAAAGTCCGGCTACGGTAATTTAAACAATATGACTTGGTTTTAAAGAAAATCCTGGACCACCAAGATCAATCTAAGGGAATATTAGCTCCTAACTGGGAAGGCCCGTTTATTGTCAAAGAAGTATTGACGGGAGGCGCTCTCAGATTGCAAGAAATGGACGGTGATGAATTTCCACAACTCATCAACTCAGACGCCGTGAAACGGTACTATGTCTGAAGTAACTCGCAAACACCCTGGCGCCAAACCATCAGATCACCAATCATTCCGGTTTTTTAACCCTTTACCACATACAACTTTTCTGCACTTTGCCCCTCAGGGAAACATATTTTTCAAGCTAGCAGCCTGGCTTTCCTTTGCGCTCATATAACTTAGGTCATCCCACCGTGGATCGAACCTCTTACGTTTAGAGTTTGGCTACCCATACCTGGTATCAAACTTTTCCCCTACAGTTTATCCTCAACTTAGGATTAAACTTTCTCATCCCTGCACTCTAACCTGCACATGGGATTACGCTTTCTCTTCTCGCCCTGAGGGGCGAACTACGTCGACCTGATCTCCTCTTCAGTAGGAGTACGTAGGCAACCATTTCATATGGCCTGGTCGCAATAAAACAAAAACAACAAAAATATTTCTACCCTTCTCTCCTCACAAAAAACAACAAAAATATTCCTACACCATTTCTGCCACATACAGCGTTGAACCTCTTACACCAGGTTCAAACTATGCAGACCTGATCTCCTCTTCAATAGGAGTATGTAGGCAGCCATTCATGGTGCGGTCTCACCCCCTACGAAAACACAAACCCTTGTCAGTTTGTACTGGGATCAAACATCAATCCACTACGTTTCAGTCGGCTTCAGACCAAAGGGATGGAATTACCCAACCTCTCCTCCCAAATAGGAGATTCGGCGACCATCTAAGCTGCGGTCATACCTTGAAGAATAACGCCAATCCATAAAAGATGGAATTAACTAAGCTTCTCCTGAATAGAAGTACTGGCGACCATCTGTGGTGCGGTCAATCTCAGAGAGGAAAGCCACACTCCTCTCCACATTTCCATTCAAAAACCAGTCCCAAGACACCAAAAGATGGTAGGGATACACAGATCAACAAGCCCTGAAGCAGCAGGCAAAATATCAAACAAATAGTAAGGTGTATCTAAAAGGGAAGTGATCCAGAAATATATTTCCCTGTCATATATAATGCTGTTTGATATACATGATGTAAATTATACATGACAAAATGGCTAAGCTAGTCTGTGCAGGTAAGTACAAGCTAATCTATGAGTCAGGATACACGCGAGCTAGAAAGCCCAACATAGCATCCCTCTCAGAAGAAGGAGGTAAAGCTGTGGTCTCCTGTATGAGAGTATCCACACGACCCAATAGATCAGAAGCCGTCTGCGTGATGACCATATGCTCATCAATATATGCGCTCATCTCTGCGATTATGTCAGTGGTAAGGGACCTCGCTTCAGTACTGTCTGTGACTGCTACATCCCGGGTAGATATGGAACTATCCCACTCAACTATCACTGCATCTCTGGCTAATCTGGCCTCATCCCGCTCAATAATAGCGGCATCCCTGCGAGCTAAGGCCTCATCTCTCTCCAACAGTGCGGCCTCCCTCACATCCAGAGCAGTCGACATCATAGATCGAACCTGATCTCTCTCAAAGGTCTTCAGCTGAAGACTCTGCTCTAAGTACTGTGCCGAGTGCTGAATCACAACAGTGCTGGGACTAGGAGAATCGGAAAGAAATGCCGGCAACCCAGCAGCGAGCACCTCCTCGAAGTGGGTATCAATGTCCTCCACAGGCTCCACACCCTCTGCGTCGCTATCCGGTACTATAGATACTGCTGCAGCCGATAAAACCTCCATCTCCATCCAGGCGGAATACTCTGAGGAATAACCTGGACTACTCACTGAAAAAGCAGCTCCCTCACGATGGTCCAAACAAGCGTATCCACAAGATCGGTCCTCGGCTAAGAGGTATCTGGCAGCTGAACGGTGACCTGTCGCCCTTGTGAAAGGATGAAAATCCTGAAACTGGTCGAACTGCGACATCACGGCCAATGGGTGATAAGTAGTCACACCCCTCAAGCCGGCCAGAGGGAGGAAATCCATGCCCGGAGCATGAGTAATAAAGCTGTATGGTGAGCTAATCCTCGAGCACAACAATATGCTAAATGGGTCTCTGATGTCTGCCAACAATGCGGACCAGGACTGAGCATCTATACACTCCAATGGCTGAAAGGAGTATAACTTGGACACATCGTGGGTAAACCAATATCCATGTCGTCTAAGGGTATCAATCGGTCTCAAGTGTGACATGAACCATACATACAGAAGGACTGAGCTCCCAGTAAACACTCCTGATGGATAAGTACTGCAGTAGGATGCTGACCGCAGAGTCTTTGCCAAGATCATAGGCACAATGGTATAACCCTCCCTGAGAGCTCTCACGGTCATGATAACGCCTATATCTATCTCATCCATATACTGCGGCATGTACACATATGATAGTACACATAACATCAGTACGTCAACTCTGGCTAGACGCCAATGATCCTCCCGTGCGGTGAAATCCCCGGAATGTCGTGAGTAACTATCCTCTGAGCCAAATTTGTCATACAGAAAACGCTGAGAGATCACATGGCCAGATGTCAGCTCATCCTGCACTACTCTGCGCCTCAATCCTGTGAGAGTCATGAATCATCTACTCATGTCTCCCAGAGTCATATGCATGCAAGGTCTGTCCAAGGGCAGCATCGTCAAACGTGCATACTCCTCCAGAGTAGGAGTTAACTCATGGGTGCTAAAGTGGAGTACCTGCCTGTCAGGTCGCCAATGCTCTAGCATCCCATATACAAATCCTGTAGGAACCTGAAATGCCAAAAGAGTCATGGTATGCTGCAGTAATATATCTACGGTCATCCTGTCTGGTGGTGACATACTATCATACCACGATCGCATACCCGATGCCACCACTAACGGTGGGGTATGATCTATACGGCTAACTGTCGAAGAAGACATCTGTGAGGGCCGTGTCATAAGATCATCCAGGGGTCAATGTCGAATATCTCTGGACATACATACATATGCATAACATGATACATGCATAACAGATAATGGATGACAATATGATATAGAGAATGGAAAAGACTGTGCATACATTCCTATGTATATCGTCATCTAATACATCAGCTCTATACAGCTACAAATACAGGGAAATGGGGCACATACGCCCTACTACTAACAGAGGCCTATCAAAAGATATAGCAAGAATTGGGAACAACCACCCAATATCTAACAGAAGCCTATCAAAAGATATAACGAGAATACATCAGAAGAAGACACTAGTGTCGATATCCACATCATCAATCCTGTCCACCTGATGTAACTCCTCCTAGGTCACTGGATCTCTATCAACAGGGATGTCAGGCCTATAAAGAGGAGGATCTGCGCCGGCAAAACCAAATGGGTCGTCCGAGGGGCCAGCGCCTGAGCTGGAAGGAACAAATGACTCCGCCTTTGATGGATCTCTGCCCAAGTGCCGAATAAATATATGTTCTTGGTCCAACTGACGGGTCAGGCTATCAATTTGGGTCACATGAGTCGAATCTCAGACACAAGCTATCCAATCCGTCATCATCAAGGATCCAGGAACCATGTCCCCCATAAACTATGTGGCGCGAGACTGGGCTCCAATAGTACGAGGAAGCCACCAATGCTGAAATATCTCCTGAGTATATGGACCCTCTGATAATGCAAATCCGTCAACACCCAACAACGGGATATCAATGGCGGGTGACTGCGATACAGGCCAGTGACGCCTGATAGGAGGTAAGATCGGTATATGAATCTCTCCTGTGGTGCTCCTGATAGCACGCTCTCCTAGATTGAGCACCCAACCGCTATCTATTAAGAGTGGAACTCTCCTGGTGGAAATCAAATACTCGACCCCAGTCAGGTATCCATCCTCACAACCCACTGTCGTGTGTTCCCCAGAATAGGGAAGCCAGGTGATGGTGTCGGCCGTCAGCAACTCCAACTGCATACGACAATGAGTGAATCCCTCCACTACAGGGACCTCGGGCAGAATCGAATGATGCCATCTTCGTCCTCGTGGATAGGTATCTAAACCTAACACACTCACGGGACACAAACAGGAAAGCCTCTCATAGGCCCAAAACTGCCAACACAATGGCAAGACATCTGCTATCAGTAAACACTCTTAACCTATAAATGGGAAAAGACAAGAGAAATACTCACTAGCAGAAACGGGTAAAATCCTAGCCAAGCCTTGGTCAAACCCTGTTAGCGCATACGCATGCCCCGGAGGAAATAGGTAAAGGTATAGGAGCCCCAATCGTACTCTCCAATATAGTCCACGTCACGCGTAGCGCTGACCAAAGCAAAAGATACCGTGGAATAGTTATCTGCTATGAAGCAGCCTCGAATGATCATCAGGAACAATCGCCGCAGAACACGATCCCTGATCCTGACATCATCAGGCATAGGCTCACTCAATAGCCCACTCACAGCATCCACGCTCAAAGGACCTGAACGGATGGTCCTGCCATTAAGCGCTGCCGCTGGAACTCCTAACAAGGATCTGACGGCAGTAGGGGTAATATTCGCCATGCAAGGCACTGGCTTCCCTCCAAACTCCACGCCGGTGATAAATTGCCAATCCATCGGCGTCATCATCACCTCACAATCCAGCAGGTGGAGTGACTGAGTCTGGTGAAACCACCGCTCAAACAATACCTTGAGGTAACCCCAGGGACAATGACGAAGAAGGATGGATAAGAATGCCCCAAATCCCCACTCATGCACTACTACTCTATAATCAGGATGAAGCGCCTGGTACATGGAGTGGATGCTAAACCAGTTCCCTTGAGGCTGTGTAAAACGTGGAACCTGTATGAAATGTAAATCTACGTCAGAACCCTTTAATCCTCATCAATAGGAAAGAAGGAAAAGCAAAGTCTAACGCCATACCTCGTTAGCATGTAAGTACATCGATGAATGTTTGCCCAAATCACCCAGTAACTCTGGGTTCGCCACCTGAATGCTCGGAAGCTCCCTACGAGGGACAGATACAGTAGGAGCAGGGTCCTCAATATCCACCTCCTTGTCCTCAACGTCCGGAACATCTGTCTGGACAGGACAGATCACAGCCTCCACCAACCGACGAGGCTGTCTGACAGAACGGGGACGAGGCACTTTAGAAGCCCTCCGCCGTACGCCAGAAGCGGTCCTATAGGAACTGCTCGGCTGATCCGGATCCATAATATCTGGACAACAAGTCTCCAAATCACCTCAAAAAGGGTGTGGTATTTCCTTACCTGGAGCTTTCTCTAATGCATTTATGATTATATGCATGCATGCATTTACTTTAACAAACAATAAAGTTAAAATGCATGACTACCCAATGCCTACCTTTTGAAATTTTTTGCCATAGTCCCCTTTGAAAATAGGACTATCCACATACACTCAGGCATGTTTAGGTGGCTATTCAGTAGCACACATGCCCCAAAGTCATATACACAATATATGCATTAAAAATTAAAAGCATCATGCATAAGGCCAATCTCAATGCTAGGAGTACTTTGCCTTTCTACCTTTTGCTCATTGGACCTCAAATAGGACAAAAAATAGCAGAAAAAGGTGCCAATTTGACTGTCTCAAAAGTTAAATTTTTTTACATCATTATGTTTAGCATGGTTTAATACTAACATTTACTATGTTGAATATCTTTTATCAAGTCATTTGTGCATACATAACCACTACTATGTGTTTAGATGCATTTCATGCGATAACTCACAATCTAAGGGACAGAAACTAGAGAAAATACAGGCATACGTTACCAGGATAGTGTGGAACACTTGCACGGTGACAAAATTTGCAGAAAGTAGCCCGAACTCAGCAGATCTGAAGATGGCTCGCGGTTTTCTCTTAGTGAAACAAGTTAAAAGTGACTTGTGAATGCTACTGGCTGATGGAAATGTGATCCATGCCTGGCCGCAGGCCTATCTGCGGCTGCAGCAGGTACACCTGCGGCACCCCAATGAAGGTCCCATCCCTCTGGCTCGGTCCAGTTCGAGTTGCAAAGGAGGTCTTACGAATTAAAAAGGTCAAATCGAGAATAAAAACAACACGCAATTGAGCAAAATTGCATACAATCTTGGTCTTCTCTGATGAGACTTTGAATCGGTACATCATGCATTGGTATTCGCCCACACACAGGGTACACTATACCAGTAATCTCAAATGATCTCAGTCAAGCTCGGCAATACCGTACGCAAGTCTAATGCCGCTTTCACAGGATCATCGTCCTTGTCAACCTAGATCCCCGACGTGGGTTACAACGTGTGTCCCCGACGGGGGTTACAACGTGTGTCCCCGACGGGGGTTACAACGTGAGTCCCCAACGGGGGTTACAACATAGATCCCCGGCGGGGGTTACAACGTGTGTTCATCTGTTGACACACAAGTCAACGAAGGTCAAGCAGCCTTGACATTATCTCAGCCGATGGTAAGTAAACCCATCAGAGCATACACAGTTGTTCGATCAATGCATACGTCCCCAGTAGATCTCCCGAGGGGTTTGCAACGTGAATTCACGGCAGGGGATTACCACGTACATTCAAGCCGTTGACACATATATCAACGAAGGTCAAGCAGCCTTGACATCATTCTAGCCGATAGAGGGTTAAACCCATCAGAGCTCTGGAGCTATTCGGGGTTCTTACCACCCGATTACCCATATTCCCCGGTGGGGGGTCACAACGCAATGTTCTGTTGATCTACACGACATCGAAAGTCAAGCAACCTTAACAGTATATCCCACAGGATTTTTCAGTCGTTGATTCATATATCGGTGAAATACACGTCAACGAAGGTCAGGCATCCCTGACAGCATTTGCTATTGGCAGGAACTCTAACAGAACCCTGACATGTCCTGACGATACAAAGCAGGAGATTGTCATCAAGGAGGATGAATGATGGAATATGTTATACACATCCTCAAACAGATCAAGCTTTTTCCCCTCGGATCTCTTACCCATAAGAGGTACCTCTGTAGGTTCCAGTTCTTATCCAGGAATTTGATGATAACTCCAACATCAACATCCTAACAGACTCAGATTATACATCAAATCTGGTCATCATTGCCAATCCCCGGTTGAAGCAACAGGGAGCCAACAATTATCCTCAGCGTGTTGGGCTACAACCCCGTACACATGCATCATACATCTACATCATGTTGCTATCCATAGTACCCTGCTCGTCTTATTACGTTTCAAGTGTCTAGGATTCTTTATCCTACCCATGCATCGCCATCCATGAGTATAATAAAGAGGGGCACATGTAGACACACGAAATTTTTTGTACTACTGACACTAACATTGCAGGAAGACAGATTCGTCTTTTATGAGAGAACTCTGAAAGACAATCCACAACCATACCGGATACTACCGGAGGATCAGCATCAACCCCATATCGCAATTTGGGAGTAATCGTTCCAATCTTGGAGAACCCCGAGGAATGTAGATCAATACCGGAACACACACCGGAGAAGACCGATTAATCTCGGAGATAACCCCGAGGTATCCAGTCTCAGCCCTAAACATGGGAATAGCCTCCAACCTTGGTGATAGCCCCAAGGAAAGCAATTTCGGCATTAACCCCGGAAATACTTGTTACAAGTGCAACCAGCTTCAATCTCGGTGCTCACAATGAGATACATTGTATCAGCCCGACGATGACATTGGGAAGACATACACACCTCAAAGATGACAATGAGGACTTTCAACCAATTACAGCAGTCCAATCCCAGCGAAGCATAGCAACGTCTGATGTACCAACCCAACCCGGCAATAACACCGGTAAGGGGCATCATCGTCATTTGACCAACACGATGCCACGCCAAGTCGTCTCAACACATCTACGCAACAATGGCCCACAAAGCTAACCAATCCCGAGTTGCTATTGTGCGGGGTAACGGATGAAAGTTGAAGCTTGAAGACTGGAGGGCACCGTCCCATCTTCAAAGACTTCGTACAAACTCTAATCCCATGCCATCATACAAACTCTCGACAACGGCGATCCGAAATAGGTCCTGTATACCTCAAACGGATGCCCAGATTGCACTTCAGAAAAAAATCGAGTGGACATGACCCGACCAAACCGGGCTGACCCGACCCGCCTCTGGTACACCTGCGGCTGAGCCGCAGGTACACATGCGGCACCTTTTGCCTATAAATAAGAGGCTTGGGGTGCTGATTTTTAAGAGAAACAAAGACGGGGAAACCCTGCAGAATTCACTCTACACTTGTCATACAATGTATTTTCCCATTTTAAACACATGTGAGCTCATATACAGCCTTCTTTTGTACCTACAAAAGCCAGTGTTTACCCACTCTAAAGATATAGAAGCCTTTTCTAGCAGTCAGCTGTAAGCTTTCTCACACACTTTAGAGTCTTTCTCTTCATCTTTGCACACACCCTTCTACACGTTGAGAGTCGTGTTGCTTGCTTTTGCCCGGACTTCGGTTCGTGGTTTCATTTCAGTATATATATATATATATATATATATATATATATATATATATATATATATATATATATATTAAAGCA
The DNA here is from genome assembly GCA_016801055.1 of Panax notoginseng. NCBI lineage: Eukaryota > Viridiplantae > Streptophyta > Magnoliopsida > Apiales > Araliaceae > Panax > Panax notoginseng. Next base: position 31,852,509 of record CM029015.1, on the reverse strand, counting down.
ATAAACGCTCCAGACTGAAATCTAGGCTCAACCGAGGCATAACTCGGTAATGTTAGTCAATATATATGTAAATATAGATATAAGATATATATATATATATATATATATATATATATATATATATATATATATGTATATATATATTAACTGTGTGTCGGACTTTGTTCGATGAGCCTAAACTTCTGTCTAGTGCATTTATTGCTTTACTATATATATATATACTTATATATATTAACTGTGTGTCGGACTTTGTTCGATGAGCCTAAACTTCGGTTTGGTGCGTTTAATTGTTTTCATATATATATATATATATATATATATATATATATATATATATATATATATATATATACGTTTTGTCCCTCCTGGAGTTTCTTCCGTGGCGGTTGATGGCTTTTAACAACTTTCTTTACATTTCTGATCCCCCATGGAGTTTCTTCGTGGTTGGTGATCATGTCTGTATATATATATATATATATATATATATATATATTTACGGCTTTTATATATATATACCTGCTTACTGCTTTCATACAAATTGTGGTATCATGTGAGCCTAGGAATCATGTGATCACAGATTCATCCCATTGGATCTAGATTCGGTTCCCGTGACGAACATTTTCAACTGTAAGCAGCTTGTAAATTATTCTGCGGTGTCTGAATTTCCTCAGATGGTTTTCATACCCACGAGGAAGTCGGTATTATTTTGTACATTATTTTCGTAAGGATGCTTCGCAGTCGTCAAATAAAATCAACCAAGCCAAACATTTAATAAAATGGGAGTGCAAAAGGCCTCAATTACTATTGAGTGACAGGGTTTGAAAAAACCTCCTTTATAAAACATCATTGCCATATCTTGCTAAAATTGAATTTTAACATAAATTCAAACCTTGCGTATATAGGTGTGAATGAGGCCTCGTACTACTTTCAAATAACAGCACATTGACTCACATACACACACACACACATTCAGATAATAGTTTCTTGAAAAGAGGCGGTCACCGTGGTAACACGGATGTCGGGGGGTGCCTAACACCTTCCCCCCGCATAACCAAGTCCCCGGACCCTAAATGAATCTCGGTTTCACCGACCCGTATAGCAGTGTCACATCACTGGGTCAATGTGCAAACCTTTTCTTGGTTGTGTTGGTACAACCATTTAAAAAACCAACTGGCGACTCTTAACAGTCCATCGTCGACATTATACATGTCGGACCTTTTTCACTTGTTTTTTCAAACAAATCTCACCTAAAATGAGAACACCAAAGAACAAGTAACGGAAAGGGAAATCTAAAAATCCCGACTTCGACAATATATATATATATATATATATATATATATATATATATATATATATATATATATATATTTCATCCCGCCTGTAGTTTACTTTGTGGCTGACCATTTTTACTACTTTCTGGTCATTTCGTCATGCCTGGAGTTTCCTCCGTGGCAATTGATCGCTTTTACAGCTTTATTTACATTTCTGGTCCCCTATGGAAGTGCTTCGTGGAGGTTGATCATTTCATATATATATATATATATATATATATATATATATATATATATATATATATATATTTACATTTTCGATTCCCCGTGGTGGTTGATCATGTCTGTATATATATATATATTTACAGCTTTTATATATATAACTGCTTACTGCGTTCATATCAATTGCCGCATCATATGAGCCTAGGAATCATGTGATCACAGATTTAGTCCATTGAATCTATATTCGGTTCCCGTGATGGACATTTTCAGCTGTAAGCAACTTGTAAATTATTCATGGTGTTTGGATATCCTCAAATGGTTTTTATACTCACAAGGAGTTCGGCACTGTTTTGTACATTATTTTCTCGAAGATGCTTCGCATCTCGAAAATAAAAATAATCAAGCCGAACATTTAATAAAATAGAAGTATCAAAGGTCTCAATTACTATTGAGCACATGGTTTGAAAAAAACTTCTTTTTACAAAATATCACTACTATATCTTGTTTAAAATTGAATTTTTACACAAATTCAAACCCTTGTATACAGGTGCGAACAAGGCATAACACTACTTCCAAATAACAACACATTGACCACACACACACACACACATTCATATAACAGTTTCTTGAAAAGTGGCGGTCATCGTGACAACACGGATGTCGGGGGGTGCCTAACACCTTCCCTCCGCATAAGCAAGTCCTCGAACCCTAATGAATCTCGGTTTCATAGACCCATTTAGCAGTGTCACATTAGTGGGTCAATGTGAAAACCTTTTCTCGGTTCTATTGGTATAACCAGTTAAAAACCCAAACTGGCGACTCTTAACAGTCCATCGTCGACATTACACATGTCGGACCTTTTTTGACTTGTTTTTTCAAACAAATCTCGCCTAAAATGAGAACACAAAAGAACAAGACTAGAAAAGGGACAAGTAAAAATCCCGACGTCGACAGGTGGCGACTTTGTTGAGGATAACATTAAGAGGACTTAAGCCATTATTACAAGCTTTTCAAAACTTTTATATGCTTGTGTGTGGATGTTGTATTTACATTTATGATGAATGTGTACGAATGCATTTCTTTTTACTGCACTGCAATAAATCTATCTGTGATTTTAGTGCTTCGCACATGTCATCATTTTCAGAAACGGTGAGACACGTTGTATGTGAATGTATGATGTGTGGTTCCTCCACCAGGAGGCTATCCTATCGGTGTTTGATTACTGGACTCGTATGAAGACTAATTCCAACGAGGCCCATGAAAGGCACCACCCAAATTCGCTCCAGTTGAAAGGCCGGATTAACTTCCCGTTGAGTAAATTGCAATGATTTAGGAACCTTCATGCCAAAAAAGCCGCGAGAGAAACCTAAGATAGGTCAGCCTCTGATAAACCAAACGTAGAGGAAAGTCTCTTCATGCTCTCTCATTTCAAATTACTCATAAAGTAAATTACATTCCATATTCATCTCCATGTAATGAGAAATATGAAGAAAATATGCATATTTAAATTAACATGATATCCTGTATTACAAACAGCTAACATCCATTTTGTAGGATAATCCTCAAACGGATACATCACATACCATGTAAACATTTATACAATCCCTAATAACTAAACTATGTAAGTTTTGTCGCAGGGAAGCATTCGGACCTATTACCCGGTCAAAGTCCAAAAAGGCCACGAGCCTACAGCCAATCAAGTATTCATCTGACCATTCTAATCCAGTTTCTCGTGAAGAATTTGACGGATTAAGTAAACAAATTACAGATTTGGTTGTTCTGCTTAAAGAACTACATCAGTCTACTCAAGGTACGAAGATACCTATACATGCTAAATCCTCTACACAAGGAGGAACCCAAGGTTCTGATAAAGCTATTACAGTACCTACGCTCCAGTTGGATACAACCAACAAACTTCATGATGCCACCCATCTCAAAGAAGATTCAGATACCGGTGACATCAAGAAAAATGTCCTTCAAATGGAAGAAACCCTTCGTTCTATCAAATAAATTGGAGTACACGGGAGTGCCTCCTATGCTGACCTTTGTATATTCCCTGGTGCTCATTATCCAGAGAAGTTCAAAACTCCTGATTTTGAAAAATATGATGGGTTAGGAGATCCTTACACACATTTGAAGGTGTTCATTGGAGAACTTGGATCTTATGCAGAAGACGAAAAGCTCAGAATGCAGCTGTTCCAAAAGAGTCTGACTGAAGAAGCCCATTCATGGTATACTAGATTAGACAACTCAAAGAGCCATAGCTGGGAAGAGCTAGCTCATGCCTTCCTTACACAATACAGCTTCCAGTCTCAGATGGCTCCTGACCGGTATCAGATTACCAAGGTTAATAAACAGTCTAATGAGTCTTTAAGAGAGTATGCTTAAAGGTGGAGGCGCCTTGCTACTCAAGTGATTCCTACTACGACAGAGTCATAAATGGTTATGACCTTTATGGACATACAAAAAGCTCCTTTGTATGAGAGAGTTTTAGCTGGCATTGGTAAACCATTTTCTGAAGTGATTAAACATGAAGAGATGGCTAAGATGGGATTGAAGTCAAGAAAGATTCAAGACCTAACCGCTCTTAAAGTTGTTGCTGAGCACATCCAATCTGGAACTTATGGAAACAACCCTCGGAGGGTCCATAAAAAGAAAGAGGATGATATTTTCTTGATGCTCCAAGGTTAAATGGGCAATTAGAATATGCCTATTCAGAGGAGAAATTACACTCCCTTTCAAGCACAGTGTTCAAACCCTCCATTGACTAAAGGTGGAGAAACCAAACGCCCTCGAGTGTTCACACCCCTAGGAGACTCACTCGAGAATAATTTCAATCTTTTGACCACTCAAAAGAAAATTACGTACCTTCTTCCACCAGCCAACCCCAATAAAAGGGGTTTCAATGCTGCTCAGAAATGTGCTTATCATGTCGGGGCACCTGGACATGATACTCAAGATTGTTGGGCCTTGAAACACACGATTCAAGATTTAATAGACAACGGTGAGATCGTGGTCACCAAACTAGATTAACCTCACGTACAAGATAACCCTCTTCCTCCACACAAAGAAGAAGAGGTCAACGTGATTAATTAGGGCAGTGGACAAAGTTCCAATTTTAACTGTGAATCATCTCAGATCATCAAAGACGGTGTTGACAAATGGGATTATGCAAAGTTCCAGTTTACAGTGGAATGAAAGATGAAAACTCTTTGTAAACAGATTGAGCAATTGGCAGAACTGGTGACCTATCAGCCTCAAGTCATACACCAATTAATTACCCAAGAGCATGCTAGTCTCCTTCCCTTGGTTATGAATACTCCATCATCACCTTCAAAATTTGACACATTGGAGGATAAAGTAACAAAGAGAGCAACTGCCAAGGCCCGTCGGGATTTTACCAATAAAATGGAATTTACATACCTAGGCCAACCTATGGAGGAGATACTTTAAATGCTAATCAAAGAAGGAAGAATTACATCCATTTTACCTCCAGTTAATCCCCGGTCAGGACAGTTCAATCCTGATGGAGTATGTCAGTATCACTTCCGTTTTGGCGGTCACAACACGGAAGAATGTTGGGCAGTCCGCCACCTTATTCAGAATCTAATTGATAGCGGTGTCCTGCGACTGACAGATAATGATACAATGCTATTTGAGAGTGAAAATACTTGTCCTACTAAATGGAAGAAACTGGTAGCAGTTATATCCTCTGATGCTGATGGGACTGTTGGTCCATTCACAATTTAACTCAAAGGAGTTAAGAATCCTTTGAAAGTGGTTGCGCCAGAGCCAATCACCTTGCCATTTAGACAACAATATCGTGTTATCAACTTACAAAAAGTCCTCTAGAATTATGGAGAAGCTGAAGGATCTACCTCTCATACAACTGCTACATTGTCGAAGGTAAATCCACTGTGTCTTCCCCAAAGGGTGATTAAGCCAGTCATCAAATCAAAGGGAAAAATTTCTATGGAGAAGATTGAAAAATTCTTCCGTGCTATGGGTCATAATGAAGCCAAGGTGGTTTTAAGCTTATGAGAAGCTCCACAACAAAATTCAATATTGGACTTGGTTTTAACTTCTGAGGATCACCGAAAAATTCTACTGAAGGTTTTGTAAGAAGCCTCTTTGCCAAAATCAGTGGATGTGGAAAAATTTTAACATCTGGTTGATCACATTTTCGACAACATTATGATATCTTTCACTGTTGATGACATACCGCATGAAGGGACCGGTCCTTGCAAGCCGTTACACATTACGATTTTATCCTCCGGATACATGTTAGCTGGAGTCTTGGTAGATGGAGGTTCATCTCTAAACATCTGTCCTTGTGCTGCGTTGCTGAAGATGAATATCAATCTCAAGCGGATCCGAAGTAGCCATACGATTATCAAAGCTTTTGATGGATCCCACCGGAATTCAGTCGGAGAGATTGAGCTGCCAATTGAGATTGGTCCCCATACATTCTGTGTATCTTTTCACGTTCTCAAAATAGATACAGGAGTCAACCTGCTTCTGGGGGAACCATGGATTCACATGGTCGGGGTAGTCCCTTCCACGTTTCATCAACAACTTAAATACATTATCAACAATAGCCTAATCACAGTCAACGCTAAACCGGAATGTCCTCAACAGGGTGACATGCCACTCATCAGTTTCAATTTTGATGTTGAGCTGGTCAGTTTTCATGCTTTGGAGGTAAGCAACACTCAATACCATTCCATTGGGATGCCATTTCCCGTACCCAAGATTTCTACCGAAGTGATGGCAGCTACTCAAAAAATGATGTCATTGGGTCACCAGCCAGGACAAGGGCTGGGTAAAAGCCATCAGGGTATTAAGCACCCGATTCAAGTGTCCAATCAAACTGGGACAGCCAGACTTGGCTATTCTGCTAGTTTCAATTACAGGAATCCACGTAAGCAAAAGCAAATGCCTTTAACTTCCACCACACGATAATTATCTCCTCCTGTAAATCCAGACTTCGCACAACCTCCGGTAAAGGTGCCACCCATTGTAATGGCTATATTATTTCCCAAACCGATACTAGTAAAGGAGAAGGAAGCCTTTATTCCAGATCCCAAGGTGGAAGAAGAGGAATGAAGAATTAAACAAGACATCGTCCGAATGATGTCAAGCATACGCATCATTGTTCATGATGAACTTACAAATAGATATACCCCAAACAATGATTGCCTAGACGTAATGGTCATCATTCGGGAGAAGGAGGACGATGACAACCCCTCCATCACTGCGGTCCACCAGAACTTTGCCCTTGTCAATTGGAGCAGCACTCATTACATTGGTCGACAAGGGAAAAACGGGCAGGACTTCTTTCTGCCCTGTAGATATCATAACTGCTTACTTTTCTATATAGTATTAGCAGTTATTTTGTCTGTACATGCTAACACGTTGTATGATTAAATAATTTCATATATATTAAGTGAAAGCATATTTTGTTTCAGGACTTTGAACTTAGGTGTGCCTGTACTTGCTGATAAGATGCCTCTTCTCCACAAGGATTGTAACTTTCATGAAAAGTTGGACCGAGACTTGATGGAAATACAAGAGGACATTGAGGTGCCTCTGGAGATCAAAGAATGGGTCGAAGACAAACCTAAACCCAACCTTGATCAAACCACCTCCTTCAATCTCGAAACCTACTAATCCGATTCATACCTTACCCCAAACCAAAGGAATGACATGGTTACACTACTAATCCAATTTTAGGATGTGTTTGTATGGTCTCATGAAGACATGGTGTGTTTTTCCACTGACATTGTCCTTCGTCGCTTTCCCATTAAAGAGGGATTCAAGCCAGTAAAGCAGAAGCTTAGGCGAATTAAACCTGAATGGAGTTAAAAGGTAAAAGAAGAAATTGCGAAACAATTTCAAGCTAGTATTATCATGGTGTCCACATATCCCGAATGGATATCCAACATCGTTCCTATACCTAAGCCTGGAGGAAAGGTGCGAGTTTGCGTGGATTATCAGGATCTGAATAAAGCTTTCCTTAAAGATAGATTTCCCGTGCCATTTATCCACATTCTCATTGACAATACTACTCAATACGGCATGTACTCCTTCGCTGATTGCTTTGCGTGGTACCATCAAATCATGGTTGCTGAAGAGGATCGTGAGAAAACTATTTTCATCACGCCTTGGAGAACCTTTTGCTATAGATGGTTGTCTTTCGGACTCATTAATTCCGGAGCTACCTATCAGTGAGCCATGATGACTTTTTTTCACGACTTAATTCACAAAGAGATATAGATCTATGTGGATGACATTATTGTCAAATCCCAAAGGGAAGAAGACCACCTACACCATCTCAAAAAGATTTGCAACAGGTTGCGTAAGTACAACTTGAAGTTGAATCCAGCCAAGTACGCCTTTGGCGTTAAATCAGGCAAGTTGCTAGGATTTCTAGTCAACTACAAAGGGATTGAGTTGGATCCCACCAAAATTCAAGCCATCATGGAAATGCCCATTCCTCAGACAGAGAAGGAAGTATGGGGATTTTTGGGAAGATTCAACTTCATTAGTAGGTTCATTTCTCAACTTAAAGCAACCTGTGAGCCTATCTTCAAGCTGTTAAGGAAGAACTCCTCCATGAAGTGGAATGATGAGTGCTAGAGGGCCTTCCATACAATCAAAGAGCAGCTAGTCAAAGCTCTTATCTTGGTACCTCCCAGGGATGATGTTCCCCTGTTCATATACCTATCCATAAGTGACAATGCCATGGGCTTCATGCTGGGTCAGAAAAACGATAGAGGCCGAGAACGAGCTATCTATTACCTCAGCAAAAGAATCCGCAGTAGTGAACACAAGTACACTCTGATTGAGAAGACTTGTTGTGCTTAAGCATGGGCTGCCATGAGGTTACGACATTACCTCCATGGGCACACAACCCATCTCATATCCCGCGTGGATCCTCTCAAGTATGTGTTCAGCAAGTCTATACTGAATTGCTAACTGTCTAGATGGCAGTTGATTCTGCAACAATTTGACATTGTTTACGTGACGCAAAAGTCCATTAAAGGTCAAGGAATCACGAATCAATTGGTCGCTGCACCTTCAGGGGATTTCAAATCCTTGGAAACATATTTCCCCGATGAAGGGGTAATGGCAATTCAGTAACACCATCAGTACGATACACGCCCAACATGGAACATGTATTTCAATGGAGCTGTTAATATGGAAGGTTATGGAGCTGGAGCAGTTCTAGTATCCGGTACGGGGGAGCAATATCCCGTCGCCGTCAAATCGCAGTTTGTCAGCACTAACAACACATCTGAGTATGAAGGCTGTATCATGGGGCTAAGACTTGCCCGTTCAATGGGCATCAAGTGGTTAACTGTCTTTGGGGATTAAGAGTTGGTAGTCAAACAATCCACGGGAATCTATTAAACCAAAGAGCTACATTTTCTACCTTACCATCGGCAAGTTTTACAGATGGCTTCAGAGTTCGAAAAGATCTCCTTTCTACACATTCCTCGTAATAGGAATGACTTCACAGATGCATTAATAACTTTGGCCTCCTTGATTTACATACCTGACAAGGAACACATGCCAAACATCACATTTTCCCTGCACAAGGCACCAACCTATGGGAACTATGTTGGAGAAGTATTAGATGAAATACCTCCCATCCAACTACCATGGTATCAGCATATCAAGGAGTACTTGCAAGATGGACCTACACCCGCTGAGGCGAGCCTGACTGAACAAAGGCGGATTCATCGACTTGGTATGAAATTCTACCTGAGCAGAGATGCACTCTACAAGAGAGACGCAGGACAATGTCTCCTCAGGTGCCCGGACAAGGACCAAGATCAGAGACTCATGGATGAGGTCCATGGTGGAGTATGTGGCCCATATATAAGCGGCCCGTTACTTATAAAGAAGATCCTTAGAACGGAACATTACTGGCTCTCTCTCAAAGCTGACCGCAATGACCATGTCAGGAGATGTTATCAATGCCAAATTCATGGGAATGCTTTCGACGCCCCTCCACGGGAACCCCATAATATGAGTTTTCCTTGGCCCTTATTAATGTGGGGAATGAACGTGATTGGGCCCATTGAGCCCAAACCCAGTAATGGACATCGCTTTATCTTCACCATGATCGACTACTTCACCAAGTGGGTAGAAGCAGCCTGCTTCCCCAGGGTTACCAAAGAAGTCATCATTGCTTTCATCAGAAACAATGTCATTTATCGATATGGACAACTAGAGGTAATTGTATTAGAAAATACTAAGAACCTCAACACCAAAATGATGGAGGAGTTATGCAGTAAATTCCACATCAAACATCTTAACTCCGTTATATACCATCCAAAGATGAATGGTGCTATTGAAGCGGCTAACAAAAACATCATGAAGATCATGCAAAAGATGTCCGCTAACCACAAAGGCTGGCATGAGCTATTGCATCTTACTCTGTTAGCTTATAGAACATCAATGCGTACTTTAACTGGGGCAACCCCCTACACATTAACGTATGGGATGGAAGCAGTACTCCCCATAGAGGTGGAAATAGAATCTCTCAGAGTGTTGATAGACGCTCAGCTAGATGAAGACCAATGGGTGCAAGACAGGTATCACCAATTGTCTTTAATAGATGAAGGGCGAACTGCAGCTATCTTCCATGGTCAGTTATATCAACAAAGGATCACCCGATACTACAACAAAAAAGTCCGGCTACGGCAGTTTAAACAACATCACTTGGTTTTAAAGAAGATCATCGACAACCAAGATCAGTCTAAGGGAAAATTCACTCCTAACTGGGAAGGCCCTTTTATTGTCAAGGAAGTATTGACTAGAAGTGCTCTCAGACTGCAGGAAATGGACGGTGATGAATTCCCATAGCTTATCAACTCGGACACCATGAAACGGTACTATGTCTGAAGTTACCATCAAACAAACTTCCTGGTGTTGGATCATCATATCGCCAGTCATTTCGGTTCTTTAACCCTTTACTACATACAACACTTTTCCACATTGCGCCCCTCAGGGAAACATACCCTTCAAGCCAGCAGCCTGGTTTCACTATGTTTATAAAATTTCGGTTATCACCCTAGGGATTGAACCTTTTACACTTGTTGTTTATCCTGAAGACGGGATTAAACTGTTCTATGCTTGCAGTTCGTCTTGAAGACGGGATCAAACTTTTTCCATACCTACAATTTGTCCCAATCATGGGATCAAACTTTCTTCTCCCCGCAGTATAGCCTGCACATAGGATTCATAATTTTCTTCGACTGCGAATCGTCCTGAGGGGTGAACTACGTCGACCTGATCTCCTTGATACATAGGCAACCATTTTATATGGCCCGGTTGCAATAAAACAAAAACAACAAAAACATTTCTACACCCTTCTCCTTTTTCAAAAAAAATAAAAACAACAAAAATATTCCTAAACCCTTTATACAGTGTTGAACCTCTTACACCAGGTTCGAACTACGCAGACCTAATCTCCTCTTCAACAGGAGTACGTAGGCAGCCATTTATGGTTTGGCCTAACCCCATACCAAAACACAAATACTTGTCAACGGTACCGGGATCAAACTTCAATCCACCACATTTCATTTGGCTTCAAACCAAAGGGATGGAATTACCTGACCTCCCCATCTAAACGGGAGACTCGGCGACCATCTAAGCTATGGTTTTTCCTTGAAGAGCAACACCAATCCATAAGAGATGGAATTAACTAGGCTCTTCCTAAATAGGAGTATTGGAGACCATCTGTGGTGCGGTCAATCTCAGATAGGAAAGCCACAATCCTCTCCATATTTCTATATAGAAACCAGTCCCAAGACACCAAAGATGGTAGGGAAAATACAGATTAATGATCCATTCTAAACTATCCAGGGACAACTCAATGTCTATCCAGCAAGAAGGAATTCAGAATACATTAAGATCACAAGCCCTAAAGAAGCAGGCAAATATCAAGCAAGTATTCAGGCATATCTAAAAGGGAATTGATCAAAAATATATTTCCCTACTATATATAATACTGTTTGATATACACAATATAAACTGTACATGAAAAAATGGCTAAGCTAGTTTGTGCAGGAAAATACAAGGCTATCTACAGATCGGTATGCATGCGAGCTAGCAGATCTAACATGGCATCTCTCTCAGAAGAAGGAGGTAACGCTGTGGTCTCCTGTACAAGGATATCCACACGCGCCAGTACACACTCATCAATGTACACACTCATCTTGGCAAGCATACCAGTGGTTAGGGATCTAACTGTGGTACTATCTGTGATGGCTACATCCCGGGCAGATATGGCGCTATCCCGCTCAACTATCACTGTATCTCTGGCTGATCTGGCCTTATCCCGCTCAACAACAGTGGCATCTCTCTGAGCTAATGCCTCGTCTCTCTCTAACAGAGGTACGTCTCTCCCATCAAGAGCTATCAACATCAGGGCTCTAGCCTGATCTCTCTCAAAGGTCATCAAATGAAGACTCTGCTCAAAGTACTGTGCCGAATGCTAGATCACAACAGTACTAGTACTGAGAGAATCTAAGAGAGCTACTGGTAACCTAGTATATGACTCCTCTTCGGTATGGGAATCAACATCCTCCATGGGCTCTCCCCCATCTGAATCACTACCCGGCACTGTGGATACTACTGCAGCCAATGAAGTCTCTGTCTCCATCCACGCAGAATACTTTAGCAAATAACCCATATGGCTAAAAGAAAAAGCAGCTATCTCATGTTGATCCCAACAAGTATACACTTGGGATCAGTCCTCTGCTAATAAGTGGGGAGAAGCTAAGCGCTGACCTAACGCCCCATCAAAAGAATGGAAATCCTAAAACTGGTCAAACTATGACATCACGACCAGTGGGTGATAGGTAGTCATGCCCATCAAACCAACCAGAGGGAGATAATCCATGCACAGAGCATGAGTAATAAAAATGTAGGGCGAATTGAGCCCTGTACATGACAAGCTAGTAAATGGATCTCCAATCCCAGCTAGGAAAACGGATCAAGATGCAGGATCTATACACTCTATAGGCTGGAAGGAATATGACATAGCTATCTCATGGGTGAAACAATACTCGTGTCATCTAAATGTTCGAATTGGTCTCAGGTGTGACATAAACCAGATGTATAGCATGACTGAACTACCTGTGAATACCCCTACAGGGTAAGTCCTGCAGAATGTGGCCGACCTCAGTGTCTCTGCATGATCATCGAAATAATGGTACGACCCTCCCTAAGAGCTCTCACTACCATAATAAAGCCGATGCCCAACTCATCCATGTATCGTGGCATGTACACGTATGATAATTGTGACAACCCGAGAATTTAGAATATTTTTAAAATTTTTAAGGTTCGATATTAGAACCTAGACAGAAAATTAGTGAATGCGTTTGATATTTTTAAGAATGAATTTTGAGGATTTAAAAATTCTGTGAATGATTTAGGTGAATTATTCAGGATTAAGGAATACGTGATTATGTCCTGTGTAAATGTTAGTATATGTGTACAGAAGGTGGTTAAGGGTCAAAGGTTGACCAGATAAATTTTATCAAAGTCAAACCATAAGTATATATTAAGAACGTCAACGTTCGGTTAGAAAATTTGAACGATTAATATGAAACCCTAATTAATAATTTGGGAAAATCTAATTATTAATTAAATAATGGTAATGTTAATTAGGAAACTCTAATCCTAATTTTCAAGTTATAGTAATTAGAAAACTATAATCTAATTACGAAAATTTAAATTCTAAATTAGAGAATTATTTTTCTATTAAAAATCCTAATTAGTGGTTTATAAACCCTAATGACCGATTTGACCCGAGTTGTGAAATTAGTAATTTTAATTAAGAAATGTTAATCTTAATTAGCAAGATTTAATTTGTGATTAATGAATTTTTATATAATTAGAAAATGCTAATTATAAGTTGGAAATAATTAATTTATTATTTTTAAAACCCTAAATTGGAATTAATGGAGAAAATTGGAAAATCTAGAAATAAAGGGAATTGTCCAAAATGCCCTCAGTTCATTGTTGTAAGAATCTAGCAAGCATTGGATGCCATAAAAAAAACAAAAAATCAAAAATAAAAATAAATGCAAAATGACCATTTTACCCTTTTTATCATTATTGGAGATAATGGAGGAATCTAGCATTATTGAGTGGGTGACCCAATATAGAGAACATGTGGCTCCAAATCTCATCAAATTTGATTTAGATCAAGCATCATCATCATACATAGCAACAAGAATCCAATTATAGAGATTAGAGAAAGAAATTAGCCACTTACATTTTTCATTCTCTCCAAGACCCTTCTCTCTCATCCTATTACTTCCTTCTAGATAACAAAAGAAAACCAAGAGTGAAGAGAGAGAGTTTTTGATAAGTCATCAAAGCTCCATAATCAAGCAATGAAGAAGAAGAAGTATGAGAGCATGGTAATCAAAGGTATAAATACCTTATGTTATATAATTTTTGTTTATTCCAAATCAAATCTTGAATCAAGTTTTCTAAACTCAAAAACCATGAATATACATGTTTATGAGTGTTTCATGTTTAAATATACCCATATTGGGTGTTGTTTTGTTTAAAAATCTAAAGTAAAGAAAAAGTGATTTTCTAGTTTATAAGCCCTAAAAATTTCTATGTACTTTGGATTTTCACCATTTTTGATCTACACCTTATTTTTTGCGATCCGTCAAAGGGATGTGCTAGATATGTAAGTTAACTATTAAACCCAAGTGGTAGAACTCAAAAATGTTGAGTACACAAGTTGTAGTGACTGTTTTACCAAACACAGTTTTGTTGCTAAAAATGAAAAACAGACTGTTTTTGATCAGTCCGTAGCAGGGGCATTTTCGTCCACTTTTTGTGCTTTATAAATTCTGGAAAACTTTGGGGTGTTAATATCAGTAGATATGCAGGTTGTGTAAAAATTTGAGAATTTTTGGCCATACGGTTTGAGAGATATAGATTTTACGGTGAAGGACCCCAAAACTGTTTTTGGCCAAAAGTAGGCTGCAAAAGAAATTGCAAGGGCAGTTTCGGCCACTAAAAATGTGCAATAAATTCCAGCCTTTTGGGACATGAAAATATATGGTATAAAGTACCTCCTGTCCAAAAATGAGCTCATTCCGAGTTAAAATGACCGAGTTATGACCATTTCAATTTCTGTGATTTTCCGACGAAAATCGTTATAACCGGAGTTCTATAACTCCGATGGCCACGAAATTTTAACCGGAGTGTCACGTTAACACGTATAAGATTGTGTCAAGAGATGAGAATTTTTAGAGTTAAGCACGAGGTAGCTAATTTCTTAAGGAATTAACTAAAAATGATTTTCTGTAAAATATTAAAGGAAGTTGGAAAATTATAAAAAAATACTTTTTGGGTATGAAATATATGTATATATGTAATATATATGTTTGGGCTCAAGAATCGCTCAAAAACATTTAAAACGAAAAAGTTATGGTTGTTTTAGTACAATAGGGTCAAGCTAGAAAACTAAAACTGATCAGTCACTTCTGGGTTGTTTTCCGTGACCAAAACAGAACCAAATTTGGTGTTTGATAAATGAAAAATGTATTTTAAGAAAATACGAATCCAACGCATCTGACGGAACTTAATTCTGAGTTGTACATTTCATTTTACAAGCGTTTTCGTAAAGGACGCCAAATCTGGAAATTTTAGACGTGAGTGGCATTTTCGTAATTTAGTGAAATTGAATAATTATTAAAAATATTTCTTAAAACCATTAAATGGTTAGAAAATTTATTACATACAATATTAAATAAATTACGGAAAAATAGAATTAATAATTTATAAATCATATAAAAATGATTTAAGTGTTACAAAAATATTTTGAGTTATAAAACATAACTTTTGATATTTTGTTATGAAAATATTAATATTTTAGTATTAATAGCAATTATTGGATAATGGATTTAAGTGTTTAAAAATCATATTTAAATAATTTTAAAGTGTTAAAAATACTTTGTGACATTATAAATATATTATAATATTATGTGATGTATTTCATTAATATTTGATAATAAATAAATATTAGAGATAAAAGAATTATGTGGTATTTAATTTATTTAAATACGAGTTTAATGATTGAAAACACGCGATAAATAGTAATAATTATTTAAAAATTATTACGAGACTTAGAAAAATATGTTGACTGTTATTAAAATTATCTGTGATAATTGTAAAGTGTTTTTAAACTTAAACTTGTGAATTGTCCGACTAGACCGTCGGGATGATAGAATTGTGACGGTTTCAACTCAGACTGCAATAGTTTGACTTGATACCGAGTCTTATGTGTGTAATAGACCGATAGGCTTATGTGTTATGTGTTTAAGTTATTCTATAATAGTATTATACTATGATGATATTATTCTAATATTGGAGATCTATATTACTAATATTAGGTCTTCGAATAAGGCGATATAAATTGCATAGCGGTAATCAACGGTTCAGGCAAGTTTCCTTTTGCTTAACTCTACTAAGAGTTGTTCATTCGGTTATACTTATGGTTAATCATCTCTGATTGCCATGTTGAATTGCACTCTGTACATCTTGCATGTATAAGTCAGGTATGAAAGGCTGATCACCTTCATTACCAGTTTGTCTAGATATATTATTGTTCCTGTTCAATACTTGTTCCGTCAAAATTTTGTTCATGCTAATTCACAAATACATTGTGAAGGATAGCCAGCTTATTATTCAGACTCTTTCAATCATGATATATCTTTAAATTGTTTTAAAACTTGCTGGGCAACTTTCATGCTCACCCTTGTTATATCATGATAAATATTGCAGATAAGGCGAATGCTTCAGATACAGGAAAAAGAATAATGTCAAGTTCAGCTTGGGATAGAATGTGCAGCTAGATTGTAATGGTATAGTTTGATAATGTGTTATATGTCAGATAGTTTATGAATTGTGTATAAGTTAAGGTTATTCGATTTTGGGAATAGTGTGTAAAGTGTACTGTATAAACAATCTATCTTTATATCTTTCGCACACAGTTACAGTTATATAGAATGATCGAACCGGATCCGCGGCGGTCCGGGGGCGTCGCAGTTGGTATCAGAGCTATAAGCATGAATTTGCGAAGAGCCCCGAGCCTCTCGCTGGTGACTTCCTTGTGTGGAATGCACCGAAGCCAGACTCTCCGTAGGGGACGCTGAGCCAGTCGGTGGCAAGCTGATAGGTACCACTGTGAGGTGCTATGGTTGGAAGCACCATGAAAGTTGTAAGACCCCAACTTATTAATGAATAAAATCAAATTTTCTCTAAATATTATTGTGAATAATAAGGGGTTAATTTGATATAATACTTTGGTTATGGGTGAAATGTGCAAATTTTGCAAAATAAGCAAGTGGTTATAAAATATTTATTTTTGGTCGGTGAATATTCGGTTGGTCGTGGAATATTCTTGCTGTCGGGGAATATTCGTACGACGACGCAGCCTTGTGTGGGCCCCATAACGGAAAGCGATTGGATGAAGAAAACGATAAGTATAAGTTGTTTATAAATAACGGCGTAGTTGTTACCGTTAATACTGTTGGAATACCAGGTGGTTAAAATACAGTAGCACACGATATTGCACCAATTATTGATTCTTACGTAAGAAGGCACTACTCAATAATTGTTACAGTAGTTATTATTCAATATTTTATTTTATTGATTCAATAATTGCTGCGTTGATATTTTATATTATTGTTGTTCCAATAATTGTTGCTGCACAGTATTTTCATTTATCAGATCAATAATTCATATTATTTGAATAATATTATTAGATAACATTATTGGCAATGTCTAGAAAGTTCTGTCTAAGGAGAGGTTTGGTCATCTAATTGCGCGCCAGTAAGGAGAAATCCTTATTGGAAAGCCCCCTCTTTCCTGGGAACGGCCTGGTTGTCATAAATGTGATTCTGTAATATTATTTGTGAATAATTAATTATTGATTCATATGATAAGGAAATATTTATTTTATGTGGATATAAATGAGGGATATATTTTTGTGGTTAAAAATGAAGGAGTTAATGTTGAGGTTTTTGTCAGTATTTTTGTCGGAATGGAGGTATTAAAAATCAGGGTTTTTGAGATAGTTTGCGGGGGTTATAATTTTTAATCCGACCGTTGGATCGTGGTAATTTTTGGATATGTTATACATATATAAGTTGAGTATATGTCCACAAATTTTGAACCGTTAAAAATGAACGTATGATTTATTACGAATTTTACAAGATGACTGGTTCAGAAATTGTTGAATTTTCGGAGTTTATCATTTTGGTGGAAAATTCTAGAATTGCTGGGCCCCACTTGTGGTTGGTAAAGAAATGTGCTGAATTATATTTCAAATGTGGTGGGTGGGAATAGTAGCAGGTAAAGCCATCAGGTTGCAGGTCAAACCTACCAAAATTTTCCTATAAATAGAGGGCTAAGTTAGAATTGAAAATCACACCAGAAACAAGTTTTCTCTCTTTCTCTCTCTAGATTATTGAGTGTATTTTGTGAGTATTTAGATACTTTGAGAGTTTTTATTCATCAGAGCAAGTTTCTTTCAGCCTTATACCGGTATTCCGACCAGAAGTACTGATATTTTGAGGTAAGGGATATTATTTTCTTCTTAATGATATTATTTTCTTCAATATCATTATGCTGAAATATTGATATGAGTTTTTATCAAATTTGGAACTTTTTGTGTCGGGGGTTACTATTCACGTATACGGCACTATTCACGTATACGACACTATTCACGTATACGGCACTATTCACCGAAAAATAAAATTTTCCCTTTTTGTCCAAGATGTCTATTATGGTTACTATCTTTGATTGTATCCATGTTTTGATCTTTATTTTTGAATTCTGCTTCACAATTGATTATTATGAAGTATTATTGATCTTGGATAAACTGTTATACGAATCCCTACTATTTGTCCTTCTGTCTCATTGGATTCGTTCTCTTTAAGATATTTTTCATCATCCTCAGTCCTAAATGATGATATTACTGAATATCTTTGGCCTGTAGTGCAAAGATGTATAATTACTTGATGAATATCTTTGGCCTGTAGTGCAAAGATAAACAGGTGTTGAGATGAACATGACCGACTGATGATACAAATGAATATCTTTGGCCTGTAGTGCAAAGATGAATATTTGGTTAAAGATGATTATTAATTGATGTTACAGGGATAAAATATTGATGATGGACTTTTAAATCTTAGAAGATAGTAGAATTCTTTCTCTACTTGACTCTTCTAATGGTTTGCTGTTTCCGCTGCAGTTGTTGATCTAAAACTTGTTGTCGATTATATTTTATCAGATTTTTCCCTGTTGAAGACTAACGATAATTTGTTGTATATTATCTTAGTCATAATATTCTTTACTGGGCTAGTTGAGCTCACCCTTTTCCTTTTTGTTCTATTTTTCTTCTCAGGAGGTGAGAACATAGCAGGATCTAGTCGGGGTATGGAGTGATGGTTCTAGAAAGTTGTATTAGCAGTCCTCACTATTTCTGTAAAATAGTGTTTGAATAATTGTAATGAGGATTTATTTGGGTGTGGATATTGTCTAGAAGACAATATTTGTATTTAAACTCACAGTATGTGTTGTCGTATTTTGCACGACAATTGTATTATTGAAGTTGTAGTTTGCTTTCTGTACCATGTATTTGGCGACTCAGAATGGGTGTTGTATACCTATTCTGGGGGCGTCACAGTTGGTATCAAAGCTTAGGGATATGATCCCTGGCTGAGATGTGAGACAAGAACTAGGAGGGGAGAGACGGGGAATTCCTTCACTAGTATGACCTGACTAAGTTTATTTGGTGTTTATTTGGTCGGTCAGAGTATAGGGATAATATATGACATGACTATTAACCCTTGTTTTATGGCAGTATTTAAGAATGGCAGCTGAGAACGTTAATAATGGAGTAAATCAGACTGTGGAGACACCTTTGATCACTACCCAGGGGAACGTGCAACAGGAAGGCAATATTCCTCCTGTAAACAACGTTACCGAGCAAACGATGAATGATGGAATGTTTAGGAGCTTTTTGCAGTTCATGCAAAATCAGACGAGGGAGACTCGTGTGCAGAATACGGGTGGAAATGATAACAACGCGCGGTTTGTCACAGCTAAGCAGTTCAAAGAATTGGGACCACCAGAATTTAAGGGAAAGCCGGATCCGATCATGGCGGAAACGTGGGTCAAGCAAATTACCAAGATATTTGATGTCTTGGGATGCACGGAGGAACAGAAGGTTCCATTCGCCACATTTATGTTCCGCGGTGAGGCAGACTACTGGTGGGAGTCTGTGAAGCGTACCCAGCCTGACGCACTCAACATGTCCTGGGAAACATTTCAAAAACTGTTCAATGACAAGTACTTTCCTGAAAGTATTCGTCATATGAAGGAGGTTGAGTTTATTAGACTGGAACAAAACAACATGACGGTGTCCCAGTACGAGGCGAAGTTTGCAGAGTTATCCAGGTTTGCACCTCATTTGGTCGAAAATGAGGAACGAATGACAAGGATGTTTCTGAGAGGTCTAAAACCCGAGATTCGGCAATATCTTATCTCTCATAAATTTTCTTTATATTCAGATGTTGTAAACAGGGCTCAATTATTAGAGCGAGATAATGAGTATGTGCAACCGAGGGACCACAACCAGGGTCATACCGGTGGCGGCAGTCATCGAAGCAATGAAAACCAGCAGGGAGGAAAACATTTGGACAAAAGCGGTAACCACTCTGGTGGTAATCGTGGTCGTGATAATAGAAGGAGCGAGTCGGGAGGAGATTTCAAGAAGAGAAGGTACAACAATGATAACGTGAAGACGTCAGCACAAACATCAACTGTTTCTAGGGGAGGAGAACGACCACCGGTCGTATGTTACAAATGTGGGAAAGAGGGACATATCAGCCCAAACTGCCCACAACAATCCAAGGTATGTTATAACTGTGGAAAGGAAGGTCATATAGCTCGAGAGTGTTCTGTAGCAAAACCAAGTTCAGCGGGGATGGTGACTCCAAAAGTTATCCCGGATAAGTCGAAATCAGCGGTTCCTGGAAGGGCGTTTGTCGTTACTGGCCAAAACGCGAGAAACCCGAACGAGGTGATCACGGGTAAGCTAATCTTGAATTCTTGCGAAGTTTATACTTTACTAGATACCGGTTCTACCCATTCTTTTATCTCTCCTGCTTGTGCTCAACGTTTAAACTTGACTCCGGAGAAATTGGACTTTAACTTATCTGTTGAAACTCCGTTGGGTGAAACCTTCGTTACATCTACAGTTTATAAATCTTGCATGATCCAAGTTGGCACTATCACATTACCTGTTGATCTTATCTCTTTAAAGATACTTGCTTTTGATGTGATTTTAGGAATTGATTGGTTAACCACTCATCATGCTAAAATTGATTGTTTTCGTAAGGTTGTTAGTTTTCATATTCCTAACCAACCTGTCATACGAATTCAAACTACTAAACCACTAAAATCAGTCACTGTCATATCAAGCCACAAAGCTATTCGTTTATTGAAAAACGGATGTCAAGCTTTCTTAGCCCATGTTATGGATTTGAACAAAGACAAGTCAGATTTGAATAATATTTCTATTGTTAGAGAATTTTCCGATGTATTTCCTGAAGAACTTCCCGGTCTACCCCCGGAACGAGAAATTGAATTCTTTATTGACCTTGAACCCGGTACAAAGCCCATTTCTAAAACCCCATATCGAATGGCTCCTATTGAACTTCAGGAGTTAAAAGTCCAACTACAGGAGTTGTTGGACATCGGTTTTATTCGTCCTAGTACGTCTCCTTGGGGTGCTCCTGTTTTATTCGTAAAGAAGAAAGACGGGAGTATGCGACTTTGTATTGACTATCGAGAATTGAACCATGTCACCATCAAGAATAGGTATCCGCTACCTCGCATTGATGACCTGTTTGACCAGTTGCAAGGAGCACAATTCTTTTCAAAGATCGATCTTCGTTCTGGATATCATCAGCTGAAGATTAAAACTGAGGATATTCCAAAGACTGCCTTCAGAACTCGGTACGGGCATTATGAATTCTTAGTAATGTCTTTTGGATTGACTAATGCTCCTGCTGCCTTCATGGATATGATGAACCGTGTATTCAAAGAATATTTGGATCAGTTCGTTGTTGTCTTTATTGATGACATCCTCATCTATTCCAAAAGCCGTGAAGATCATGAGCGCCATTTGAAGCTGGTACTGCAAAGGCTTCGTGAAAACAAGCTATATGCCAAACTGAAGAAATGCGAGTTCTGGCTTGAGGAAGTAGCATTCCTTGGGCACGTGGTGTCAAAACATGGAGTATCTGTCGACCCGGCGAAGATTGAAGCCATACAAAGTTGGGAGCAACCGAAGTCGGTAACCGAAGTACGTAGCTTTCTGGGCTTAGCTGGTTATTATCGGAGATTTGTGGAAGGATTTTCTCGAATCGCTACTCCGTTAACTCAGCTGACTCGGAAAGATACAAAATTCGTATGGAGTGAGGAATGCGAGAAGAGTTTCCAAGAACTCAAGAGGAGACTCATTTCGGCACCTGTTCTGACAATACCATCTGGTTCGGATGGATTTGTTATCTACAGCGATGCTTCAGGCAAAGGGTTAGGATGTGTTCTCATGCAACATGGGAAAGTCATAGCCTATGCCTCACGACAACTCAAAGAATATGAGAGGAATTATCCTACTCATGATTTGGAGTTGGCAGCAGTCGTTTTTGCGTTGAAGATCTGGAGACACTACCTTTATGGGGAGAAAGTGGAGATCTATACAGATCATAAAAGCCTCAAATATTTCTTCACCCAAAAGGAACTCAACATGCGGCAGCGACGTTGGCTCGAGCTGTTGAAAGATTACGATCATACCATCCAATATCATCCTGGAAAAGCAAACGTAGTAGCTGACGCATTGAGTAGAAGATCATATGCGGGTACGAGTGCAATGTTTTTAACACAAAGGCCCATTTTGTATGACTTACAAAGGATGGAGATAGAGATGAAGGCTCCAAGTACCCACATGATGATATCAAATATACGAGTAGAACCGACTTTAATCGATAAAGTTAAAGCTGCTCAAGCTACGGACATGGAGCTGATGCGTATGAAGAAGAAAGTGCAAGAAGGTGCTATTCCAGAAGCAAGAATCGATGAAGAAGGAATACTTCGAGTCAACTCCAGACTTTGTGTTCCTAACGATTTTGACTTGAAGCATAGAATAATGATGGAGGCACACAACACACCGTTTGCAATCCATCCTGGGAGTACCAAAATGTATCACGATCTTCGACATACATTTTGGTGGAGCAATATGAAAAGAGAGATCGCGGAGTTTATCTCGAGGTGTTTAACTTGTCAACGTGTAAAAGCGGAGCATCAAGTACCAAAGGGTCCATTGCAACCACTTGAGATTTCGAAATGGAAGTGGGAACACATTACTATGGATTTTGTTACGGGTCTTCCCAAGGTTTCTCAAGGCATAGATGCGATTTGGGTTATTGTTGATAGATTAACCAAGTCCGCTCATTTCTTGCCGATACGTGAGACTTATTCCCTTGAACGTCTTGCTAGTATGTACGTGAACGAGATTGTGAGATTGCATGGCATGCCAGTATCCATAGTTTCGGATCGTGACCCAAGATTCACTTCACGATTTTGGGTTAGCTTGCAGAAAGCTATGGGCACGGATTTACGATTCAGTTCAGCATACCATCCTCAAACGGACGGACAATCAGAGAGGACTATTCAAACTCTTGAAGATCTATTAAGACTTTGTGTCTTAGATCTCAAAGGGAGTTGGGATAAGTACCTACCATTGGTGGAATTCTCCTACAACAACAGTTATCAGGCGAGCATAGGTATGGCTCCATTTGAGGCGTTGTATGGAAGAAAACCAGTATGCTGGGACGAGGTGGGTGAAGCAACATTGTTGGGACCAGAATTGGTACGCATTACTACAGAGAAGATCCAAACGATTCGACAACGTATACAAACGGCACAGGATCGACAAAAGAGTTATGCGGATCTTCATCGGAAGGACGTGGAATTTAATATTGGGGATCATGTATTGTTACGTGTTGCACCATGGAAGGGAGTTACAAGATTTGGGAAGAGAGGAAAGCTCAATCCAAGATTTGTTGGTCCATTTGAGATTCTTGAGCGAATAGGAAATGTGGCATATAGACTCGCATTACCTCCAAGCATGTCTCGTGTTCATAATGTTTTTCACATATCTATGCTTCGTAAATATGTTAAAGACCCGAACCACATTATTGAGTTAGAACCAGACGAGATAGCTGAAGATTTAACGTACGAGGAGGTACCTGTTAAGATCTTGGATAGGAAAGAGCATGTCCTACGCACGAAGGTTATACCACAAGTTAAGGTTTTGTGGAGAAACCATGCTATTGAAGAAATGACCTGGGAGTTGGAATCAGAAATGAAAGCGAGGTATCCTCACCTTTTTGAAACATCAGGTACGTACGTCAATTTCGAGGACGAAATTTCATAAGGAGGGGAGGTTGTAAGACCCCAACTTATTAATGAATAAAATCAAATTTTCTCTAAATATTATTGTGAATAATAAGGGGTTAATTTGATATAATACTTTGGTTATGGGTGAAATGTGCAAATTTTGCAAAATAAGCAAGTGGTTATAAAATATTTATTTTTGGTCGGTGAATATTCGGTTGGTCGTGGAATATTCTTGCTGTCGGGGAATATTCGTACGACGACGCAGCCTTGTGTGGGCCCCATAACGGAAAGCGATTGGATGAAGAAAACGATAAGTATAAGTTGTTTATAAATAACGGCGTAGTTGTTACCGTTAATACTGTTGGAATACCAGGTGGTTAAAATACAGTAGCACACGATATTGCACCAATTATTGATTCTTACGTAAGAAGGCACTACTCAATAATTGTTACAGTAGTTATTATTCAATATTTTATTTTATTGATTCAATAATTGCTGCGTTGATATTTTATATTATTGTTGTTTCAATAATTGTTGCTGCACAGTATTTTCATTTATCAGATCAATAATTCATATTATTTGAATAATATTATTAGATAACATTATTGGCAATGTCTAGAAAGTTTTGTCTAAGGAGAGGTTTGGTCATCTAATTGCGCGCCAGTAAGGAGAAATCCTTATTGGAAAGCCCCCTCTTTCCTGGGAACGGCCTGGTTGTCATAAATGTGATTCTGTAATATTATTTGTGAATAATTAATTATTGATTCATATGATAAGGAAATATTTATTTTATGTGGATATAAATGAGGGATATATTTTTGTGGTTAAAAATGAAGGAGTTAATGTTGAGGTTTTTGTCAGTATTTTTGTCGGAATGGAGGTATTAAAAATCAGGGTTTTTGAGATAGTTTGCGGGGGTTATAATTTTTAATCCGACCGTTGGATCGTGGTAATTTTTGGATATGTTATACATATATAAGTTGAGTATATGTCCACAAATTTTGAACCGTTAAAAATGAACGTATGATTTATTACGAATTTTACAAGATGACTGGTTCAGAAATTGTTGAATTTTCGGAGTTTATCATTTTGGTGGAAAATTCTAGAATTGGTGGGCCCCACTTGTGGTTGGTGAAGAAATGTGCTGAATTATATTTCAAATGTGGTGGGTGGGAATAGTAGCAGGTAAAGCCATCAGGTTGCAGGTCAAACCTACCAAAATTTTCCTATAAATAGAGGGCTAAGTTAGAATTGAAAATCACACCAGAAACAAGTTTTCTCTCTTTCTCTCTCTAGATTATTGAGTGTATTTTGTGAGTATTTAGATACTTTGAGAGTTTTTATTCATCAGAGCAAGTTTCTTTCAGCCTTATACCGGTATTCCGACCAGAAGTACTGATATTTTGAGGTAAGGGATATTATTTTCTTCTTAATGATATTATTTTCTTCAATATCATTATGCTGAAATATTGATATGAGTTTTTATCAAATTTGGAACTTTTTGTGTCGGGGGTTACTATTCACGTATACGGCACTATTCACGTATACGACACTATTCACGTATACGGCACTATTTACCGAAAAATAAAATTTTCCCTTTTTGTCCAAGATGTCTATTATGGTTACTATCTTTGATTGTATCCATGTTTTGATCTTTATTTTTGAATTCTGCTTCACAATTGATTATTATGAAGTATTATTGATCTTGGATAAACTGTTATACGAATCCCTACTATTTGTCCTTCTGTCTCATTGGATTCGTTCTCTTTAAGATATTTTTCATCATCCTCAGTCCTAAATGATGATATTACTGAATATCTTTGGCCTGTAGTGCAAAGATGTATAATTACTTGATGAATATCTTTGGCCTGTAGTGCAAAGATAAACAGGTGTTGAGATGAACATGACCGACTGATGATACAAATGAATATCTTTGGCCTGTAGTGCAAAGATGAATATTTGGTTAAAGATGATTATTAATTGATGTTACAGGGATAAAATATTGATGATGGACTTTTAAATCTTAGAAGATAGTAGAATTCTTTCTCTACTTGACTCTTCTAATGGTTTGCTGTTTCCGCTGCAGTTGTTGATCTAAAACTTGTTGTCGATTATATTTTATCAGATTTTTCCCTGTTGAAGACTAACGATAATTTGTTGTATATTATCTTAGTCATAATATTCTTTACTGGGCTAGTTGAGCTCACCCTTTTCCTTTTTGTTCTATTTTTCTTCTCAGGAGGTGAGAACATAGCAGGATCTAGTCGGGGTATGGAGTGATGGTTCTAGAAAGTTGTATTAGCAGTCCTCACTATTTCTGTAAAATAGTGTTTGAATAATTGTAATGAGGATTTATTTGGGTGTGGATATTGTCTAGAAGACAATATTTGTATTTAAACTCACAGTATGTGTTGTCGTATTTTGCACGACAATTGTATTATTGAAGTTGTAGTTTGCTTTCTGTACCATGTATTTGGCGACTCAGAATGGGTGTTGTATACCTATTCTGGGGGCGTCACAAAAGTCACAGTTGGTATCAGAGCCGTAGGTTATAAACTTTAGGTAGGTGTACCTTAGGCTATAACCACAGAGATGATGATAAGGAATAAACTCAGATCGAGTTTAAGTGATAAGAGATGAATTTAAGAAATTCATCATTAAATTAAAAATGAAGATAAAGAAGATTCAAAGAAGAATCTTGAAGAGATATAAAGATAAGAATCTGGAGTTACCTGACTCCAAATAATAAAGATGAAAAGTGAAAATAAATAGACTATGTCTATAAGAGGAAAAGTGTAATAAAATCATAATATAATATGATTACAGTAAAAGAAGATCGTAAAATAAAACGATCATGAGTATAAGGAGAAATGATTACGAAATAAGATCACGACGTGATCAGATTATATCGTTGAATAACATATAATATGTTAAATGATTGGAATTATATAGCCTGACGCTATAAAGATAGTGTACTATGAAATGGTACAATGTAAACTCAGAAAAGAGTGGTAAATGTTAAGATATGGATTAAAGAAATTTTTTTTATTAAGAATAGAGAAAGTTAGAATTGTGTAGGTTTTCAATTGAGGACTCATGTTAGCAGCTGAGTTGTATGATTCTTTGTATGGGCGGGGAATTTATACTTGGTTTTAGAATCACTTAGCTTCCTGGTCGATATAGTGGTTAGGTTGACCAATTCTTTGTATGGGCGGGGAATTGTATGCTTAGCTTCCTACATTGATTAGTGGCCGAGTTTGATTTGACGACCACTTAGTTTCTTACACTGATAATCATTGGAACCTTGTGTCGCGCTATTTGCTATATGCATATGGATAAGGTGATTCTTCTCTCATGTGTATAACGAATAGGTAGAGAATATAAGATTAAGTACGAGTTCTTAGAACTCATACATATGTGACATACTTGACTCATAGTTATATGAAATATTTATGAACCCCTCAGCGAATGGACGCCAAAGGTCTGACTAGGACAAGTTCTTAAACTCATATGATTGTGGTAATTTATGGACTCATAAGTGTGGTTTTACGAACTGGGTATAGTTGTGTGTAAATGAAGTATTGAGGATTATAGGAACAGGTAGATTGTTAAGTAAATGATTATTAGTGAAGGTGTTAGGTTTTCCTAAACTCCTAGCTATGCTAAACTTCGAAATTTTGACATCAAGCTAAATACGCACTATGTGCTTTTGAAAAGTATATATATATATATATAACTCGTAATCATTTTTGAAACGGTTTCAAGGTATAGTCTATGCTACTTATTTCAGCTAGACGCAAATGATTTGAAATATCAAAAATTTATTTTATTTATCACTCATGTACCATATAACC
This sequence comes from Panax notoginseng, assembly GCA_016801055.1. Taxonomy (NCBI): domain Eukaryota; kingdom Viridiplantae; phylum Streptophyta; class Magnoliopsida; order Apiales; family Araliaceae; genus Panax; species Panax notoginseng. Next base: position 31,824,644 of record CM029015.1, on the reverse strand, counting down.
TGGTGCAGAGATGATAAAAATTTGATGGAGTTATCAATGCAGAATTACTTAGTGTGAATTTGATCTAAAATCGTTAGTCCACTATTGTATGATGTAGTATGACAAAGTCATATAATGACGGCATCCTCAAACGGACTGGTAATACAGTACGACATCATGACGTCATTCTCGAAAATATTTTCAAAAATTTTAATTTGCCAACGGGGTTTGGCTACACTTAAATAATTTGATTGAACTGAATTATTGATATGAGTCTATGCTATTCGATTCAGCTAGACTAATGTTTATGAAAACTCTAAGTGTTTATTGAAAGAAATTTCCCGAACCAAATTGTTTTGGTGCAGAATCTTATGATAAGTCTGAGGTGAACCACCCTGAAAATGGGGATATACTAATTGGATAAAATACTCCAATTTAAGAACGCATATAGTCGTTCGGATTACTAAGGTACAACAGACTGATCCTCTAAAGTACCGGCATCGGTAGTTTACCTTCTTTGTGATTGTAAACATACCAAATATAAATTATTTCAGAGGTAGAGTACCTTTCTTTCTTAATTGAAACAGGTAGCAGGTAGAAATAGCTATAAACCTCAAGGTTCATGGTCTATATGATCCCTTAGACAGATATGAAAAGTTTTTTTTTAAACTCCTCAGAGTAATGTTGGGGTAGTATGTGATTATGGATATGAATAGTGTGAACTCATTGTGTACGAGTAGAATCTGAGATGGTTGAATAAAGGTTATTATGATAACCTAGGTTTGATGAATGTTTAGAACATGTAAACTCCTAGTGAGTAGTTATGGTGAAACGTGATAATAGATGAGAAATCCTCAAAGGAGGAAATTGTAAAGGTTAAGTTGAAAACCTAGTTTTGATCAATCGAATAAGCAGAAATTAGTATGCTTTAATTTCGGGGACAAAATTCTTAGAAGAAGGGGTGAATGTGACAACCCAAGAATTTAGAATATTTTTAAAATTTTTAAGGTTCGATATTAGAACCTAGACAGAAAATTAGTGAATGCGTTTGATATTTTTAAGAATGAATTTTGAGGATTTAAAAATTCTGTGAATGATTTAGGTGAATTATTCAGGATTAAGGAATACGTGATTATGTCCTGTGTAAATGTTAGTATATGTGTACAGAAGGTGGTTAAGGGTCAAAGGTTGACCAGATAAATTTTATCAAAGTCAAACCATAAGTATATATTAAGAACGTCAACGTTCGTTTAGAAAATTTGAACGATTAATATGAAACCCTAATTAATAATTTGGGAAAATCTAATTATTAATTAAATAATGGTAATGTTAATTAGGAAACTCTAATCCTAATTTTCAAGTTATAATAATTAGAAAACTATAATCTAATTACGAAAATTTAAATTCTAAATTAGAGAATTATTTTTCTATTAAAAATCCTAATTAGTGGTTTATAAACCCTAATGACCGATTTGACCCGAGTTGTGAAATTAGTAATTTTAATTAAGAAATGTTAATCTTAATTAGCAAGATTTAATTTGTGATTAATGAATTTTTATATAATTAGAAAATGCTAATTATAAGTTGGAAATAATTAATTTATTATTTTTAAAACCCTAAATTGGAATTAATGGAGAAAATTGGAAAATCTAGAAATAAAGGGAATTGTCCAAAATGCCCTCAGTTCATTGTTGTAAGAATCTAGCAAGCATTGGATGCCATAAAAAAAACAAAAAATCAAAAATAAAAATAAATGCAAAATGACCATTTTACCCTTTTTATCATTATTGGAGATAATGGAGGAATCTAGCATTATTGAGTGGGTGACCCAATATAGAGAACATGTGGCTCCAAATCTCATCAAATTTGATTTAGATCAAGCATCATCATCATATATAGCAACAAGAATCCAATTATAGAGATTAGAGAAAGAAATTAGCCACTTACATTTTTCATTCTCTCCAAGACCCTTCTCTCTCATCCTATTACTTCCTTCTAGATAACAAAAGAAAACCAAGAGTGAAGAGAGAGAGTTTTTGATAAGTCATCAAAGCTCCATAATCAAGCAATGAAGAAGAAGAAGTATGAGAGCATGGTAATCAAAGGTATAAATACCTTATGTTATATAATTTTTGTTTATTCCAAATCAAATCTTGAATCAAGTTTTCTAAACTCAAAAACCATGAATATACATGTTTATGAGTGTTTCATGTTTAAATATACCCATATTGGGTGTTGTTTTGTTTAAAAATCTAAAGTAAAGAAAAAGTGATTTTCTAGTTTATAAGCCCTAAAAATTTCTATGTACTTTGGATTTTCACCATTTTTGATCTACACCTTATTTTTTGCGATCCGTCAAAGGGATGTGCTAGATATGTAAGTTAACTATTAAACCCAAGTGGTAGAACTCAAAAATGTTGAGTACACAAGTTGTAGTGACTGTTTTACCAAAAACAGTTTTGTTGCTAAAAATGAAAAACAGACTGTTTTTGATCAGTCCGTAGCAGGGGTATTTTCGTCCACTTTTTGTGCTTTATAAATTCTGGAAAAATTTGGGGTGTTAATATCAGTAGATATGCAGGTTGTGTAAAAATTTGAGAATTTTTGGCCATACGGTTTGAGAGATATAGATTTTACGGTGAAGGACCCCAAAACTGTTTTTGGCCAAAAGTAGGCTGCAAAAGAAATTGCAAGGGTAGTTTCGGCCACTTAAAATGTGCAATAAATTCCAGCCTTTTGGGACATGAAAATATATGGTATAAAGTACCTCCTGTCCAAAAATGAGCTCATTTCGAGTTAAAATGACCGAGTTATGACCATTTCAATTTCTGTGATTTTTCGACGAAAATCGTTATAACCGGAGTTCTATAACTCCGATGGCCACGAAATTTACACCGGAGTGTCACGTTAACACGTATAAGATTGTGTCAAGAGATGATAATTTTTAGAGTTAAGCACGAGGTAGCTAATTTCTTAAGGAATTAACTAAAAATGATTTTCTGTAAAATATTAAAGGAAGTTGGAAAATTATAAAAAAAATACTTTTTGGGTATGAAATATATGTATATATGTAATATATATGTTTGGGCTCAAGAATCGCTCAAAAACATTTAAAACGAAAAAGTTATGGTTGTTTTAGTACAATAGGGTCAAGCTAGAAAACTAAAACTGATCAGTCACTTCTGGGTTGTTTTCCGTGACCAAAACAGAACCAAATTTGGTGTTTGGTAAATGAAAAATGTATTTTAAGAAAATACGAATCCAACGCATCCGACGGAACTTAATTCCGAGTTGTACATTTCATTTTACAAGCGTTTTCGTAAAGGACGCCAAATCTGGAAATTTTAGACGTGAGTGGCATTTTCGTAATTTAGTGAAATTGAATAATTATTAAAAATATTTCTTAAAACCATTAAATGGTTAGAAAATTTATTACATACAATATTAAATAAATTACGGAAAAATAGAATTAATAATTTATAAATCATATAAAAATGATTTAAGTGTTATAAAAATATTTTGAGTTATAAAACATAACTTTTGATATTTTGTTATGAAAATATTAATATTTTAGTATTAATAGCAATTATTGGATAATGGATTTAAGTGTTTAAAAATCATATTTAAATAATTTTAAAGTGTTAAAAATACTTTGTGACATTATAAATATATTATAATATTATGTGATGTATTTCATTAATATTTGATAATAAATAAATATTAGTGATAAAAGAATTATGTGGTATTTAATTTATTTAAATACGAGTTTAATGATTGAAAATACGCGATAAATAGTAATAATTATTTAAAAATTATTACGAGACTTAGAAAAATATGTTGATTGTTATTAAAATTATCTGTGATAATTGTAAAGTGTTTTTAAACTTAAACTCGTGAATTGTCCGACTAGACCGTCGGGATGATAGAATTGTGACGGTTTCAACTCAGACTGCAATAGTTTGACTTGATACCGAGTCTTATGTGTGTAATAGACCGATAGGCTTATGTGTTATGTGTTTAAGTTATTCTATAATAGTATTATACTATGATGATATTATTCTAATATTAGAGATCTATATTACTAATATTAGGTCTTCGAATAAGGCGATATAAATTTCATAGCGGTAATCAACGGTTCAGACAAGTTTCCTTTTACTTAACTCTACTAAGAGTTGTTCATTCGGTTATACTTATGGTTAATCATCTCTGATTGCCATGTTGAATTGTACTCTGTACATCTTGCATGTATAAGTCAGGTATGAAAGGCTGATCACCTTCATTACCAGTTTGTCTAGATATATTATTGTTCCTGTTCAATACTTGTTCAGTCAAAATTTTGTTCATGCTAATTCACAAATACATTGTGAAGGATAGCCAACTTATTATTCAGACTCTTTCAATCATGATATATCTTTAAATTGTTTTAAAACTTGCTGGGCAACTTTCATGCTCACCCTTGTTATATCATGATAAATATTGCAGATAAGGCGAATGCTTCAGATACAGGAAAAAGAATAATGTCAAGTTCAGCTTGGGATAGAATGTGCAGCTAGATTGTAATGGTATAGTTTGATAATGTGTTATATGTCAGATAGTTTATGAATTGTGTATAAGTTAAGGTTATTCGATTTTGGGAATAGTGTGTAAAGTGTACTGTATAAACAATATATATTTATATCTTTCGCAAACAGTTACAGTTATATAGAATGATCGAACCGGATCCGCGGCGGTCCGGGGGCGTCACAATAATACGCACAGCAGCAATACATCTACACTGGTCAAATGCCACTGATCCTCTGGTATGGTGAAATCCCCATAATGTTGAGCATAGCTGTCCTCATAACCAAATCTGTAAATTTGAAAATGCTGGGATATCACGTGGCCGGATGTGATCTCATCCTGCACAACTCTCCGGCTCAGCCCGGTGAGAGTCATAAACTGTCAGCTCATGTCACCAATGGCCATATGCACATAAGGTCTATCAAGTGGCAGCATTGTCAAACGTGCATACTCCTCCAAAGTCGAAGTCAACTCCTGGGTCCCAAGCCAGAAAACCTGCCTCTCCGATACCCAGTGCTAATGCATTCCCTCTACAAATCCTGTGGGAACCTGAAACATCAAAAAGGTTATGGTATGCTACAACAGCTAATCTACGGTCACCCTATCTGGGGGTGACATATTATAATACCAATATCTCAGACGGGATGCTACCAATAATGGTGGAGTGTGATCTATACGGTTGACTGTCGAAGAAGACATCTGTGTGGGCCGTATCACAATACCATCCAGGGGTCAATGGTGAATATATCTTGACATACATACAAATGCATAACATAATACATGCATAACAGATAATAGATGGCAATATGATGCAGGAATAGAAGATTGTACATACATTCCTAAATACATCATCATTTATTTACATCATCTCTTTACAACTAAAAATACAGGGAAATGGGGCACAAACGCCCTACTACTAACAGAGGCCTATAAGAAGATATAGCGAGAATCGGGGACAGCCACCCAATGTCTAATAAGAGGCCTATCAAAAGAGAAAATAAGAATACATATCAGAAGAAGACAATGGTGTCAATATCTACATCATCAATCCTCTCCACCTGATGTAACTCCTCCTGAGTCACTGGATCTCTATCAACAGGGATGTCAGGCCTATACAAAGGAGGATCTGCGTCGACAAAGCCAAATGGGTCATCTGAGGGGCCAGCTTCTGTGCTGGAAGGATCAAATGAATCTGCCTCTGTCGGATCTCTACCCAAATACCGGATAAATAAATGTGCCCCGTCTAGTCGCTGGGTTAAGTTGTCAATCTGTGTCACATGAGTGGGATCTCAGACACAGGTTAGCCAATCCGTCATCATCACGGAACCTGGAACTATATCCCCCATAAACTGAGTGGCATGAGTATGGGCTCCAACGGTACGAGGGATCCACCAATGCTGGAATATATCCTGAGTGCAGGGACCCTCTGACAATGCAAAACTGTCAACACCCAACAATGGGATATCAATGATGGGTGACTGCGACAAAGGCCAATAACGCCTGGCAGAAGGAAAGATCGGTATACGAATCTCTCCTGTAGTGCTCCTAATAGCACGCTCTCCTAAATAGAGCTCCCATCCTCCATCTGTAAAGAGAGGAACCCTACAGGTGGAAATCACGTACTCGACACCACTCGGGTACCCATCCTCAAATACAGTGGCCAAGTGCTCCCCAGAATATGGAATCCACGTGATGACATCCGCTGTCAACAACTCCAACTGTAGGCGACAATGAGTGAAACCCTCAGCTACAAGGACCTCTGCCAGTATGGAATGATGCAATCGTCGTCCTTGTGGATAGGTATCCAACCCTAATACACTCACAGGACGTAAACATGGGAGCCTCTTATAGGCTCAAAACTGCCAACACAAAGGCAAACATCTACTATCAGTTAACATTCTTCACCTGTACATGGTAAATTACAAGAGAAATACTCACCAGCAGAAATGGGTAAAATCCTAACCAAACCTCGGTTAAGCCCTGCGAGCGCATACGCATACCCCTGAGGAAGTAGGTGAAGGTGTAGGAACCCCAATCATATTCTCCAATACGGTCCACATGTCACGTGGCGCTGACCAAAGCGAACGACACCGTAGAAGAATTATCTACTATGAAGCAGCCCCTAATGATCATCAGGAACAATCACCAAAGAATGTGATCCATGACTCTGGCATCTTCTGGCATGGGCTCACTCAACAGCCCACTCATAGTATCTACGCTTAAAGAACCGGCACGGACAGTCCTGCCCTTGAGAGCTCCGTCTGGAACTCCTAGCAAGGATTTAACGGCAGTGGGGGTAATATTCGTCGTGAAAGGCACTGGTTCCCCTCCAAACTCTATACCTGTGATAAACCGCCAATCCATCGGCATCATCATCACCTCAAAGTCCAGCAAATGGAGTGACTATGTTTGGTGAAACTAGCGCTCAGACAATGCCCTAAGGTAACCCCAGGGACAGCGGCAGGGAAGGATGGAAAAGAACGCCCAAAATCCTTAGTCATGTACTATCGCTCTATAGTCAGGATGTAGAGCCTGGTACATGGAGTGAATGCTGAACCAGTTCTCTCGAGGCTGTATAAAGTCGGGAACCTACATAAAATGTAAATTGACATCAGAATCCTTTACTCCTCATCAATAGGGAAGAAGGAAGATTAAGATCTAACTTTATACCTCGTTGGCGTGCAAATACATCGAGGGATGTCAACTAAAATCACTCAGAAGCTCTGGGTTTGCCACCTGAATATTCGGGAGGTCCCTACGGGGAACATGTATAGCAAGAGCGGGGTCCGCAACCGAAACATTCTCCTCCCCGTCTTCGACGTCCAGCACATCAACCCGGACTGGACGTATCATCGCGTCGACCAGACGATGAGGCTGTCTAATAGAGCGGGGTCGAGGCACTTCAGAAGCCCTCCTTCGTACACCAGGAGTGGTCATACGGGAACTACCCGGCTGATCCAGATCCGTAGTATCTGGACAACAAGTCTCCAAATCACCTCAAAAAGAGTGTGGTATTTTCTAACCTGGAGCTTTTCAAAAGGCATTTTATGACTACATGCATGCAAGCATTATTTTAGCATACGTCTACGGTAGAGTTAAAATGTATGACTACTCAATGCCTACATTTTGGAAAATTTTGCCATAGTATCCTCTATAAATAGGACTATCCACATGCACACAGGCATGACTAGGTGGCCATTCAGTAGCACACCTGCCCATAGTCATATACATAATATTTGCATTAAAAACTCAAAGTTATCAATCCATAAGGGTAGCCTAATTACCAGGATTACTTTGCTTTCTCACCTTTGATCATTTTTCCTCAAATAGGATAAGAAATAGCTGAAAAAAGGTGCCAATTGACTGTTTCTAAAGTCAAATTTTTTCACATCATTATGTTTAGCATGGTTTAATACTAACATTTACTATGTTGAATACTTTTTATCAAATCATTTGAGCATGTATATGCACTACTATGTGTTTAGATGCATTTCATGTAAAAAGTCATTTTCCAACGGATAAAAACTGGAAAAGAAGACATGTATATGTTACCAGGACAGTGTAGAACACTCGTATGGTGACAGAATTTGTAGAAAGACGTCCGAACTTAGTAGATCTAAAGAAGAGCTCTCAGATTTCCTTCACGCCACAAAATGAAATGACTTGAGATAGTAAACTACAACATTAATAGCCATCCACGGCTGGTCACAGGTCCACATGCGCCTGCTGTAGGTGTACCTGTGGCACCCCTACGTGTGGCCCACCCCTCCGGCTCGGTTCAGTTCTAGTTGCAAAGGAGTTTTCACAAGCTGAAAAGGCCAAATCAAAGATAAAAAGGCTACGCGATTGAGCAGAATATCCTGAAATCCTGGTTTTTCTTGGCCAACTGTGGCTTTCATATCATTCATTGGTATTCACCCAAGCACAGGGTATACTATACTGATGATCCCAGTATTTATTGATCACATTCGGCAATACCGTGCAGAGGTCCAATGCCTTCAATTTAGGGTCGTCACCTTAAACCTTTTAAAATAGATCCCCGGCGGGGGTTACAACGCATGGTCATCTGTCCACAAACAGGTCCCCAGCGGGGGTTACAATGCATGTTTCGCTGATACACACATCAGCGATAATCCAACAGATCCCCGACGGGGGTTATAATACATGTTCTGCTGATACACACATCAACAATGATCCAACAGATCCCCGGCGGGGTTTACAACGCATGTTCTGCTGATACACACATCAGCGATGATCCAACAGATCCCTTATGGGGGTTACAACACATGGTCATCTATCCACAAATAAGTCCCCAACGAAGGTTACAACGCATGTTCCGCTGATACACACATCAGCGATGATCCAACAGATCACCGGCGGGGGTTACAACGCATGTTTCGCTGATACACACATCAACGACGATCCAACAGATCCTTGGCGGGGGTTACAACGCATGTTCCACTGATACACACATCAGCGATGATCTAACAAAGGTCAAGTAGCCTCGGCATTTATCCACAGTAGGGAGTTCATCCGTAGGTTCACATGTCAACGAAGGTCAAGCAACCTTGATGACAGCTCAGTCGTTGGTAGGTAAACCCAACGACGCATCGGAAGCCATCCTATGATTTCATCAGTTGATACACACATCAACAAGGGCCAAGCAGCCTTGGCATTTATCCCCAGCAGGGAGTTCATCTGTTGCTTTACACGTCAACGAAGGTCAGGCAGCCCTAACAACATCTACTGTTGGCAGTAAATCAGATAGAACATTTCTATGTCCCGGCGATACAAACCAGGAAAGATCAACATCATTGGAGAGGATCGATGTTGGACACATCCTCAAACAGACAAAACTTTATCCCCACAGATCTCTTGTACACGAGAGGCACTTCTTTGGAATAATGTCTGTATCAAGGATTCAGGACTTTGGTGATAGGCCCAACGTCAACATCCTAAGAAGTTTGGATCACACATCCAAGCTTGTCATCATTGCCATCCCCGGTAGAAGCAACAGGGAGCCGGCAACCATTCCCAGAATGTGGGAAAACAATCCATATGCATCATACATTTGCATCATGTTGTTACACATAGCATCATATTCACCTTGTTGCATTTCAAGTGTCTAGGATTCTTTATCCTATCCATGCCATTGCATTGCATGAATATGATAAAGAGGGGCATCTGTAGACACTCGAAATTCTCTGCACACCTGTTACTGACATTGCAGGAGGGCAGATTTGTCTTTTAGAAATAACCCTAGAAGACAGCTCATATCCAGTTTGGATACTATTGGAAGCTCAGTCTCAACCCCGGAACACACACCGGGAGTATTGTTGGGTAAAATCTAATTATGCACAACACGCAAGTATATGTGGTCAACAAGTAATAAAATGAAAGTAGAGTATCGTTCCCACGAGGAATTATTTAATAAAAATCACCAAGTACTAACCCGTAACCAACTCAATCATATTTAAGTGAAGGAATTGCAATTTATAAGTAAACTAATTCTAATTACCACTAGTTAAATTAATATTACGGAGATTTAAGACCACAACTTCACTTATTGCTTCATTTAAGTTAACACACTTCTCATCAATTATTATCTATCCTGAATTGTTAATCAAGAACTCTAAAACAGATAAAACCACCTCTCGCTGCATAATACCCATACTCACTTAAATCCGCAGATGATAGAATTAAGTAAGACACCTTAATTAACTAATCCACTATATCTCTATGTGAATTACAATTAAAAAGGATTTAAAGCACAAGTTCTCTATAAGATTACATATGGCGTAAAGGCATATCTCTATCCTAAACTAGAATAATAAATTCCATCTATGCAGAAATCACAAGCACATGCCACCATGATCAGATCTAAAACTATACTTCATCTCCCGAGTTCATATAGATTATCACGGTAATTAATGGCCAATCAATTAAATAATTATGTCCAAATCATAATAGACAATCCTCACAATAGAACATAATAATTGTTAGCGAAACATATTAAAATAAACTACACAATAAGATCCATTATAATCTTAAATAAAGAATTAGTTCATTGAATTAAAACTAAGAATCCACACTTGAATACACATTAAAAGATAAAAATATGATTAGAGTGAAGAATAAATCTGTTGTCAGCAAATCTCCATCTTCCTCAAGCTCCTGCTCTTGATCTTCAATGGCTTCCAAGTTGCTTCAATCTCCAAATATAATAAGAACTAGGGTTTTGATCCTAATCTAATCTCATGGAATCCTCAAAACTAGCCTATATCTCTTCTTTTATGCCTCTCAACATGTATTTATAGTTCTAATGGATACCCTAACAAGTTAGGTAACTAAAAATCCTATTCTAACTCAATTTGGACATCAAATAACCCAAATAAGTTGATTCCCTACCGATCAGTCCATCCCATGCTGTTCCTAGGCCATTTTGGGCGCACCCCGCGCTACAGTGTCAGAAATTCTGGTGGCCTAGCGTGCCCCGCACTGTTCCTAGCATGGTCCGCACTACTTTATTTTCTGTTGCGACATCCTTTGGCAAAATAGGCATAACTTTTGATCCGCTACGAGTTATGGGGCTAGCCACCTATCAAATCGAATATATCGACGAGATCTAAACCTTTCATTCTTTAAGAATTGACAGATTCTGTCTAGATCAAGATCGAAATTGGGCTTAAAGTAGATGCTATATGAATTGCAAGCAGGACAACTTTGAGCTTTAATCTTTGTTGATAAAAAGGCCATAACTCTCGCTTCCGAGCTCCAATTGGGATGATTCACGATGTTCCGAAAAGCTAAGAAGTAGATCTTCAATAGAATCCAAGTTCCAAGCCAAGAACATGCATCAAACTTGGTGTTAAAAGTCATTCAATATTCTCTTCTTGCATTTGCTTGCGTATTTTAGTCCAGAAGATGTCCAAATTGCTTTTCCTTGCTTCTTCATGCCAATATCATGCCATAGCCTATAAAATAACATACAATGTATGAAATGAACATACAATGCATGCAAAATAACTACAAAACATAAGTTTAAACAACTAATTCAAGTAATAGATACCGGATAAGTAGGTATAAAACCTACTTATCAAATATCCCCAAACTTAAACAATTGCTTGTCCTCAATGAAAAACACAAAACAACAATGCTATGCAATGCAACTAATCTACATGCCTTCGAATCCAACAGTAATGACAGAAACAAGTCTATTCAACCGGCCTTAGAGAAATCAAGTAAGCATGATAATATATCATATCAAAATAAATCATTAACTTCCCAATCAATCATCAAATATTAGAATGTTATCACGAATATAGTGCGTGTGTGCCCCCACAACAATGTTAACTGATATAAAATTAATTTTAACACATAACAAGCTAGATCCAACTAAAATAAAATAATTACCAATATCGAAGGTCAACATGGGATACTTATGCTTTATTTTTCATCTACGGGGGCTTTTTGCTCTTATTTCTCGTTTTATTCATTTTTTTTCTTTTGGTTTATATACACATAAATATGCAATGTCTTATTCCCTTAGACTTTTCAATGCTACCTTAACGAGCTTTTGACCAACGACTCCCAGACCATTAAGACCTTAGGACGCTAGGTGTAAAGACAATCCCCTCGGGCTTACTTACTCAACTAACAAAGGCCACAAAACTAGACAAGCACGCCATGGTGTTTATTCATACTTTCTTTCTTTTTCTTTTTTTTTCTTTTGTTTATAGCTTATATACCCCAAATATTCTCCCAAACTTAGGTTTTTGTCTAACTTTAGCCATCACTACTTATTCTTGTCATTCTTTCATTCAAACTAGCATTATCCTTTAGAATCCCATTATGTATCAATTTAAACTCAATCAATCAACAAGTTGTTTTTACTGTGCTATCCTTATTATACCAGTTTTAAATAGAAAAAGATTCAATTCATAACAAGAAATCACATCAAAGCTCTAATAGTCGGTACTATACTTGTCTACCCAATTCCAATCTCATCATTGGCCAAAACAAACTGTAAATATCAAACAGCTAGACGCATGCAAGATGCACTAAATGCTATATAAACATAGTAAACTAACTAATTTTCCAATTTTTTTATTTTTTTTATTTTAAGAAACTGAATTCAAAAACTAAATGTAACTATATGAACTACAATGTAAATAACTAACTATATGCAATACGACACTAAAATGCCCCCAAACTTAAACTAGATATTGTCCTCAATGGCTGAAATATAAAAAAGTAAAGCAGATGACTTACCTAAAAAATATAGCAATCCTCCTTCTTGTCCGCTAAGTTTGGAGAATAGGTTAGGCACACGGAACAAATTGGGCACCACACTTGAATTTGACTTGCATAACCTTTCCATAATCTTTTGCCTGCCCATTGAACCTCCAATACCTGCAACGAAGAGAGACAACATGGATTAGAATAACACTTTGGATTGGAAAGAGAACTTAACAAGAAAATTAATTCCTATCTACTAAATAAACTAATAAAGCATATAAATATAAAAATTCCTGGGTTGCCTCCCAATTAGCGCTTAAATTATAGTCTTTCAGCCTGACTTTGTCTGGTCAACGCTATCCAATTCCTCTTCGATAATTGAGGAACCCTCCATCTATCAGAAATAATACAGCTTTTGGTAGGTTCCCATTTGTGATAGTCATTACATTAAAGTTACCTAGCATGCTTTGTTTAGATAAGATCACATTCAAGAACGTCCAACATCTAGGTGTTTTCTCCATTGTGTCTGCGATTAGATTCTGGCATTGAAGCTTGTCAGACACAACAATCTCTTCTTCTATCTTCTCCAGCTCATCGCACCATGGCTTCGAAGTTGTACTCGTTTTTACGTCACAAGGAGTATTACCGATGACATGACTACCTAGCGGACAAGGTTTTGCAAATCTAATCGGATCCTTGAACTTTGGTAGAGAAGGAACTTAAGGCATTAATAACATCGGCTCATCCTCGTTAGTACTAATAGCTAGTTCTTCACCGACCTTATTTTTATTATCCCCACTTGTCTCCTATTTTTTAACATCTCGTGTCTCATACAGTTGTAGATGTGGCTGAGGCACATCATTAATCTCGGAATCATCATTGTTTTGAGGACAATTTTTTAAGGCTTTGACCAATTGATCCATCTGGTTCTGCAAATTTTGAATTGACATCTCTTGATTCTGAATTGACCGCTCTTGATTAATCATCCTCTCCTCATTTGATGCTACGAACTTGGACAACAATTTCTCCAACTTTGAATTTTCTGTTTCAGTCTCGGAAGCCATGTATTGAAGACCATTGGTTGAGGTAGTGACGAGTTGTTCCATCCGATTATTAAAATTTTGGGTTGACAGCTCTTGGCTAATCCTCAACTCCTCTAGGTTCGCTATGCCCTTCAATATTACATCCCTCGGATTTGACTTTTCATCTTGTGGCAATGGAGGTGGACATGAAAATTTCGGTGTGTATGATGTATTTGGAGCATAGTATTGGTCTTGATAGTTGTAGGTCCACGACGAATCCAGGTGATACCCCCAAACTTGATGATAGTTAGGATATGTATAATCGTTAAGGTATTCACCATCGTGTTGTATCGCCCCAAAACTAACTGTGCATTGATGACTCAGATGATTACCAGCACAATAATTGCATTTAACTGCTATCCTTCGATTACGTTGGGTTGCCACAACGTCCAACTTCCTCGAAAGTGTCTCAAGCTGTGCTGATAATGCAGAAAATGCATTGAGACCATCAATCCCCGCTCCCCTTGGATGAGTCATTCTCGTATACGGCCATTGATAATTAAATTCCGCCATGGTACCTGAAAAGAAAGAAAAATAGGAAGAGAATTAAATAACAAGGAAAAAAATGTATAAATTAAAACTAATTTGATTGAAGCTAATATTGGCAAAAATATATTAACTAATTTCCTGGCAACGGTGCCAAAAACTTGTTGGGTAAAATCAAATTACGCACAACACGCAAGTATACGTGGTCAAAAAGTAATAAAGTGAAAGTAGAGTATTGTTCCCACGATGAATTATTTAATAAAAATCACCAAATACTAACCCGTAACCAACTCAATCTTATTTAAAAGAATGAATTTTAATTTATAAGTAAACTAATTCTAATTACCATTAGTTAAATTAATATTACAGAGATTTAAGATCACAACTTCACTTATTGCTTCATTTAAGTTAACACACTTCTCATCAATTATTCTCTATCCTGAATTGTTAATCAAGAACACTAAAACAGATAAAATCACCTCTCGATGCATAATACCCATACTCACTTAAATCCACAGATGATAGAATTAAGTAAGATACCCTAATTAACTAATCCACTATATCTATATGTGAATTACAATTAAAAAGGATTTAAAGCACAAGTACTCTATAAGATTACATATGGCGTAAAGGCATATCTCTATCCTAAACTCGAATCATGAATTCCATCTATGCAGAAATCACAAACACATGCCATCATGATCAGTTCTAAACCTATACTTCATCTCTCGAGTTTATATAGATTATCACGGTAATTGATGGCCAATTAATTAAAAAATTAAGTCCAAATCACAATAGACAATCCTCACAATAGAACATAATAATTGATAGCGAAGCATATTAAAATAAACTACACAATAAGATCCATTGTAATCTCAAACAAAGAATTAGTTCAGTGAATTAAAACTAAGAATCCATACTTGAATACACATTAAAAGATAAAAATAATATTAGAGTGAAGAATAAATTTATTGTCAGCAAATCTCCATATTCCTCAAGCTCCTGTTGTTGTTCTTCAATGGCTTCCAAGTTACTTTAATCTCCAAATCTAATAAGAACTAGGGTTTTGGTCCTAATCTAATCTCATGGAATCCTCAAAACTAGCCTATATCTCTTCTTTTATGCCTCTCATCATGTATTTATAGTTCTAATGGATACCCTAGCAAGTTAGGCAACTACGAATCCTATTCTAACTCAATTTGGACATCAAATAACCCAAATAAGTTGCTTCCCCACCGATCGGAATGCCCCACACTATTCCTAGGCCGTTTTGGACGCGCCCCGCACTACAGTGTCAGAAATTCTGGTGGCCTAGTGCGCCCCGTGCTATACCTAGCGCGGTCCACGCTACTCTATTTTCTGCTGCGACGTACTTTGGTAAAATAGGCATAACTTTTGATCCACTAGGAGTTTTGGGGCATGCCACCTATCAAATGGAAGATATCAACGAGATCTACAACTTTCATTCTTTAAGAATTAACAGATTCTGGCTGGAACAAGATCGATATCGGGCTTGAAGTAGATGCTACATAAATTACAAGTAGTACAACTTTGAGCTTTAATCTTTGTTGATAAAAAGGCCATAACTCTCGCATCCGAGCTCCGATTGGGATGATTCGAGATGTTCCGAAAAGCTAAGAAGTAGATCTTCAAAAAAATCCAAGTTTTAAGTTAAGAACATGCATCCAACTTGGTGTTAAAAGTCCTTCAATATTCCCTTCTTGCATTTGCTTGCGTATTTTAGTCCAAAAGATGTCCAAATTGCTTTTCCTTGCTTCTTCATGCCAATGTCATGTCATAACCTACAAAATAACATAAAATGTATGAAATGAACACACAATGCATGTAAAATAACTACAAAACATAGGTTTAAGTAGCTAATTCTAGTAATAGATACCGGATAAGTTGGTATAAAACATACTTATCAAGTATCAGTTTCAACCTCATAGACTGCAGTTTCGATACCGAAAATTTCACCGGATAAGACCGCTTTATCCCAGAGATAACCCCTAGATATTTAGTCTCAGTCCCAACAGTAGGAGTAGTAGATTTCAACCTCGGAGATAACCCCAAGGAAGGCAGTTGCAGTTCCGGAGATAACCCCAGAAATGATTGTTTCAAATACATTCAATCAGCTTTAACCTCGACGCTTACATCGAGGCACTCAGTACAAAACCTGGCAATAACACCGGGAAGACAGGCACACCTCAGAGATGACACTGAGGACCTTCAATACTTGCAGCAGTCCAATCTTATAGATAACCTTGAACAACGTCTGCTTTATCAGCCCAAACTGGAGATAACCCCGGTGAGGGGCAATGTCATCATCTTGCCACCTTGACGCCACAACACGCCATCTCAACATCTCATACATACATTTTTACATAGCAATGTCCCACAAGAACCAAGAAAGTCCAATCCCGAGTAACTATTACGCAGAGTAACAGATAGAATTTGAAGCTTGAAGACCAGAGGACATCGCCCCATCTTCCTGACTTCGTACAACCTCTAACCCCATGTTATTATGTAACTCTCAACAACGGCGATCCGAAATAGGTCTTACACACCTCAGTCAGATGCCTGTATTAAAGTTCTGAAAGTTCGAACGGACATCACATTGCATGCGTGCACTTACTTCGAGATGGCGAGACTCGTGGAGCTTGGAGCACCCTGGGCTGCCGCAGGTACATCTGTGGCCCCCTCTATAAATAGAAGTCTTGGGGTGGCCATTTTGTAAGAGAAAAAGGTGAGGAAGCCCTGTCCAATTTGCTCTGTACACACTTTAAACTGAGTGCTTTCTCATTTTAAACACTTGTATGCTCATATATAGCTACTTTTTACCAGCGGGAGCCGATTGTTCATCCATTTAAAGCTATAGAAGTCTTCTTTGGCAGCCCACTGTAAACCTTCTTACACACTTTTAAACCTTTCTCTTCATCTTTGCACACAATATTCTTCACGTTGAGAGTTGTGTTGCGTGTGTATGCCCGAACTTCGGTCCGTGGTTTCATTTTAGTTTGTATATATATATATATATATATATATATATATATATATATATATATATATATATATATATATGGACTAGTATTATTGAGTTATGCCTCGATTGAGCCTAGACTTATGTCTGGAGCGATTAATTGCTTTTGTGTATATATATATATAAATTGTTGTCGGTGTAGACACTCAAAATTTTCTGCACACCTGTTACTGACATTGTAGGAGGGCAGATTCGTCTTTCAGACATAACCCTGGAAGAAAACTCACATCCAGTCCGGATACTACCGGAAGCTCAGTATCAATCCCTGAACACACATCGGGAACCTCGACGATAACCCCGAGGCCTACAGTTCCAATACCAGAAATTTCATAGGAGAAGATCGATTCATCCCGAAGATAACCCCGAGATATTCAGTCTCAGTCCCAACACTAGGAGTAGCAGATTCCAACCTTGGAGATAACCCCAAGGAAGGCAGTTGCAGTTCCGGAGATAACCCCGAAAATGCTTGTTTCAAATGCATGAAATCAGCTTCAACCTCAGAACTTACACTGAGGCACTCAGTACAAGACCTGGCAATAACACCAAGAAGACAGGCACACCTCCAAGATGACACTGAGGACCTTAATCACTTGCAGTAGTCCAATCTCAGAGATTACCCTGAGCAACGTCTGCTTTATCAGCCCAAACTGGAGATAACCCCGGTGAGGGGCAAAGTCGTCATCTTGACACCTTGACGCCACATCACGTCGTCTCAACATTTCAGACATACATTTCTACACAGATTGTCCCATAAGAACTAAGTAAAACCAATACCGAGTGACTATTACGCATGGTAACGGATAGAATTTGAAGCTTGAAGACCGGAGGGCATTGTCCCATCTTCCTGACTTCGTAAAACCTCTAATCCCATGTCATTGCGTAACTCTCGATAACGGCGGTCTGAAATAGGTCTTACATACCTCAGTCAGACGCCCAGATTGCAATTCTAAAAATTCGAGCGGACATCAGGTTGTATGCGTGCATGTACTTCGAGACGACGGGACCTGCGAAGCCCGGGGCAGCCGTAGGTACACATGCGGCTCCCCCACTATAAATAGAGGGCTTGGGGTGGCCATTTTAAAAAGGAAAAAGGCGAGAAAATCCTGTCCAATTTGCTCTGTACACACCCCAAACTGAGTGCTTTCTCATTTTAAACATTTGTAAGCTCATATATAGCTACTTTTTACTGGCGGGAGCCGAGTGTTCATCCATTTCAAGTTATTGAAGTCTTCTTTGGCAACTCACTGTAAGCCTTCTTACACACTTTAAAGCCTTTCTCTTCATCATTGCACACACTATTCTTCACGTTGAGAGTCGTGTTGAGTGTGTAGGCCTAAACTTCGGTCTGTGATTTCATTTCAGTTTGTATATATATACTTATATATATATATATATATATATATATATATATATATATATTCATATATGGACTAACATTATCGAGTTATGCCTCAATTGAGCCTAGACTTATGTCTGGAGCGTTTAATTGCTTTCGTATATGAACTGTGTGTCGAACTCTGTTTGATGAGCCTAGACTTACGTCTAGTGCATTTAATTGCTTTTGTATGTATATATATATATATATATATATATATATATATACATTTCATCCCGGCTGGAGTTTACTTCGTGGTGGATGACTGTTTTTACAGCTTTCTATACATTTCGTCTTGCCTGGAGTTTCCTCCGTGGCTGTTGATCGCTTTTACAGCTTTATTTACATTTTTGATTCCCCATGGAGGTGCTTCGTGGTGGTCGATCATGTCTGTATATATATATTTACAACTTTAATATATATACTTGCTTATTGCTTTTATATCAATTACGGCATCATGTGAGCCTAGGAATCATGTGATCACATGTTCAGTTCATTGAATCTAGATTCAGTTCCCATGATGGTCCTTTTTCAGCTGTAAGCAGCTTGTAAATTTATTCACGGTATTCGGATGTCCTCCGATGGTTTTCATACCCATGAGGAATTCTGCACTACTTTATATATTATTTTCTTGAAAGATGCTTCGCATCTTGAAAATAAAAGTAATCAAGCCGAACATTTAATAATAAAAATAAGAGTGTAAAAGGTCTCAATTACTATTGAGCATAAGGGTTTGAAAAATATCTTTTATAAAATCTCACTGTTATATCTTGTTTAAAACTGAATTTTTATATAAATTCAATCCCTATGTATATAGGTGCGAACGAGGCCTTGCACTACTTCCAAATAACAGCACATTGACCCACACGCACACACACACATTCATATAACAGTTTCTTAAAAAGTGGCATTCACCGTGGCAACACGGATGTCGGGGGGGGGGCCTAACACCTTCCATCCGCATAAGCAAGTCCCCGGACCCTAATGAATCTCGATTTCACCGACCCGTTTAGCAGTGTCACATCACTGGGTCAATGAACAAACCTTTTCTCGGTTGTGTTGGTACAACCATATAAAAAACCAATTGGCGACTCTTAACAGTCCATCGTTGACATTATACACGTCGGACCTTTTTCACTTATTTTTTCAAACAAATCTCACATAACATGAGAACACAAAAAGAACAGGTAACGAAAAGGGACAAATAAAAATCCTAACATTGACAGGTGGCGACTCTGCTTGGGACACCAGTAAGAGGACTTAAACCGCTATTACAAGCTTTTTCAAACCTATTATATGCTTGTGTGTGAATGTTGTATTTACATATATGACGAATGTGTACGAATGCATTTTTTACTGCACTGCAATACATCTATATGTGATATTAGTGCTTCGCACATGTCATCATTTTCATAAACGGTGAGACACGTTGTATATGAATGTATGTTGTGTGGTTCCTCTACCAGGAGGCTATCCTGTCGGTGTTTGATTACTGGACTCGTTGGAAGACTAATTCCAACGAGGCTCAGGAAAGGCACCACCCAAATTCGCTCCAGTTGAAAGACCGGATTAACTTCCTGTTGAGTAAATTGCGATGATTTGGGAACCTTTATGCCAAAAAGTCGCGAGAGAAACCTAAGATAGGTCAGCCTCAGATAAACCAAACACAGAGGAAAGTCTCTTCATGCTTCTCATTTCAAATTACTTGTAAAGTCAATTATTTATAATTAACATGCCATATTTATCTCCATTTAATGAGAAATATGAAGAAATATGTGCATATACATATTTAAATTAACATGCTATTACAAACAGCTAACATCCATTTTGCAGGATCATAATCCTAAAACGGATATATCATATAGCATGTAAACATTTACACAATCCCTAAAACTAAACTATGCAAGTTTTGTCGCAGGGAAGCATTCAGACCTATTACCTGGTCAAAGTCCAAAAAGGTCGCAGGCCTACAGCTAATTATGTCTTCATCTGACCAGTCTAATCCAATTTCTCGCGAAGAATTTGATGAATTAAGTAAACAAATTACAGATTTGGTTGTCCTGCTTAAAGAACTACATCAATCTACTCAAGGTACGAATATACTCGTACATACTGAATCCTCTGCACAAGGTGGAACTCAAGGTTCTGATAAAGCCATTACAGTACCTGAACTGCAGTTGGGTACGATCAATAAAAGCTATGATGCTGCCCATCTCACAGGAGATCCAGACACCGGTGACATCAGAAAGAATGTCCTTCGAATGGAAGAAACCCTTCGTTCTATCAAAGGAATTGGAGCACGCGGAAGTGTCTCATATGCTGATCTTTGTATATTCCTTGGTGTTCATTATCTAGAGAAGTTCAAAACTCCTGACTTCGAAAAGTATGATGGGTTAGGAGATCCTTACACCCATTTGAAGGTGTTCAATGGAGAACTTGGATCTTATGTAGAGGATGAGAAGCTCAGAATACAGCTGTTCCAAAAGAGTCTGACTGGAGAAGCCAGTTCATCGTATACCAGATTAGACAACTCAAAGATCCATACCTGGGAAGAGCTAGCTCACGCCTTCCTCACACAATACAGTTTCCAGTCTCAGATGGCTCCTAACAGGTACCAAATTACCGAGGTCAAGAAACAGTCCAATGAGTCTTTAAGAGAATATGCTCAAAAGTGGAGGCGCCTTGCTGCTCATGTGATTCCTTCTATGACAGAGTCAGAGATGGTCATGACCTTTATCGACATACAAGAAGCTCCTTTCTGTGAAAGAGTCTTAGCTTGCATTGGTAAACCATTTTCTGTAATGATCAAACGTGGAGAAATGGCTGAAATGGGATTGAAGATACGAAAGATTCAAGACCTAGCCGCTCTCAAAGCTGTTGCTGAGCACATCCAATCTAGAAATTATGGAAACAACCCCCGGAGGGTCCATAAAAAGAAAGAGGAGGATGTTTCCTTGATACTCCAAGGTCAGATAGGTAATTAGGATATGCCTATCCAACGGAGAAATTACCCTCCTTTTCAAGCGCAGTCTTCAAACCCTCCAATGCCAAAAGGTGGAGAAATCAAATGCCCTCGAGTGTTCACACCCCTAGGGGATTCACTCGAGTACATTCTTACTCTTCTGATAAATCAGAAGAAAATCACGCATCTTCTTCCACCAACCAAACCTAATGAGAGGGGTTTCAATGCTGCTCGAAAATGTGCTTATCATGCCGGGGCACCTAGACATGATACTCAAGATTGTTGGGCCTTGAAACACAAGATCCAAGATTTGATAGACAATGGTGAGATAGTGGTTACCAATTCAGATCAACCTCACGTGCAAGACAACCCTCTTCCTCCACACAAAGAGGAAGAGGTCAACATGATTAATTGGAGCAATGGACAGAGTTCCAATTTCAACTGTGAAGCATCTCGGATCATCAAAGACGATGTTGACAAGTGGGATTACGTAAAATTTTAGTTTACGATGGAACGGAAGATTAAAGCTCTGTGTAAGCAAATTGAGCAATTGGTCGAATGGTGACCTATCAGCATCAAGTCACACCCCAATTAATTAGCCAGGAGCATGCTAGTCTCCTTCCTTTGGTTATGAATACTCCCTCGTCACCTTCAAAATATGAAACATCATAGGACAAAGTGACGAAGAGAGCGACTGCCAAAGCCCATCGGGATTTTTCCAATAGAAGGGAATATACATACCTGGGCCAACCTATGGTGGAGATACTTTAGATGCTAATCAATAAAAGAAGAATCACATCCCTTCTACCTCCAATTAATCCCCGTTCATGACAGTTCAATCCTGATGGAGTATGTCAGTATCACTCCCATTCTCGCGGTCACAACACGAAAGAATGCTGGGCATTCCGCAACCTTATTCAGAATCTAATCGATAGTGGTGTCCTGCAACTGGCAAACAACGATACCGTGCTATTTGAGAGTGAAAATACCTATCCTACCACATGGAAAGGACCGGTAGGAGTTATATCCACTGAGGCTGATAGGACTGTTAAACCGCTCATAATTCAACTCAAGGGAATTAACAATCCTTTGAAAGTGGCTGCTCTAGAGCCAATCAACCTACCATTCTGACCACAATATCCTGTTATCTACTTACAGAAAGCTCCCTGGAATTATGGAGAAGCTGAAGGATCCACATCTCATACAACTGCTGCAATGTCGAAGGAAAATCCATTGTATCTTCCCCAACGGGTGATGAAGCCTGCTATTAAATCCAAGGGGAAAATTCCCATTGAGAAGATTGAAAAATTCCTCTGTGCTATGGGTCATAATGAAACCAATGTGATTTTAAGCTTAAGAGAAGCTCCACATCAAATTTCAATATTAGACTTGGTTTTAACTTTCGAGGATCACCGGAAGATTCTACTGAAGGTTTTGGAATAAGCCTACTTGCCAAAATCAGTGGACGTGGAAAAATTTCAACATCTGGTTGATCACATTTTCAATAACAATGTGATCCCTTTCACTGATGACGACATACCGTCCGAAGGGATCGGTCATTGCAAGCCGTTACACATTACAGTTTTATCCTCCGGATACATGTTTGCTGGAGTCTTGATAGATGGAGGTTTGTCTCTAGATATCTGTCCTTATGCTACATTACTGAAGATGAATATCAATCTTAAGCGGATCCAAAGTAGCCATACGATCATCAAAGCTTTTGATGGATCCTGCCGAAATTTAGTCGGAGAAATTGAACTGCCAGTTGAGATTGGCCCCCATACATTTTGTGTATCTTTTCACGTGCTCAAAATAAATACAGGATACAACCTACTTCTAGGGAGATCTTGGATTCATATGGTCGGGGTAGTCCCCTCCACTCTTCATCAGTAACTTAAATGCATTATCAACAATAGCCTAGTCACAGTCAATGCTGAACCGAAATATCCTCAACATGGTGACCTTCCACTCATCAATGTCAATTTTGATGTTGAGCCGGTCAGTTTTTATGCTTCGAAAGTAAGCAACACTCAATACCATTCCATTGGGATGCTATTTCCCGTACCAAAGTTTTTTGTCGAAGTTATGGCAGCTACTCAAGAAAGGATGTCATTGGGACACCAGCCGGGACAAGGGTTGGGTAAAAAGCATCAGAGTATTAAGCACTCGATTCAAGTGTCCAGTCAAGTTGGGACAGCCGGGCTAGGCTATTCTGCCAGTTCCAGGTACAGGAATCCACATAAGCATAAGCAAATTCCTTCAACGTCAGCCACACGGCTATTTTCTCCACTTGTAAATCTAGAGTCCGCACAATCTCCTGTAAAGGTGCATCCAATGTAATGGCTATGTTATTTCCTAAACCGATACTGGTAAAGTAGAAGGAAGTCTTTGTTCCAGATCCCAATGTGGAAGAAGAGGAACGGAGAATCAAGCAGGACATCGTCAGAATAATGTTAGGCATACGCATCATTGTCCATGATGAACATACAAACAGATACACCCCAGACGATGATTGCCCAGACATAATGGTCATCATTCGGGAGAAGGAGGACGATGACAGCCCCTCCATCACTGCTGTCCACCAGGACTTTGCCCTTGCCAATTGGAGCAGCAATCCTTTCATTGGTCGACAAGGGTAAAATGGGCAGGACTTCTTCCTGCCCTATAGATATCATAACTACTTACTTTTTTGTACAATATTACCAGTTGTTTTGTCCGTACATGCTAACACTTTGTATGATTAAATAGTTTCATATATATTAAGTGAAAGCATATTTTGTTTCAGGACTCTGAACTTATATGTGCATGTGCTTGCTGATAAGATGCCTCTTCTTCACAAGGATTGTAACTTTGATGAAAAGTTGAACTCCGACTTGATGGAAATACAGGAGGACATTGAGGTGCCTTCGGAGATTAAAGAATGGGTCGAAGACAAACCTAAACCCAACCTTGATCAAACCACCTCTTTCAATCTCGGAACCTTCGAAAACCCTAAGTTAATCCAGATTGGTTCAGACCTTACCCCAAACCAGAGGAATGACATGGTTATGCTACTAACCCAATTCTAGGATGTGTTTGCATGGTTTCATAAGGACATGGTGGGCTTTTCCACTAAAGTTGTCCTTTATTGCCTTCCCATCAAAGAGGGATTCAAGCCAGTCAAGCAGAAACTCAGGCGATTGAAACCTGAGTGGAGCTTAAAGGTGAAAGAAGAAATTGTGAAACAATTTCAAGCTAGTATTTTCATGGTGTCCACATATCCTGAATGGATATCCAACATCATTCTTGTGCCTAAGCCTGGAGGAAAGGTGCGAGTTTTCGTGGATTATCAGGATCTTAATAAAGCTTGCCTTAAAGATAGCTTTCCGTGCCATTTATCCACATTCTCATTGATAATACTGCTCAATACGGTATGTACTCCTTTGCTGATTGCTTTGCGGGGTACCATCAAATCATGGTTGTTGAGGAGGATCATGAGAAAACTACTTTCATCACGCCTTGGGGAACCTTTTGCTACAGACGGTTGTCTTTCGGCCTCATTAATGCCGGAGCTACCTATCAGAGAGCTATGATGGCTCTTTTCCATGACTTAATGCACAAAGAGATAGAGATCTACATGGATGACATCATCATCAAGTCCCGAAAGGAGGAAGACCACCTAGACCATCTCAAAAAGCTTTTCAACAGGTTACGTAAATACAACTTGAAGTTGAATCCAGCCAAATGCGCCTTTGGCACTAAATCAGGCAAGTAGCTAGGATTCCTAGTTAGCCATAAAGGGATTGAGCTGGATCCCACCAAAATCTAGACCATTACAAAAATGGCCATTCCTCAGACAGTGAAGGAAATAAGGAATTTTTTGGGAAGAGTCAACTTCATTAGTAGGTTCATTTCTCAACTCACAACAACCTGTGAGCCTATCTTCAAGCTGTTAAGGAAGAACTCCTCCGTGAAATGGAATGATGCGTGCCAAAAGGCTTCCCTTACAATCAAAGATCAGCTAGTCAAAGCTCATATTTTGGTACCACCAAGGGATGATGTTCCCCTGTTCATGTACTTATCCATAAGTGACAATGCCATGGGCTGTATGTTGGGTTAGAAAGATGATAGAGGCCGAGAACGAGCTATCTATTACCTCATCAAAAGATTCAGCATCAGTGAACATAAGTACACTCTGATTGAGAAGACTTGTTGTGCTTTAGCATCGGTTGCCATGAGGTTACAACATTACCTCCATGGGCACACAACCCACCTCATATCCCGCGTGGATCCTCTCAAGTATGTATTTTAGTAAGTCCATACTGAATTGTCGACTGTCCAGATGGCATTTTATTCTGGAACAATTTGACATGGTTTACGTGACGCAAAAGTCCATTAAAGGTCAAGGAATCGCGGATCAACTGGCCGCTACACCTTCAGGGGATTTCAAACCCTTGGAAACATATTTCCCCGATGAAGGGATAATGACAATTCAGCAACACCATCAGTACGATACACGTCAAACATAGAACATGTATTTTGATGGAGCTGTTAATATGGAAGGTTCTGGAGCTGGAGCAGTTCTAGTATCTGGTACGGGGGAGCAGTATCCCGTCGTCGTCAAATTGCAGTTTGTCAGCACCAACAACACAGCTGAGTATGAAGGCTGTATCATGGGGAAAAAACTTGCCCGTTCAATATGCATTAGGCGGTTAACTATCTTTAGGGATTCAGAGTTGGTAATTAAACAATCCACGTGAATCTATCAAACCAAAGAGCTACATTTTATTCCTTACCATCGGCAAGTTTTATAGATGGCTTCGGAGTTCGAAGAGATCTCCTCTCTACACATTCCTCGTAATAGGAATGACTTCGCAGATGTATTAGCAACTTTGGCCTACTTGATTCACCTACCTGACAAGGAACATATGCCAAGCGTCACATTAGCCCTACAAAAGGCACCAGCCTATGGGAACTATGTGGGAGAAGTATCGGATGAGCTACCTCCCATCCAACAACCTTGGTATCAGCATATCAAGGAGTACTTGCGAGATGGATCTACACCCGCTGAGGTGAGACTGACTGAACAAAGGCAGATTCATCGACTAGCTATGAAATTCTACCTGAGCGGAGATGCACTCTACAAGAGAGATTCAGGACTAGGTCTCCTCAGATGCCTGGACAAGGATCAAGCTCAGAGACTCATGGATGAGATCCATGGTGGAGTATGTGGCTCACACATGAATGGCCCTTTACTTGTAAATAAGATCCTAAGAATAGGATATTATTGGCTTTCTCTCAAGGCTGACTGCAATGACCACGTTAAGAGATGTTATCAGTTCCAAATTCATGGGAATGCTATCCACTCCCCTCCACAGGAGCTCCATAATATGAGTTCACCTTGGCCCTTCTCAATGTGGGGAATGGACGTGATCGGACCCATTAAGCCTAAAGCCAGTAATGGACATCGCTTTATCTTCACTATGATCGACTACTTTACCAAGTGGGTAAAGCAGCCTCCTTCCCCAAGGTTACCAAAGAAGTCATCATTTCTTTCATCCGAAATAATGTCATTTGTCGATATGGACTACCAGAGGTAATTGTATCAGACAATGCTAAGAACCTTAACAACAAAATGATGGAGGAGTTATGCAGTAAATTCCACATCAAACACCTTAACTCCGTTATCTACCGTCCAAAGATGAATGGTGTTGTTGAAGCGGCTAACAAAAACATCAAGAAGATCATGCAAAAGATGTCCGCCAACCACAAAGGCTGGCCTGACTTATTACCTCTTACTCTGTTAGCCTACAGAACATCAATGCGCACTTCAACTGGGGAAACCCCCTACGCATTAACCTATGGGATGGAAGTTGTACTCCCCATAGAAGTAGAAATAGAATCCCTCAGAGTGTTGATAAACGCTCAGCTGGATGAAGATCAATGGGTATAAGACAGGTATCACCAATTGTCTCTATTAGATGAAAGGCGAACCGCGGCTATCTTCCATGGTCAGTTATATTAACAAAGGATTGCCAGATCCTACAATAGAAAAGTCCGGCTACGATAGTTTAAACAACATGATTTGGTTTTGAAGAAAATCATCGACAACCAAGATCAGTCTAAGGGAAAATTCGCTCCTAACTGGAAAGGCCCATTTATTGTCAAGGAGATATTGACAGGAGGTGCTCTCAAATTGAAGGAAATGGACGGCGATGAATTTCCATAATTAATCAACCCGGACACCGTGAAATAGTACTATGTCTGAAGTTACCATCAAGCAAACATCCTGGTGTTGGATCATCAGATCACTAGTCATTCTGGTTCTTTAACACTTTACCACATACAACGCTTTTCCACACTTTGCCCCTCAGGGAAATATACTCCTTAAGCCAGCAGCCTTGCTTCACTGCACTCTTACAACTTTGGTCATCCCACTAGGGATTGAACCTCTCGCATTTTTCCCCAAACATGGGATCAAACTTTTCACCCTTGTAATTTATCCTCCACCTAGGATTAAACTTCGTTCCCCACAGTTTGACCTGTACATGGGATTAATCTTTCTTCCCCACAGTCTGACCCTGCATATGGGATTACGCTTTTTAACTTGCCCTGAAGGGCGAACTACGTCGACCTGATCTCGTTGATACACGGGAGTACGCAAGAAACCATTTTATATGGCCCGGTCGCAATAAAACATAAATAACAAAAACACTTCTACACCCTTTTCATTACAAAAACAAAAATAACAAAAATATTCCTACACCCTTTCTGCCACATATAGCGTTGAACCTCTTACACCAGGTTTGAACTACACAGACCTGATCTCCTCTTCAACAGGAGTACATAGGCAGCCATTCATGTTTCAGTCTAACCCCCTACCAAAACATAAATATTTGTCAACGGTACTGGGATCAAACTTCAATCTATCACAAGGGATGGAATTACCCGGACTCCTCCTAAATAGGAGATTCGGCAACCATCTAAGATGCGGTTGTAACTCAAAGAGCAACACCAATCCATAAGAGATGGAATTAACTAGGATCCTCCTAATTAGGAGTACTGGCGACCATCTGTGGTATGGTCAATCTCAGAGAGGAAAGCCACACTCCTCTCCACATTTCCATACAGAAACCAGTCCCAAGACACTAAAGATGATAGGGATATACACAAATCCATGATCCATTTTGAACTATCCAGAGACAACTCAATGTCCATCAAGCAAGGAGGAGGTCAGAATACATCAAGATCACATGCCATGAAGAAGCAGGAAAATATCAAGCAAGTATTCAAGCATATCTAAAAGGGAAGTGATTAAAAATATATTTTCCTGCTATATATATAATACGGTTTGATATACACAATGTAAACTGTACATGACAAAATGGCTAAGCTAGTATGTACAGGAAAATGCAAAGCTATCTACAGATCAGCATACAGGCGTGCTAGTAGATCTAACATAGCATCTCTCTCTGAAGAAGGAGGTAACGTTGTGGTCTCCTGTACAAGGATATCCACACGAGCCAGCAAGTTCGTGGCCATCTGCATGGTGAAGCTATGGTCATCAATATATGCACTCATCTTGGCAAGCATACCAGTGGTATGGGATCTCACTGCAGTACTATCTGTGACAGCTACATCCCGGGCAGATATGGCACTATCCCGCTCAACTATCACTGTATCCCTGGCTGATCTGGCTTCATTCTGCTCAACAACAGTGGCATCTCTGCGAGCTAAGGCCTCGTCTCTCTCTAACAGAGTTGCGTCTCTCCCATCAAGAGCTGTCAACATCAAGGCTCTAGCCTGATCTCTCTCAAAGGTCATTAGATGAAGACTCTGCTCAAAGTACTGTGTTGAATGCTGAATCACGATAGTGCTAGTAGTGGGGGAATCTAAGAGAGCAGCTAGCAACCCAGTAAATGGCTCCTCCTAAGTTTGAGAATCAATGTCCTCCATGGGCTCTCCACCATCTGAAGCAATGCTCGGCACTGTGGATACTATCGCAGCCGATGAAATATATGTCTCCATCCATGCAGAATACTCTGTAGAATAACCCGGATGGCTAACAGAAAAAGCAGTTATCTCACACTGATCCAACAAGCATACACACGGGATTGGTCCTCTGTTGATAGATGGCGAGAAGCTAAGCGCTAACCTAACGTCTCATCATAAGGATGAAAGTCCAATAACTAGTCAAACTGTGACATCACGGCCAATGGGTGGTAGGTAGTCATGCCCCTTAAACCAGCCAGAGAGAAATAATCCATGCCCGAAGCATGAGTAATGAAACTAAATGGCGAACTAAGCCATGAACACGACAAGATAACAAAACGGATCTATAATCCCGGCTAAGAAAATGGACCAAGATGCAGGATTTGTACACTCCGCAAGATGAAAGGAACACGACATGGCTATCTCATGGGTGAAACAATACTCGTGTCGTCTGAATGTGCTAATCGGTCTCAAGTGTGACATAAACCACACGTACAACATGACCGAACTGCATGTGAATACCCTTATAGGGTATGTACTACAAAATGTGGCTGACCTCAGTGTCTCTGTCATGATCATCGGAATAATGGTATGACCCTCCCTGAGAGCTCTCACTGCCATAATAACGCTGATATCTAACTTGTCCATGTATCATGGCATGTACACGTATGATAATGCACACAACATCAATGCGTCTACTTTGGCCAAATGCCACTGGTCCTCTAGTATGGTAAAATCCCCAGAACACCAAGCATAGCTGTCCTCATAGCCAAATTTGTTAATCAGAAAATGTTGGGATATCATGTGGCCAGATGTGATCTCATCCTGTACAACTCTCCGCCTCAGCCCGGTGAGTGTCATAAACTACTGGCTCATGTCATCAATGGCCATATGCATGTAAGGTCTGTCAAGTGGCAAAATCATCAAACGTGCATACTCCTCCAAAGTCGGAGTCAACTCCTAGGTCCCAAATCGTAAAACCTACCTCTCCAGCACCTAGAGCTCTAGCATGCCCTCCACAAATCCTGCTGGAACCTGAAACATCAAAAGGGTCATGGTATGCTGCAACAGCTGATCTACGGTCATCCTATCTGGGGGTGACATACTATCATACCAATATCTCAAACGGAATGCTACCAATAATGGTGGGGTGTGATCTATGCGGCTAACTGTCGAAGAAGACATCTGTGTGGGTTGTATCATAATACCATCTAGGGGTTAATGCTGAGCATCTCTAGATATACATACATATGCATAACATGATATATGCATAACAGATAATAGATGACAATATGATGCCGGGAATAGAAGCTAGTACATACATTCCTAAGTACATCATCGTCTATATACATAATCTCTGTACAACAAAAAATATAGGGAAATGGGGCATAGACGCCCTACTACTAACAGAGGCCTATCAAAAGATATAGCGAGAATAGGGCACAACCACCCAATAGCTAATAGAGGCCTATCAAAAGAGATAACTAGAATATACATTAGAAGAAGACAATGGTGTCAATATCTACATCATCAATCCTGTCCACCTGATGTAACACCTCTTGAGTCACTAGATCTCTATCAACAGAGATATCAGGCCTATACAAAGGAGGATTTGCGCCGATAAAACCAAATAGGTCATCTGAGGGGCCAGCTCCTACGCTGGATCTCTGCCCAAATACCGGATAAAGAAGTGTGCCAGGTCTAGTCGCTGGGTCAAACTGTCAATCTGTGTCACATGAGACGGATCTCGGACACAAGCTAGCCAATCTGTCATCATCACGGATCCTGGAACCATATCCCCCATGAACTGAGTGGCGCGGGTCTGGGCTCCAACGGTACGAGGGATCCACCAATGCTGGAATACATCCTGAGTGCAGGGACCCTCTAACAATGCAAAACCGTCAACACCAAACAATTGGATATCAATGACGGGTGACTGCGACATAGGCCAATAACGACTGACAGGAGGCAAGATCGGTATACGGATCTCCCTTGTAGTGCTCATAATAGCACGCTCTCCTAAATAGAGCTCCCATCCTCCATCTGTGAAGAGAGGAACCCTACCGGTGGAAATCACGTACTCGACACCAGTCGGGTACCCATCCTCAAATCCAGTGGCCAAGTGCTCCCCAGAATATGGAATCCATGTGATGACATCCGCTGTCAAGAACTCTAACTATAGGCGACAATGAGTGAAACCCTTAGCTACAAGGACCTCCGCCAGTATAGAATGATGCCATCTCCGTCCTCGTGGGTAGGTATCCAACCCTAATACACTCACTATACGTAAACATAGAAGCCTCTCATAGGCCCAAAACTGTCAACACAAAGGTAAACATCTGCTGTCAGTTAAAACTCTTAGCCTATATATGGTAAATGATAAGAGAAATACTTACCAGCAGAAATGGATAAAATCCTAACCAAGCCTCGGTCAATCCCTACGAGCGCATACACATGCCCCTGAGAAAATAGGCAAAGGTGTAAGAGCCCAAATCATAATCTCCTATACAGTCCACATGTCGAGTGGCGCCGATCAAAGCGAACGACACCGTAAAAGAGTTATCTGCTATGAAGCAGCCCCTAATGATCATCAGGAACAATCATTGAAGAATGCGATCCCTGACTCTGACATCAGCTGGTATGGGCTCACTCAATAGCCCACTCATAGTAACTACGCTCAAAGGACTCGTACGGACAGTCTTATCCTTGAGCGCCTCCGCCGGAACTCCTACCAAGGATCTGACGGTAGTCGGGGTAATATCAACCGTGCAAGGCACTGGCGCCCCTCCAAACTCCATCCCTGTGATAAGCCGCTAATCCATTGACATCATCATCACCTCATAGTCCAGTAAATAGAGAGATTGAGTCTGGTGAAACCAACGCTCAGACAATGCCCTGAGGTAACCCCAGGGACAACGGCGGGGAGGGATGGAAAAGAATGCTCCAAATCCCCAATCATGCGCAATCACTCTATACTTAGGATGTAGAGCCTGGTACATGGCATGAATACTGAACCAGTTCCCTCGACGCTATATAAAACTGGGAACCTGTAAAATACATATTAACATTAGAATCCTTTACTCCTCATCAATATGAAAGAAAGAAGATTAAGATTTAAGCTTTATACCTCGTTGGCATGTAAATACATCGAGGGATGTCTACTCAGATCACCCAGAAGCTCTGGGTTTGCTACCTGAATACTCATGAGGTCCCTACGGGGAACATGAACAGTAGGAGCGGGGTCCGTAACCGTAATATCCTCCTCCTCGTCCTCGACGTCTGGTACATCAACCCAGACTAGACGTATCACCGCCTCCACCAACTGACGAGGTTGTCTAACCGAAAGGGGTCGTGGCACTTCAGAAGCCCTCCTCCGTATATCACAAGTGGTCCTGTGGGAACTACTTAGCTGATCCAGATCCATAATATCTGGACAACAAGTCTCCAAATTACCTCAGAAGGGGTGTGGTATTGTCTAACCTGGAGCTTTTCAAAATGCATTTAATGACTACATACATGCATACATTATTTTAACATGCGTCTATAGTAAAGTTAAACATGCATGACTATTTAATGCCTACATTTTAGAAAATTTTGCCATACTTTCCTCTATAAATAGGACTATCCACATGCACATAGGCATGAATAGGTGGCCATTCAATAGCGCACCTGCCCACAGTCATATAAATACTATTTGCATTAAAAAATCAAAGTCATCAATCCATAAGGGTAACGTAATTACCAGGATTACTTTGCTTTTTCACCTTTGCTCATTTGTCGTTAAATAGGATAAGAAATAGCAGAAAAAGGATGCCAATATAACTATTTCAAAAGTCAAAATTTTTCACATCATTATGTTCAGCATGGTTTAATATTAACATTTACTATATTGAATATTTTTTATCAAGTCATTTGAGCATGCATATGCACTACTATGTGTTTAGATGCATTTCATGTGATAAGTCATTT
This sequence comes from Panax notoginseng, assembly GCA_016801055.1. Lineage (NCBI taxonomy): Eukaryota > Viridiplantae > Streptophyta > Magnoliopsida > Apiales > Araliaceae > Panax > Panax notoginseng. The sequence continues at coordinate 31,790,982 of CM029015.1, read as the reverse complement.
TCCAACGGATAAAAACTGGAAAAGAGTACATGCATACGTTACCAGGACAGTGTAGAACACTTTTACGGTGACAAAATTTGTAGAAAGACGTATAAACTCAGCAGATCTGAAGAAGAGCTCTCAGATTTCCTTCGCGGTGTAACTTGAAAATGACATATGAAAGCAACCTGTAGGCATTTAGTAGCCACAGCTGGCCGCAGGTCCATCTGCGACTGCAGCAGGTGTACCTGCGGCACCCCTACATGGGTCTCACCCATCTGGCTCGGTCCAGTTTGAGTTGCAAAGGAGTTCTCACAAGCTGAAAAGGCCAAATTAGGGATAAAAACGCTACGCGATTGAGCGAAATAGCATGAAATCCTAGTTTTTCTGGGCCCGACTGTGGCTTTCATATCATTCATTGGTATTCACCCGAGCACAGTGTATACTATACCGATGATCTAAGTCATTGCAGATCACATTCGGCAATACCGCACAAAGGTCCAATGCTATCAATTTAGGGTCGTCACCCTGATCCTTCCAAAAGATCCCCGGCGGGGGTTACAACGCATGGTTATCTGTCCACAAAAAGATCCCCAGCGGGGGTTACAATGCATATTTCGCTAATACACACATTAGCGATGATCCAAAAGATCCCCGGCGGGGGTTACAACTTATGTTCTGCTGATACACACATCAGCGGTGATCCAAAAGATCCCCGACGGGGGTTACAACGCATGTTCCACTGATACACACATCAGCGATGTTCCAAAAGATCCTCGACGGGGGTTATAACGCATGTTCCACTGATACACACATCAGCGATGATCCAAGAAATCCCTGACGGGGGTTACGACGCATGTTCTCCATTGATGCACATGTCAACGGAGGTCAAGCAACCTTGACGTCAGTTTAGCCGTCGGCAAGTAAACCTAACGTCGTATTGGAAACCATCCGATGCGTTCATCAGTTGATACACACATCAATAAAGGTCATGCAGCCTTGGCATCCATCTCCAACAGGAAGTTCATCCGTTGATATACACGTTAGCAAAGGATCAAATGGATCCCCAGTGAGGGCTACAATGCGTGGTCAACTGTTGATTTACATGTCAACGAAGGTCGGGCAGCCCTGACAACATATACTATTGGCAGTAAATCCAATAGAACATTGATATGTCCTGGCAATACAAACCAGGGAGGATCAACATCATTGGGGATGATTGATGATGCAATATGTTATACACATCCTCAAACAGACGAAGTTTTATCCCCACATATCTCTTGGACACGAGAGGCACATCTTTTGAGTAAAGTCTGTGTCCAGGATTAAGGACTTTGGTGATAGCCCCAACGTCAACATCCTAATTAGTTTGGATCACACATCCAAGCATGCCGTCATTACCATCACCTGTAGAAACAACGGGGAGACGACAATCATCCCCAGCATGTGGAAAATCAATCCGTATGCATCATCCATATGCATCATACACTTGCATCATGTTGCTCCACATACCATCATGTTTATCTGTTGCATTTCAAGTGTCTAGGATTCTTTATCCTATCCATGCCATTGCATTGCATGAATATGATAAAGAGGGGCATATGTAGACACTCAAAATTTTATGCACACCTGTTACTGACATTACAAGAGGGCAGATTTGTCTTTCAGACATAACCCTAGAAGATAGCTCATATCCAGTCCGGATACTACCGGAAGCTCAATCTTAACCCCGAAATACACACCGGGAACCTCGGCGATAACCCTGAGGCCTGCAGTTCTAATACCAGAAATTGCACTAGAGAAGACTGATTCATCCCGGAGATAACCCCGAGATATTAAGTCTCAGTCCCAAAACTGGGAGTAGCAGATTCCAACCTTAGAAATAACCCCAAGGAAGGCAGTTGCAGTTCCAGAGATAACCCCGAAAATGCTTGTTTTAAATGTATGTAATCAGCTTCAACCTCGATGCTTACACTGAGGCACTCAGTACAAGACCTGGCAATAAAACTAGGAAGACAGGCACACCTCAGAGATGACACTGAGGACCTTGAACACTTGCAGCAGTCCAATCTCAGAGATAACCCTAAGCAACGTCTGCTTTATTAGCCCAACCTGGAGATAACCCTGGTGAGGGGCAAAGTCGTTATCTTGCCACCTTGACGCCTCATCACGCCATCTTAACATTTTAGACATACATTTCTACACAGCAATGTCCCACAAGAACAAAGGAAAACAATCCTGAGTGACTATTACGTAGGGTAACAGATAGAATTTGAAGCTTAAAGACCGGAGGGCATCGTCCCATCTTCCTGACTTCGTATAATCTCTAATACTATGTCATTGTGTAACTCTCGATAACGGCGGTCCGAAATAGGTCTTACATGCCTAAGTCGGATGCCCAGATTACAATTCTGAAAGTTTGAGAGGACATCACGTTGCATGCGTGCACGCACTTCGAGACGACAGGACCCGCAAAGCACATGGCACCCCGAGCAGCCATTTTAAAAAGGAAAAAAGCAAGGAAGCTCTGTCCAATTTGCTCTGTACACACCCCAAACTGAGTACTTTCTCATTTTAAACACTTGTAAACTCGTGTTTAGCTACTTTTTACCGGCTGGAGCCGAGTGTTCATCCATTTCAAGTTATTGAAGTCTTCTTCGGCAGCCCACTGTAAGCCTTCTTACACACTTTAAAGCCTTTCTCTTCATCTTTGCACACATTATTCTTCAAGTTGAGAGTCGTGTTGAGTGTGTAGACCTGAACTTCGGTTCATGGTTTCATTTCAGTTTGTATAGATATACTTATATATATATATATATATATATATATATATATTCATATATGGACTACCATTATCGAGTTATACCTCGATTGAGCCTAGACTTATGTCTGGAGCGTTTAATTGCTTTCGTATATATATATACTTATATATATGAACTGTGTCAAACTCTATTCGATGAGCCTAGACTTACGTCTGGTGAGTTTAATTGCTTTTGCATATATATATATATATATATATATATATATATATATATATATATATATATATATATATATATAAGCGTGTAAACGCACCGAATATAAAATCCAGGCTCCTCGAACAAAGTCTGACAACAGTTCATATATACAATTCGTCCCGCCTGGAGTTTACTTCGTGGCGATTGACCGTTTTTATAGTTTTCTGTACATTTCGTCTCGCCTGGAGTTTCCTCCGTGGCGGTTGATCGCTTTTACAGCTTTATTTACATTTCTGATCCCCCATGGAGGTGCTTCGTGGTGGTCGATCATATCTATATATATATATATATATATGTATATATATTTACAGCTTTTATATATATACATGCTTACTGCTTTTATATCAACTGCGGCATCATGTGAGCCTAGGAATCATGTGATCACAGGTTCAGTCCATTGAATCTAGATTCGGTTCCCATGATGGACCTTTTCAGCTGTAAGCATCTTGTAAATTTATTCACGGTATTTGGATGTCCTCCGATGGTTTTCATACCCATGAGGAATTCGTCACTGCTTTGTACATTATTTTCTTGAAAGATGTTTCGCATCTTGAAAATAAAAGCAATTAACCCGAACATTTAATAATAAAAATGGGAGTGTAAAAGGTCTCAATTACTGTTGAGTATAAGGGTTTGAAAAACCTCTTTTACAAAGCATCACTGCTATATCTTGTTTAAAACTGAATTTTTACATAAATTCAAACCTTGTGTATATAGGTGCGAACGAGGCCTTGCACTACTTCTAAATAATAGCACATTGACTTACACACATACACACACACACATTCATATAACAGTTTCTTAAAAAGTGGCGGCCACCGTGGTAACACAGATGTCGGGGGGTGTCTAACACCTTCCCTACGCATAAGCAAGTCCCCGGACCCTAATGAATCTCGGTTTCACTGACCCGTTTAGCAGTATCACATCATTGGGTCAATGTGCAAACCTTTTCTCGGTTGTGTTGGTACAACCATATAAAAAACCAACTGGCGACTCTTAACAATCCATCGTCGACATTATACATGTCGGACCTTTTTCACTTGTTTTTTCAAACAAATCTCACATAACATGAGAACACAAAAGAACATGTAACGAAAATGGACAAATAAAAATCCCGACGTCGACAGTCGGACTTTGTTCGATGAATCTGGATTTTATATCCGGTGCGTTTACGTGCTTATATATATATATATATATATATATATATATATATGTAAGACCCCGAATTTTATGAAATAAAAGTATTCAATTTTTCTTATAATTACGATTCAGTAAATGGTTAAATTGATAAAAAGTTAAAGTTAAATGTGATATATGAATTTTTTTTTTTCAAAATAAGCAAGTGGTTATAAAATAATCATTGTTGTCGGGGAATATTCGTTTGGTCGTGGAATATTCTTTCTGCTGGGGAATATTCGTACGACGGCGCAGCTATTTGTGGGCCCCATAACGAATAACTGTCGGGTGAAGAAAACGACAAATTTGAGTTTTTACAAATAACGGCGTAGTTGTTACCGTTAACACCGTTGGAATACCCGGTGGTTAAAATACAGTAATACGCGTTATTGCACAGTAGCACACGGTATTGCATAGTATTTTTGAAATTATTGATTCTTACGTAAGAAGGCACTACTCAATAATTGTTACAGTAATTACTGTTCAATATTTTATTTTATTGATTCAATAATTGTTGCGTTGATATTTTATTTTATTGTTGTTTCAATAATTGTTGCTGCACAGTATTTCCTATTATCAGATCAATAATTCATATTATTTGAATAATATTATTAGATAACATTATTGGCAATGTCTAGAAAGTTCTGTCTAAGGAGAGGTTTGGTCATCTAATTGCGCGCCAGTAAGGAGAAATTCTTATTGGAAAGCCCCCTCTTTCCTGGGAACGGCCTGGTTGTCATAAATGTGATTCTGTAATATTATTTGTGAATAATTAATTATTGATTCATATGATAAGGAAATATTTATTTTATGTGGATATGAATGAGGGATATATTTTTGTGGTTAAAAAAATGAAGGAGTTAATGTTGAGGTTTTTATCAGTATTTTTGTTGGAATGGAGGTATTAAAAATTAGGGTTTTTGAGATATTTTGCGGGGGTTATAATTTTTAATCCGGCCGTTGGATCGTGGTAATATTTGGATATGTTATACATATATAAGTTGAGTATATGTCCACAAATTTTGAACCGTTAAAAATGAACGTATGATTTGTTATGAATTTTACGAGATGACTGGTTCAGAAATTGTTGAATTTTCAGAGTTTATCATTTTGGTGGAAAATTCTAGAATTGGTGGGCCCCACTTGTGGTTGGTGAAGAAATGTGCTGAATTATATTTCAAATGTGGTGGGTGGGAATAGTAGCAGGTAAAGCCATCAGGTTGCAGGTCAAACCTACCAAAATTTTCCTATAAATAGAGGGCTAAGTTAGAATTGAAAATCACACCAGAAACATAAGCTTTCTCTCTTTCTCTCTCTATATTATGAAGCATATTTTGTGAGTTTTTAGATACTTGGTGAGTTGCTATTCATCAGTGCAAGTTTTCTTCAGCATCATATCCGATATCCAGTCAGAAGTACTGCTCTTTTGAGGTAAGGGATAGTAAGGGATTGTAAGGGATAGTAAGGGATTTTAAGGGTTGTTATGATTTTCAGTTTCGTAATTTTTCTGATCTTCAAAAATTCTGAAAAAATTTGAAATGATATTTTGATGAGTTTTCTTGATTGTGTCCAAAAATGGTGATTTTTGGATGTATAGATTGAGAGTTATGAATTTTATGAGAAAAGACTATTTTAAAAGTAACAGCTTATAATTCCTTGTGGTTAACTCCAAAATTGATGAAATTTTTATTGGGAGTACATGTATATGATAGAAGTATACTCTGTAAATTTCAGAATTTTTAGACAAAAGTACAATTTTTGATAAATGTCTAAATATTCGGCTATTTTGGCCATATGAAAAATAGTAAATGACTTTTAAAAATTCTGAGAAAAATATATGTTCACTATGGGACTATATTATGCTAAATCCCAGAAAAGAAATATTTTTGGAACTGATTTGGTATTTTTCATGAAAATAGTCTAGTTATGAGTAAATGAATTAAATATGTTTTGTGAAGAAAGAAAATTGGAAAATAGGATTTTATGGCTTGAGAATCCTATATGAGGTATATGCAGATTTTTGATGAGGGTTTTGGTTATTGATGATGAAATTGTAAGAGTTGACATTTTATGATGATTAAATGCATTAATTAGTAAAGTGTAAACAATTAAAATAAATTGTTTATAAATTTAAGTAATGTTATTCTTTCAATATCATTATACCGAAATATTGGTATGAATTTTATTGTAGAATTTCTATCTTTTGTGTCGGGGTTACTATTCATGAGTTACGAATATTACTCTTGAGATTAAAACTATATGTTGATCATATTATTTTTATCATCATATATAACATTTTTATAACCCTGATGTTGAAATTCTCTTTCACTGGAGTGTAAAGATGGGTAGATTATTGGTATGATCATGACTAGGGTTCTCTTTGGCCTGTAGTGCAAAGTTGAATTGTGACTGGTATGATCATGACCATTGAATTTATAATTGAATATCTTAAGCTTAAGTGCAAAGGTGAATTGATCAACATGGTTATAATTATTGTTTATATAAATTCTGAAATGATTATATATTTCTTTGAGATATGAATATATTTGGCCTGTAGTGCAAATATGAATTGTTGATGAATATCTTTGGCATGTAGTGCAAAGATGGCCTGTTGATGAATATCTTTGGCCTGTAGTGCAAAGATGAACTGTTGTTGAATATCTTTGGCCCGTAGTGCAAAGATGGTTTGTTGATGAATATCTTTGGCCCGTAGTGCAAAGATGGATTTGTTAGTATGATTATAAACAGGAATTGTGATTTGGTATAACCATGATCTTTGATGTTTCAGGTAAAGACAGGTGATGAAAATATTCTTCGTCCTGGGTGCGAAGAAAAATTTATAGTCACAATTATGATTATGAGTTATTCATATGATTGTGGAAAGGAACTGTTGAGTGATGTTACATGGATAAAATATTGTTGGTGGATTTTTAACATGGAGAAGATAATAGACTTTATAGTCTATTTGACTCTTCTAATGGATTGCTCGTTCCGCTGCAACTATGGTTGAAATTTTTATCATTTACCATATGTTCTAAATCTCTGATTTATTATTGATGAAGGCTATTGATAATTTAATTATCTTTAGTCATGATATTCTTTACTGAGCTAGTTGTGCTCACCCTTTTGCTTCACAATTCCTTTCAGGTAATAAGAGTGTAGCTGGGTCGAGCGGGGGTAACAAGGGAATAGAACGGTGGTCATCATTTAGTAGTTATATTTGGTGAAGAAAATAGGGTGAGGCGAACCCAACGTTGGAAGGGTGTTTTGTCACTATCATACAAGATGTCTAATGACATACAACCTCGTGTCATCATAAGACAGGGTTGTGCTCATCCACTTGCTGAGTATATCTATGGGCACTACCTATATAATCTTGGTGTTTGTTTGAAGTATAATTCTCAATTAGAGACAGTGGAGATAATGATAAGTCAAGAGAAGACTCACCATTGGGAAGAATATGATAGTAATCTTCTCGTTTTTCTTTGGGGTCTATTGGGTCAACCAAGGATAATTCTGTGGCCATATGATATCTATCATAACCTAGACGCGTGGCCTCCCATGTACGAAGGTTTCCTTGAGCACTTCCCAAAGATTCTAATTTCTAAAACAATTTTTGACTATACCTTTATGTAAGGTGTCATTGTGAGGTGATGTCCACGGTTGGAACATGAGTCACATTTGGTATATATTTGTATCCAAACTCACAGCATATGTGTTGTTGTATTTTGCACGACAATTGTTGTAATAAAGTTGTGGTGGTTTTCTGTACCATGTATTTGACGACTCAAAATGGGTTGGGTGGAATGGACCTATTTTGGGGTTGTCACAGGTGGTATCAGAGCTATAAGTAAAGAGCCCCGAGCCTCTCGCTGGTGACTTCCTGTTGATGGGGGATGCACCGAAGCCAGACTCTCCGTAGGGGACGCCGTTCTGCGGTGGCAAACTGATAGGTACCACTGTGAGGTGCTGTCCATTGATGGGACATTTGTTACAGGTGGTATCAGAGCTTAGGGATATGATCTCTGGCGGAGATCGGAGAATAAAACTAGGAGGGGAGAGATGAGTAAATCCTTCGCTAGTGTGTCCTACCTAAGCTTATTTGTTGGTCAGTCATAATATTGGGATATTATGTGATATGTTAATTTGTTAAATTAACCCTTGTTTTGAAGCTGTATTCTAGAATGATATTTGAAATACAGGAGATGAGCAATGGAGAAATTATGATGACAGAGAAGATGGAATTTGAAATGAAAGGAAGGTATTCTCAACTCTTTGAAATACCAGGTACGTAAATTTCGGGGACGAAATTTCATAAGGAGGGGAGATTGTAAGACCCCGAATTTTATGAAATAAAAGTATTCAATTTTTCTTATAATTACGATTCAGTAAATGGTTAAATTGATAAAAAGTTAAAGTTAAATGTGATATATGAATTTTTTTTTTTCAAAATAAGCAAGTGGTTATAAAATAATCATTGTTGTCGGGGAATATTCGTTTGGTCGTGGAATATTCTTTCTGCTGGGGAATATTCGTACGACGGCGCAGCTATTTGTGGGCCCCATAACGAATAACTGTCGGGTGAAGAAAACGACAAATTTGAGTTTTTACAAATAACGGCGTAGTTGTTACCGTTAACACTGTTGGAATACCCGGTGGTTAAAATACAGTAATACGCGTTATTGCACAGTAGCACACGGTATTGCATAGTATTTTTGAAATTATTGATTCTTACGTAAGAAGGCACTACTCAATAATTGTTACAGTAATTACTGTTCAATATTTTATTTTATTGATTCAATAATTGTTGCGTTGATATTTTATATTATTGTTGTTTCAATAATTGTTGCTGCACAGTATTTCCTATTATCAGATCAATAATTCATATTATTTGAATAATATTATTAGATAACATTATTGGCAATGTCTAGAAAGTTCTGTCTAAGGAGAGGTTTGGTCATCTAATTGCGCGCCAGTAAGGAGAAATTCTTATTGGAAAGCCCCCTCTTTCCTGGGAACGGCCTGGTTGTCATAAATGTGATTCTGTAATATTATTTGTGAATAATTAATTATTGATTCATATGATAAGGAAATATTTATTTTATGTGGATATAAATGAGGGATATATTTTTGTGGTTAAAAAATGAAGGAGTTAATGTTGAGGTTTTTATCAGTATTTTTGTCGGAATGGAGGTATTAAAAATTAGGGTTTTTGAGATATTTTGCGGGGGTTATAATTTTTAATCCGGCCGTTGGATCGTGGTAATATTTGGATATGTTATACATATATAAGTTGAGTATATGTCCACAAATTTTGAACCGTTAAAAATGAACGTATGATTTGTTATGAATTTTACGAGATGACTGGTTCAGAAATTGTTGAATTTTCAGAGTTTATCATTTTGGTAGAAAATTCTAGAATTGGTGGGCCCCACTTGTGGTTAGTGAAGAAATGTGCTGAATTATATTTCAAATGTGGTGGGTGGGAATAGTAGCAGGTAAAGCCATCAGGTTGCAGGTCAAACCTACCAAAATTTTCCTATAAATAGAGGGCTAAGTTAGAATTGAAAATCACACCAGAAACATAAGCTTTCTCTCTTTCTCTCTCTATATTATGAAGCATATTTTGTGAGTTTTTAGATACTTGGTGAGTTGCTATTCATCAGTGCAAGTTTTCTTCAGCATCATATCCGATATCCAGTCAGAAGTACTGCTCTTTTGAGGTAAGGGATAGTAAGGGATAGTAAGGGATTGTAAGGGATTGTAAGGGATAGTAAGGGATTTTAAGGGTTGTTATGATTTTCAGTTTCGTAATTTTTCTGATCTTCAAAAATTCTGAAAAAATTTGAAATGATATTTTGATGAGTTTTCTTGATTGTGTCCAAAAATGGTGATTTTTGGATGTATAGATTGAGAGTTATGAATTTTATGAGAAAAGACTATTTTAAAAGTAACAGCTTATAATTCCTTGTGGTTAACTCCAAAATTGATGAAATTTTTATTGGGAGTACATGTATATGATAGAAGTATACTCTGTAAATTTCAGAATTTTTAGACAAAAGTACAATTTTTGATAAATGTCTAAATATTCGGCTATTTTGGCCATATGAAAAATAGTAAATGACTTTTAAAAATTCTGAGAAAAATATATGTTCACTATGGGACTATATTATGCTAAATCCCAGAAAAGAAATATTTTTGGAACTGATTTGGTATTTTTCATGAAAATAGTCTAGTTATGAGTAAATGAATTAAATATGTTTTGTGAAGAAAGAAAATTGGAAAATAGGATTTTATGGCTTGAGAATCCTATATGAGGTATATGCAGATTTTTGATGAGGGTTTTGGTTATTGATGATGAAATTGTAAGAGTTGACATTTTATGATGATTAAATGCATTAATTAGTAAAGTGTAAACAATTAAAATAAATTGTTTATAAATTTAAGTAATGTTATTCTTTCAATATCATTATACCGAAATATTGGTATGAATTTTATTGTAGAATTTCTATCTTTTGTGTCGGGGTTACTATTCATGAGTTACGAATATTACTCTTGAGATTAAAACTATATGTTGATCATATTATTTTTATCATCATATATAACATTTTTATAACCCTGATGTTGAAATTCTCTTTCACTGGAGTGTAAAGATGGGTAGATTATTGGTATGATCATGACTAGGGTTCTCTTTGGCCTGTAGTGCAAAGTTGAATTGTGACTGGTATGATCATGACCATTGAATTTATAATTGAATATCTTAAGCTTAAGTGCAAAGGTGAATTGATCAACATGGTTATAATTATTGTTTATATAAATTCTGAAATGATTATATATTTCTTTGAGATATGAATATATTTGGCCTGTAGTGCAAATATGAATTGTTGATGAATATCTTTGGCATGTAGTGCAAAGATGGCCTGTTGATGAATATCTTTGGCCTGTAGTGCAAAAATGAACTGTTGTTGAATATCTTTGGCCCGTAGTGCAAAGATGGTTTGTTGATGAATATCTTTGGCCCGTAGTGCAAAGATGGATTTGTTAGTATGATTATAAACAGGAATTGTGATTTGGTATAACCATGATCTTTGATGTTTCAGGTAAAGACAGGTGATGAAAATATTCTTCGTCCTGGGTGCGAAGAAAAATTTATAGTCACAATTATGATTATGAGTTATTCATATGATTGTGAAAAGGAACTGTTGAGTGATGTTACATGGATAAAATATTGTTGGTGGATTTTTAACATGGAGAAGATAATAGACTTTATAGTCTATTTGACTCTTCTAATGGATTGCTCGTTCCGCTGCAACTATGGTTGAAATTTTTATCATTTACCATATGTTCTAAATCTCTGATTTATTATTGATGAAGGCTATTGATAATTTAATTATCTTTAGTCATGATATTCTTTACTGAGCTAGTTGTGCTCACCCTTTTGCTTCACAATTCCTTTCAGGTAATAAGAGTGTAGCTGGGTCGAGCGGGGGTAACAAGGGAATAGAACGGTGGTCATCATTTAGTAGTTATATTTGGTGAAGAAAATAGGGTGAGGCGAACCCAACGTTGGAAGGGTGTTTTGTCACTATCATACAAGATGTCTAATGACATACAACCTCGTGTCATCATAAGACAAGGTTGTGCTCATCCACTTGCTGAGTATATCTATGGGCACTACCTATATAATCTTGGTGTTTGTTTGAAGTATAATTCTCAATTAGAGACAGTGGAGATAATGATAAGTCAAGAGAAGACTCACCATTGGGAAGAATATGATAGTAATCTTCTCGTTTTTCTTTGGGGTCTATTGGGTCAACCAAGGATAATTCTGTGGCCATATGATATCTATCATAACCTAGACGCGTGGCCTCCCATGTACGAAGGTTTCCTTGAGCACTTCCCAAAGATTCTAATTTCTAAAACAATTTTTGACTATACCTTTATGTAAGGTGTCATTGTGAGGTGATGTCCACGGTTGGAACATGAGTCACATTTGGTATATATTTGTATCCAAACTCACAGCATATGTGTTGTTGTATTTTGCACGACAATTGTTGTAATAAAGTTGTGGTGGTTTTCTGTACCATGTATTTGACGACTCAAAATGGGTTGGGTGGAATGGACCTATTTTGGGGTTGTCACAATATATATATATATATATATATACATTTTGTCCCGCCTGGAGTTTACTTCGTGGCGGTTGACCGTTTTTACTGCTTTCTGTACATTTCGTTATGCCTGTAGTTTCCTCTATGGCAGTTGATCGCTTTTATAGCTTTATTTACATTTCTGGTCCCCCATGGAGGTGCTTCGTGGAGGTTGATCATATCATATATATATATATATATATATATATATATATATATATATATATACAAGTTTTATATATATAACTACTTACTGCGTTCATATCAATTGTTGCATCATGTGAGCCTAGGAATCATGTGATCACAGATTCAGTCCACTGAATCTAGATTCGGTTCCCGTGATGGACATTTTTAGCTGTAAGCAACTTCTAAATTATTCACGGTGTTTGGATTTTCTCATATGGTTTTCATACCCACGAGGAGTTCGGCACTGTTTTGTTCATTTTTTTTCTTGAAGATGCTTCGTATCTCGAAAATAAAAATAATCAAGTCGAACATTTAATAAAATAGAAGTATCAAAGGCGTCAATTACTATTGAGCACAGGGTTTGAAAAAATATCTTTTTACAAAATATCACTGCTATATCTTGTTTAAAATTGAATTTTTACACAAATTCAAACCCTTGTATATAGGTGTGAACGAGGCATAGCACTACTTTCAAATAACATCACATTGACCCACACACACACACATTCATATAATAGTTTCTTGAAAAGTGGTGGTCACCGTGGTAACACAGATGTCGGGGGGTGCCTAACACCTTCCCTCCGCATAACCAAGTCCCCGAACCCTAAAGAATCTCGGTTTCACAGACCCGTTTAGTAGTGTCACATCTCTGGGTCAATGTGCAAACCTTTTCTCAGTTGTGTTAAAAAACCAACTGCCAACTCTTAACAGTCCATCGTCGACATTACACATGTCGGACCTTTTTTCACTTATTTTTTCAAATAAATCTCACCTAAAATGAGAATACAAAAGAACAAGACTAGAAAAGTAACAAGTAAAAAATTCTGACGTCGACATCAGTCTCTCTATTTGTTGGACTGTTAGGTGATGACGACGTCGATGGATTGGCGATTTTTCACCGGTATGGAGTTTGGCGGTGTGACAACCCGAGAATTTAGATAATTATTAAAATCCTAAAATGATGGATTAAAGGTTATAAGATGAACCTAGACAGAAAATAAGTGTACAGATTTGACATTTCTATAAAGGAATTTTAAGGATTTCAAAATTTTTGGAGAATAACTTGAATGATTTAATAGACTATAAGTGATAGTCTGATAATCAGGTATATGTTTAGTGTACAAATTCATAAGAATATGTGTATGTGGTGAATATATTAATATATTTACTTCAGTTAAATAAATTGTGAAGACAATTTATATAAAATAAAGAAAATAATTGGATATATGGTATTATGTTATATGGATAATGGTATAATATTTAATATTATACAGAATGATGTAAAGTAAAAATATGAGATGAAATCCAATATGCAAATATGTATATTGGTATCAACTAGTTAGTAAATTAAATTCATATTTGAATAAATGATTGAATTGTATAGAAATAAATTGTTTGAAAACAATTTATGGAGAGGGGGATGAAATTAATTTTAATTATACAATATAAATTGTATAACTTGAAAAAGTTATTGAATTATGGTATGAGAATTAAATGACCTAAATGGTTATTTTTATTTAGTGGTCCCACTATTTAAATATATACTAGTGTCCTAATCTAAGAGAATTGTGGAGCATGTCACAATTTATTTAATTATTACGTGAGTAAGTGAATATGAATATTATGTGATGATTTTTTTTTATATAAATAAATAAAAGAAACTAGTGTGATCCTAATTATATATTAGGAATGAAAAATTGAATAACTTATGGGTTATGGGACGAGAGAATTATGGTATTTAGAATATATACTAATTCTAAGAGATTTATTTTATACATCTCAATTAATTAATTTTATAACCTAATTATAGCAAATCTAATTGGGCTAAGAAATTAAGTGTATATGAGCAAGTATTTAAATTATAATTGAGGAAATGAAAACCCTAATTAAATAATTTGGGTTGGATAAGAATTTAAAAGTATTAGACTATGTCAATTTCACGGCCCAAGAAATTAATTTAGAAGCCCAAAAGAATTTATTTAAAGCCCAAGCTTAGCCCAATTTAAAGGGAGGGCACTTTAGACTATTGGTATAATAGATATTACATAAAACAAATACCAAACTTGGTAAGAAATTGGCCACTTGGCGGGATTTACAAGGAGAGGAAGGAAGAGATTTGGTGGAGATTGTAAGCATATGGTTAATTCATTTGGCAATATTTGTTCCAGCAACTCTAGCCATGTGTCACTATTTTATTTTGCCATCATTCTTAACCAAGTTTGCAAGTAAGCTTAGATGTTTAGGGAATGTATTACAGATATCCATACGGTATATCTATACATTATTTACTAACATTAAATGTCTTTCTCTTCCATCTTTTATTTCATCTCATTTTACTTAACGAAGAAGAACTAGAGAGAGAGAGAGAGAAGGGAGGAACGGCACTGTGAGAGAGAAAGGGAAAGAGAGGGCTGCCATTAATGGAAGGAAGAAGAGAAAAGAGGAGGGAGAAAGTTCATCCATGGAGGAAGAAGAAGGAGAAGAGTTGGAGCAAAAAAGGTATAAATACATGTTGTTATGTATTTTTGATTATTCTTAATTAAATCTTGAATTTATATTTCTAAACTCAAAAACCATGTATATACATGTTAATGAGTGTTTCATGACTAGATATACCCATATTGGGTGTTGCTTTGGTTAGAAATCAAAAGTAAAGAAAAGTGATTTTTCTAGTTTATAAGCCATAAAATTTGTATGTACTTTGGATTTCCACCGTTTTTAATCTACACCTTTTTGTGATCCATCAAAGAGGGGTGCTAGATATGTAAGTTAACTACTAAACCCACATGGTAGCACTCAAAAATGTTGATTACACAGTCTGTAGTGACTGATTTAGCAAAAATAGTTTCGTGTCTTTTAAGGAAAAACAGACTATTTTGAACAGTCAAGGGTAGGGGCAGTTTTGCCATTTTTTTGACATTCAAAAATTCTAGAAAATTTTGAGAGGATACTATGATAAGTTTTCTAACATCTCCAATTAGAAACACGGAAAAAGGAGTTGTAGATTTCAATATGGATTATTTTAAACAAAACACGAAAAAGTGAAAAAAAAAAAGAAGAAAAACTACTGCCCAGAACTTGTAAGGGCTATTTCAGCCACTTAATTTATTAAATAAATTCAGGCATTTTAGGACATGAAAATATATGGAATAAAGTACCTCCTGTTCAAAAATGAGCTCATTCCGACATAAAATGACTAAGTTATGACCATTTTATTTTTTGTGATTTTTCGACGAAAACGGCTATAACCAGAGTTCTATAACTCCGATGGCCATGAAATTTAAACTGGGGCATAACGTTAACACGTATAAGATTGTGTCAAAAGATGGGAATTTTTGGAGTTGAGCATGATAGGGCTAATTTCTTAAGCTACACACTAAAAATGATTTATGAAAAATACCAAACAGAATTGAAAAACTTTGGAAGAATACTTTTTGTGTATGAAATATAGGTATATATGTTTGGACAAAAGATAGAAAAATAATAAGCTGATTTGGTATTTTCGTGAAAAGGATATGGAATCCAGCTTGCTGGATTGAGTAATTTATGAATCCAGTTTAGTGGATTGAAGGATAATGAATCCAGTTTGTTGGATTGAAAAGAAGTTTACTGAATTAAAAATATATTGAATCCAGGTTGCTGGATTACAATCTAGTTGCTGGATTTGGAATCCAGTATGCTGGATTGCAGTTTGGTTTGCTGGATTGACCATCTAGATACTGGATTTAGAATCCAGGTTCCTGGATTTGGAATACAGGTTGTTGGTTTGGTATTTGACTTATTAGAGTTTAAAGAAGAACTTATAATATATAAGATTAGAGTGTTAAATCATAATGTATATGATACAGTGATTAAAGAATTATCAAAGGACGATAATAATACTGATGTGTTAAGATGGTATCTAATATTTGATTAAGTGTTAGATAATCTATGGATAAAGTAATAGTATATTGAGCTAACAGGTATGTTATGTTGACTGAAAGATCAATCTTATAATTGATAGGTCATTCATAAGAGATTACATTAGATTGCTTAGCGGTAATCAACGGTGCAAACAAATTTCCCCAACTCAAACATGAGTTGTATGTTCAAAGCATGTTAGTGAATAATTGTTGTTGATTATTCACGTCTATAATAATTATTGATTCGCACTTAGTGCATGTTGCATATGTTCATTACGAATGAAAGGCTGATCACCTTCACTACCATAAGTTTTAGTTAAATTGTCCATGGTCATTGTTGACCTTTAAACATTATTGATTCAGTCATTCAATTATTAAAACTTGATTCAGGTGATTTCACAATTATTATATTTTTGAGAATGTGAAAGCTTATTCATTCTTTTCAATCATGATATATCTTCATTATATTTAAAACTTGCTGGGCAAATTTGTTGCTCACCCTTGCTATATCATGATAAAAAAATTCAGATTAAGATGAAAGCTCGAGTAAAGACAGAAGCAAAGGCAAAGTGCAAGATTAAATTATGGTGCAGTTAGATCTATTAAATTTTCTGACTAAAATAGCATTGTAAACCTTTTTAGATATTGAATGTATGTATTTAGTTAAGGTTGTAGACCTTGGAAAGGATGTGCAAAAGTTTAATGTATAAATAATTTATATTTATATCTTCCGCAATAGTTATAGAAATGATGTACAAGATCTGAGGTAAAAAGTACCCGGATTTAGATTTGCGGGCATCACAAGTGGTATCAAAGCCGTAGGTTATAAACCATAGGTAGGGATACCTTAGGCTATAACCGCGGAGATGATGATAAGGAATAAACTCAAATCGAGTTTAAGTGATAAGAGATGAATTTAAGAAATTCATCATTAAAGTAAAGAAGAAGATAAAGAAGATTCAAAGAAGAATCTTGAAGAAATATAAGGATAAGAATCCGGAGTTACCTGACTCCAGTAGTACAAATGAAAAGTGATAATAAATAGACTATATCTATAAGATGAAAAGTGTAAATAAGATCATAATATAATATAATTAAAGAGAAGAATAAGAAGATTGTAGTATAAAACGATCGTAAGTATAATCAGAAATGATTTCAAAATAAGATCACGACGTGATCAGATTAAATCGTTGAATAACATATGATATGTTATGTGATTGGAATGATATAGCTTGACGATATAAAGAAAAGGTAGTATGAAATGGTACGATGTAAACTCAGAAAAGAGTGATAAATGTTAAGATACGAATTAAAGAAAATTCGTATTAAGAAAAGAGAAAGTTAAAATTGTGTGGGATTTCAATTGAGGACTCGTGTCAGCAGCCGAGTTGTATGATTCCTTGTATGGGCGAGGAATTTGTACTTGGTTTTTGAATCACTTAGCTTCCTGGTCGATATAGTGGTTAGGTTGACAAATTCTTTGTATGGGCGGGGAATTGTCCGCTTAGCTTCCTATATTGATTAGTGGTCAAGTTTGGTTTGACAACCACTTACTTTCTTACATTGATAATCATTGGAACCTGATGTCACGCTATTTTCTATATGCATGTTGATAAGGTGATTCTTTTTTCATGTGTATAACGAATATATAAAGAATATAAGATTAGTTGCGAGTTCTTAAAACTCATACTAATGGTAACTTTATGACTGATAATCATATGGTATGTTTTGAACCCCTCAACGAATGGACGCCTATGGTCTGACTAGGATAAGTTCTTATACCCATATGATTGTGGCAAGTTAATGAACTCATAATGTGTGGTAAGTTTGATGAACTGGGTATGGGAAAGTTGTGAATGGAGAATTGAGGATGATAGAAATAGATAGAATTCTAGTAGAGAAATTGAAGTTGATGGTGGAAGCATAGGTATTCCAAATCTTCTAGCTATGCTAGACTTCGAAGTTTTTGACATCATGCTAAATTCACACTGATGTGCCTTTAAAAATAAATTTTTGTTATCCTCAACACATGGTGACAAGTGTGTAGGTGTGGACTTCGGGCCATTATCACATCGTTACCTGTTTTGGCATGATGACACCAAAGATGATTTTCAATGGTTTTGAACTGTTTAAAGAAGAGTTTATGCTAATTTATTAGGCTAGACGAAAATGATTTGAATTATCAAAACGTATTTTTATATTATTAATGCATCATACAACCTGGTGCAAAGATGATAAAAAATTGATAGAGTTATCAATGCAGAATTACTTAGTGTTGGATGTGATCTAAGGATCGTCAGCCCACTATAGAATGATGTAGTATGACAAAGTCATAAAATGATGGAATCCTCAAACGGACTGTAAATACAGTGCGGTATCATGACGTAAAAATAATTTTAAGAATTTTAAAGATAATTTATTGCCATATGAATCTGGCAAGAAATGTTTCAATTGAAATTCGAATTAATGATATGCGTCTAAGCTATTTGATTCAGCTAGACAAATGTTTATGAAATTCAAAGTATTCTTTAAAAGCTTATGTCGAACCAAATTGTTTTCATGCGGAATCTTATGATAAGTCTGAGGTGAACAACCTTGAAAATGGGGATATACTAATTGGATAAAATATTCTGATCTAAGAACGCATATAGTAGTTCTGATTACTAAGGTACAACAGACTGATCATCTAAAGTACCCGCACCGGTAGTTTATCTTCTTCGTGATTGTAAACATACCAAATATAAAATATTTCAGAGGTAGAGTACCTTTCTTTCGTAATTGAAAGAGGTAGCATGTAGAAATACTCTAAACCTCAAAATTCATAGTTTTTATGATCCCTTAGACAAATATAATTTTTTTTAAAACTCTTTAGAGTAATGTTGTGGTAGTATGTGATGATGGATACGAAATATTGTGAACTCGTTGCGTACGAGTAGAATCTGATATGATTGAGTAAAGGTCAATATGGCAACCTAGTTTTGGTGAATGTTTAGAAGATGTAAACTTCTACTGAGTAGTTGTGGTGAAATGTGATAATAGATCAGAAATCCTCAAAGGAGGAAATTGTAAAGGTTAAGTTAAAAATCTAGTTTTGATCAAGAGAATAAGCAAATATTAGTATGCTTTAATTTCGGGGACAAAATTCTTAGAAGAATGGGTGAATGTGACAACCCGAGGATTTAGATAACTATTAAAATCCTAAAATGATGGATTAAAGGTTATAAGATGAACCTAGACAGAAAATAAGTATATGGATTTGATGATTCTATGAAGGAATTTTAAAGATTTCAAAATTTTTGGAGAAGAACTTGAATGATTTGATAGACTATAAGTGATAGTATGATAATCGGGTATATGTTTAGTGTATAAGTTCATAAGAATATGTGTATGTGGCGAATATATTAATATATTTACTTTAGTTAAATAAATTGTGTAGATAATTTATAGAAAGTAAAGAAAATAATTGGATATATGGTATTATGTTATATGGACAATGATATAATATTTAATACTATACCAAAGGATGTAAAGTAAAAATATGAGATGAAATCCAATATGCAAATATGTATATTGGTATCAACTAATTAGTAAATTAAATTCATATTTGAATAAATGATTGAATTATATATAAATAAATTGTTTGAAAATAATTTATGGAGAAGAGGAGGAAATTAAATTAAGTTATACAATATAAATTGTATAACTTGAATAAGTTATTTAATTATGGTATGAGAATTAAATGCCCTAAATGGTTATTTTTATTTAGTGGTCTTAGTATTTAAATATATACTTGTGTCCTAATCTTAGAGAATTGTGGAGCATGTCACAATTTATTTAATTATTATATGAGTAAGTGAATACGAATATTATTCGATGGTTTATATTTGTTTATTATATAAACAAATAAAAGAAACTAGTGTGATCCTAATTATATATTAGGATTGCATAACTTAAGAGTTATGGGATGAAAGAATTATGGTATTTAGAATATATACTAATTCTAAGAGATTTATTTTATAGATCTAAATTAATTAATTTTATAACCTAATTATAGCAAGTCTAATTGGGTTAAGAAATTAAGTGTATATGAGCACTGATTTAAATTATAATTGAGGAAATGAAAATCCTAATTAAATAATTAGGGTTGGATAATAATTTAAAAGTATTGGACTATGTCAATTTCACGGCCCAAGAAATTAATTTAGAAGCCCAAAAGAATTTATTTAAAGCCCAAGTTTAGCCCAATTGAAAGGGAGGGCACTTTAGACTTTTGGTATAATAGATATTACATAAAATAAAAACCAAACATGGTAAGAATTTGGCCACTTGGCCGGATTTACAAGGAGAGGAAGAAAGAGATTTGATGGAGATTGTAAGCACATGGTTTATTCATTTGACAATATTTGTTCCAACAACTCTAGCCATGTGTCACTATTTTATTTTGTCATCATTCTTAACCAAGTTTGCAAGTAAAGAGAGAGGAGAAAGTAATCTTAGATATTTGGGGAATGTATTATAGATATCCATATGATATATCTATACATTATTTACTAACATTAAATGTCTTTCTCTTCCATCTTTTATTTCATCTCATTTTACTTAACTAAGAAGAACTAAAGAGAGAGAGAAAGAGAGAGAGAGAGAAGGGAGGAAAAGCACTTAGAGAGAGAAAAGAAAAGAGGGGGCTGCCATTAATGGAAGGAAGAAGAGAAAAGAGGAGAGAGAAACATCATCCCTGGAAAAAGAAGAAGAAGGAGAAGAGTTGGAGCAAAAAAGGTATAAATACCTTTTGTTATCTATTTTTGATTATTCTTAATTAAATCTTGAATCTATATTTCTAAACTCAAAAACCACGTTTATACATGTTAATGGGTGTTTCATAACTAGATATACCCATATTTGGTGTTGCTTTGGTTAGAAATCAAAAGTAAAGAAAAATAATTTTTCTAGTTTATAAGCCATAAAATTTGTATGTATTTTGTATTTCCACTGTTTTTAATCTACATCTCTTTTTGTGATCCATCATAGAGAGGTTCTAGATATGTAAGTTAACTACTAAATCCAAGTGGTAGCACTCAAAATTAATGAGTACACAGACCATAGTGACTGATTTAGGAAAAACAGTTTCGTGTCTTTTAAGGAAAAACAGACTGTTTTGGACAGTCAAGGGTAGGGGTAGTTTCGCCATTTTTCTGACATTCAAAAATTTTAGAAATATTTGGTAGGATACTATGAAAAGTTTTCTAACATCTTCAAGTGGAATCACAGAAAAAGGAGTTGTAGATTTTCGTATGGATTATTTTTAACAAAGCATGAAAAAGTAAAATAGAAGAAAAAGCTACTGCCCAGAACTTTGTAAGGGTTGTTTCGGCCACTTAATCTATGAAATAAATTCCGGCCTTTTGGGACATGAGATATCTGGTATAAAGTACCTCCTTTCCAAAAATGAGCTCATTCCGACTTAAAATGACCAAGTTATGACCATTTCAATTTTGTGAATTTTTGACGAAAACGGCTATAACCGGAGTTCTATAACTCCGATGGCCACGAAATTTAAACCGGAGCGTCATGTTAAAACGTATAAGATTGTGTAAAAAGATGGGAATTTCTGGAGTTGAGCATGATAGGGCTAATTTCTTAGGTTACGCACTAAAAATGATTTTTGAAAAATACCAAAGAGAGTTGAAAAATTTTGGAAAAATACTTTTTGTGTATGAAATATAGGTATATATGTTTGAACAAAAGATAGAAAAATAATAAGCTAATTTGGTATTTTCGTGAAAAGGATATGGAATCTAGCTTGCTGGATTGAGTAATTTATGAATCCAGTTTGCTGGATTGAAGGATAATGAATCCAGTTTGCTGGATTGAAAAGAAGTTTACTGAATTAACAATATGTTGAATCCAGGTTGCTGGATTGCAATCTAGTTGCTGGATTTGAAATCCAGTTTGCTGGATTGTAGTTTGGTTTGCTGGATTGACCATCTAGATGCTGGATTTGGAATCCAGGTTGCTAGTTTGGCATTTAACTTATTAAACTTTAAAGAAGAACTTATAATATATAAGATTAAAGTGTTAAATCATAATGTATACGATATAGTGATTAAAGATTTATCAAAGGACGATAACAATATTGATGTGTTAAGATGTTATCTAATATTTGATCAAGTGTTAGATAATCTATGGATAAAGTAATAGTATATTGAGCTAACAGGTATGTTATGTTAACTGAAAGATCAATCTTATAATTGACAGATCAATTATAAGAGATTACATTAGATTCCTTAGCAGTAATCAGCGATGCAGGCAAGTTTTTCCAACTTAAACTTGAGTTGCATGTTCAAAGCATGTTAGTGAATAATTGTTGTTGATTATTCACGTCTATACTAATTATTGATTCACACTTAGTGCATGTTGCATAAGTTCATCAGGTATGAAAGGCTGATCACCTTCATTACCATAAGTTTCAGTTAAATTGTTCATGGTCATTGTTGACCTTCAAACATTATTGATTTAGTCATTCAATTATTGAAACTTGATTCATGTGATTTCACAATTATTATATTGTTGAAAATATGAAAGCTTATTCATTCTTTTCAATCATGATATATCTTCATTATATTTAAAACTTGCTGGGCAAATTTATTGCTCACCCTTGCTATATCATGATAAAAAATTTTAAATTATGATTAAAGCTCGAGTAAAGATAGAAGCAAAGGCAAAGTGCAAGATTAAATTATGGGACAGTTAGATCTATTAAATTTTCTAACGAAAATAGCATTGTAAACCTTTTTAGATATTGAAGGTATATATTTAGTTAAGGTTGTAGACTTTGGGAAGGATGTGTAAAAGTTTAATGTATAAACAGTTTATGTTTAGATCTTCCGCAATAGTTGTAGAAATGATGTACCAGATCTGAGGTAAAAAGTACCCGGATTTGAGGGTGTCACAGGTGGTATCAAAGCCGTAGGTTATAAACCTTAGGCTATAACCGCGGAGATGATGATAAGGAATAAACTCAGATCGAGTTTAAGTGATAAGAGATGAATTTAAGAAATTCATCATTAAAGTAAAGAAGAAGATAAAGAAGATTCAAAGAAGAATCTTGAAGAGATATAAGGATAAGAATCCGGAGTTACCTGACTCCGGTAATAAAGATGGAAAGTGATAATAAATAGACTATGTCTATAAGATGAAAAGTGTAAATAAGATCATAATATAATATGATTAAAGAGAATAATAAGAAGATCGTAGTATAAATCGATCGTAAGTATAATGAGAAATGATTTCAAAATGAGATCACGACGTGATCAGTTTAAATCGTTGAATAACATATGATATGTTAAGTGATTAGAATGATACAGCTTGACGCTATAAAGAGAAGGTAGTATGAAATGATACGATGTAAACTCAGAAAAAAGTGGTACATTTTAAGATACGGATTAAAGAAAATTCGTATTAAGAAAAAAGAAAGTTAGAATTGTGTGAGATTTTATTTGAGGACTCATGTCAGCAGATGAGTTGTATGATTCCTTGTATGGGCGGGGAATTTGTACTTGGTTTTAGAATCGCTTAGCTTCCTGGTTGATATAGTGGTTAGGTTTACAAATTCTTTGTATGGGCGGGGAATTGTTCGCTTAGCTTCCTATATTGATTAGTGGCCGAGTTTGGTTTGACAACCACTTAGTTTCTTCCATTAATAATTATTGGAACCTGATGTCGCGCTATTTGCTATATGCATGTTGATAAGGTGATTCTTTTCTCATGTGTATAACAAATAAGTAAAGAATATAACGTTAGTTGCAAGTTCTTAAAACTCATACTTATGGTAAGTTCATGACTCATAATCATATGGTATATTTTGAACCCCTCAGTGAATCGACATCTATTGTCTGACTAGGATAAGTTCTGAAACCCATATGATTGTGGCAAGTTACTGAACTCATAATGCGTGGTAAGTTTGATGAACTGGGTATGGGAAAGTTGTGAATAGATAATTGAAGATGATAGAAATAGATAGAATTCTTAGGCAATGGATCAGTAGAGAAATTGAAGTTGATGGTGGAAGCATAGGTATTCCAAATTTTCTAGCTATGCTATACTTCTAAGTTTTTGACATCAAGCTAAATTCGCACTGATGTGCCTTTAAAATTGAATTTTTGTTATCCTCAACACATGGTGACAAGTATGTAGGTGTGAACTTTAGGCTACTAACACATCGTTACCTGTTGTGCCATGATGACACCAAAGATGATTTTCAAATGTTTTGAACTGTTTAAAGAAGAGTCTATGCCAATTGATTCGGCTAGATGAAAATGATTTGAATTATCAAAATGTATTTTTATATAATTAATGCATCATGCAATAAGGTGCAAAGATGATAAAAAATGATGGAGTTATCATTGCAAAATTACTTAGTGTTGGATGTGATCTAAGGATCGTCAGCCCACAATGGAATGATGTAGTATGACAAAGTCACAAATTGACGGAATCCTCAAACGGGCTGTAAATACAGTGCGGTATCGTGACGTCAAAATGATTTTAAGAATTTGAAAGATAATTTATTACCAACTAAATTTGGCCAAAAATGTTTTGCTTAAAATTTTAATTATTGATATGCGTCTAAGCTATTTGATTCAGCTAGACAAATGTTTATGAAATTCAAAGTATTCTTTGAAAGCTTATGCCGAACCAAATTATTTTGGTATGGAATCTTATGATAAGTCTGAGGTGAACACCCCTGAAAATGGGGATATACTAATTGAATAAAATATTCCAATCTAAGAACGCATATAGTTGTTCTGATTACTAAGGTACAACAGACTGATCATCTAAAGTACTCGCACCAGTAGTTTGCCTTCTTCATGATTGTAAACATACCAAATATAAAATATTTCCGAGGTTGAGTACCTTTCTTTCGTAATTGAAAGAGGTAGCAGGTAGAAATATCCTAAACCTCAAAGTTCATAATTTTTATGATCCCTCAGACAAATATGAATATTTTTTGAAACTTTTTAGAGTAATGTTGTGGTAGTATGTGATGATGGATATGAAATATTGTGAACTCGTTGCGTACGAGTAGAATCTGATATGATTGAATAAAGGTCATTATGACAACCTAATTTTGGTGAATGTTTATAAGATGTAAACTCCTAGTGAGTAGTTATGGTGAAATGTGATAATAGATGAGAAATCCTCAAAGGAGAAAATTGTAAAGTTTAAGTTAAAAACCTAATTTTGATCAAGAGAATAACCAGAGATTAGTATGCTTTCATTTCGGGGACGAAATTCTTAGAATAAGGATTGAATGTGACAACCCGAGAATTTAGATAATTATTAAAATATTAAAATGATGGATTAAATGTTATAAGAAGAACCTAGACAGAAAATAAGTGTATGGATTTGAAATTTCTGTGAAGGAATTTTAAGGATTTCAAAATTTTTGGAGAAGAACTTGAATGATTTGATAGACTATAAGTGATAGTCTGATAATCAGGTATATGTTTAGTGTATAAGTTCATAAGAATATATGTATGTGGTGAATAAATTAATATATTTACTTCAGCTAAATAAATTGTGAAGACAATTTATAGAAAGTAAAGAAAATGATTGGATATATGGTATTATGTTATATGGATAATGGTATAATACTTAATATTATACCAAAGGATGTAAAGTAAAAATATGAGATGAGATCCAATATTCAAATATGTATATTGGTATCAACTAGTTAGTAAATTAAATTCGTATTTGAATAAATTATTGAATTATATATAAATAAATTGTTTGAAAATAATTTATGGAGAGGAGGAAATTAAATTTAATTATACAATATAAATTGTATAACTTGAATAAGTTATTTAATTATGGTATGAGAATTAAATGACTTAAATGGTTATTTTTATTTAGTGGTCCTAATATTTAAATATATACTAGTGTCCTAATCTAAGAGAATAGTGGAGCATGTCATAATTTATTTAATTATTATGTGAGTAAGTAAATATGAATATTATGTGATGATTTATATTTGTTTATAATATAAACAAATAAAAGAAACTAGTGTGATCCTAATTAAATATTAAGAATGAAGAATTGAATAGCTTAAGGGTTATGGGATAAGAGAATTATGGTATTTAGAATATATACTAATTTTAAGAGATTTATTTTATACATCTCAATTATTTAATTTTATAACCTAATTATAGCAAGTCTAATTGGGTTAAGATATTAAGTGTACATGAGCAAGTATTTAAATTATAATTGAGGAAACGAAAACCCTAATTAAATAATTAGGGTTGGATAAGAATTTAAAAGTATTGGACTATGACAATTTTATGGCCCAATAAATTAATTTAGAAGCCCAAAAGAATTTATTTAAAGCCCAAGCTTAGCCCAATTTAAAGGGAGGGCACTTTAGACTTTTGGTATAATAGATATTACATAAAACAAAAACCAAACTTGGTAAGAAATTGGCCACTTGGCCAGATTTACAAGGAGAGGAAGGAAGAGATTTGGAGGAGATTGTAAGCACATGGTTAATTCATTTGACAATATTTGTTCCAACAACTCTAGCCATGTGTCATTATTTTATTTTGTCATCATTCTTAACCAAGTTTACAAGTAAAGAGAGAGGAGCAAGTAAGCTTAGATATCTTGGAAATGTATTATAGATATCCATATGATATATCTATACATTATTTACTAACATTAAATGTCTTTCTCTTCCATCTTTTATTTCATCTCATTTAACTTAACTAAAAAGAACTAAAGAGAGAGAGAAGGGAGGAACGACACTTAGAGAGAGAAAAGGAAAGAGAGGGCTGCCGTTAATGAAAGGAAGAAGAGAGAAGAGGAGAGAGAAAGTTCATCCATGGAAGAAGAAATAGAAGAAGGAGAAGAGTTGGAGCAAAAAAGGTATAAATGCCTTTTGTTATGTATTTTTTATTATTCTTAATTAAATCTTGAATCTATATGTCTAAACTCAAAAATCATGTATATACATGTTAATGAGTATTTCATGTCTAGATATACCCATATTGGGTGTTTCTTTGGTTAGAAATAAAAAGTAAAGAAAAGTGATTTTTCTAGTTGATAAGCCATAAAATTTGTATGTACTTTGGATTTCCATCGTTTTTAATCTACACTTTCTTTTTGTGATCCGTCAAATAGAGGTGCTAGATATGTAAGCTATCTACTAAACCCAAGTGGTAGCCCTCAAAAATATTGAGTACACAGTCCGTAATGACTGATTTAGGAAAAATAGTTTTGTGTCTTTTAAGGAAAGACAAACTATTTTGGATAGTCAAGGGTAGTGGCAGTTTCGCCATTTTCTGACATTCAAAAATTCAAGTAAAATTTGGGAGCATACTATGATAAGTTTTCTAACATCTCCAAGTGGAACCACTGAAAAAGGAGTTGTAGATTTTCGTATGGATTATTTTTGACAAAGCACGAAAAAGTGAAAAAGGAGAAAAAGCTACTGCCCAGAACTTTGTAAGGGCTGTTTCGGCCACTTAATTTATGAAATAAATTATGGCCTTCATGGACATGAAAATATATGGCATAAAGTACCTCCTGTCCAAAAATGAGCTCCTTCCGACTTAAAATGACCAAGTTATGACCATTTTAATTTTTGTAATTTTTCTGACGAAAACAGCTTTAACCGGAGTTCTATAACTCTGATGACGACGAAATTGAAACTGGAGAGTCATGTTAAAATGTATAAGATTATGTCAAAAGATGGTAATTTTTGGAGTTGAGCATGATAGGGCTAATTTCTTAAGCTACGCACTAAAAATGATTTTTGAAAAATACCAAAGAGAATTGAAAAAATTTGAAAAAATACTTTTTGTGTTTGAAATATAGGTATATATGTTTGGAAAAAAATAGAAAAATAATAAGATGATTTGGTATTTTCATGAAAAAGATATGGATTCCAGCTTGTTGGATTGAGTAATTTATGAATCCAGTTTGCTGGATTGAAGGATATTGAATCCATTTTGCTAGATTGAAAAGAAGTTTACTAAATTGAAAATATGTTGAATCCAGGTTGTTGGATTGCAATCTAGTTGCTGGATTTAGAATCCAGTTTGCTAGATTACAATTTTGTGACGCCCCCAAAATAGGTATACAACACCCATTCTGAGTCGCCAAATACATGGTACAGAAAGCAAACTACAACTTCAATAATACAATTGTCGTGCAAAATACGACAACACATACTGTGAGTTTAAATACAAATATTATCTTTTAGACAATATCCACACTCAAATAAGTCCTCAATACAATTATTCAAACACTATTTTACAGAAATAGTGAGGACTGCTAAAACATCTTTCTAGAACCATCACTCCATACCCCGACTAGATCCTGCTATGTTCTCACCTCCTAAGAAGAAAAATGGAACAAAAAGGAAAAGGGTGGGCTCAACTAGCCCAGTAAAGAATATTATGACTAAGATAATATACAACAAATTATCATTAGTATTTAACAGGGAAAAATCTGATAGAATATAATCGACAACAAGTTTTAGATCAACAACTGCAGCGGAAACAGCAAACCATTAGAAGAGTCAAGTAGAGAAAAAATTCTACTATCTTCTAATATTTAAAAGTGCATCATCAATATTTTATCCCTGTAACATCGATTAATAATCATCTTTAACCAAATATTCATCTTTGCACTATAGGCCAAAGATATTCATTTGTATTACCAGTCGGTCATGTTCATCTCAACACCTGTTCATCTTTGCACTACAGGCCAAAGATATTCATCAAGTAATCATACATCTTTGCACTACAGGCCAAAGATATTCAGTAATATCATCATTTAGGACTGAGGATGATGAAAAATATCTTAAAGAAAACGAATCCAGTGAGACAGAAGGACAAATAGTAGGGATTCGTATAATAGTTTATCCAAGATCAATAATACTTCATAATAATCAATTGTGAAGCAAAATTCAAAAATAAAGATCAAAACATGGATACAATTAAAGATAGTAACCATAATAGACATCTTGGACAAAAAGGGAAAATTTTATTTTTCGGTGAATAGTGCCGTATTCGTGAATAGTATCGTATACGTGAATAGTGTCGTATACGTGAATAGTAATCCCGACACAAAAAGTTCCAAATTTGATAAAAACTCATATCAATATTTCAGCATAATGATATTGAAGAAAATAATATCATTTAAGAAGAAAATAATATCCCTTACCTCAAGATATCAGTACTTCTGGTCGAAATACCGGTATAAGGCTGAAAGAAACTTGCTCTGATGAATTAAAACTATCAAAGTATCTAAATAATCACAAAATACACTCAATAATATAGAGAGAGAAAGAGAGAAAACTTGTTTCTAGTGTGATTTTCAATTCTAACTTAGCCCTCTATTTATAGGAAAATTTTAGTAGGCTTGACCGGCAACCTGATGGCTTTACCTGCTACTATTCCCACCCACCACATTTGAAATATAACTCAGCACATTTCTTCACCAACCACAAGTGGGGCCCACCAATTCTAGAATTTTCCATCAAAATGATAGACTCCAAAAATTCAACAATTTCTGAACCAGTCATCTTGTAAAATTCATAATAAATCATACGTTCATTTTTAACGGTTCAAAATTTGTGGGCATATACTCAACTTATATATGTATAACATATCCAAAAATTACCACGATCCAACGGTCGGATTAAAAATTATAACCCCCGTAAAATATCTCAAAAACTCTGATTTTTAATACATCCATTCCGACAAAAATACGGATAAAAACCTCAACATTAACTCCTTCATTTTTAACCACAAAAATATATCCCTCATTTATATCCACATAAAATAAATATTTTCTTATCATATGAATCAATAATTAATTATTCACAAATAATATTACAGAATCACATTTATGACAACCAGGCCGTTCCTAGGAAAGAGGGGGCTTTCCAATAAGGATTTCTTCTTACTGGCGCGCAATTAGATGACCAAACCTCTCCTTAGATAGAACTTTCTAGACATTGCCAATAATGTTATCTAATAATATTATTCAAATAATATGAATTATTGATCTGAAAATGGAAAATACTGTGCAACAACAATTATTGAAACAACAATAATATAAAATATCAACGCAACAATTATTGCATCAATAAAATAAAATATTGAACAGTAACTACTGTAATAATTATTGAGTAGTGTCTTCTTATGTAAGAATCAATAATTGGTGCAATACCGTGTGCTACTGTATTTTAACCACCGGGTATTCTAACAGTATTAACGGTAACAACTACGCCGTTATTTATAAACAACTTATACTTGTCGTTTTCTTCATCCAATCACTTTCCGTTATGGGGCCCAGACAAGACTGCACCGTCGTACGAATATTCCCCGACAGCAAGAATATTCCACGACCAAACGAATATTCCCTGACAAAATGAATATTTTATAACCACTTACTTATTTTGTAAAATTTGCACATTTCACCCATAACCAAAGTATTATATCAAATTAACCCCTTATTATTCACAATAATATTTAGAGAAAATTTGATTTTATTCATTAATAAGTTGGGGTCTTACAACCTCCCCTCCTTATGAAATTTCATCCTCGAAATTGACGTACGTACCTGATGTTTCAAAAAAGTGAGGATACCTCGCTTTCATTTCTGATTCCAACTCAAGGTCATTTCTTCAATAGCATGGTTTCTCCACAAAACCTTAACTTGTGGTATAACCTTCGTGCGTAGGACATGCTCTTTCCTATCCAAGATCTTAACAGGTACCTCCTCGTACGTTAAATCTTCAGCTATCTCATCTGGTTCTAACTCAATAATGTGGTTCGGGTCTTTAACATATTTACGAAGCATAGATATGTGAAAAATATTATGAACACGAGACATGCTTGGAGGTAATGCGAGTCTATATGACACATTTCCTATTCGCTCAAGAATCTCAAATGGACCGACAAATATTGGATTGAGCTTTCCTCTTTTCCCAAATCTTGTAACTCCCTTCCATGGTGCAACACATAACAATACATGATCCCCAATATTAAATTCCACGTCCTTCCGATGAAGATCCGCATAACTCTTTTTTTGATCATGTGCCGTTTGTATACGTTGTCGAATCGTTTGGATCTTCTCTGTAGTAATGCGTACCAACTCTAGTCCCAACAATGTTGATTCACCCACCTCGTCCCAGCATACTGGAGAACGACATTTTCTTCCATACAACACCTCGAATGGAGCCACACCTATGCTCGCCTGATAACTGTTGTTGTAGGAGAATTCCACCAATGGTAGGTACTTATCCCAACTCCCTTTGAGATCTAGGACACAAAGTCTTAATAGATCTTCAAGAGTTTGAATAGTCCTCTCTGATTGTCCGTCCGTTTGAGGATGGTATGCCGAACTGAATCGTAAATCTGTGCCCATAGCTTTCTGCAAGCTAACCCAAAATTGTGAAGTGAATCTTGGGTCACGATCGGAAACTATGGATACTGGCATGCCATGCAATCTCACAATCTCATTCACGTACATACTAGCAAGACGTTCAAGGGAATAAGTCTCACATATCGGTAAGAAATGAGCGGACTTGGTTAATCTATCAACAATAACCCAAATCACATCTATGCCTTGAGAAACCTTGGGAAGACCCGTAACAAAATCCATAGTAATGTGTTCCCACTTCCATTTCTGAATCTCAAGTGGTTGCAATGGACCCCTTGGTACTTGATGCTCCGCTTTTACACGTTGACAAGTTAAACATCTCGAGATAAACTCCGCGATCTCTCTTTTCATATTGCTCCACCAAAATGTGTGTCGAAGATCGTGATACATTTTGGTACTCCCAGGATGGATTGCAAACGGTGTGTTGTGTGCCTCCATCATTATTCTATGCTTCAAGTCAAAATCGTTAGGAACACAAAGTCTGGAATTGACTCGAAGTATTCCTTCTTCATCGATTCTTGCTTCTGGAATAGCACCTTCTTGCACTTTCTTCTTCATACGCATCAGCTCTATGTCCGTAGCTTGAGCAGCTTTAACTTTATCAATTAAAGTCGGTTCTACTCGTATATTTGATATCATCATGTGGGTACTTGGAGCCTTCATCTCTATCTCCATCCTTTGCAAGTCATACAAAACGGGCCTTTGTATTAACAACATTGCACTCGTACCCGCATATGATCTTCTACTCAATGCGTCAGCTACTACGTTTGCTTTTCCAGGATGATATTGGATGGTATGATCGTAATCTTTCAACAGCTCGAGCCAACGTCGCTGCCGCATGTTGAGTTCTTTTTGGGTGAAGAAATATTTGAGGCTTTTATGATCTGTATAAATCTCCAGTTTCTCCCCATACAGGTAGTGTCTCCAGATCTTCAACGCTAAAACGACTGCTGCCAACTCCAAATCATGAGTAGGATAATTTCTCTCGTATTCTTTGAGTTGTCGCGAGGCATAGGCTATGACTTTCCCATGTTGCATGAGAACACATCCTAACCCTTTGCCTGAAGCATCGCTGTAGATAACAAATCCATCCGAACCAGATGGTATTATCAGAACAGGTGCCGAAATGAGTTTCCTCTTGAGTTCTTGGAAACTCTTCTTGCATTCCTCACTCCATATGAATTTTGTATCTTTCCGAGTCAGCTGAGTTAACGGAGTAGCGATTCGAGAAAATCCTTCCACAAATCTCCGATAATAACCAGCTAAGCCCAGAAAGCTACGTACTTCGGTTACCGACTTCGGTTGCTCCCAACTTTGTATGGCTTCAATCTTCGCCGGGTCGACAGATACTCCATGTTTTGACACCACGTGCCCAAGGAATGCTACTTCCTCAAGCCAGAACAATTTCTTCAGTTTGGCATATAGCTTGTTTTCACGAAGTCTTTGCAATACCAGCTTCAAATGGCGCTCATGATCTTCACGCTTTTGGAATAGATGAGGATGTCATCAATAAAGACGACAACGAACTGATCTAAATATTCTTTGAATACATGGTTCATCATATCCATGAAGGCAGCAGGAGCATTAGTCAATCCAAAAGACATGACTAAGAATTCATAATGCCCGTACCGAGTTCTGAAGGCAGTCTTTGGAATATCCTCAGTTTTAATCTTCAGCTGATGATATCCAGAACGAAGATCGATCTTTAAAAAGAATTGTGCTCCTTGTAACTGGTCAAACAGGTCATCAATGCGAGGTAGCGGATACCTTTTCTTGATGGTGACATGGTTCAATTCTCGATAGTCAATACAAAGTCGCATACTCCCGTCTTTATTCTTTACGAATAAAACAGGAGCACCCCAAGGAGACGTACTAGGATGAATAAAACCGATGTCCAACAACTCCTGCAGTTGGACTTTTAACTCCTGAAGTTCAATAGGAGCCATTCGATATGGAGTTTTAGAAATGGTCTTTGTACCGGGTTCAAGGTCAATAAAGAATTCAACTTCACGTTCTGGGGGTAGACCAGGAAGTTCTTCAGGAAATACATCGGGAAATTCTCTAACAATAGAAATATTATTCAAATCTGACTTGTCTTTGTTCAAATCCATAACATGGGCTAAGAAAGCTTGACATCTATTTTTCAATAAACGAATAGCTTTGTGGCTTGATATGACAATGACTGATTTTAATGGTTTAGTAGTTTGAATTCGTATGACAGGTTGGTTAGGAATATGAAAACTAACAACCTTACGAAAACAATCAATTTTAGCATGATGAGTGGTTAACCAATCAATTCCTAAAATCACATCAAAAGCAAGTATCTTTAAAGAGATAAGATCAACAGATAATGTGATAGTGCCAACTTGGATCATGCAAGATTTATAAACTATAGATGTAACGAAAGTTTCACCCAACGGAGTTTCAACAGATAAGTTAAAGTCTAATTTCTCCGGAGTCAAGTTTAAACGTTGAGCACAAGCAGGAGAGATAAAAGAATGGGTAGAACCGGTATCTAGTAAAGTACAAACTTCGTAAGAATTTAAGATTAGCTTACCCGTGATCACCTCGTTCGGGTTTATCACGTTTTGGCCAGTCACGACAAACGCCCTTCCAGGAACCGCTGATTTCGACTTATCCGGGACAACTTTTGGAGTCACCATCCCCGCTGAACTTGGTTTTGCTATAGAACACTCTCGAGCTATATGACCCTCCTTTCCACAGTTATAACATACCTTGGATTGTTGTGGGCAGTTTGGGCTGATATGTCCCTCCTTCCCACATTTGTAACATACGACCGGTGGTCGTTCTCCTCCCCTAGAAACAGTTGATGTTTGTGCTGACGTCTTCACGTTATCATTGTTGTACCTTCTCTTCTTGAAATCTCCTCCCGACTCGCTCCTTCTATTATCACGACCACGATTACCACCAGAGTGGTTACCACTTTTATCCGAATGTTTTTCTCCCTGCTGGTTTTCATTGCTTCGATGACTGCCGCCACCGGTATGACCCTGGTTGTGGTCCCTCGGTTGCACATACTCATTATCTTGCTCTAATAATTGAGCCCTGTTTACAACATCTGAATATAAAGAAAATTTATAAGAGATAAGATATTGCCGAATCTCGGGTTTTAAACCTCTCAGAAACATCCTTGTCATTCGATATTCATTCTTCACACGCCCGATTTGTCTCTCTTGTGTGTGCTTAGTATGCTTATACAACTTATCTAATACATCACTTATTAAAGCTAAGCATCATTATGTTTACTAACATTCATGTTTATAACTTAGAACAACATCTTTTATCGTCTGAAGCACTACACTTGCATACGTGCATGCTCGACGCCCCCTGATTGCCTCTTAAAACACAACCGTCCTAAGGATGACCATTATTACCCCTATTCCAAACCTTAAATCTAAAAACTTAAAGAATTAAAGTTTTAGGTTTATTCATCCTAGTTCCAGATCATCTTGAATCGCCTCAATCGGAGTTCGTATGAAAACGTTATGGCCATTTTACCGAAATAGGTCAAAGTAGTCGCACTTAACACACATTGGGCACGGCCGCACCCATTTCCTTCACACTCCAGTGTGCCCGCGCTCCTGGGCAGCGCGCCCGCGCTTGGCTTCGCCCAGATTACAATTTTTGAGATGTTCTTACTTTAAATCTTCATAACTTTTTCATTTTAAGTCGAAATTAGTTGGTTTTAGACTCTATGAACTAGTGAAACACTGAACTACTCATCTACATAATAATTATAACACTTCAAAAAGATTAACAATTCATTTTAAGGGTTCCAGTTTAGTGTTCATGCTATTTTTTCATGTTTTTAACATATTTAGCATAATCATTAACCACAGATTCAATTCCTAACCAAATTAATCCGTTTTAACTTTGTTGTTTTCGTTATTCAATATACTAACAATATCTAGCACCAATTTCAAATTCTATTCATGAACTAACTAACAATTTTGACTCCAACATAAGTCAAAAATGTATATATTCAACCAAAACTCAATTCCTTATTTTCAAATATGTTTCATATGAATTTGATTTCTGAAAATCATTTTAGCTAACAACTAATAGATTATAAACATCTAACAACATATATATAACATCTATTTAGCAATTCATCCAACTAAATTTCCAATTTTAAAGGATAACTCAAGAACACCCAAACTATGAAGAACCTAGGTTATTTACCTCTTAATTCTTGTTTAGCTTTGTTAGGAGATGTTAGAGAATTGCTACTTCCTACTTGTTTTCAAGGATTTCTCTTCCAATTGCCTAACAATTCCTCTCTAGAGCTCTCTCTCCCTCTGTATTTTCTCAGTAAACTCTCCCTTCTCTCTTTGGCCAAACCATTTTCACGTTAAAACCAACGCACAACGCTAAACGTCTAAAAATTGATGTTCTATTAAATATAATAATGATGTATCAGTTATAAAATTTAATATATTTTATTTATATTTTTATTATTTATTATATTGGAAATTTAAAATTCAAAAGCCATAAGGCTTCGCTTGGCAAAAACACTTTTAAAATAAAGACTTAATATTTTTAAGCCTTGTTTGGTAAATCCATTTAAACTACTTTAATTTACTTCAATAAATCATTTATACCATAGTTTATTGTCCCACATTGTTTACTTGAATTTCCATATCCAATCTTAATTAAATAAACAAAACTAACTACCACAAAATTATAATTTTTATTATAATTTTACTTAATAAATTAACAAATCACTTTAATTAAAACAACATTCTAGCAAACTATATAATCCTTAACAACTCTCTAATTTAGTTATTAAGTTAAATTAGAGTATTATCTCATAAATTTAATTCACAAATATCTACTAACAATAATCACATAAATAAAATATTTATTTAATTTAATAAATATTTTAAATTATAAATAAAATCTTTGATTGTTACATCCTTCCCTCCTTACAAGGATTCTATCCCCAGAATCACAACTCAAATAATTCATTCGCCACAATAACAGGGGTGTAAGACCCCAATTTTTATTAATAAAGATTAATTTTCTCAAAATATTTTTTATGAGTATTAAGGTGTGGTTTTGATATAATATTATAGTTGTGTGTAATATTTATAAATTTTGAAACGTAAGCAAGTTGTTATAAAATATTCGATTAGTCGAGAAATATTCGTTTATCAGGAAATATTCGTACAATGGTGCAATCATTAGTGGACCCCACAACGAAATTACTGTCAGAGTTATAAAATGACAAAAATAACTTTTTATGAAAATAACGGCGAAAGTTTTACCGTTAACTGTTAAAATACCCGGTGATAAAAGTACAGTAATACGCATGGTTGCATAGTAGCACGTGATATTGATTATTGATGCTTACGTGAGAAGTCACTTAGTTCTATTCAATTATTGCTACAGTAATTGCTGCATAGTATCTTACATTATTGATTCTGTTATTGTCATAGTATCATCTGCATAATATTTTATATTATTAAATCAATAATTAATATGGCAACTTATTCATATTATTATTTGCATAATTAATAATGTCTAAAAAGTTATGTCGAGGAAAGGGGTTTGGTCACCTAATTACGCGCCAATAGGAAAAAATTCTTATCGGAAAGTCTCTCTCTTTCCTGAGAACAATCTAGTTGTTAATATTGCGAGTTATAAGAATGCTGAATAAATGTTGTTAAAAATATTGAGGGGATTTTTTTATAAAGTATTTGTTGTAAATTTTACTTATTATTTGGACCCTCACTTACTCATTTTTCAAAATAATCGGTAGAGAGTTATTCAGTGTGTGTGTGTGTGTGTATATATATATATATATATATATATATATATATGGGGCCTACATATGATGATGACGTGGGTGGGGCCCATGTGTGTTGAAAAATGAAATTGTCAGGGGGGAGGGATTAATTCACGGGTGGTTTGATTTGGTTATATATATTGTATATAAATTATAATAAGTTTTGTTTTATATGCAAAATAGAATATATTATATTTTATTATGCATAGTGTCTGCATCGTAAATCATGTGAATTTTCAGAAATCGTCCGAATTTTCACTCTGCGTCCGTGATTTTTTTTCCTTACTGTGCATCCAAATAATATCCTTCCATTCTCCTATAAATAGGATGCTTAGTTTAGAATTGAAAATCATACTAGAATCAAAGAATTCTTCTTCTATAATATTGAGCGTATTTTTTTTGAGTTTAAGGAAGCTTTGAGTGTAGAAAATAGTGAAAGTTTTATTCAAGAATATATCTGATATACCAGTCGGAATTGCTCTATTTTTGAGGTAAGGGGTATTATTTATTTCATATTCGCTTACGATATAATTTTTCGTATTCGTAAGAAATTTTATTTCGTTCAATATTCGCAAGAAATATTATCTTCATTTAATATTCGTAAGGAATATTATCTTCGTTCAATATTCGTAAAGAATATTATCTTCGCTCAACAGTTATAAGCGATATTATTTTTGTTCAATACTCGTAAGAAATAATATTTTATTCCATACTATGTAATATATAAGTAATATTATTTCGTTTCAGATTTCGAATTCTACATTCATTTTGTTAAAGTATAGCTTCTATACTCCTTGAAATTAGTAGAATATCTTTGAAGTTTACGCTTCATCCAGTATCTATTCATGGAAATATTATTCTGAGCATTCTTGATAAATTTTAATCTTTTCATGCCGAGATACTATTCACGGAGTACTATTCTCGAATTACTATTTACGAAGTACTATTCACTCAGGTACTATTCACCCAGGGTACTATTCATGGTAAAAATTAATTTCTTTTCGGTCCAAATCATTTTTGATACTATATTATTCTTAAATTTTACTCCACAAAGTAGTATCGTGTTGACAATTTGGTTATTTTTAAACTCTGGATAAATTTAAAGTCATTAATATTTATCCTTGATTTTGTTTGATTATTGCTTATACCATTGTCATCATCCTCATGCTTATAATGTGATAAAAGTTATCTTTGGCTCGTAGTGCATAGGTGGACTGTTGATTGGCATGATTATGACTGGGGATTATTCAGTATAATCATGGCCTGTAATGTTACAAGTGATATTGATTATTTATTGAGCTAAGTCTCAGCGACAGTTGTTGGTATGATCATGACCATGCGTTCTCTTCGGCCAAGGGTGCAAAGATGAATTGTTGTTTAGCATGTTCTTGACCATTTGTGAAAACACGAATATCTTGGGCCCGTAGTGCATGGATAATTTCTGGTCATGATACTAATGAATATCATTGGCCTGTAGTGCATGGATAATTCAGTGATGTGGAATATTTATTAAGCTGAGTCTCAGCGATAAAATTGATAATAAACTTTTAAATCAGAGAAGATAGTAGATATCATGCTCTACTTGACTCTTCTAATGGATTGTTATTTCTGTTGCAGTTGTTGATCTAAAACTTGTTGTCTATTGTATTTTATGAGTTGTTATACTGTTGAAGGCTAACGATAATTTATTCTGCATTATCTTGGTCATAATATTCTTTACTGGGCTAGTTGAGCTCACCCTTTTCTTTCACAGTTCTCTTCAGGAATTGAGAATATAGCTGGGACTAGTCGGGAAGTGGATTGACGGTCCAGATGGTTGTTTTAGTAGTCATCACTATTCTGTGAAATGGTGTAATAATAATTGTAATGAGATTCAATTTGAGTTTTGATATTTTCTAGGAGACAATATTAGTATTAAAACTCACAGCTTATGTTTTGTTGTATCCTGCACGACACTTAACAGTTGTATAAATTAAGTTTGTATTTGAGTTATGTACCATATATTTGGTGACTCAGGATAGGTGATGTATACCTATTTTAGGGGCGTCACAGTTGGTATCAAAGCTTAGGGATATGATCCCTGGCTGAGATGTGAGTTTAGAACTAGGAGGGGAGAGACGGTTAAATCTTTCGCTAGTATGACCTACCTAAGCTTATTTGTTATTTAATTGGTCAGTCAGAATATAGAGATAATATGTGGCATGTCAATTAATCCTTGTTTTGTGGCAGTATTTGAAAATTACATCTAAAAAAGTTAAGATAAGCAATGAAGTACATGAGACCGTTGAGTCACTGATGATCAATAACCAGGATAATGTGCATAAGGAAGGCAATAATCCTCGTGTAAACAACAACACTAACCAAATGACAAACGATGGTATGTTTAGGAACTTTTTAGAATTCATGCAACACCAAACGAGAGAGACTCTTGTTCAAAATGCAGATGGAAACACTAGCAACTCACGGCTGGTCACCGCTAAAAAGTTCAAGGAGCTGGGACCACCAGACTTTTTGGGAAAGCCAGAACCACTTAAGGCAGAGACGTGGATGAAGAAGATCACCAAGATATTTGATGTCTTGGAATGCTCAGAGGAGGAAAAGGTTCCCTTTGCCACCTTTATGTTGCGTGAACAAGCATATTACTGGTGGAAATCTGTAAAACGTACTCAACCTCCCGTACTAAAGATATCTTAGGAGAAGTTCCAAGAATTGTTCAACGACAAGTACTTTCTCGAAAGTGTTCGTCACATGAAGGAGGTGAAATTTATCAAGTTGGAGTAAAACAATATGATCGTGTCGAAGTACGAGGCTAAGTTTGCCGAGTTATCCCGATTTGCATCCCATTTGGTAGATAATGAGGAGCGAATGATGCAAATGTTTCTAAGAGGTTTGAAACCCAAAATACGTCAATACTACATTTCTCAGAAACTTTGTTTATATTCAGATGTTGTGAATAGGGCTCAGTTATTAGAACGCGATTATGAGTCAGCTCAACCAAAAGGTAACGACCAACAACACGTTAATAATCTTACCAGTGGCAACGACCATCAGAACAATGATAACCATCGTGGAGGAAATTATCATGCCAAGAATGGTAACCACTTCAGTGGTAATCATGGCCAAGATAATAGAAGTGGAAATTTCAAGAAGAGAATGTTCAATAATGATGGAAAGACAGTAGCACCGACACCCATTTCCAAGGAAGGAGAACGACCACCGGTCATATATTGAGAACGACCACCGGTCGCATGTTGAGAACGACCACCGATCGTATATTTCAAATGCAGACTGGAAGGACACATCTGTCCAAACTGTACGCACCAACCCAAAGAGTGTTTCAATTGCAGAAGAGAAGGTCACCTTGCTCAATTTTGTCGTGTAGTGAAGTCAAGTCCAGGTGGGATAGTGACGCCAAAGGATGTCCCAGACAAGTCAGAGTAGGTAGTTTAAATCAGAGCGATTGTCTAGGAACCCAATTGAAGTTATCATGGGTAAGTTAATCATAAACTCTTGCGAGGTCTATACCTTATTCGATATCGGTTCTACCCATTCTTTTATTTTACCTACTTGAGCTCAACGTTTAAATTTAACTCCAGAGAAGTTAGACTTTAAATTATCGGTTGAAACTCCGTTAAGAGAAACCTTCGTTACCTCCACTGTTTATAAATCTTATTTGATTCAAATCGGCACCTTCACGTTACCTGTCAACCTTATCTCTTTGAAAATCTTGCATTTGATGTGATTTTAGGAATCGACTGGTTAACTATTCGTCATGCTAAAATTGATTATTTTCGTAAGGTTGTTAGTTTTCATATTCCTAACCAACCTATTATGCGAATTCAAGCAACCAAACCACTAAAGTCAATCACTGTCATATCAAGCCATAAGTAAAGATCCCCGAGCCTGTCGCTGGTGACTTTCTTTTGTGGAATGCACCGAAACCAAACTTTCCGTAACAGACACCGTGAATAACAATGGCAAGTTGATAGTTATCAATGTGAGGTGCTATCCAAGTCTTGGATGAGAGTCGCGGTTTTGAATGATATTTCTATCGTTAATAAATTTCCTGACTTATTACCGAAGAACTTCCTAGCCTACCCCTAGAGCATGAAATCAAATTTTGTATTGACCTTGAGCCCGATACAAAACCCTTAAATATTTCTTCAGCCAAAATGAACGTAACATGCGCCAACGACTTTGGCTCGAGTTGTTGAGAGATTACGACCATACGCTTCAATACCATCGTAGAAAAGCAAACGTGGTAGCTGACGCGTTGAGTAGAAGATTGTATGCGATTACGAGTGCGATGTTGTTAACACAAAGATCTATTTTATACGACTTATAAAAGATGGAGATATAGTTAAAGACTCTAGGGATCCATGTGATGATGTCAAATATACGAGTAGAATCGACTTTAATCGATAAAGTTAAAGTTGCTCAAGCTATAGACCTGAAGCTGATGAATATGATGAAGAAGGTAAAAGATGGTGTTATTCTTGAAGCAAGAATCGATGAATTAAGAGAGGAAATCTCAATCCTCTATTTAATTGGTCCCTTTAAAATTCTCGATCGAGTAGGAA
Source organism: Panax notoginseng (assembly GCA_016801055.1). Taxonomy (NCBI): domain Eukaryota; kingdom Viridiplantae; phylum Streptophyta; class Magnoliopsida; order Apiales; family Araliaceae; genus Panax; species Panax notoginseng. The sequence continues at coordinate 31,748,742 of CM029015.1, read as the reverse complement.
CTGTTGCCTATAGACTCGCTTTACCGCCAAGTATATCACGTGTTCATAACGTTTTTCATACATCGATGTTACGTAAATATGTGGACAACCCGAACCACATTATTGAATTAGAACTAGACGAGATAGCAGAAGATTTAACGTATGAAGAGGTACTGTTAAAAATCTTGTATAAGAAGGAACATATTCTACGCAAAAAAGGTTATACATCAATAGTTAGAATCAGAAATGAAAATGAGGTATCCTAACCTCTTCGATATACCATATACGTACGTCAATTTCGAGGACTAAATTTTATATGAAGGAGAGGTTGTAAGACCCCAAATTTTATGAATAAAGATTAATTTTCTCGAAGTATTTTTTTTGAGTATTAAGGTGTGGATTTGATATAATATTATAGTTATGGGTAATATTTATAAATTTTGCAAACTAAGCAAGTTGTTATAAAATATTCAATTGATCGGGGAACATTCGTTTATCAGGGAATATTCGTACAATGGTACAATCATTGGTAGACCCCACAACGGAATTACTGTCGAAGTTAGAAAACGACAGAAATAACTTTTTATGAAAATAACGGTAAAAATTTTACCGTTAACTGTTGAAATACCCGGTGATAAAAGTATAGTAATACGCGTGGTTGCATAGTAGTATGCTTACGTGAGAAGTCAATCAGTTCTATTCAATTATTGCTACCGTAATTGCTGCATAATATCTCACATTATTGATTTTATTATTGTCACGGTATCATCTGCACAATATTTTATATTATTAAATCAATAATTGAGATGACAAGTTATTAATATTATTATTTGCATAATTAACAATGTCTAGAAAGTTTTATCGAGGAAAAAGATTTGCTCACCTAATTGCGCGCCAATAGAGAAAAATTCTTATCGGAAAGCCCCCACTTTTCTGAGAACGATCTGGTTGTTAATATTGCGAGTTAAAATAATGATGAATAAATGTTGTTAAAAATATTGAGGAAATTTTTTATAAAGTATTTGTTGTAAATTTTGCTTATTATTTGGACCCCCACTGACTAATTTTTTCAAATAATCGATAGAAAGTTATTCAGTATATATATATATATATATATATATATATATATACACACACACACACACACACACACACTAAGATGTGGGGCCCACATGTGATGATGACATAGGTGGGGTCCACGTGTGTTGAAAAATGAAATTGTCAGGGGGGAGGCATTAATTCACGGGTGGTTTGATTTGATTTTATATATTATATATATATATATATATATATATATATATATATATATATATATATATATATATTATAATAAGTGTTGTTTTATATGAAAAATAGAATATATTATATTTTATTATGCATAGTATTTGCATAGTGTCTGCATAGTGTTTGCATAGTGACTGCATAGTAAATTATGTGAATTTTCAAAAATCGTCCGAATTTTCACTGTGCGTCAGTGATTTTTTTTCCTTACTGTGCATCCAAATAGTATCCTTCCATTCTTCTATAAATAGGATGCTTAGTTTAGAATTAAAAATCACACTAGAATCAAAGAATACTTCTTCTATAATATTGAGCGTATTTCTTTGGAGTTTAAGGAAGCTTTGAGTGTATAAAATAGTAAAAGTTTTTTTCAAGAATATATCCGTTATACCAGTCAAAATTGCTTTCTTTTTTAGGTAAGGTGTATTATTTATTTCATATTCGCTTACGATATTATTTTTCGTATTCGTAAGAAATTTTATTTCGTTAAATATTCGCAAGAAATATTATCTTCGTTTAATATTCGTAAGGAATATTATCTTCGTTCAATATTCGTAAGGAATGTTATTTTCATTCAATAGTTGTAAGAGATATTATTTTTGTTCAATACTCGTAAGAAATAATATTTTCTTTCATACTCTGTAGTATATAAGTAATATTATTTCATTTTAGATTTCGAATTCTACACTCATTTTGTTAAAGTATGACTTCTATACTCCTTGAAATTAGTAGAATATCTTTGAAATTTGCGCTTCATCCAGTATCCTTTCATAGAAATATTATTCTGAGCATTCTTGATAAATTTTAATCTTTTCATGCCGGAATACTATTCACAGGGTACTATTCCCAAATTACTATTCATGGCAGGGTACTATTCACTAAGGTACTATTCACCCGGGGTACTATTCATGACAAAAATTGATTTCTTTTTGGTCCAAATCATTTTTGATACTATATTATTCTTGAATTTTACTTCACAAAGCAGTATCGTGTTGACAATTTGGATATTTTTAAACTCTGGATAAATTTAAAGTCATTAATATTTATCCTTGATTTTGTTTGATTATTGCTTATACCATTGTCATCATCCTCATGCTTATAATGTGATAAAAGTCATCTTTGGCCCGTATTGCATAGATGGTCTGTTGATTGGTATGATTATGACCAGGGATTATTCGGTATAATCATGACTTGTAATGTTACAAGTGATGTGGATTATTTATTGAGCTGAGTCTCAGTGACAGTTGTTGGTATGATCATGACCATGCGTTCTCTTCGGCCAAGGGTGCAAAGATGAATTGTTGTTTGGCATGTTCATGACCATTGGTAAAAACACAAATATCATTAGCCTGTAGTGCATGAATAATTCGTGGTCGTGATACTAATTAATATCATTAGCCCATAGTGCATGGATAATTCAATGATGTGGATTATTTATTAAGCTGAGTCTCAGCGATAAAATTGATGATAAACTTTTAAATCATAGAAGATAGTAGATATCATGCTCTACTTGACTCTTCTAATGGATTGCTATTTTCATTACAGTTGTTGATCTAAAACTTGTTGTCTATTATATTTTATCAGTTATACTGTTAAAGGCTAACGATAATTTATTCTGCATTATCATAGTCATAATATTCTTTACTGGGCTAGTTGAGCTCTCCTGTTTCTTTCACTATTCTCTTCAGGAATTGAGAACATAGTTGGGACTAGTCGGAGAATGAATTGACAGTCCAGATGGTTGTTTTAGTAGTCCTCACTATTCTGTGAAATAGTGTGATAGTAATTGTAATGAGATTAAATTTGAGTTTGGAAATTGTCTAGGAGACAATATTACTATTAAAACTCACAGCTTATGTTTTATCGTATTCTGCACGACACTTAAAAGTTATATAAATTAAGTTTGTATTTGAGTTATGTACCATGTAATTGGTTATTTTGGATAGGTGATGTATACCTATTTTGGGGGCGTAACAATGAGAATAGTGTGATGGTCCTAGACTGTGGAAGTTTCTCAACACATTATAAAACTGCATGACATGCAATATATAATTGTATTGAGGACCTAAGATGGGTGTGTCGTATATTATTCGTCACTTAATAATTGATTTTAGTGAAAAACAATAGGGTGATGAGAACCCAACTTTGGAAGCGTTAAAAATGTAGTCCATTAGAATGAGGAGGACAAAATTCTTCTTGTCTTCCTTTGGAGACTTGAAATATTTGATGTTGTACTTTATATGGAATTGTAATAATTTGATTATGAATATTTTCGTATTATATATGTAACAATATTTGTATTGAAACTCGCAGTATATGTATTGTCGTATTTTGCATAACAGTTGTATAAATGAAGTTTGTATTTGAATTCTGTGCCGTGTATCTGGCGACTCAGAATGGGTTGAGTATACCTATTTTGGGGGCATCACAAATGGTATCAGAGCTTAGGGATATGGTCTTTGGCAGAGATCCAAGATTAGAACTAGTAGGGGAGAGACGAGTAATATCCTTCGCTAATGTGTGTCCTACCTAAACTGAATTTTCTTACATAAGTTGACAAATTGTGATATGTCAATTAACTTTTGTTTTAAAGCTGTATTCTGGAATGATATCTGAAATCCAAGAGATGAGCAATGGGGAAGTCATGATATAGAGGAAATAACAGGGAAGGTACAATCCGAAAAGAAAGCAAGGTATTCTAATATCTTCGAACTACCAGGTACGTAAATTTCGAGGGCAAAATTTTATAAGGAGGGGAGATTGTAAGACGCCGAATTTTATGAAATGAAAGTATTCAATTTTCTTATAATTATTTTTCTATTTAGTAAATGGTTAAATTTATAAAAGGTTAAAGTTAAGGGTGATATGTGAAAATTTTACAAAGTAAGCAAGTTACATAAAATATTAGTTTGGACGGGAAATATTCATTTTATCAGGAAATATCTGTATGACGAAACAATCATTGGTGGACCCCACAACGGGATAACTGTCGGATTTAGAAAGCGACAGAAATAACTTTTTTATAAAAATAACGATAAAACTTTTATCGTTAACTGTTAAAATACCCGGTGATAAAAGTACAGAAATACGCGTGGTTGCATAGTAGCACACGGTATTGTATAATATCTTTGATTATTGATACTTTCGTGAGAAGTCACTCAGTTTTACTCAATTATTGCAATAGTAGTTGCTGTATAGTATCACACATTATTGATTTAATTATTATCACAATATCATCTGCACAATATTTTATATTATTAAATCAATAATTGAGACGACAAAGTTATTCATATTATTATTTTCATTATTGATGATGTCTAGAAAGTTCTATCGAGAAAAGGGATTTGGTCACCTAATTGCGAGCTAATAAGAAGAAGTCCTTATCGGAAAGTCCTTTTTTTCCTGGGAATGATATGGTTGTTAACATTGTGATTTATAATATTAATGATGAATAAACGTTATTAAAAACGTGTTTAGTAAAGCCAAGTGAATTAATATAAATAGATGGGTTTTTTTTTATGAAGTATTTGTTGTAAATTTGGCTTATTACATGGACCCCTAGATACTTATTTTTTAAAATTGTCGGCAGAAAATTATCTCAGTTTTGTATTATTACTTATTTATATATATATATATATATATATATATATATATATATATATATATATATATATATATGATTCGAATCTTAAGCTCACCCCCCTTTAGCGACGGACCGGGCGACAATTCGGTCTGTCGCTATATATAGAACCGTCGTCTTAACTTTTACGACGGACAACATATAGCGACAGACAACATATAGCAACGGACCGAACATATAACGATAGACCGAATCTTCGCCGAGTCCGTCGCTAAAGAGGGTGAGTAAAGTATGTTAGATAAGGGGTAGCTTAAGATCTGGACTGCATATATATATATATATATATATATATATATATATATATATATATATTATTTTAATTTTGTTTTTATTATTATTATAATAGTAATAAAATATAAAACATTTTATATAAAACATAATACTTTTTATATTATATAAAAGGTTATTCGTTTTATTAGATTATAAATAGAATATATTTTATTTTATTTAAAATTTTTGTTTTATTAGAATATTTTATTGCATAGTAAAAATAATTTTTTTTTAGCCAAATTCATGACTGCGCCCGTGATTTTTCCTTTTACTGTGCGTCCAAATAGTATGATGTCATTCTCCTATAAATAGGATGCTCAATTTAGAAAAAAAACTCACACCAAAATCAGAGAATTCTTCTTCTATAATATTGAACATATTTCTTTTGAGTTAAGGAAACTTCGAGTGTAGCAAATAATGCAAGTTTTTCTTCAAGAATATCTCCGTTATACCAGTCAGAAATACTCTCCTTTTAAGATAAGGGATATCATTATTATGGTAAAGGGTATTATTTATATCATATTCGCTTACGATATTATTTTTCGTATTCGTAAGGAATTTTATTTTTGTTCAGTATTCGAAATGAATTTTATTTTCGTTCAATATTCGTAAGGAATATTATTTTCGTTCAATATTCGTAAGGAATATTATTTTCGTTCAACAGTTGTAAGGGATATTATTTTTGTTCAATATTCGTAAGAAATAATATTTTCTTCCATACTCTGTAGTATGTAAGTAATATTATTTCATTTCAGATTCCAAATTCTACACTCGTTTTGTTAAGTATTGCTTCTATACTCCTTGAAATTAGTAGAATATCCTTGAAATTTGTGTTTCATCTAGTATCTTTTCACAAGAATATTTTTCTAGGCATTCTTGTTAAATTTTAATCTTTTCATGTCGGAGTATTATTCATGGGTACTATTCATACATACGACACTATCCATACGTACATCACTATTCATACGTACGGTACGATTCATACATACAACACTATTCACAAAGTAATATTTACGGGGTACTATTCATGAAGTACTATTCACGAAATACTATGCACGGGGTACTATTCACTCTGGTACTATTCACCCGAGGTACTCTTCACGATAAAAATTGATTTCTTTTCTGTCCAAATTATTTTTGACACGTGAATATTATTCTTGAATTTTACTCCAGAAAGTAGTTATCATGTTGACAATTTGGACATTTCTAAACTCTAGATAAATTAAAAATCTTTAATATTTATCTTGGATTTCGTTTGATTGATGCTTATATCATTGTCATCATCCTCATGCTTATATCGTGATAGAAGTCATCTTTGGCCCGTAGTGCATACATGGACTGTTGATTTATATGATTATGACCAGGAATTATGTATCGGTATAATCATGACATGTAATGTTACAAATGATGTGGTAAAAGTCCTCATTGGCTCGTAGTGCATTCATGGACAGTTGTTGGTATGATCATAACCATGGGTTCTCTTCGGGCAAGGGTGCAAAGATGAATTGTTGTTTGACATGATCATGACCATTGGTGATAATAATGAATAGCATTGGCCTGTAGTGCATGGATAATTCGTGAATGTGATAATAATGAATATCCTTAGCCCGTAGTGCATGGATAATTCATAGATGTGTTAATAACGAATATCATTGGCCCGTAGTGCATGGATAACTCGTGGATGTGATAATAATGAATATCATTGGCCCGCAGTGCATGGATAATTCATGGATGTGATACTAACGAATATCATTGGCCGTAGTTCATGGATAATTCGGTGATGTGGATTATTTATTTTGCAGACAAATGATGTGGTAAAAAAAAATCCTCTTTGGCTTACGTGAAAAGATGGATTGTTGATTATTGGTTTTACAGTTGTATATCTTTGGCTTACGTGCAGAGATGGACTATTGATTATTGGTTTTACAGTTGTATGTCTTTAGCTCGTAGTACAAAAATGGATTGTTGATTTACCTGATTATAAATATGAATTGTGAATTTAATTATAATCTTTGGTGGTTCAGGTGAAGATAAGTGATGAGAGTTCTATTTGTCTTGGATACAAAAAAGAATTTTTGATGAGTATTACATGAATGAAATATTAACGATGGACTTTTAATTTGGAGGAGATAGTAGACATTATGTTTTACTTAACTCTTCTAATGGAATATTGATTCCGCTGTAATTATGGTTGAAAACTTTTATTATCTACCATATGTTCTAAATATCTGATTTATTACTGATGAAGGCTATTGATAAATTAATTATCTTAGTCATAATATTCTTTACTAGGCTATTTGTGCTCACTCTTTTGCTTCACAATTCCTTTCAGCTATTAAGAGTGTAGCTGGGTCGAGCAGGGATAACAGAGGAATAATGTGATGGTCCGAGACTGTGCAAGTTTCTCAATACATTATAAAATTACATGACATGCAATATATAATTGTATTGAGGACCTATGATGGGTGTGTCGTATATTATACGTCACTTAATAATTGATTTTTGTGAACAACAATAGGGTGATGAGAACCCAACTTTAGAAGCGTCAAAAATGCACTCTATTAGAATGAGGAGGACATAAATCTTCTCGTGTCCCTTTGGAGACTTGAAATATTTGTTGTTATACTTTATATGGCATTGTAATAATTTGAGTATGAATATTTTCGTATTATATACGTAACAATATTTGTATTGAAACTCATAGTATATGTGTTGTCGTATTTTGCACGACAGTTGTATAAATGAAGTTTGTATTCAAATTCTACACCGTGCATCTGGCGACTCAGAATGGATAGTGTATACCTATTTTGGTGGCGTCACAGGGTGGTAGTGAGGCTTTAAGACAATACCACAGGGAGAAGAAGAATATGAGTAAAGTAGATAGGGGAGTGAAAACTAAGGGAGCCAACGGGAGTGGCAACAGACAGAAGAGGAATGTTTTTAACTCTGGGAATGTCAAAGTGAAACAAGGAGATCCCAAGAAAAGGATGGGGGCATGTAATAACTGCGGGAACACTCATTTAGGAGTCTGCCTCAAGGGTAAAGTTGTGTGCTATAATTGTGGACAAGAAAGGCATATTTCGCCTAATTGTCCAAGTCCGAAGGAGAAATATGGATGCTTTGCATCTGGATAAACTAATCACATGGCGAAGAACTGCCCGAAGAAGGAGATGGATGGTAATAAGGGCGCTAATAGTGGTAAGTTATCTATTTGTGGTCCAGCTCAGTCGAGTAAACCGACGGCTAACACTTTTAATATGACGGTCCAGGATGCAGTTGCATCAGCAAATGTAGTTGCAGGTATTATCCCAATCAACTATATAAATGTTTATGTGCTGTTTGATTCGGCTGCTACTTGTTCTTTTTTAGTATGTGAATTTGCTAGACGGTTAGGATTACTCCCTGAAAGATTGCCTATACCTTTAAATATTAAGGTAGAAGATGAAGAAATACTTTTGGTTGAACATATAGGCGTTGTCGTGTAGAAATAAGAGGTTATAAATTGTCGGTAGATTTAATACCGATAAAGTTGGGAGAATTCGATGTAATTCTTGGGATGGATTGGTTATTTAACCATGGTTCAATTATAGATTGTCAAAAGAAATGTGTAAACCTTCGAACTTTGAAGCAGCCTAAGGTAGTGTTTTACAGTTGTAAATCTTCAGGACGTCCGTGTTGTCTTACCATTGCACAAACTATGAAATTGTTGAAGAAGGGATATAAAGGTTATTTATGTCATGTTGTTGATACCCAGGGAGTGGGAGCAATAATAGAACAAATACCTATAGTAAAAGAATTCATGGATGTGTTTCTAAGAGAATTACCAGGTCTTCCACCAGATAGGGAGATCGAATTTGTAATAGATATTCTGCCAGGAGCGGCACCAGTCTTAAGGAAACCGTATCGTATGGCACTAGTGGAAATGAAGGAGTTGATGGTTCAACTACAAGAACTGTTGGATAAGAAATAAATTCAACACAGTGTTTCGCCATGGGAACACCGGTATTATTTGTAAAGAAGAAGGATGGATTATTGAGATTTTGTATCGACTATTTAGAGTTGAACAAGCTAACGATAAAGAATAAGTACCCATTGCCCAGGATCGATGATCTTTTTGAAAAGTTAAAAGGGGCAAAGTATTTTTCTAAGATAGATTTGCAGACGAGGTATCATCAGTTAAAATTCAGGAAGGATGATGTACCTATGATGGCGTTCAAGACTCGTTGCGACCATTATGAGTTTCTGGTAATGTTGTTTGGGTGACGAATGCACCAGCTGAATTCATGGATATGATGAACAGAGTGTTCAAATAATATTTGGACAAGTTCGTTGTTGTATTTATCGATAATATTCTAGTCTATTCTAAGAAGCCAGAAGATCACGCTGAACATCTAATATTAGTGTTAGAGACACTAAGGAAGGAGAAGTTATATGCTAAATTTACTAAGTGTGAATTTTGACTTGAAAGAGTACAATTTTTGGGGTACGTTATCGACTGAGAGGGAATTTAAGTGGATCCAGCAAATGTGAAAGCAGTGATTAATTGGGAACAACCAAAAACACCGACAGAGGTATGGAGTGTCCTAGGGTTAGCGGGATACTATCGAAGATTTATCAAGAATTTTTCCAAGATAGCTACTCCATTGACTAATTTGACAAGAAAGATAGTGAAGTCCGTGTGGACTGAGAAGTGTGAAAATAGTTTTTAAGAGCTGAAGAAAAGGTTGAGTGAAGCACTTGTATTATCTTTACCCGATGATACATGAAACTTTTTAGTTTATAGCGATGCTTTACATAGAGGATTAGGTTGTGTGCTCATGCAGCATGGCAAGGTCATTACTTATGCATCATGATAGTTAAAGGATTGTGAGAAAGTTTATCATACTCATGATCTGGAACTAGTAGCTATGGTATTTGCCTTAAAGATTTGGAGGCATTACCTATATAGAGAGAAATGTGAGATATACAAGGACCATAAAAGTCTAAAATATATCTTCACACAAAAAGACTTAAATATAAGACAAAGAAGATGGCTAGAGTTGATAAAGGATTATGATTGCAAAATTTTGTATCATCCAGGAAAGGCGAATGTGGTGGCCGACGCCTTAAGTAGAAAGGGTCGGGAAAATTTGTCTATGTTAATGGCTCAAACTGAGTTAATAGCAGAGATGGCTGGAATGGAGTTAGAGGTGAGGTTACCTGGTCAACCAGATCAAAAACTATTTATAATGGAGGCTCGACCTACCATTGTAGAGAGAGTCAAGGAAATACAACTAAAAATGATGAGTTAATCGTAATAGAACTATTTCAAAAACTATTTCATGTATATGTGTTACATCCTTATAAGCCAGATTACAGAAACATAATAGAATATGAGCCTATTCAAGTTGAGAAAGACTTAACGTACAAAGAAATGCCAATCCAAATCATTGATTGAAAAGAGCAAGTTCTAAGGAATAAGATAATACCTTCGATGAAGGTAGTATGGAGAAACCACGATGCCGAGGAAGCAACGTGGGAACTCGAAGAAAAGATGAAGAAGAATTACTCTCAATTGTTTGACTAACTTATATCGAGATTTTGGGGACATAATCCTTATAAGGGGGAAAGAATGTAACAACCGAGAAAATCGGATTATAATGTAAAATAATTTTATTTGAATATATATTGAATAAAAATATATTATATGTTATTTATAATGAGTAAGCGAGATGGAGGTCATTTTATAACCTAGAAGAGATGTTTGATCTTAGTATTTTGGCTAAGTGCTAGAAATAATGTGTGAATTTCCAACACGAAAATAAAAGCTTTCCGAGAAATTCTCTGAAAAACTCTATTCACCCATTTCTGCTCGGGAGTTATTTTTGAACTTCCAAAAAATACATAATGATATAATTTTAAGGAAAGATAGATTATCCAATAATAATTCAATTATGGCAAATGGAGTTTTTGGCTTACGTACTCAATTCGAGAATGTTAAAGAAAGTAAAGATTTTAATAAGTAATGATTATGTATAATAAGAAAATTATTATGCGGGTAAAGAATACGAGTATAATACAAGGTATTGTACAAGTATATACGAAAGATAATACAACACATAAGATGAATGTTATATAAACTAGTATAAGAGAATTATACGTTAAAAGCACAAACAATCATTAATGGACTAGTAAAACTTGAATGTGAACTTTCGCAAGCCCAAGTAAAAGATGATTGAGGCCTAATGACAAATTTAATCAAGGCTAGAAGATAATTTAATTTAAGCCCAAGGTTAGGCCCGAATTGAATTAAACCTAAGCCCAAACCAAGAACCGAACCCGTGGATCGAACCATTGGATCACCGAGTGGGTAATAACCCCTAGTGCAACCCATGAGGTCCCCACAAGACCCATGTGGCTGGCCAAAGTGATGTGGCCAAGCTTCTCTTGGAAGCTTGGTGGAATAGTTAGGAGGTGGCAATTAATGTTTTTGATAACACACAAAAGTGGTTGGTGCAAAATGAATGGTAGATGTTGGTTTGTTATGTTTGAATGGTGATTGATGAGGGGGTGGTGTGCTTGAATGGAAACTTAAGGGCATGATTATGAGATATAATAACTTAAGTGACCAAAGCATGAACCAACATCGATTGTCTTTAAGACCATTTTGCTTTAAACCTTAAAATTCTGTAAATAGGAGGTTTGAACTTCATTTGGCATTCCTTAAGTAAATCATCAACATTTAAGTTTATACACTTTGAGAGAGAAAAGAGAGAAATTCGAAATTGCTAAAGAAGAAGAAAAGGAAAGCTATAACATCAAAAGGTAATGAAACTTGAACCTTTAATCTTTATCTCTTCGATTTGAAACTTGATAGAGAAGTGATTATTGGTGGAGAATGTCTTATAAGGAGTAATAAGGATGGCTATTAGTGGACTTTAAACATTAATAACCATGTATCAAGTGAAATCATAATCGAATGATTAAGAACATAAGGAAGAAAAATAAAAACTTAGCACATGTTGTTGATGGACAAGTTTAAAACCATCATGTATAGGATTAGATGCTATATGCTTGGTTATGATGATAGATGTTTCAATAATGGAATGAATCCATTTTGATCAGAGTAAAAATCTTGTAAAACAAAGTTATAGGGATAAACATTGAAATCATAGTTAACTAGGATTTTGGAATCGAAGTGAAATGTTAATAACGAACCTAGAAAGCTTGGGATTTGTGAATATATTGAAGATCAAGAAATTTAAGTGTCATAGACTCAAGAACTGCCGAATTCGGACATTGTATGAACTAGATAGAGATTTTATCGACACCTGTAGCCGAGATGCCAATAGTGGTGGTGGATGAATCAGAGGATTCCGAGAACGTAGGGTTTACATCCTTGCTTGACAGAATGTCTGAGGAAAAGATGGAGGTAGTATCATTTAATAAGGCAATACCTATAGAGGAGATGACACCGGGGAAGTCAATGAAGGCGTTCTTCATGACTATGTTGGATTGGAATATTCAGTTAGGTAAGGAGGTGAAGGAGCTAAAAGAGGAGGTATATAACATCTTGGAGGACAAGAGGGACATGGAGACGTTTCGGGAGGTTGAACATGTCGATAAAGTTTTGGCTAAGGACAAGGTCCGAGAGCTAAAACATGAGGCCTTCGAGCTTAAGGAAGAGTTAAAGGCCAAGAGGCAGAAGATTAGGAAGATGTCCTATATTCATAGGAGTTCACAGGAGAATTATCAGCGACAAGTTACTGCGTATCCCATAGAGGCAGGGCAGACTCGGTATACGATCAGTCGGAATGTGGTGGCCAGTCTTACCGATGCAGATTTTGAAAATGCCATTAGGCAGATGTAATCTAGTTAATAACTAGAATAGGTATAGATATGTAAATAATGTATATCAATGTAGTGACGTAAAACCCTATTTTGTATAATGAAAGGGTAGTCTTTTGTAAATTCAAATTTTTGGAAAGTAATTACAAGAAAGTAATGTAATTAGCTAAGGCTATGTAATGGTGAACGATGTAGTATTATACTATAAAGAAGAAAACATATCAATATACACACTTATTGAACATGTTTTGCAATGAGTTTGAGTTATTGTTAATTATTAATAATGACTAATTAATAAGAAGAAAGCAATAACAAACTGTTATTCATGTTAATAGAAATATGCCGCCAAGAAGAAGACAACGAAATCAGGAAGCTAATGTGAATCAACTAGAAGGGAGACCGATTACATCGATGCAGAAGTTTGTTAACTTATTAGCAGCTGCCTTTAATAGAAATAGTACAAATATACATGTTAATCTGTGGTTGTACGTACTACTACGCTTAAGAAACTCAAACTTAGGTAAAAGGGATTGAGAAAACATTTGTTATTGCAAATGTCAAAGAGGGCCAAAATACTTTTTTTGCCACCTATATGATGAAAGGAGATGCCAACTTCTAGTAGGAGGTGAACCATGCTATGTAACGTCCCCATATCTATACACCCACGGTATTCGATATGGTACTTACGACTAATTAATTAATATAACGCATTCAAATCTATACACCAATGGTATCCGATTCTATGCTCATATCTAATTGATTTACTATACATATTTGACAAGATACAATTCCCATATATCCAAGGTTCACAGTATCCCATAACAGATAATAATTCCCTAAAGAACTATTACTGTGTTTGGATATTCTCACTTGGATGTATAGACTGTATCTATGAATAATATCTATCTATCAAAAATTCAGAGTACTAATAATAACATGAACAATCCATATTACTAATACCCTCATTCAGATGTATATTCTATATCATGCGGATTACACTATTGTATCGATAATACCTATCTATCTAAAATCGGAGTATTAACAACAACATGAACCGTCCATGTTGTCAATACCCTGACTCAGATGAATAGTTCCCAAGGATCTCAAACTAAATTGAAAATTCTAATTATATCTATGTATGTAAAGGAAACATGGTTGCGAAAATAAAAGATGTTATATATATCTCATTTATTAAGGTTCGATTCCATGATTCTTCATAAAATATTTCTTATTACAAAGGTATTACATTCCGCTAGACAGTAATATAAACTAATCTACACAGGGACGTTTCCCTTTAATTACTCCAGATGTGCCAAGGTTACCATCTAATACTGCAAAGGGAATGATTTGCAAGAGTGAGCTATGACATGCTCAGCAGGTTTTAATAATTTATCACAATATAGGATTCAAAAAAGTATAACAATTCAAAACTTAACTGATCATTGTTACCATGTTTGGAATTTTTATATAACCACTTCTGGACTTTTTATTTCTGTCAATCTCAAAGACTTAGAAATCTTGTTCAAATGTGAGATAGGGGATCATCATATTCAACATCGTAGGAGTTTGCATTTCATCTTAATCGTGCCCACTTGCACTAAGTGTCAGATTTAATTGGCACACATCTATCCCTCTTGGGATATACAACTCAATATAAGATGTCTTACCAAAATAACTTGGTTTGACACAACAGTTTATGCTCAGTAAACAATATCATATGAATAAATCATTCATTTCTTAGTTATGTTGAAGCTATAGCGATAACTTTATAATAATTGGTAATTCAAGTTTAGGTTTGGTAATACATATCAAAAGTAATTCAAGATAGAAATCTTGTTTATTGAATAAGCAGGGTTCGAGAAATTTGCATAAGTAATTAGGGTAGGGAACTTGCCTGAGCGAAGATCAATCAAGCAACGCTGCTCGATTCGTTTATAAACACCTAAGATATTCATTCATATATATCTAACACATTATTATTGATAACAATACTCAAATACATAAATTATTTATGTTCGGTTTAAGTTCGATATGGTTTCGATGTTCAAAGACTTTACCGAGTAATTAATAAGTTAATAACTCGGTTATACTTTATTTATACGCTTTATTATATTTTTAAATAATTTATATATCTTTTATAATAATTTCTGGAAGCTTATTACAATTTTTAAGTATTTATTTATCCCTTGAATGATTTTTAAATTATTTATTTCTATTTCTAATTAATAAATTTTTACTTAGAATATTATAAAAATTTTGTCTATTATTTTTAAATAATTTATAATCATTTAATATAATTTTTAAATCATTAATATTATTTTTAAATAATTATTTATTATTTATAAATAATTATTATAATTACTTTATTATTAACTTAATTATTAATAATATCCAAATAAATAAAACATTTATTGAATTTATATAAAAATATTAAAAGTTAATTATTATAACTTAAAATAATTTTTAAAGCTATTTTTGTAATTATTTATATTTATTTATTAATTATTTCTAATTTTTGTTAATTTATTTATTAGAAAATATTTTTTGTCAGTCACTAAAGCCCTATAGTGATAGAAATTGTCGCTATAGGTGTTCTTGAGGTTCTGGAAATTAGTTGGTCATGGCCTAGAGGTCACTTTGACTTTAACATAATTCCTTACTAATAATGATTCTGGGTTTGAAAGTGTATGGGTGTTATAGTACTCATGTAATAGTACAACAACATACCAATTTCATGCTTTAACCTACATATAAGAAGGAGGTATAGAGGCTCAAAGTCACTGTCAGATCTGTTCTTGAGTTTCTGGGTAACCTAGAACAGTGGTCATGGTCGGTCAACGCTTTTGTGGCTTCTAGATCTTTCAATTCGTGTGATAGATTTATGTTTTGTTTGTTGTAATATGTAGTCTATATATCAAGGTACATATATGTTACACTAATTTGGACAGAGTATGATTCTAAGGTCTAGATCTATCTTGGTCAAACTACAGCCAAAGGTTTGTTCTTCATGCTTTTCAATTTTTTGGGTAACCTAGAAAACACAGTCATGCTCGGTCAATGACTTTTGACCATTAATTCTGGTAATCCTATGAATTGTCTAAACGTTTGAATGTCATAGATATGTAGTATGTATATCAGGGTATCAATTCATTACATTTAGGCATCATAACATCAAATAGTAAGCAATTAAAAGGTTGGTCAAAGTAGCCGGTTCAACATGTTCTTGAGTTTTCTAGGTAACCCAGAAAACAGAACTTCGTGATCGGACAACCACTTCAGACCTGTTTTTCCAGAATTTCCAGTTTGCTCAAAACACCATTTTGATGCATCTAGATCCTATGAAAACATGTTCTATCAACTTAGCATAATTTCTAACATGTTATTACATATATCTAAACATCTAAACAACAAATTAAACATAGCATCAAAGATCTAGGTTAAAATTAAGGTTTGCACCTTTTCTTGCTTGATTTTGATTTCTTGCTACTGATTCTGTAACGCCCCGAAATTCGGTCTGTTTTCACACTCGGATTCCGTACGTCACGATTCCATCTTCTTCCAACCATACATCATTATATAGCTAAATATAACAACATACATTCTCAAATCTCAGGTTCTAATACCATAAAACCTCATTCATTACAAATAATGATAATTACATTATTCTTTACATCTTACAAAAGTGACTTTTATCCGCCACCAAGGATACATAACAGTTCATTAAACTAGTCTATAATTTAATTAAACTATTTTATATTACAAGTCTTCGCTTGATCTTTAAGCACATTCACGTACTGAATGACACTTCGTTTGGATACCGATCAACTTGATCTTTATGGGATCCTTAAGTTCTTTCTAACATCGTTCGCTGAAAATATTTTTATTTAAAGCAAGTGTGAGCATTCAATTGCTTAGCAAGTCATAGCAGTTGAACAAACAACTTTAAGAATTTAAACATTCTTTTAAGACTTCAATAACCGAACAAAGGTTATGAAGCAGCTTGAATAATAGGAATAATCTTTATTCCTATCATTTTAAAACATTAGTCACATTCACTTTCCAAATACTTCCCTTCTTCTACCTTTTTCATACACATCATGTCTAGCTAGAATCATTCGCACAAACTTAACAATAACGGTTCATGTATAAATAGAAAATTAATATTTCTAAATTATAATTAGGATTTTATAATTATATTAAGATTTCCTAATCATAAATTCAATCTTGCTAATTAGGATTTATATTTCCTAATTAAAATTAAAATTACCTAATTATCAATTAGGGTTTCAAATGTACAAATTAAAGTTTTTAATAATTAGGGTTTCTAATTATTAGAATTCTAATTAATCATTAGGTTATCCCTAATTAGATTTGTAATAAATACTCAAATGACTTATACATAGCATTTAACTTCCCAAATTAGGATTTTTAACTTTCAAATTAGGGTTTGAATTCCCGAAACTGAAATTAGGATTTTCAGAACCGGTTTTAGGGTTTCTTATAAATCGTAAGAATTTTCTAACTGAACGTTGACGTTCTTAATACATACTTAGGAATTGTCACAGATATAGTTTATCTGGTCAAACCTTGACCCTAAACCACATACAATATCATATACACCGAACATATTCACTTATATACTTAATCTTGAATAATTCTCTAGAAAATTTTTTAAATTCACAAAATTCCATATCGGAAATCTCAAATCCATTCACTTATTTTCTGTCTAGGTTTATTATTTAACCTTAATTCAATATTTTAAGATTTTATAAATATCCAAATTCTCGGGTTGTCACATTCACCCCTTCTTCTAAAAAATTCGTCGCCGAAATTTACCTTACACCTTATATCATACATCATGCACCATTCATACACAACATCACATGCTACCTAATGCATTTCTCATAAGAGTAAAAATTTTCAATTGTGATGAGAAGTTATTAGACTATTGTCTGTCCTTTTCGCAAAGGTTTTATGGAAATCCATCTACAAACCGTCATAACTTACGGACATAGTTGGTAATTAGCCCGGTATGCCATGTACTTATTAAGTACTACTGGTCTGATCTGTTTCTCATCACTGCCATAGGCACAAAAATTTTACTTCAGTCTTATCATAGAATTTCGTACCAAAACAATTTAGTTCGGGAAAGTTTTCAAAGAACGCTTAGAATTTTATAAACGTTGGTCTAGCCGAATCGAATAGCATAGACTCATATCAATAATTAACTTCAATCGAAATACAATGTGTGTAGCCAAAACCCCGTTGGCAAATTAAAATTTTGAAAATTGTTTAAAAATGATGGCGTGATGCCATACTGTATAAACAGCTCATTTGAGGATGTCGTCATCATATGACTTTGTCATAACACATCATACAATAGTGGAGCAACGATTTTAGATCAATTTAAACACTAAGTATTCATGTATTTACAACTCCATCAACTTTTTATCATCTCTGCACCAGGTTACATGGTACATAAGTGATAAATAAAAATATATTTTATATTTCAAATCATTATCGTCTAGCTAAAACAAGTAACATAGACTATTCTTTAAACCGTTCAAAAATCATTACAAATATGTTTTATCATCTCAACAGGTAACGATGTGTCGGGGGCCCGAAGTTCACGCATACACAATGGTCACCAAGAGTTGAAAATAAAAGTTCATTTCTCAAAAAGTACATAGTGCGTATTTAGCTTGATGTCCAAAAAATTTGAAGTCTAGCATAGCTAGAATATTTGGAAAACTTAAGTCTCCACTAATAATTGATTGCTTAGTAATTTATCTATTCCTCTTATCCTTAATACACATAACTATTCCCAGTTCGTCAAACCACACTCATGAGTTCAGGAACTTTCCACAATCATATGAGTTTAAGAACTTGTCCTAGTCAGACCTATGACGTCCATTCGCTGAGGGGTTCATAAACATTTCATATAATCATGAGTCACGAATGTATCATAAGTATGAGTTTTAAGAACTCACACTTAACCTTATATTCACTACCTATACCCTATCTATATGGTATACACATGAGAAAAGAATCACATTCTCAACATGTATATAGCAAATAGCGCGACATAGACATTTCAATGATTATCAATGCCAGAAACTAAGTGGTTTTTACACCAAGTATAATTCAGCTCCCATGCGAAGAATTATACAACTTAGCTACTGACATGAGTCCTCAATTGAAATCCCCACTTAATTCTAATTCGCTTCTCAATACGAATTTTATTTAATTCGTATTCATAATCCTTTCCTGAATCTGTACTAATTCATAGTACAACTTTCACACAACATTCTTGCCGTAAACTTTTCAATCATTCTCTTGATCCTTCTCCATACTATAACCTTATCTGATCACGGGGTGATCTCATCGTATATATTACGATTCATTTATATGCCTTGATCGTTTTGTTTTTCGATCTCCTGTCCCTGTACTTTTAGTCTTTTAGACTCTATGTATTCACCACTACTATTCAACTTTATTATCAGAGTTAGGGAACTCTGTATCTTTATAACTCGCCGAGATTCATCTTTAAATATTATCGACCAACTAACTCTATGTGAGTTAGATCTTATCCTAATCACTGCGGTTATTGGTCTTAAGTATTCCCACCTAAGCTTCATAACCAATAGCTTTTATACCAACTATGACACTCATGGTACTTCCAACCATAGCACCCCACAATGATACCTATCAACTTTTTACCGACTGGCTCAGCATCCCCTACGGAAAGTCTGGCTTCGGTGCCTTCCCTTAAAGGGATGTCACCAGCAAAAGGCTCGGGGCTCTTCACAAATTCATGCTTATAGCTTTGATACCAACTGTGAAAGCCCGAAATTCGGGTCCCAAATCACCGCGAATCCAGTACAATCATTCTACAACTATTGCAGAAGATATAAACATAAATTGTTTATACAATAAACTTTACATACTATTCTCCAAGGTCGAGTAACCTTAACTTATACACAATTCATAACCTATCAAACATATGACATTATTATCATACATTACTATTACATTTATTTGTACACATTATCCTAAGTTGAACTTGGTTTTGTCCTTTCCTGTATCCGACGTATTCGTCTTAATTTGCAATGTTAATCATGATATAGCAAGGGTGAGCAATAGGGTTGCCCAACAAGTTTAAGTTCAATAATTTAAAGATATATCATGATGGAAAGAATTGAACAAACGCTGGCTATGGTTCTACACTATAAGTATGCACTAACATGAACAAATTTTGCATAGCTGAACGAACATTGAACATGAACATATATATATCTAGACTGAATGGTAATGAAGGTGATCAACCTTTCATACCTGATAAATACATACAGTATACACAGAGTGCGATTTAATAATTCTTAGATATGACAATCAAAAATGATTAACCACAAGTATAATTGAAAAATACAACTCGAGGACAAGTTAAGAAATACTTGCACAATAAGTGAGTATAAGAAACTTACATGTTCCGTTGATTATCGTTACGCATTTTAATAAACTTTGTCTGAAGACCTAATATATAAATAATATAGATATACAAATTAGAATAATATCATCACAGAATTTAAAATAACCTAAACACATTATCACACAATCTTATCAGTCTATAACACACATAAGACCTAGTATCAAGTCAAACTATTTCAGTCTGAGTTGAGTTCGGTACTAATCTGATATCCCGACGGTCTAGTCGGACAAATATCGAGTTTATGTTTAATTAAACTCTACCTAAACACTTAACTATTATCTTAGATAATTATATTATTAGTCAAAATATTTTTCATAAGCTCGTAATAATTTTCAGATAATTATTACCATTTATCATGATTTTTCAATCATCAATATCGTATTTATCTAACTTAAATACCACTTAATTACTTTGTCATTAATATTTATTTAATATCAAATATTAATAAAAATCATAACATAATACTATAATAAATTTATAATATATCAAAATATTTTTAATACCTTAAAATCATATTTATATAATTTTTAAAAAATTAAATTCATTATCCGATAATTGCCATTAATATTAAATATTAATGTTTTTTATGACAAAATATCAAAAGTTATACTTTATAACTTAAAATATTTTTATAACAATTAAATCATTTTTAATTAATTTTTAAATCATTAATTATATTTTTCCATAATTTATTTAATATAATTATTAAATAAATTAATTACCATTAATAATAATTTATTAATGAAATTCATCACAAAATATTAAGTCATTAAAAATAACTTAAAATATTTTTTTATACCATAATATAATTTTTCATGATTTTTTATTTATTAAAATTATTTTTAAATAATTTATTTAATATTATAATTAAATAAATTAAATACCATTATTATTTAAAAAATATTAAATATTTATGAAATATATTCAGAATAATTAAAAACTAATTTTTGGACTTTAAAATAATTTTTAGGAATTTATTTTGTATTTTTAATAATTAAAAACTATTTTTTTCTAATTATTTAATAAAATAATTATTTTCAAAAATTAAGTGTCGCTAAAGGTGCATTCGGCGACAAAACCGTGGCTAAAGGTGTTCTTGGGCTATTCTTGAGCTTGCCCAGAAACTCATGGCACTTAACTGGGTGGTACGTTTAACCAATATTTAATCTATGATCTAGTTGCTTTCTGGGCTTCCAAATGTGTTAATCATGTAGTATAAGTGTAATAATGCAATTACAAATCACTATCATGGCCAAAACATAATACCACAGAAAGATCTAAGCTACAGAAAATGATGTCAGAGCTGTTCTTCATTTCTGGGTTGTCCAAAAATAAAGAACAGTTGCAGGGTCATACATTGAGCCCTTAAATCCTCAAGTTCTCGACTCACTTTGTAGGATCTAAAGGTTTAAGCATGTAGTCTAGATGTCAAGGAACCATTATATAACATAATATCAACTTAACACCATAACCTATTTAAGATCCGGGCTAGTCAAAGTAGTCAAGAAAAACTGTTCTTGAACATTTTTGGGTTTCCCAGAAATGTTCTTAAGTAGTTTGGTCAACTTAAGTTTGACCATCATTAAATTTTATTCTGTTAAGTATTTGGGTAATCTAGAGGCATGGATAAGTAGTACCCATGTCAGCCTACACAAATCAAACACTAACTTGTCATAAACACGTAAACACAACAAGATTCGTGGCCTGCAAAAACGTTGTCAGAGATTTCTGGGTTTCTGATGAGTGGGATGTATACCTACGAATCAGTTCCTTTGTGGCTTAAGTTATTGCATGTTTTCAGTCTCTTAGTTATCTTCTATTTATATTTTCATTGTTATTATGTCTAAGTTCTATTATACAATGCTTTTGAGGTGGTTTATGGCATTTCAGGTCATTTTCACCTTGCTGGCTCCGCAGCGCCAAGGTTGCTCTTAGAGCTCATGCCCCAGCGCCACATTCGGCGCCCCAGCGCCCCAGCTCGCGCCCTAGTGCCAATGCTAGGCAAAGCTACTGACTTTTGGCGCCTCGCTTGAGCTACGGTTGGCGCCCCAGCACCAAGGCCGGTGCCAAACTCGCGCCCCATCGCCATTAACGGCACCCATCGCCTCAGCTCGCGCCCCAGCGCCGATTGTTAAGCCTTTGCTCACGCCGCAGCGCGAGCTCCGGTGCCCAAGCAGTAATGAGTCTTTAATGACCTAAAAGAAGAGGAGAGCAGTTTATAAGCAATGAGAAGCCGTCTGCCTTCGATATATCTCATAACACAGAACTTAGAATATATAACTTAGCTTAGATTAGATTTTCTTTGGTATTTTCTCTCTCTAGTTCTTAGTTGATGTCTGTAAATATAGATTAGGTAGATTTAGGGAGAAGTTTGTATTTCTTTGGAGCACAAGAGCAACGAGCGACACGGAGTGGAAAGCTTGATTTGAGCGGTTTGATTGGAGACTGAAGGGGCTTTGACAGAGTTTTTTCTATGCATTTATCTTCTCTATGATTGTAATCCATAAATGTTGTCTTTATTGCTACTTGTATTTGGTTTATTAAATATGAACTGATTATTGGCTCTAAGGTTATAATGGATCCCTTTGTTATTTGAATTGACTGTCTTTATCTCTTTGGTTGGCACCATATGATTTGATTTAATATATTTGTGATTTATGATTCTCGCTAAGACATTAGTGATGATTTTGGTAATCTGCATGATATCGACAGAAGAATTGTAGATTTACACCTAAATATATTGACATGTGATTATGAGTTTCGACTGCATAAGTTGTGCGTAGAATAGGCATATCCCTGTGCGCCACGTGCGACCTCAATGAGAACTTATGCTTAAATCCTTGTTATGATTGATTCGCATAGACATATGTACGATTGCATCTACTTTGGACGTTCTTTTCTGTTCTATTCCCTTTTGGGTGGATCTGGAGAGGATATGTTTGTGCATACCTCGACAGAGGTGCATAGGCACCTGTGCGTTCTCGGTCGACAAATTGTCGTGACCATTAAGACCAAAGAGAGAAATGGTAGCAAGTTTGATGAAGCATAACACGCCATGTGTTCGACAGAATGCCTGTGTGGGGGTGAAGTTGTGACCTTAGCTTGTAATTCCTTAGATTTCCATTCGTTATCCATTTACTTGCTTTGTTAATTAGTTTAATTAGATAAATCACACTTCCATTTACTGCTGTTCGAATAAGACTTTAGCGATTCAAAGTCGGTACTTGGTAAATATTAGTCATAGTTCCTCGTGGGTACGACACTCTCCTTATCACTGTATTACTTGTTAGACCGCGTACACTTGCGCGTGTTTAGTGATCGGTTTTCCGACGAACAGTTTCTGGGTTACCCAGAAACCATTTTTCGTGCTTGGTAAACGCCTTTTGATTGCTTATAACTTTTGATCTACACGTGATCTGGACTTGATTCAAGTTCCAGATCAAAATCCTTACTACATACTACAAGTACAAACTTTTAAAACACAAAAACAAATAATAGAGGCAGATCTAGGAGACCTGACATTTGACTGTCAGACACCACTTTTCTAGATTTTCCAGATTTTTAAAATCTTTAAATTCATGCATCTAGATGTAATAGATCTGTGATCTAATAACCCAGATCACTAAAAGACACCCTATAACACATATCTAACCAATCTTTAACAATATTTAACATCAAATCATAAGATTTTGAAGATTAGGGTTTATACCACTTTGATGCTCCATTTTTGATTCTGATCATACTGATTTGATCTTGGTTTGCTAAGTACTGATATTAGCTTGACTTAACACTCCCTTTCTCTTTCCATTTTCGAAATCTTAGATAGAGAAAGCTTTGGTTCAAATGAAAAGTAAAGTTAGCTTTCTCTCTCTTTTAATCTATATAATTGATATGATTCAATGTATTTGCTAGCAATTGAAGGCTGATGTTTGACACATGGTCGGGCTGGGGTTGGTCACCAACCAATTATCTTGGCAAGATCTACACACTTCCTAATTAAAGAATTGCAAAAGGGCAAAATGGTCATTTATTTTATAAATTTAATGGCAAACTTGTCAATTGACCAAACCCTTAGGGTTTAGGGTTTAACCCTTAGGGTTTAGGATTTAACCCATAAGATTTTAAAAATAAATTCTATGATTTCCAAATTAGGTTGCCAAAATAGAAAATTAATATTTCTAAATTATAATTAGGATTCTATAATTATAAAAAGATTTCCTAATCATAAATTCAAACTTGCTAATTAGGATTTATATTTCCTAATTAAAATTAAAATTACCTAATTATCAATTAGTGTTTTAAATGTACAAATTAAAGTTTCTAATAATTAGGGTTTCTAATTATTAGAATTCTAATTAATCATTAGGGTTATCCCTAATTAGATTTGTAATTAATACTCAAAAACCTTATACATAGAATTTGACTTCCCAAATTAGGGTTTTCAACTTTCGAATTAGGGTTTCGAATTCCCAAAACTGAAATTAGGGTTTCCAAAACCGGTTTTAGGGTTTCTTATATATCATAAGAATTTTATAATTGAACGTTGACGTTCTTAATACATACTTAGGAATTGTCACAGATATAGTTTATCTGGTCAAACATTGACCCTTAACCATATACAATATCATATACACCGAACATATTCAGTTATATACTTAATCCTGAATAATTCTCTAAAAAAAATTTTTAATTCACAAAATTCCTTCTCGAAAATCTCAAATCCATTCACTTATTTTATGTCTAGGTTTATTATTTAACCTTAATTCAATATTTTAAGATTTCATAAATATCCAAATTCTCGGGTTGTTACACGAGGAATATAAGAATTCCTATAAAAGCATTTCATACTTTTGCTGAGGGGTCAAATCGACCATGAACTCTTACTAGGTTGAACAGCATTTCGCCGTAAACCCTTCTTCAACGGTCGGTTTACAATCACTAAGAAAGTAACTACCTCTTCCATACGTAGGCGATCAACCCAGCGTATAACCCCATTTCGGATTGTGTTCACCTCAGATTTAATCATTAGATTCTGCACCAAAACGCATAACTTCTTCAAAGTAAGCTTGATTTTCTTTTAAACATGACATACCATTTATCTTAGCCAAATCAAATAGCTTAGACCATACCAATAAATTGGACATTAACTTGAAACATTCGTCTAGTCAAATCAATTGACATCGACTACTTCTTTAAATTCTTTCACAATACATCAAAACGTTTCATGACGTCATGATACCGTACTTTTCACAGTACGTTGAGGACTTCGTCAGTTTATGACTTCATCATTATACATCATACCACAGGAGGTTGTTGATCATAAGATCACATCCAACACTAGGTTCAATTGAATTAATAACTTCATCCTTTCACCATCCTTGCATCAAATGCACTGATGATATAAAATTCATTTTGATATTTCAAATCAACTTATGTCTAGCCGAAATAATTAGCATAGACATATAAAGAATAACTCTTTTAAAATCCGTTGGTTCCAAAAGTTGAACCAAGTCTTTCCTTTTTAAAACGCGCACATAAGCACGATTTCAATAAACTTCGAAATCTAGCATAGCTAGATGACTTGGAATATCCTTTTCTCCATCTTCCTTCATTGTCTTACATGTGACAATACTTAATCTTCTCTAGCACCTTCAATGCTAAGCATACTGAAAATACTTTGTTTTCAGTCTAAATGTTCCTATACCTTAGTATAGTTCATCAACTTACCACACTTTATGTGTTTAGGAACTTTTCACAACCATATGTGTTTAAGAACTTATCTCTGCAATATGTAATCCAAGAACAAATCAAGGACTATCCATATGCTTAGGGCTAAGAAACATAGCATATAACCATGAGTCACAAACTTTTCATAAGTATGAGTTTCAAGAACTCGCACATATCTTAAAATTCTCTACCTATCAAGTATATACATGAGAAAAGATTCACCTTCTCGTCATATACATATTGATAGCGTGACATACTATTCTAATGATTATCACTGTAATAAGCTAAGAAGTTGTTACACCGAAGCACAAACCTCTGCCCATACAAAGGTTCATACAACTCAGCTATCACATAGTCCTCAATCGAAATCTTAGAACTTCTTACTTTCTCTTTACTTAATGCGAATTTTCTTTAATTCGTATGTTATCCTTTACAACTCAATCTGAGTTCTTCTGCCCGTACTAATTCATAGTATCATTCATTTATAGCATTAGCTATAAATCATCCATCGTTTAACCGAATAACTGTTATTACGATTCAATATGATCACGTGCTGATCTTCTTTCTTAATCGTTTAATTCAACGATCTTCTTACCATTCTCTCTACGATTATAGTCTTAGGTACTCATACCTAAGATTTATAACCTATTAGCTCTGAATGCAATGTCCTGAAATCTGGTCTATTTTCACACCCAAATTCCGTACATCACGATTCCATCTTCTTCCAAACATACATCATTATATAGCTAAATATAACAACATACATTCTTAAATCCCATGTTCTAATACCTTATAACCTCATTCATTACAAATAATGATAATTACATTACTATTTACATCTTACAAGAGTGACTTTTATCCGCCACCAAGGATACATAACAGCTCATTAAACTAGTCTATAGTTTAATTAAACTATTATACATTACAAGTCTTCGCTTGATCTTTAAGTACATTCACATATTGAATGACACTTCGTCTGGATACCGATCAGCTTGATCTTTACGAGATCCTTAAGTTATTTCTAACATCGTTCGCTGAAAATATTTTTATTTAAAGCAAGTGTGAGCATTCAATTGCTTAGCAAGTCATAGCAGTTGAATAAACAACTTCAAGAATTTAAACATTCTTTTAAGACTTCAATAACCGAATAAAGGTTATGAAGCAACTTGATTAATAGGAATAATCCTGATTCCTATCATTTTAAAACATTAGTCACGTTCACTTTCCAAATACTTCCTTTCCTCTACCTTTTTCATACACATCCTGTCTTGCTAGAATCATTAGCACAGACTTAATAGTAACGGTTCTTGTATAAATAGAACATACTCATATTGAACAGTTCAATCACAAAACAATTCATCTCAAATAGACACTGAAGTGTTCAAATTGTGGCACAAAGCCTCATACATACTTCCACCTTGTACAAATATCACACATTTGCACATAGACAAGACTTCTCAAGTTCAACATCTGAGAAATTTAAGAAACTAGCCTTCATGTAATATGAATGAAGTTAGGAAACTTGCCTTACGTACAGCTACAGCTTAAAGTTTACGTTAAACTGCTCATTTCAAACCCTTTCTTCTTTAATCTCCCTCCGTTGGACAAAGCGTGCACTCGGGCTAGCTTTTCCTCTTCCTTTCTCATCTCATCCGACTTTTCTCTCTTTCTTAACTGTTGGAGAATTTTTCATTAACCAACAAATGAGCTTAAACTCTCCTTTTATAGATTTTCAAGGCTAGGGACAAAATAGTCACTTCGCCCCAAACCTCCTTGCTATTCACACCTCCTTACTATTCACACCTCCTTACTTCACCTCCTTACTATTCACGAAGCTTCCCTTAGAAGCTTCGTGCTTCCGTTTTGCAAAATTCGTCCGATAGTTTTAAAAACTGTAATTCTCGGAATCTAAATACTTTTTGATATTTCGTCTTTCCTCTATTCACACGTAGGATTTTTGGGCCCTTAAGCATAAAATCCATGATTTAATTGACAATGTTGAGACTATGGTAACCAAACCTGACCAACCTCACGTTCAAGACAACCATCTTCCTCAACACAAGGTAGAGGAGGTTAACATGATTAACTGGAGCAGTGGACAAAGCTCCAATTATGTGGGTGGCTCATCCCAAACCAGCAAGGATAGTACTGACAGACGAGATTATGCACAGTTCTAGTTTATGATGAAATGAGAAATGAAAGCTCTTGCTGAATAAGTCAATCAATTGGCAGAACTGGTGGTTCATTAGCACTAAGTTACACATCAATTATTCAGTCAGGAGCATGCTAGCCTCCTTCCTCTTATTACAAGAACTCTACCATTTGCTCTAGAAAGTGAAACACTAGAGGATAAAATTGCAAAAAGAGCAAAAGCTAAAGCCCGTCGGGATTTCTCTAACAAAAGGAAATTCACCTATTTAGGCCAACCGATGGAAGAAATATTGCAGATGCTGATTAATGAGGTAAAAATCACAGCACTGCTTCCTCCAGTCAATCCACGCTCAGGATGGTTTGATGCTAATGGAGTATGTCAATGCCACTCCCACTCTCGCGGTCACACTACTGAAGAATGCTAGGCACTCCGCCATCTTATTCAAAACATGATTAACAGCGGTGCCCTTTAAATGGCAAGCAATGACGTTATATTACTTGATAGTGGGGATACCTTTCTTACCAGATGGAAAGAAGTCGTAGCAGTTATATCCATTGAGGGAGACTTGGCTGCCACACCACTTACAATTCAACCAATTCAGCTCAAAGGTGTTGAAAACCCTTTGAAAGTGGCTGCACCAAAGCCAATCATATTGCCATTTAGCTCATAGTATCCTGTTGTCAGCCTACCAAAAGTGTCATGGAACTATAGAGAGGCTGAAGGATCTATATCCAATACAACTGTTGCAGTGTAGAAAGAAAATCCACTATATCTTCCTCATCGGGTGATGAAGACTATCATCGAACCTAAAGGGAAAGTGCCCATGTGGTAGCTATGTTGTTTCCTAAGCCGATACCGGTCAAAGGAAAGGAAGTCCTAATTCCAAATCCTAAAGTGGAGGAAAAGGATCAGTGACGTAAATAGGACATTGCAAGGCGGTTATCAAACCTTCGTGTCCTGGTCCATACGGAGGGTATGAACAGAGACATCCCAGATGATGATTGTCTAGACATCATGCTCATCTTTCAAGAGAAGGAAGATAATAACAGCCCCTTCATCACTGCCGTCCACCAGGACTTCACCCTTGGCAATTGGAGCAGCACTCCTTGCATTTGCCGACAAGCGTAAAAATGGCAAAAACTCCCTCTGCCCTGTAGATAACAATAACTGCTTACTTTTGTTGTACAGTATTAGCAGTTGTTTTTGTCATTTCATGCTAACACTTTGTATGATTGAACAATTTCATACATTAAGTGAAAGCATTTTGTTTCAGGACTCTCAAGTTAGATGTGCCTAAACTTGCTGACGAGGAGCCTATTCTTCACAAGGACTGTAACTTTGATGTAAAGTTGGACTCAGACTTAATAAAGATTGAACAAGAGGACTATGAGATACCTTAAGAGATCAAAGAATGGGTCAAAGACAAACCCAAGCCAAATCTAGATCAAACCACCTCTTTCAACCTAGGAACCTCATAAAACCCCAAACATATCCAGATTGGTACGGACCTTACTCCCAACCAAAGGAATGACATGTTTACTCTATTGACCCAATTCTAGAATGTGTTTGCATGGTATCATGAAGACATGATCGGTTTGTCCACTGACATTGTCATTCATCGCCTCCCCATCAAAGAGGGATTCAAGCCAGTCAGGCAGAAACTCAGACAATTAAACCTGAGTGGAGTTTAAAAGTTAAAGAAGAAATTTTGAAATAATTTCAAGCCGGTATTGTAACAACCCCAAAATAGGTCCATTCCATCCAACCTATTCTGAGTCGCCAAATACATGGTACAGAAAATAACTACAACTTTATTACAACAATTGTCGTGCAAAATACAACAACACATATGCTGTGAGTTTGGATATAAATATATACCAAATGTGACTCATGTCCCAATCGTGGACAGCACCTCACAATGATACCTTACATAAAGGTATAGTCAAAAACTGTTTTAGAAATTAGAATCTTTGGGAAGTGCTCAAGGAAACCTTCGTACATGGGAGGCCACGCGTCTAGGTTATGATAGATATCATATGGCCACAGAATTATCCTTGGTTGATCCAATAGACCCCAAAGAAAAACGAGAAGATTACTATCATATTCTTCCCAATGGTGAGTCTTCTCTTGACTTATCATTATCTCCACTGTCTCTAATTGAGAATTATACTTCAAACAAACACAAGATTATATAGGTAGTGCCCATAGATATACTCAGCAAGTGGATGAGCACATCCCTGTCTTATGATGACACGAGGTTGTATGTCGTTAGACATCTTGTATGATAGTGACAAAACACCCTTCCAACGTTGGGTTCGCCTCACCCTATTTTCTTCACCAAATATAACTACTAAATGAACTTTTCTATACTGCTTCGGGAGAACATCCACAGCTAGAGACCACCGTTCTATTTCCCCGTTACCCTCGCTCGACCCAGCTACACTCTTATTACCTGAAAGGAATTGTGAAGCAAAAGGGTGAGCACAACTAGCTCAGTAAAGAATATCATGACTAAAGATAATTCAATTATCAATAGCCTTCATCAACAATAAATCAGAGATTTAGAACATATGGTAAATGATAAAAATTTCAACCATAGTTGCAGCGGAACGAGCAATCCATTAGAAGAGTCAAATAGACTATAAAGTCTATTATCTTCTCCATGTTAAAAATCCACCAACAATATTTTATCCATGTAACATCACTCAACAGTTCCTTTCCACAATCATATGAATAACTCATAATCATAATTGTGACTATAAATTTTTCTTCGCACCCAGGACGAAGAATATTTTCATCACCTGTCTTTACCTGAAACATCAAAGATCATGGTTATACCAAATCACAGTTCCTGTTTATAATCATACTAACAAATCCATCTTTGCACTACGGGCCAAAGATATTCATCAACAAACCATCTTTGCACTACGGGCCAAAGATATTCAACAACAGTTCATCTTTGCACTACAGGCCAAAGATATTCATCAACAGGTCATCTTTGCACTACATGCCAAAGATATTCATCAACAATTCATATTTGCACTACAGGCCAAATATATTCATATCTCAAAGAAATATATAATCATTTCAGAATTTATATAAACAATAATTATAACCATGTTGATCAATTCACCTTTGCACTTAAGCTTAAGATATTCAATTATAAATTCAATGGTCATGATCATACCAGTCACAATTCAACTTTGCACTACAGGCCAAAGAGAACCCTAGTCATGATCATACCAATAATCTACCCATCTTTACACTCCAGTGAAAGAGAATTTCAACATCAGGGTTATAAAAATGTTATATATGATGATAAAAATAATATGATCAACATATAGTTTTAATCTCAAGAGTAATATTCGTAACTCATGAATAGTAAATCGTGAATAGTAACTCATGAATAGTAACCCTGACACAAAAGATAGAAATTCCACAATAAAATCCATACCAGTAATTCGGTATAATGATATTGAAAGAATAATATTTCTTAAACTTATAAACAATTTATTTAAATTGTTTACACTTTACTAATTAATGCATTTAATCATCATAAAATGCCAACTCTTAAGATTTCATCATCAATAACCAAAACCCTCATCAAAAATCTGCATATACCTCATATAGGATTCTCAAGCCATAAAATCCTATTTTCCAATTTTCTTCCTTCACAAAACATATTTAATTCATTTACTCATAACTAAAATATTTTCATGAAAAATACCAAATCAGTTCCAAAAATATTTCTTTTCTGGGATTTAGCATAATATAGTCCCATAGTGAACATATATTTTTCTCAGAATTTTTAAAAGTCATTTACTATTTTTCATATGGCCAAAATAGCCGAATATTTAGACATTTATCAAAAATTATACTTTTGTCCAAAAATTCTGAAATTTACAGAGTATACTTCTATCATACACATGTACTCCCAATAAAAATTTCATCAATTTTGGAGTTAACCACAAGGAATTATAAGCGGTTACTTTTAAAATAGTCTTTTCTCATAAAATTCATAACTCTCAATCTATACATCCAAAAATCACCATTTTTGGACACAATCAAGAAAACTCATCAAAATATCATTTCAAATTTTTCCAAAATTTTTGAAGATCAGAAAAATTACGAAACTGAAAATCATAACAACCCTTACTATCCCTTACTATCCCTTACTATCCCTTACCTCAAAAGAGCAGTACTTCTGACTGGATATCGGATATGATGCTGAAGAAAACTTGTACTAATGAATAGCAACTCACCAAGTATCTAAAAACTCACAAAATATGCTTCATAATATAGAGAGAGAAAGAGAGA
Organism: Panax notoginseng; assembly: GCA_016801055.1. Taxonomy (NCBI): domain Eukaryota; kingdom Viridiplantae; phylum Streptophyta; class Magnoliopsida; order Apiales; family Araliaceae; genus Panax; species Panax notoginseng. The sequence goes on along the minus strand of CM029015.1, from coordinate 31,716,060 downwards.
AAACTTATATTTCTGGTGTGATTTTCAATTCTAACTTAACCCTCTATTTATAGGAAAATTTTGGTAGGTTTGACCTGCAACCTGATGGCTTTACCTGCTACTATTCCCACCCACCACATTTGAAATATAATTCAGCACATTTCTTCACCAACCACAAGTGGGGCCCACCAATTCTAGAATTTTCCACCAAAATGATAAACTCCGAAAATTCAACAATTTCTGAACCAGTCATCTCGTAAAATTCATAATAAATCATACGTTCATTTTTAACGGTTCAAAATTTGTGGGCATATACTCAACTTATATATTTATAACATATCCAAAAATTACCACGATCCAACGGTCGGATTAAAAATTATAACCCCCGCAAAATATCTCAAAAACCCTGATTTTTAATACCTCCATTCCGACAAAAATACAGATAAAAACCTCAACATTAACTTCTTCATTTTTAACCACAAAAATATATCCCTCATTTATATCCACATAAAATAAATATTTTCTTATCATATGAATCAATAATTAATTATTCTCAAATAATATTACAGAATCACATTTATGACAACCAGACCGTTCCCAGGAAAGAGGGGGCTTTCCAATAAGGATTTCTCCTTACTGGCGCGCAATTAGATGACCAAACCTCTCCTTAGATAGAACTTTCTAGACATTGCCAATAATGTTATCTAATAATACTATTCAAATAATATGAATTATTGATCTGATAATGGGAAATACTGTGCAGCAACAATTATTGAACAACAATAATACAAAATTTCAACGTAGCAATTATTGAATCAATAAAATAAAATATTGAACAGTAATTACTGTAACAATTATTGAGTAGTGCCTTCTTACGTAAGAATCAATAATTTCAAAAATACTATGCAATACCGTGTGCTACTGTGCAATAACGCGTATTACTGTATTTTAACCACCGGGTATTCCAACAGTATTAACGGTAACAACTACGCCGTTATTTGTAAAAACTCAAATTTGTCATTTTCTTCACCCGACAGTTATTTTGTTATGGGGCCCACAAATAGCTGCGCCGTCGTACGAATATTCCCCGACAGAAAAAATATTCCACGACCAAACGAATATTCCCCGACAACAATGATTATTTTATAACCACTTGTGTATTTTGAAAAAAATCATATATCACCCTTAACTTTAACATTTATCAATTTAACCATTTACTGAATAGTAATTATAAGAAAAATTGAATACTTTTATTTCATAAAATTCGGGGTCTTACAGGTATCATCCTGGCATCAACATACCCTGAGTGGCTATCCAACATAGTCCATATGCCTAAACATGGAGGTAAGGTGCGAGTTTTCGTGGATTACAGGGATCTGAACAAAGCTTACCTCAAAGATAGCTTTCCCGTGCCATTCATCCACATACTCATTGATAATACAGCTCAGTATGACATGTACTCCTTTGTTGATTGATTTACGGGGTACCATCAAATCATGGTTGCTGAAGAGGATCGTGAGAAAACTGCATTCATCACTCCTTGGGATACTTTTTGCTACAGACGGTTGTCATTCGACCTCATTAATGCCAGAGCTACCTATCAGCGAGTCATGATGGCTCTTTTTCACGATCTAATTCACAAAGGGATAGAAATCTATGTGGATTAAATTATTGTCAAGACCCGAAGGGAGGAAGACCACTTAGATCATCTCAAAAAGCTCTTCAACAGGTTGCATAAGTACAACTTGAAGTTGAATCCAACCAAGTGCACCTTTGGTGTTAAATCAGGCTAGTTGCTAGGATTCCTAGTCAGCCACAAAGGGATTGAGCTGGATCCTACCAAAATCCAGACCATCACGAAAATGCCCATACCTCAGACAGAGAAGGAAATACAGGGATTTTTGGAAAGTGTTAACTTTATCAGCCAATTCATATCACAGCTCACAGGAACCTGTGAACCCATCTTTAAATTGTTAAGGAAGAAGTCCTCCATGAAATGGAACAATGAGTGTCAGAAAGCCTTCCTTACAATCAAAGAGCAAGTAATCAAAGCTCTTGTTTTGGTACCTCCCATGGATGATGTTCCCCTGTTCATGTACCTGTTAATCAATGACAACGCCATGGGCAGCATGTTGGGACAGAAAGATGATAGAGGCCAAGAAAGAGCTATCTATTACCTCAGCAAAAGATTCAGCAGCAGTGAACACAAGTACACTCTAATTGAGAAAACTTATTGTGCTTCAGCATGGGCTTCCATGAGATTACATCATTATCTCCATGGTCACACAACCTATCTCATATCCCGCGTGGATCCTTTCAAGTACGTGTTTAGCAAACCCATGTTAAATTGTGGACTGTCCAAATGGTAGTTGATCCTACAATAATTTAACATTTTCTACCTGACTCAAAAGTTTATCAAAGGTCAAGGAATTGCGGATCAACTGGTCGCCTCACCTACAGGGGATTTCAAACCCTTGGAAATATACTTCCCCGATGAATGGGTAATAAGTTCTGCAACACCATCAGGACGATACACACCAACTATGGAAGATGTATTTTGATGGATCTGTAAACATGGAAGGTCCTAGAGCTAGAGCAGTTCTAGTATCCATTACGGGGGAGCAGCATCTCGTCGCCGTCAAATTGCAGTTTGACAGCACCAACAACACAACTGAGTATGAAAGTTGTATCATAGGGTTGAAACTAGCCCAATCCATGGGCATCAGACGGTTAACTGTCTTTGGAGATTCTGAATTAGTAATCAAACAAACCACTGGGATCTATTGTAAAAACCCAAAACCCCAATAAGACTCGGTTATGTAAATTCAATTATATTAATAAAATATCTCTGTTCTGAAAGTGTTATATGTTAATATATACTCTATTTAACAAATTTGGTTAAATAAATTTTTATCTGAAAATTAACGTGCTTGACACCTCGTGCTTAATAATTTTCTTCCGAAACAGACTTTTTGATATATTTGTTTTGACAAGCTACTTTGTCGTTCTTACCCTGACAAAACGCTTTGTCGTGCTTGTTAGGATTTGTGTAAAATCTAGGTTAGGAACCCTAGATTATAAACCCTAACCCTAGATTACAAACCCTAACCTTAATTTGTAAACCCTAACCCTAATTAGCTAGACTAAACTCTAATTTGGTAATCCTAACACCTAATCATGATTACTAAACTTTAATTAGGTATTAATAAACATCATTAAGCAACCCTAATCATGAAAAACAAAACCCTAATCAAGATTAGTGAAGATTAGGGCATGATTAAGCTATTAATCTAACCTAACTAGCTCACAAGTAGGTTAGGAGTCACCAATGCAAGTTCCTATGTTGCACATGACATGCTTGTAACTCCCAAGCACCAGAAGAGTCATAGGATCAGATATTTATGGAGGCAAGAAGGTGAAAATGACACAATAACCCTAACCTTGCAATTTTATAAATACCAGTCCAATTTTAGTTCAAACCTACGAAATTTCTAAGCCTAAACACTCATATATTATACCTCAATAAGCCTTGGTGATAGCAACAACAGATTCTGTAGCCAGAAATCAAAAATCAAGCAAGAAAGGTGCAAACCCTAATTCATAGCTAGATCTTTGATGCTTTGTTTAAATTGTTGTTTAGATGTTTAGATTTGTGTATTAGTATGTTAGAAAGAATGTTAGGTAGATAGAACACGTTTTCATAACATCTAGATGCCTCAAATTAGTATTTTTAGTAATCTGGAAATTTTGGAAAAATAAGCCTGACAGTCGAATGTCAGAGCTTGTAGATTCGTGTATGTTAATAGTTAGGTCTGTTAATTGTATGTTATTTGTAGTATGATATGAGGTCGTTAATCTGGAAAAGAAAATAGGTTCATTAGAACCATATATTGCAAGATATAGGTGGTCAAAGGTGGTTGACCGATCGCGAAGTTCTGTTTTCTGGGTTACCAAGAAAACCCAAGAACAGGTTGTGTCGGCTACTTTGACCAGCATTTTAATCGCTTTTTGTTTGTTGTTTTAATAACTTTTTGTAATAAATTAATATCTTGATATACATACTACATATCTATGACCTTAAATTGCTTAAACAATTCATAGAATTACGAGAATTAATGGTCAAAAGTCGTTGACCGAGCTTGACCAAGTTTTCTGGGTTACCAAGAAAACTGATGAACATGAAGAACAACCTTTGGATGTACTTGGATTAACATAGATCGAGACCTTAGAATTATGCTTTTTTCAAACCAGTGTTACATATATGTACCTTGACATATAGACTACCTATTACAACAAACAAAACACAAATCTATTACACAGATTCAAAGATATGAAAACTACAAAACTGTTGACGGACCATGACCACTGTTCTGGGTTACCCAGAAACCCAAGAACAGCTCTGACAGTGACTTTGAGCCTCTATAACTTCTTGTTATATGTAGGTTAAAGCACGAAATTTGTTTGATGTTGTACTATTGTACGAGTACTATAACATCCATACTTGTCCAAACTTAGAATCATTAACAGTAGCAAGATAGATCATGGTCAAAGTGGTCCCTCGACCATAACTGACTGTAACCCAGAAACTCAAGAACACCTATAGCGACACTTCCTGTCACTATAGGGCTTTAGCGACAAACATGAATTTATTTTTTAAAAAATAATTAATAAAAATTTGAAATAATTAATAAATAAATTTAAAAATAGTTTAAAAAATTATATTATGTTATTATAATTAACTTTTGATATTTCTACATAAATTCAATAAATATTTTATTTTATTTTGATATTATTAATAATTAAGTTAATAATAAAGTAATTAGAATAATTACTTATAAATAATAAATAATTATTAAAAAATAATATTAATGATTTAAAAATCATAATAAATGGTTATAAATTATTTAAAAATAGTAAACAAGATTTTTATAAAATTCTAAGTAAATATTAATTATTTAGAAATAGAAATAAATGAATTAAAAATCATTTAAGGGATAAATAAATACTTTAAAATTATTATAAACATCTAGAAATTATTATAATGGATATTTAAATTATCTAAAATTATAATAAAGCTTATAAATAGAATTTAGTCGATTTATCATCTTATTAGTATTCGGTAAAGTCTTTGGACACCGAAACCATATCATACTTAACCCGAACATAAGTAAATTTTATATTTGAGTATTGTTATCAATACTAATGTGTTAGATTTATCTGAATGAACATTGTAGGTGTTTATTAATGAATCAAGTAGCATAACTTGACTGATCTAGCTCAGGCAAGTTTCCTATACCCTAATTACTTTTCCAAATTATTACTTACGCAATTTCTCAAACCCTGTTTATTCGTTGAACAAGATTTCTATCTTGAATTGCTTTTGATATGATGAATCAAACCTAACTTGAATTACCACTTATTGTACTATTAGTGTTATAGCTTCAGCATAACTAAGAAATGAATTGTTTATTCACATGATATTGTTATTGAGCATAAACTATTGTGTCAAACCAAATTATTTTGGTAAGACATTCTGTACTGAAGTTGGGTATCCCGTAAGGGATCGAGGTTTGGTCAATAATAAATTGACATTAATTTGGGTGCCTTTGAGCGCTGGTAGGATAAGATGCATACTCCTAGGATATTGAGTAGGCTGATCCCCTTTCTCATATCTAAAATAAAGTTTCTAAGTCTATGTGACTAACAGAATTAAAAAAAATCCAGAAATGGTTGAAAAAGAAATTCCAAAAATGCTAGCAACTATCAGTTAAATTTTGAATTGTTATACTTCTTTAAATCATATATTGTTATAAATATAAAACCTGCTGAGCATGTTATTGCTCACCCTTGAAAATTATTCCCTTTACAGTATTAGATGGTAACCTTGGTACATCTGGAGTAGATAAAGGGAAGCGTCCCTGCTTAGATTAGTTTATATTCATGTCTAGTTGAATACTTTGTAATAAGAAACTCTTTATGAGAATCATGCAATTGAACCTTAATATTTATGATATATAACATCTTTTATTTCCGCAACCGTGTTTTCTTACATATATAGTTGTAATTTAAAATCTTCAATTTAGTTTGAGATCCTTGGAAACTATTTATCTGAGTGAGGGTATTGATAACATGGACTGCTCATGTTGTTGTTGATACTCCGAATTTCAGATAGATAGGTACTATCGATACTATAGTGTAAATCGCATGACATAGACTATACATCTGACTGAGGGTATTAGTAATATGGATTGTTCATGTTATTACTGATACTCTAAATTTCGGATAGATAGATACTATGCACATATACAGTTCATATATCTAAGTGAGGGTATCAAAACACAGCAATTATTCTCTTAAAAATTATCATCTATTATGGGATACTGTGAATCTTGGGATCTATGGGAATTATATCTGGTTATAAATTGTATAGTCACTCAATTAGATATAAGCATATAATCAGATACCATGGGTATATAGATTTAAATGTGTTATATATTGACTTGCAGTAAGCACCATATCGGATACCGTGGGAGAATAGATATGGGGGCTTTACATCTATCACACCAAAGAGCTACATTTGTTGCCTTACCATCAGCATGTTATACAGATGGCTTCGGAGTTTGAAGAAATATCCTTCCTCCACATTCCTCAGAACATGAATGACTTTGCGAATGTGCTAGCAACTTTGGCCTCCTTGATCAACACACTTGGTAAAGAACACACGCCAAACATCACATTTGCCATGCAAAAGGCACCAGCCTATGGGAATTACAATGGAGAAGTATCGGATGATCTGACACATTTGGTATCAGCATATCAAGGAGTATCTGCAACATGGATCTACACCCCTGAGGCGAGATAAGCTGAAAGAAAGAAGATTCATCAAATGGCTATGAAATTTTACCTGAGCGGAGATGCACTCTACAAAAGAGATGCAGGGCTAGGTCTTCTCAGATGTCTGGACAAAGACCAAGCTCAGAGGCTTATGGATGAAATCCATGGTGGAGTATGCGGCCCACACATGAGCAGTCCTCTACTTATCAAGAAAATCCTAAGAATAGAGCATTACTAGCTCTCTCTCAAGGCTAATTATGATGATCACGTCAAGTGATGTTACCAAAGCCAAATTCACGGGAATGCTACCCACGCCCCTCTAAGGGATCTCCACAATATGAGTTCGCCCTGGCCCTTCTCAATTTGGGGGAATGGACGTGATCGGTCCCATCGAGCCCAAAGCCAGTAATGATCATCGATTCATTTTCACCATGATCGACTACTTCACCAAGTGGGTAGAAGCAGCCTCTTCCCCCAAGGTTACTAAAGAAGTTATCATTGGCTTCATCAAAAATAATATTATTTGTCGATATGGACAACCAGAGGAGATTGTGTCAGACAATGCTAAAAACCTCAACAACCAAATGATGGAAGAGTTATGCAGTAAATTCCACATCAAACATCTCAACTACGTCATCTATCGTCCAAAGATGAATGGTGTTATTGAAGCGACTAATAAGAATATCAAAAAGATCATGCAAAAGATGTTCGCCAATCACAGAGGATGGCCTAACTTGTAAGACCCCAAATTTTATGAAATAAAAGTATTCAATTTTTCTATTTAGTAAATGGTTAAATTGATAAAAAGTTAAAGTTAAGGGTGATATATGAATATTTTTCAAAATAAGCAAGTGGTTATAAAATATTCATTTTGTCGGGGAATATTCGTTTGGTCGTGGAATATTCTTTTTGTCGGGGAATATTCGTACGACGGCGCAGCTATTTGTGGGCCCAATAACGGAAAGCGATTGGATGAAGATAACGATAAATTTGAGTTTTTACAAATAACGATGTAGTTGTTACCATTAACACTGTTGGAATACCCGGTGGTTAAAATACAGTAATACGCGTTATTGCACAGTAGCACACGGTATTGCACAGTATTTTTGAAATTATTGATTCTTACGTAAGAAGGCACTACTAAATAATTGTCACAGTAATTACTGTTCAATATTTTATTTTATTGATTCAATAATTGCTGTGTTGATATTTTATATTATTGTTATTTCAATAATTGTTGATGCACAGTATTTTCTATTATCAGATCAATAATTCATATTATTTGAATAATATTATTAGATAACATTATTGACAATGTCTAGAAAGTTCTGTCTAAGGAGAGGTTTGGTCATCTGATTGCGCGCCAGTAAGGAGAAATCCTTATTGGAAAGCCCCCTTTTTCCTGGGAACGGCCTGGTTGTCATAAATGTGATTCTGTAATATTATTTGTGAATAATTAATTATTGATTCATATGATAAGAAAATATTTATTTTATGTGGATATAAATGAGGGATATATTTTTGTGGTTAAAAATGAAGGAGTTAATGTTGAGGTATTTTATCTGTATTTTTGTCGGAACGGAGGTATTGAAAATCAAATTAGGGTTTTTGAGATATTTTACGGGTGTTATAATTTTTAATCCGACCGTTGGATCGTGGTAATATTTGGATATGTTATACATATATAAGTTGAGTATATGTCCACAAATTTTGAACCGTTAAAAATTAACGTATGATTTATTATGAATTTTACGAGATGACTGGTTCAGAAATTGTTGAAGTATCCGAATTTAGCATTTTGGTGGAAAATTCTAGAATTGGTGGGCCCTACTCTTGGATGGTGAAGAAATGTGTTGAGATTTTTATTCAAATGTGGTGGGTGGGAATAGTAGCAGGTAAAGTCATCAGGTTGCAGGTTAAGTCTGCTTCGGCGTGCTAACATTTTCCTATAAATAGAGGGCTAAGTTAGAATTGAAAATCACACCAGAAACATAAGTTTTCTCTCTTTCTCTCTCTATATTATAAAGCATATTTTGTGAGTTTTTAGATACTTTGAGAGTTGTTATTCAGTGCAAAGTTCCTTCGGCTTTACATTCCGGTCAGAAATACTGCTCTTTTGAGGTAAGGGATAGTAAGGGATTGTAAGGGATAGTAAAGGATATTAAGGGATGTTATATTCTTCATAATGATGTTATTGTTTCAATATCATTATACTGAAATATTTGTATGAATTTTATTGTAGAATTTCTACCTTTTTGAGTCGGGGTTACTATTCACGTATACGACACTATTCACGTATACGGCACTATTCATGTATATGGTACTATTTACGTATATGACATTATTTACGTATACGGTACTATGTACGAATACGGAGTACTATTACCGAGTTACTATTCATGAGTTACTATTCACGGGTACTATTCACGATAAAAATTGGTTTCTTTTTCTGACCAAATTATAGTTGATTTATGAATATTACTCTTGAGATTAAAACTATATGTTGATCACATTATTTTTATTATCATATATAACATTTTTATAATCCTAATGATGATATTCTCTTTCACTTGAGTGTAAAGATGGGTAGATTATTGGTATGATCATGACTAGGGTTCTCTTTGGCCAGTTGTGCAAAGTTGAATTGGTGACTGGTATGATCATGACCATTAAATTTATAAGTGAATATCTTTAGCTTAAGTGCAAAGGTGAAATGATCAACATAGTTATAATTATTGTTTATATAAATTCTGAAATGATTATATATTTCTTTGAGAAATGAATATATTTGGCCTGTAGTGCAAATATGAACTGTTGATGAATATCTTTGGCCTGTAGTGCAAAGATGAATTGTAGATGAATATCTTTGGCCTGTAGTGCAAAGATGACATGTTGTTGAATATCTTTAGCCAGTAGTGCAAAGATGAACAGGTGTTGAGATGAACATGACCAACTGGTACAAATGAATATCTTTGGCCGTAGTGCAAAGATGAAGTTATTAGTATGATTATGAACATGAACTGTGATTTGGTATAACCATGATCTTTGATGTTTTAGGTAAAGACAGGTGATAAAAATATTCTTCGTCCTGGGTGCGAAGAAAAATTTAGAGTCACAATTATGATTATGAGTTATTCATATGATTGTGGAAAGGAACTGTTGAGTGATGTTACATGGATAAAACATTATTGGTGGATTTTTAACATGGAGGGGATAATAGACTTTATGGTCTATTTGACTCTTTTAATGGATTGCTCGTTCCGCTGCAACTATGGTTGAAATTTTTATCATCTACCATATGTTCTAAATCTCTGATTTATTACTGATGAAGACTATTGATAATTTATTTATCATTAGTCATGATATTCTTTACTGGGCTAGTTGTGCTCACCCTTTTGTTTCACAATTCCTTTCAGGTAATAAGAGTGTAGCTAGGTCGAGCGGGGGTAACAAGGGAATAGAACGGTGGTCATCATTTAGTAGTTATATTTGGTGAAGAAAATAGGGTGAGGCGAACCCAACGTTGAAAGGGTGTTTTGTCACTATCATACAAGATGTCTAATGACATACAACCTCGTGTCATCATAAGACAGGGTTGTGCTCATCCACTTGCTGAGTATCTTTACGAGCACTACCTATATAATCTTGGTGTTTGTTTGAAGTATAATTCTCAATTAGAGATAGTGGAGATAATGATATGTGAAGAGAAGACTCACCATTGGGAAGAATATGATAGTAATCTTCTCATTTTTCTTTGGGGTCTATTGGGTCAACCAAGGATAATTATGTGGCCATATGATATCTATCATAACCTAGATGCATGACCTCCCATGTACAAAGGTTTTCTTGAGCACTTCCCAAAGATTCTAATTTCTAAAACAGTTTTTGACTACACCTTTATGTAAGGTGTCATTGTGAGGTGATGTCCACGGTTGGAACATGAGTCACATTTGGTATATATTTGTATCCAAACTCACAGCATATGTGTTGTTGTATTTTGCACGACAATTGTTGTAATAAAGTTATAGTTATTTTCTGTACCATGTATTTGGCGACTCAGAATAGGTTGGATGGAATGGACCTATTTTGGGGTTGTCACATAACTTATTGCCTCTGACTCTATTAGCCTATAGAACGTCAATGTGCACTGCCACTGGGGCAACCCCCTACTCATTAACCTATGGGATGGAAGCAGTGCTCCCCATAGAGGTGGAAATGGAATCCCTTAGGGTGTTGATAGATGCTTAGATGGATGAAGACCAATGGTTACAAGATAGGTACCACAAGTTGTCTCTAATAGATGAGAGGCAGGCCGCAATTATCTTTTATGGTTAGTTATATCAACAAAGGGTCGCCAGATCCTACAACAAAAAAAGTCTGGCTACGTCAATTCAAACAATATGACTTGGTCTTGAAAAAGGTTCTTGACAACCAAGATCAATCCAAAGGAATTTTTGCCCCAAACTGGAAAGGTTCGTTTGTTGTCAAAGAGGTATTGACAGGAGGAGCTCTCAAATTATAGGAAATGGATGGTGATAAATTTCCACAACTCATTAACTCAAACACCGTGAAACGGTACTATGTCTGAGGTTACCAGCAAACCAGCATCCTGGGTTTGGATAACCAGATCCCCAGTCAATTCAGGTTTTCAAAACCTCTCACTACATACAACCTTTTCTTCACATCTGTTTGCCCCATCAGGGATAAACACACTTTCCAACCAGCAGCATGTTCAGATCATCAGATCCATCACTCAACTCAGGTTTTCAAAACCTTTCACACTTCCAGTTTTGTCCTACCAGGGATAAAACTTTTCACATCCTCAGGTTATCCCACCAGGAATTAAACCTTTCACATTCTCAGTTTGTCCCACCAGGGATCAAACTTTTCATCTGCAGTCTGCCCTATAAATGGGGCGAACTACGCAGACCTGATCTCCCCAATACACGGGAGTACGTAAAGAAGCCATTTTTATGGTCCGATCTAACTACAGAAAACAAACCAAAAAATCTCTGCACCCTCTTTGCCACATACAACTTTGAACCTTTACGCTAGGTTCAAACTACGCAGACCTAATCTCCCCTCATCAATGGGAGTACGTAGGCAACCATTCATGGTTCGGTCTCACCCCCTACCAAAACACGAAAACTTATCAAATGGTACTGAGATCATCTTTCAAACCACACTTTATCGGCTTCAGACCAAGGCGATGGAACTACCAGGTCTCCCCACACTAATAGGAAAACCGGTGACCATCTAAGTTACGGTTGAGTCCTCAAAGAGAAACACCAATCCATAAGAGATGGAACTACTTGGGCTCCCCTATACAAAGGAGTACCGACGACCATCTATAGTGCGGTCAACCTCAGAGAGGAAAGCCACACTTTTCTCTATACACCGGTCCCAAGACACCAAAAAGGGTAGGGAATACACACAGATCAATGATCCATTCTGAAAGATCGTGAGACATCTCAATGTCTATCCATCAATGGAGAGTTTAGAATACATCAAGATCACAAACCCTGGAGAAACAGGCAGATATCAAGCAAGTAACAAGGCATAGCTAAAAGGGAAGTGAATCAAAATATATTTCTCTTCCATATATAATATTATTTGATATATACAATATGTACTGTACATGACAAAAATGGCTAAGCTAGTCTGTGTAGGAAAATCAAAGCCTATCTACAAATCAGTGTATATATGCGCTATTAAGTCCAGCATTGCATCCCTCTCAGAAGAAGGGGGTAACGCTGTGAGCTCCTGCCCTATGGTAGCAACGCGAGCCAAAAGGTCCACAACCATCTGCATGGTGATGCTATGCTCATCAATATATGTGCTCATCTCTGCAATGATACCAGTAGCGTGAGACCTCAATGTAGTACTATCTGTAATAGCGGCATCTCGGGCAGATATAGCGCCATCCTGCTCAACAACCACTGCATCTCTGGATGATCTAGCCTTATCCCGCTTAGCAACAATGTTATCTCTACAGTTTAAGGCATCATCTCTCTCGGCTAGAGCAGCATCTCTCCCAGCAAGAGCTGTCAACATCAAGGTCCTAGCCTGATCTCTCTCAAATGTTATCAGATGCAGACACTACTCTAAATACTCTACCGAATGCGGGGTCACAGTAGCAGTTATATTGGGAGAATCAATCAGAGCTACAGTCAACCCAACAAATAGCTCCTCTTCAGTGGGTGAATCAGCGTCCTCCATGGGCTCCCCACTGTCAGAATCAATCCCCGGCTCGGTGGATACAACCCCAGCTGATGTAATCCTTGCCTCCATCCATGCAGAATCCTCTATAGAATGGCCCGGATGGCTAATGGAAAACTTAGTCATCTCACGCTGAGCCCAACAGGCATACACCCTGGATCTATCCTCTGCTGATAAATGCCAAGAAGACAAACGCTGACCCAATGCCCCCTCAAAATGATGAACATCCTGAAACTGGTCAAACTATGCCATCACACCTAGTGGGTTATACATGGTCATGCCCCTCAAACTAGCCAGAGAGAGATAATCCGTGCTCGGTGCATGAGTAATGAAGCTGTAGGGAGAACTGAGCCCTGAACATATCAAGATGTCAAATGGAACCTCGATCCCTGCCAAGAACACCAACCAGGAAGCAGTGTGTGTACACTCTGCCGGCTAAAAGGAGTAAGACATGGCTATCTCATGGGAAAAACAATACCCATGGCGGTGGAAGGTGCCAATCGGTCTCAAGTGTGACATGAACCACACCTACAGTAAAATCGAGCTACATGTAAATACCCCTGCAGAATGGGTGTCGCAATATGTGGTAGACCTCAATGTCTCTGCCATAATCATCGGTACAATGGTATGCCCTTCCCTGAGAGTTCGCACTGCCATGACTACACCGGTGTCTAGATGATCCATGTATAGTGGCATATATAGATAAGCCACTACACACATCATGAATACGTCTACTCTGGCAACACGCCACTGATCCTCCGATGTGGTGAAATCCTCGGAGTGCTGCGCATAACTATCCAATGAGCCAAATCTATCTATCAGAAAATTTTGGGACACTACATGCCCAGAGGTGATCTCATCCTGGTCTACTCTACGCCTCAACCCAGTGAGGGTCATAAACTATCAGCTCATATCCCCGATGGCCATCTGAGCGCAAGGCCTGTCCAATGGCAAGGCTATTAAACGCTCGTACTCCTCTAAGGTGGGAGTTAACTCCTGGGTCTCAAATCGGAACACATGACTATCCAGCACCCAGTGCTCCAACATGCCTTCTACAAAACCCACAGGAACCTGGAACATCAAGAGGGTCATAGAGTGATACAACATCTGATCTACGGTTACCCGATCTGGAGGTGACAAATCATCATACCATGATCTCAAACATGAGGCTACTAATACTTGTGGGGTGTGATCAATGTGGCTAACTATCGAGGAAGACATTTTTGTAGGCCATATCATAACACCATCCAGGGGTCAATGTTGAACATCTCTGGACATACATATGCATAGCATAATACATGCATGATAAATAATAGATGGCAATATGATGTAGAGAATGGAAAATAGTACATATACATTCCTAAGTACATCATCATCTAATACATCATCTCTGTACAGCTGGAAAATACAGGGAAATGGGGCACAACCGCCCAACAACTAACAAGAGGCCTCTCAAAAGATATAACGAGAATGGGGCATAACCACCCATTATCTAATAGAGGCCTATCAAAAGACATAGCGAGAAATTCATCAGAAGAAGTCAATGGTGTTGATGTCTACATTATCTATCCTATCCATCTAATGTAACTCCTCCTGAGTCACTGGATCTCCGTCAAGAGGGATATCAGGATGATACAATAGAGGATCTGCACCGGTAAAACCATATGGGCCACCTGAAGGACCAGCCCCTGAGTTGGAAGGATCAAAAGTATCCACCTCGAAAGGATCTCTGCCCAAATGCCGGATGAAAAAATGTGTCTGGTTCAACTGCCAGGTCAAGCTATCGATCTGCATCACATGAGTAGGATCTCAGACGCAGGCAATCCAATTCATCATCATCACGGACCCAGGAACCATATCCCCCATGAACTGACTGGCGCAGGTCTGGGCTCCGATGGTACGAAGGGACCACCAGCGGTATAATACCTCATGAGTAAATGGACCCTCTGACAAAGTAAAGCTGTCAACTCCCATCAATGGGATATCACTGACAGGCGACTGTGACACAGGCCAATAACGCCTGGAAAGAGGACAGATCGGTACACGAATCTCTCCTGTGGTGCTCCTGATAGCACGCTCTCCCAAATAGAGCTCACATCCTCCATCTGTGAAGAGAGGAAACCTACGGGTGGATATCACATGCTCGACACCAGTCGGGAACCCATCCTCAAAGCCAACTATCAAATGGTTCCCAAAATAGGGAACCCATACAATGACATCGGTTATCAATAACTCTGACTATAGGCGACAATGGGTGAAACCCTCATCTACATGAACCTCTACCAACGTGAAGTGATGTCATCGTCGTCCCCATGGGTAGGTGTCTAAACCGAACACGCTAATGGGACGCAGACATGGGAGCCTCTCATAGAATCAAAACTACCAATACAAGAGCAAACATCTGAGGTCAGTCAACACTCTTAACATATATATGTGAAATCAATAGAGAAATACTCACCAACAGAAACGGGTAAAATCCTAACCAAGCCTCTGTCAAGCACTGCGAACGCATGCGCATTCTCCTGAGGAAATAGGCGAAGGTATAGGAGCCCCAGTCATACTCTCCAATACGGTCCACCTCTCGTGTGGCACTGACCAAAGAGAATGACACTATGGAAGAGTTATCCGCTATGAAATAACCCCGAAGGATGACCAGGAACAATCGTAGAAGAATGTTATCCCTAACTCTGACATCAGCAGGTATGGACTCACTCAACACCCCACTTATAGCATCTACACTCAAAGGACCAGTGCGGACTATCCTACATTTGAGCGCCTTAGCCGGGACTCCTAGAAAGGATCTAATGGCAGTCGGGGTAATGTTTTCCATACAAGGCACTGGCGCCCCTCCAAACTCTATACCAGTGATAAATTGCCAATCCACATGCGTCATCATCACCTCACAGTCCAGCTGAGTCTGGTGAAACCAACGCTCAGACAATACCTTGAGGTAACCCCAGGGACAATGGTGGGGGAGTATGAAAAAGAACGCCTCAAAGCCCCAACCATGCACAATCTCTCAATACTCTGGATGAAGAGTCTGATATAGAGAGTGTATGATGAACCAGTTCTCTTGAGGCTGCGTAAAGCCAAGAACCTACATCATAAAAGTAAATCAACATTAGAATCCTTGCTCCTCATCAATAGGAAAAAGGAAGATCAAACCCAGCTTTTACCTCATTTGCATGCAAGTATATAGAGGGATGGCGACTTAAATCACCCAGAAGCTCTGGAATTGTCACATTAATGCCTAGAAGATCCCCGCGGGGAGTATGACCAGCAGGAGCAGGAGCCATTATTGAAGTACAGAGTTTCCTAGGGTTAGCAGGATACTATCGAAGATTTATCCAGGATTTTTCTAAGATAGCTACTTCGTTGACTAATTTGACAAGAAAAACAGTGAAGTACATGTGGGCTAAGAAGTGTGAAAATAGTTTTTAAGAAATGAAGAAAAGGTTGAGTGAAGCATATATATTATCTTTACCCGATGATACAGGAAATTTGGTAGTTTATAGCGATGCTTCGCATAGAGGACTAGGTTGCATGATTATGCAGCATGGCAAGGTCATTGCTTAAGCATCACGACTATTAAAGGATAATGAGAAAGTTTATCCGACTCATGATCTGGAACTAGCAGTTGTGGTATTCACCTTAAAGATTTGGAGGCATTACCTATATGGAGAGAAATGTGAGATATACATGAACCATAAAAGTCTAAAATATATCTTCACACAAAAAGACTTAAATATGAGATAGAGAAGATGGCTAGAGTTGATAAAGGATTACGATTGCAATATCATATATCATCTAGGAAAGGCGAATGTGGTGGTCGACGCCTTAAGTAGAAAGGGTTGGGAAATATTATCTATGTTAACGGCTCAAACAAAGTTAATAACAGAGATGGCTAGAACAGAGTTAGAGGAGAGATTACTTGGTGAACCAGATCAGAAACTATTTACAATAGAGACTCGACCTACCATTGTAGAGAGAGTCAAGGACGAATTTGGGTTCTGTGTTAAACAGAATTAAAGGAGGTAATACTACAGGAGGCTTATAGTTTAAGGTACTCGATTCATCGTGGTAATATTAAGATGTATCAAGAACTTTGAAAAAAAATTTGGTGGCTCAAAATCAAAACTTACATGATGAATGTACTTAGTCATATAGATTATGGTAGTAACTAATTATGTCATGATGACATATATATAGGGTATTGTTATTCAAGTTAATTCAGTATAGCTTATACGCAAGGCAAGTCTTCCAACTCCATACTTCCGTTGAGTTAGTTTGTTATGTTTATGCAAGT
Organism: Panax notoginseng; assembly: GCA_016801055.1. Lineage (NCBI taxonomy): Eukaryota > Viridiplantae > Streptophyta > Magnoliopsida > Apiales > Araliaceae > Panax > Panax notoginseng. The sequence continues at coordinate 31,698,722 of CM029015.1, read as the reverse complement.
TTCTAAATCCATTGTTTCGTTGAGGAAGTTATTGTTTCTAATTTAATTACAATTTCGCAAGCTCTTGTATCTAGTTTGTTCATGATAATGCAAGTTTTCTAAAACTTATTTTGATTTTGAGCAAGTTATTCTTGTCTTTAACTTGATAATTAGCATTCAAGTTTATATAATTTGATATATTAATGTTGAATAGCTTTTATTGTTCAAATTGCTATTCGTTATGCATGCTTAATATTTAATTCTAATTAACATTGGCTTAATATTGTTCTAAGCAAGGTATGTTATAGTTATTCAATATTTATGCTATTAGATTATTCCTAAAGTATAACTTTTATATACAATAATTAATTGACTTATGATTTATTCCATAGCATAATGTGATTACCCTTTTATTCAATTAATCCTTAGTTGATGTTCATTAAATTCCAAATTACCTTGAAATGTATCCAAACCAAACCTACTTTGATACGAACTTGTAATCTAAATACTGAGATGAACAACTCTTTTATTAGAGGATTACGCTTAGCGTTAAAATGGTTGTGCACAATACATTGTACGAAGGGTTGATCCCCCTGAGTATGTGGAGTCCTTATAGTCTTATGATTGTTAAAGTTTAAGTTGAAAGATTACTTATAACTGTGGACATGGTTCGTGGTCATTAAACTCTCAGTTATATATTTTAGAATGTTAATAGAACATATTGTTTAGTTCTATTGAGCCTATTAGTTGGCAAATATTGTAAGATTTTATTCATTGTTGTTTCAAGTGAGATTTGTTTGTTCACTCTTGCTTATATAACTATTACAGCTAAAGATGAGAAGGTAGATGTACCGAACACCAGTAAGGGAAAGGGAAAGATGAACAAGTATTGAAGACTTGTAATATGTTGACAGTTATTTATCAAACTTTAATTTGATTGATGTAATGAAGTATTTATTTTATTTTCTACATTTGAATGGTTGTACTTAAAGGTTAGATAACCTGGGAGATTTTATTAATGTAATCCCTTAAGGGAAGGTTTATTATTCAATTTTTATTATAATTGGGTAGTTAGATATGAATGTTTTGATTAAGTGAATACTGAATCTTAAGGCAATAAAGTACCGGGATTTGGGGGTGTCACAAGTTGGTATCAAAGCTTTAGGTTATGAACCTTAGGTGGGGAAAAGCCTTAGGAAGTAACCTTTGAAAAGATAGTGGTGATAACTCTTATCGAGTGTTAAGGAAGAAGTAATAAAATACTTATGTGCTTATGTGATTATAACTTATATGCTCGTGAGTGACGAATAGTAATGATTAGTAACTAGAATTTTAAAATTTTGTTGTCAGGATGACTAATGTCGAAGAATCCAGTCAGGCTAGAGAGGAAGGACCTCAGATGCCTATAGAGGAGGAGCCTTACGACATTCAGGTGGTTTGGGATCAACTACTACCATGGGAGTCAGCCATGTTGGTCACAGTGGTTAAAGATGAGGATGATGATGTGGAAACGGATGAGGAGGATTCCGTTGAGCTGACACGGGAGAATGAGAATGACAAGGAAGAGGAAGAAGAGATTCCACTGAACTCGATTGCTGCTAGTATGTATGATGAAGTCTACGACCGTAATGTGGAACTTCAGGACACCGTCCAGGAGTTACAGGAGATAGTTACAGGAGATAATAGCTGAGCAATATTCGATGGCACAGAAGAAGGATGACATCCAGGATCTAGATGAACGTCTGACTAATGTTGAAGAGAAGCTAATGCAGACTGAAGGAGAGAACGAACGACTGCTCGAAGTGATTACACATCTGAATAACAAGCTGAAGGAAGGAGCTACTAAGAGGGCAAGAGCTGAAGACGCATGCGAGGAAGCGTATCAATGAACCGGGATAGCAGTGAGAGACGCACAAGCAAAGAGGATGAAGATGGAAGAGATGGACAGCATATTCAACATCGTGATCAATCGAGCTCAAGATCGGGTCATGGGTTATCCGATTCAGTTTGAGACTCTGCCATCCTACGTGTTAGATCGCCAAACAATGTTTCGAATTTTGGAAGAAGAGAATCGAAAGGCTACGGAGTATCTTAGTACAACATCGTAGGAAATGTGCCTATTATGCTATTTATAAAATGTTAAATAAAGTGTAAATCCCTAGTGTTATGTAACAATGGGATATGATAATGATGATGTTATCGTGAAACTTTTGAAGTTCAGGAAAGTAATGTAAATAACAGTGATGCTATTGTTTTATATTTTCAAAGAGATTCTGAATAAATAAAAGTTGTTATTCTATTCAAAGTGATATGTGTTATATGTTATGTACTTAAAGAAGTTGAGTAATAATCTAATAAGTGTATATTTTAACAGAAAATGCCTCCAAGACGTCAACCACCATGATAGAGAACCACTTAAGGAACCAATAACGACAATGTTGATGCTAACCTCATTCAATAATTAGTGACATTACTGACAGGAGCGTTGCAGAATCAACCACAGAACCAAGGTACAACATTTTAGGAGTTTAAGGCGGTTGGACCACCTGAATTTCGTGGATCTATGAATCCAGTCAAGGCACAGACCTGGATTATGGAGATAAAAAAGGTGTTTGATGTCGCTAGGGTAGGGGATGACCAGAGGACTGCTTTTGCAATATTCATGTTGAAAGCAGAGGCGAGTTATTGGTGTCAGGCCAATAAAATTAGAGAAGGGCCAGGGGTGATGACCTGCGATAGGTTTAAGGAGATATTCTTTGAGACCTATTTCCCAGAGAGTTCGAAGAGTCAACTAGAGGTTCAGTTTTTAGAACTGAAACAGGGAACGATGATGGTATTTGAGTATGTTGCAAAATTCAACGAGTTGGCGAGGTTTGCGCCATATCAAGTGAGTACAGACGAGCGCAAGGCAAAGAGGTTTGAACAGGGATTGAAGCCCTGGTTGTACAGTAAGGTCTCCCTGTTCTACTTGAAGACATTCAAAACAGTGATGGAAAAGGAAATACTCGCTGAAGGTGGAGGCGAGACAGTGATAAAGTTCAATCAGGAACATAAAAAGAAGAAGAATGAAGTGGAGGTTAAGAATGGTAGTGGAGGTAGTGGAAATGGCAACAACAATTTGAAGAGGAAATGGAACGAAAATGTAGGTAACCAGCAAAATAAGAAGTTTGAAGCATGTGTTACATGCGGGAAGTTTCACAAGGGTGTGTGTTTGATGGGGAAACGAATATGCTTCAACTATGGCCAGGAGGGTCACATCGCCCCAAATTGCGCTCAACCAAAGAAGAACGTTTGCTTCACGTGCGGGTCCAAGGATCACTTTGCTCGTGAATGCCCTAAGAAAAAGGCTGGAGAGACAGCAAGAAGCAATAGAGGTAGCAGTGGAGGAACATGGGCCATTACTGGACCAACAACATCAAACAAACCCACAGCCAGAACCTTCAACATTACTGTGCAAGATGCTGTGCAATCAAAAGATGTGGTGTCAGGTATTATCCCAATCAATGATATTGATGCTTATGTAATATTCAATTCGGGTGCTACTTGCTCATTTATATATGATGAATTTGCTAAGAGGTTAGGATTGCCTAGTGAAGAATTGAATTTCCCTTTAAACATAGAAATTGTGAATAAGAAAGTAATCTTTGTTAGATTCATATACAAGAACTATAGGGTGAACATTAAGGGGAATATCATGATGGTAGATTTAATCCTAATTGGACGTGGAGAATTTGATGTTATTTTGGGAATGGATTGGATGTTCAAATATGGAGCGGTAATTGATTGCCAAAAGAAATGCGTAAACCTTATGACTCTATCAAAGGTAGTTTTCTATGGTAGCAAATCGCCTAGACAAATGAAATGTCTGACGATTATGCATGCCAAGAAGTTGTTGAGTCAAGGCTGTGTGGGTTATTTATCTTACATTGTCGATACTCAGAAGAAGGGTGTGAAACTGGAAGAGATGCTAGTGGTGAGGGAATTTGAAGATGTATTTCTAGAGGATTTTCCAGGACTTTCGCCTGACAAAGAGATTGAGTTTGTGATCGACTTAGTGCCAAGAACTGCCCCGATATCGAAGGCCCCATACAGAATGGCTTTGGTGGAGATGGGAACTGATGGTACAACTGCAAGAGGTACAACTACAAGACATGCTAGACAAGAAGTATATTCAACCAAGCGTATCACCGTGGGGAGCACTGTATTATTCGTGAAGAAGAAGGATGGATCAATGCGTCTTTGCATTGATTATAGGGAGTTAAATAAAGTCACTATTAAGAACAAATACCCGTTGCCAAGAATAGACGACTTGTTTGATCAGTTGAAGGGTGCTAAATACTTCTCGAAAATAAATTTGAGAAGTGGGTATCACCAATTAAAAGTAAGGAAGGAGGATATACCTAGAACGACATTCAGAACTCGGTATGGACATTACGAGTTTCTGGTGATTTCTTCTGGTTTAACCAATGCCCCTGCTACATTCATGGATTTGATGAACAGGGTGTTTAAACCATTCTTAGACAAGTTCGTACTGGTATTTATCGACGACATTCTGGTGTATTCCAAAACTCAAGAAGAACACGTGGAACATTTACGTTTGACATTGGAGACACTAAGAAAGGAAAAGTTGTACGCGAAATTCTCTAAGTGTGAATTTTAGCTCGATCGTGTATAATTTTTGGGTCATGTGATTGACAAAGATGGGATTTCAGTGGATCCATCAAAAGTGGAAGTTGTAATCAATTAGGAACAACCAAGGACACCTTCGAAGGTGAGAAATTTCCTGGGACTGGCCGATTATTACAGACGATTCATTCAAGATTTTTCCAAGATAGCCACTCCGTTAACAAATTTGACAACAAAAGCTGTGAAATTTGTTTGGACGGAGAAATGTGAAGAAAGTTTCAAAGATTTGAAGAAGAAGTTAAGTATGACACCTGTGTTGTCATTACCAGATAATATAGGAAACTTTGTGGTGTATAGTGATGCCTCACATAAAGGGTTAGGTTGTGTTCTTATGTAAAACGGAAAAGTTATTGCATATGCATCAAGACAATTGAAGGATTATAAGAAAGGATATCTGACTCACGATTTAGAATTGGTTGCAGTAGTATTTGCTCTGAAGATATGGAGACACTACCTATATGGTGAGAAATGTGAAATCTACACAGACCATAAGAGTTTAAAGTATATTTTCACTTAGAAGGACCTGAACATGCGTCAAAGAATATGGATGGAATTGATAAAAGATTATGATTGTGAGATCTTTTATCATCCATGTAAAGCGAATGTGGTTGCAGATGCCTTAAGCAGGAAAGGTCGGGAAAAGTTGATACTGATAACCACTCAGGAGGACCTCAATTCAGCAATAGAAAGGTTAGAGCTGGAAATCAAATTTTCATAGGAATCCGATGAACGACTATTCCAGATAGAAGCTGGTCCAACTTTAGTGGACAAGATGAAGAACGCTCAACTACAAGATGAAGAATGTGAGAAAATAAAAGAGAAAGTGGTTGAGGGTAGTGATGCAAAGTACAAGATCTATACCGAGGGATTACTACGGTTCGAGGGAAGAATCTGTGTTCCAGCAGCACCAGAGATTAAAGAAGAAATCTTGACCGAAGCTCGTAGTTCAAGATATTTGATTCATCAAGGAAGTACGAAAATGTATCAAGATTTACGCCGACATTTTTGGTGGCCAAATATGAAAAGGAACGTTGCAGAATGCGTAGAGAAATGTTTGACATGTCAAAGAGTCAAGGCCGAATATCAAAGACCAAGCAGATTACTTCAACAGTTAGAAATACCGGAATGGAAGTGGGAACACGTCATAATGGATTTTGTGGTGGGTCTTCCAACTACTCAGAGAGGATGTGATGTGATTTGGGTGACAGTGGACAAACTGACAAAATCAGTACACTTTTTGCCAATAAAGATTAGGTTCAATCTTGATCAGTTGGCAAGGCTGTACGTTAAAGAGATCATTTGGAGACATGGAGTGCCAGTATCAATTGTTTCAAATAGGGATCCGTGATTCACGTCAAACTTCTGGAAGAGACTACAAGAATGTATGGGAACACAGTTGCGACTGAGCACGGCTTATCATCTAAAAATAGATGGCCAAAGCGAAAGAACAATCCAAACTTTGGAAGATATGCTGAGAGCATGCATCATGGATTTCAAAGGAAGCTGGGAATAACATTTACCCTTGGTGGAATTCACCTACAACAGCAGTTATCACGCGAGCATCGGCATGCCACCTTACGAAGCGTTATACAATAGAAAGTGCAGAACTCCACTGTGCTGGGATGAAGTCGGTGAACACCAGCTGTTAGGACCAGAACTGGTACAACAAATTGTTGAGTTTGTCAAACTCATCAGGATAAGATTGGTAGCAGCCCAAGATAGACAGAAAAAGTATGCTAATCAACACAGACAAGATCGTGCATTCGACGTAGGAAATTACGTATTCCAAAAAGTTTCTCCTTGGAAGGGGAAAATTCGTTTCGGTAAGAAGGAAAAGTTAAGCCCGAGGTTTATTGCACCCTTCGAAGTTCTGCGAAGAGTTGGAGAAGTGGCTTACGAGGTAGCTCTACCTCCAGAGTTGGAAAATATTCATAATGTTTTTCACATTTCGGTGTTATGACCGTATAAACCCGATTACAAGCACGTGATCGAGTACGAACCATTATAGTTTGATAAAGACTTGTCCTATGAAGAGATTCCTATTCAGATAGTTGACATGAAAGAAAAGGTGCTCAGGAATAATGATATACCTTCCGTGAAGGTGATATGGAGGAACCACAATGCTGAAGAAGCAACGTGGGAACTCGAAGATAAAATGATGAAAGAATACCCTGAGTTATTTGTTTAATCTGTGTCTTCGATTCTGGGGACAGAATGTTTGTAAGTAGGAAAGAATGTAACGAATGATTTGTTTGAGTTGTGATTCTGTGGACAAAATCCTTATAAGGAAGGAATGATGTAACATTCCAGAATTTTAAATTTTAATATTAAATATTTATTGAATTATATAAGTATTTAATGGATATGTTTATTGTTGAATAAATAATTGCTCAATTTGATTTGATTTGATTTAGTAATTATTTGTTAAGTAAATAATTAAGGAGTTAAAAAAATTAATTGTTATGAGATAATATACTAATTTAATTTAATAATTAAGTTACAGAGTTTATAATAATTAAATGAATTATTATATTTTAAATTGAATTTGTAATTAAAATGAAGTGTTAGTTGATTAAATAAAGTAATAATTATAATGGAAATTATAATTATGTGGTATTGATTTATGTGTTAAAGTAATTTAATAAATTAGTATTAGAATTTATTAAATTGATTATTAAAATTTAATTAAATAAAAGTGTGACAAATAACCTTACTGTAAAGGAGTTATTAAAATAAATTAAAGGAGTCTAATTGTGTTTTACCAAACAAGGTATAAGGATTAATTGATTTATTGTAATTAGGTTTACCAAACAAGGTGTAAGAGTTAACGGGTTATTTTTAGTTAGCTAGCCAAACAAGCCTTATGACTTTTGATTTTCAAAACTTAGATAACTGATATCAGTTATATCTATATTTATATTAGGTAATTAATATATATTATTACCATACGTTATTTTTTGGTTAATACGTAAGTTAGAATAGAGTTAGGAGAAAGACTCAGAAAAAGAGAAGAAGAGAAAAATTGAGAGAGAATCCTAGAGAGTTTTGTGAGAAAAATTGGAGAAAAGAAGTCTTGTTGACAAAGGAAGAAAGTTATCATCTTCTAGCATACAAAGTATCATCTAAACCTTTTTTAAAATTCTTTAAAGTTTAGTTGTCTTCTTCTTCCAAAATTCTATGTAAAAGCTTTGTGAAGGATAAATTATGTGTGGTTTATGGTTTTGTATGATAAATTATTTGTTATAAAACTATTTTTCATAAATTATATATGTGAATAGTCAATTAATTCATGCATGTTTGTACTTTGTGAAGAAACCCATATTACAGTGAGTTTATATGAATATGTATAAATATGGCTTAGTTTAAAAGTAAAATTAAGGTTTTAGTAGTTGTTTAATTTATAAATTGACTATTGAATTTGAAAAAAAAAATGAATAAACATAAACAAAGTATTTTTAATTAATTGTTTTGGTTGAAAAACAAAGTTACAGTGATGAGTTTCACTGAAAATGTCAAAAATGGAGTTTTATTGAAAACAGTGAAATTGGGTGTTGTTAATTCGATGTTTATGTTATTATATGAGTAAAAACATGTTAAGAGTCTTTAAATTATGTTTATATGAAGTCTCAATATGTATTACATGTTAATTAGGTTATTAGAAAGTAGCTTGTAGGCCAAATTGGCTTTTGTTCGTGCTGTTGCAGAGGCTGGTCGCCGAAGTCTGGAGTTTGGCACCGCAGCGCGGCCCAACAGTGTAAGTTTCACGCCGCAACGCCAACCGTTGGCCTGTGTCTCGCGCTGTAGCGCCAGCTCAGTGCCGCAGCACCGGCCCATAGTGTAAACTGTGGCGCCGCAGCGCGAGTTAGCAGAATGGTCAGACAGTGTAATTTATTTACACAAAGTCTGAAAAAGAGTTATGTGTTAATAGTAGGACTGTTAAGTTATGATTTCAGTATTTCTATACTAAGAATGAACATGTTATTTACGATTAACTAGTAAAGAAATTTGATTATGTGATTCAAAATCAAAACTTACATGATGAATGTACTTAGTTATATATAGTATGGTAGTGACTAATTATGTCATGATGACATATATATAGGGTATTGTGATTCAAGTTAATTCAGTATAGCTTATATGCAAGGCAAGTCTTCTAACTCCATACTTCCGTTGAGTTAGTTTGTTATGTTTATGCAAGTTTTCTAAATCCATTGTTTCGTTGAGGAAGTTATTGTTTCTAATTCAATTACAATTTCGCAAGCTCTTGTATCTAGTTTGTTCATGATAATGCAAGTTTTCTAAAACTTATTTTGATGTTGAGCAAGTTATTCTTGTCTTTAACTTGTTAATTAGCATGCAAGTTTATATAATCTGATATATTAATGTTGAATAGCTTTTATTGTTCAAATTGCTATTCGTTATGCATGCTTAATATTCAATTCTAATTAACCTTGGCTTAATATTGTTCAAAGCAAGGTATGTTATAGTTATTCAATATTTATGCTCATAGATTATTCCTAAAGCATAACTTTTATATACAATGATTAATTCACTTATGATTTATTCCATAGCATAATGTGATTACCCTTTTATTCAACTAATCCTTAGTTGATGTTCGTTGAATTCCAAATTACCTTGAAATATATCCAAACTAAACCTACTTTGGTGCGGACTTGTAATCTAAATACTGAGATGAACAACTCTTTTATTAGAGGTTTACGCTTAGCGTTGAAATGGTTGTGCACAATACATTGTACGAAGGGCTGATCCCCCTAAGTACGTGGAGTCCTTATAGTCTTATGATTGTTAAAGTTTAAGTTTAAAGATGATTTATAACTGTGGACATGGTTCGTGGACATTAGACCCTCAGTTGTATATTTTAGAATGTTAATAAAACATATTGTTCAGTTCTATTGAGCCTATTAGTTGGCAAATGTTGTAAGATTTTATTCATTGTTGTTTCAAGTGAGCTTTGTTTGGTCACTCTTGCTTATATAACTATTACAGCTAAAGATGAGAAGGTAGATGTACCGAGCACTAGTAAGGGAAAGGGAAAGATGAACAAGTATTGAAAACTTGTAATATGTTGACAGTTATTTATCAGATTTTAATTTGATTGATGTAATGAAGTATTTATTTTATTTTCCGCATTTGAATGATTGTACTTAAAGGTTAGATAACCTAGAAGATTTTATTAATGTAATCCCTTCAGGGAAGGTTTATTATTCAATTTTTATTATGATTGGGTAGTTAGATATGAATGTTTTGATTAAGTGAACACTGAATCTTGAGGTAATTAAGTACCGGGATTTGGGGGTGTCACAAACCTTCATGCCAAAAAAGCCGCGAGAGTAGCCTAAGATAGGTCAGCCTCTGATAAACCAAACGCGGAGGAAAATCTCTTCATACTTTTCTATTTCAATTACTTCTAATTACAATTACTTGTAAATTCATTTCCATGTCAATCTCATTGTAATGGAAAATATGAATCAATGTGTACATGCATTCCCTTTTATCTGACATGTTATCTTGTCATACAAACAACTGACATCCGTTTTGCACGATAATACTCCTAAAACGGACACATCACGTAGCATTTAACATTTTCACATTCCCTAAGATAAACTACGTAAGTCTTTTTGTAGGGAAACAGTTGGTCCTGTTACCCGTTCAAAATTCAGAATGGCAACGAGCCTACAGTCAATCATGGCTTCATCTGGCCAGTCTAGTCCTACTCCCGTCTCTCGCAAGGAGTTCGAAGGACTAAGCAACCAAATCATAGAGTTGGTTGTTCTACTTAAAGAACTACACAAGTCCACTCAGGGTCCACGAATGCCCATACATACAGAATCCTCTGCACATGGAGGAACTCAGGGATCGGACAAAGAAATTCATGTACCTGAATCTCAGTTGGACAAAACCAACAAAACCCCTGAGAACACCCATCTAGAAGAAGATCTAGACACCGTAGATATCAAGAAGAAAGTCCTACAAATGGAAGAAACCATTCGGTGTATCAAAGGAATTGTAACACATGGGAGTATTTCATATACAGACCTTTGTATCTTCTCTTGGGTTCATTATCCAAAGAAATTCAAAACTCTTGACTTTGAATAGTATAACGAGTTGGGAGATCCTTACACACATTTGAAATTCTTCATTGGGGAACTTGGATCTTATACCGAGGATGAAAAGCATAGAATGTAGATGTTTCAGAAGAGTCTAACTGGTGAAGCTAGATCATGGTATACCAGATTGGACAACTCAAAAATTCATAGCTAGGAGGAGCTAGCTCATGCTTTCCTCAGTCAGTACAGTTCCCAACTCAAATGACTCCTAACCGGTACCAAATTACCAAGGTCAAGAAACAAACTAGTTAGTCTTTCAGAGAGTATGCCCAAAGATGGAGGCGTGTGCTTGCTCAAGTTATTCCATCTATGACTGAGTCTTGAATGGTGATGACCTTCATAGATATTCAAGAAGCTCCCTTCTATAAAAGATTTTTAGCTGGCATTGGTAAACCATTCTCTGAAATGATCAAACATGGAGAAATGGTCGAGATGGGATTGAAGTCAGGAAAGATTCAAGACCTTACTGCTCTCAAAGCTGTACTTGAGCACATTCAGTCTGGAAGTTATGGAAACAACCCACGGAGGGTCCATAAAAAGAAAGAGAAGGATGTTTCCATGATACTACAAGGGCAAAAAGGCAGTTAAAGCATGCCTATTCAGAGGAGAAACTACTCCCATTTTCCAGCTCAGTCTTCAAACCCTCCATTGGCAAAAGGTGGAGAAGTCAGACGCACTCGAGTGTCCACACCTTTAGGGGACTCGCTCGAGAACATTCTCAATCTTCTGACAACTCAGAAGAAAATTACCCATCTTCTTCCACCAGCCAACCCAAGTGGGAAGGGTTTCAATGCTAGCCAAAAATGTGCTTATCATGATGGAGCTCCAGGCCACGATACTTAGGATTGCTGGGCCTTGAAACATAAGATCCAAAATTTGATTGACAATGGTGAGATCGTGGTGACTAAACCCGACCAACCCCATGTGCAAGACAACCCTCTTCCTCAACATAAAGAAGAGGAGGTCAACATGATTAATTGGAGTAGTGGGCAGACTTCCCAATCTATTGATGGATCCTCCCAAACTAGTAAGGATATTGCTAACAAGTGGGATTATGCACAGTTCCAGTTTATGATGGAATAGAAAATGAAGACTCTCTGTGAGCAAGTCGACCAATTAGCAGAACTGGTGATCCATTAGCACCAAGTCACACACCAATTATTCCGTCAGGAGCATGCTAGCCTCCTTCCTTTTGTTACAAGTACTCCATTATTAACTTTCGAAGGTGAAATGTTGGAGGATAAAATTGCAAAAAGAGCAAATGCCAAAGCCCGTCGGGATTTTGCCAATAAAAGGGAATTTACATACCTAGGCCATTCGATGGAGGAGATATTTCAGATGCTGATCAATGAAGGAAGAATCACAGCTCTGCAACCTCCAATCAACCCTCGTTCAAGACAGTTCAATTCTAATAGAGTATATCAGTACCACTCCCACTCTCACGGTCGCAGCACATAAGAATGTTGGGCACTCCGCCACCTAAAGTTGCCAGCCTACAGAAAGTTCCATGGAATTATGGAGAGGCTGAAGGATCCACATCCAATACGACTATCGTATTGTTGAAGGAGAATCCACTGTATCTTCCCCAACGGGTGATGAACCCTACCATCAAGCTAACAGGGAAAGTTCCCATGGAGAAGATTAAAGAATTCCTCCGTACTATGGGCCATAATAAAGCCAAGGTGGTTTCAAACTTAAGAGAAGCTCCACAACAAATTTCCATACTGTACTTGGTTTTCTCTTCCGAGGATCACAGGAAGGTCTTGCTAAGGGTTTTGGAAAAAGCCCACTTATCGAAATCGGTGGATGTTGAAAAGCTCTAGCATCTGGTTGATCACATTTTTAACAACAATGTGATATCCTTAACTAATGATGACATACCTCCTGAAGGGATGGGTCATTGCAGGCCATTGCATATAGCGGTTTTGTCCTCTGGATATGTGGTAGCTGGAGTATTGATAGATGGAGGGTAATCCTTGAATATATGTCCTTATGCCACCTTGGAGAAGATGAACATCAATCTGAAAAGGATCCGAAGCAGCCATATGGTTATCAAAGCTTTCGATGGATCCCGACAAAATGTTATCGGGGAGATTGAACTACCTGTGGAGATTGGTCCATATACATTCAGCGTAACCTTTCATGTGCTCAAAATAGCTACAGGATACAACATGCTCTTATGAAGACCATGGATTCATATAGCTGGAGCCATCCCGTCTACCCTTCATCAGCCTCTCAAATACATCATTAACAATAGCCTAGTCATTGTTAATGTTGAGCTAGAATGTCTTGTACAAGGTGACGTCCCATTCATCAGTTTTAATTCAGAAGTTGAACCTGTCAGCTTTCATGCCCTGGAGGTGAGCAACACTCACTACCATCCCATTGGGGCACCACCTCTGATACCGAGAGTTTCCACCGAGGTAATGTCGGTAAGCCAAGAGATGTTATCTTTAGGGTATCAACCTAGACAAGGGTTGGGCAAAGATCATCAGGGCATTAAACACCCAATTTAAGGTCCCAGTCAAATAGGGACAGTCGGACTAGGCTATTCTTCTAGCTCCAGTCACAGGAATCCTCACAAACACAAATGGGTTCCTTCATCTTCAGCCATATGGCGATTGCCTGCACCTACACAGGCTGAATCTAAACAGACTTCAGTAAAGGTTCGTACACATGTGATGACTATGTTATTTCCTTAGCCAATACCGGTCAAAGGAAAAGAGGTCTTGATATCGGATCCGGAGGTAGAGGAAAAGGACCGGAGGCGTAAGCAGGACATTGGAAAGCACTTATCAAACATATGCATCATAGTCCACACGAACTATACAAACAGGGTCACCCCAGACGATGATTATCCAGACATCATGGTTATCATTCGGGAGAAGGAGGACGATAACAGCCCCTTCATCACAGTCGTCAGTCAGGACTTTACCCTTGACAATTGGAGCAGCACTCCCTGCATTTGTCGACAAGCGTAAAAAGGGCAGAAACTCCCTCTGCCCTGTAGATAGCTATAACTGCTTACTTTTCTGTACAGTATTAGCAGTTTTTTGTCATTACATGCTAACACTTTGTATGATTGAGCAGTTTCATATATTAAGTGAAAGCATTTTGTTTTAGGACTCTAAAGTTAGAAGTTCCTATACTTGCTGATGAGGCGCCTTTTCTCCATAAGGACTGTAACTTTAATGTAAAGTTGGACTCAGACCTGATGGAAATACAAGAGGACAATGAGATACCTCAGAAGATTAAAGAATGGGTCGAAGACAAACCCAAGCCAAATCTTGATCAAACCACCTCTTTCAACCTCGGAACCTCAGAAAACTCCAAATAAATCCAGATTGGTACGGACCTCACTCCAAACTAAAGGAATGACATGGTTACTTTATTGACCCAATTCCAGGATGTATTTGAATGGTCTCATGAAGACATGGTCAGTTTGTCCACTAACATTGTCATTCATCGCCTTCCCATCGAAGAGGGATTCAAGCCAGTCAGGCAGAAGCTCTGGCGATTAAAACCTGAGTGGAGTTTAAAAGTTAAAGAAGAAATTGTGAAACAATTTCAAGCCGGCATCATCATGGTGTCAGCATACCCTGAATGACTATCCAACATAGTCCCTCTGCCTAAACCAGGAGGAAAGGTGCGAGTTTGCGTGGATTACCGGGACCTGAACAAAGCTTGTCTAAAAGATAGCTTTCCCGTGCCATTCATCCACATACTCATTGACAATACAGCTCAATATGACATGTACTCCTTTGCTGATTGCTTTACGGCGTACCATCAAATCATGGTTGCTGAAGAGGATCATGAGAAAACTGCATTCATCACCCCTTGGGAACCTTTTGCTACAGACGATTGTCATTCGGCCTCATCAATGTCGGAGCTACCTACCAGCGAGCCATGATGTCTCTTTTCCACGACTTAATACATAAAGAGATAGAGATCTATGTGGATGACATCATTGTCAAATCTCGAAGGGAGGAGGACCACCTAAACCATCTCAGAAAGCTCTTCAACAGGTTGCGTAAGTATAACTTAAAGTTAAATCCAGCCAAGTGAGTCTTTGGCGTCAAAAAAAGGTAAGTTTCTAGGATTCCTAGTCAGCCACAAGGGGATTGAGCTGGATCCCACCAAAATCCAGGCCATTACGAAAATGCCCATTCCTCAGACAGAGAAGGAAATACGGGAATTTTTGGGAAGAATCAACTTCATCAGCAAATTCATCTCCCAACTCACAGCAACCTGTGAGCATATCTTCAAGTTGTTAAGGAACAACTCCTCCACGAAATGGAATGATGAGTGTCAGAAAGCCTTACTTACAATCAAAGAGCAGCTAGTCAAAGCTCTTGTTTTGGTACCACCCAAGGATGATGTTCCCCTGTTTATGTACATGTCCATCAATGACAATGTCATGGGATGCATGCTGGGACAAAAAGACGATAGAGGCCAAGAGCAAGCTATCTACTACCTCAGCAAAAGATTCAGCAGTAGTGAACACAAGTACACTCTGATTGAGAAAACTTATTGTGCTTTAGCATAGGCTTCCATGAGGTTACAACATTACCTCCATGGTCACACAACCCATCTCATATCAAGCGTGGATCCTCTCAAGTACGTGTTCAGTAAACCCATGCTGAATTGCCGACTGTCCAGATGGCAGTTGATCCTACAACAATTTGACATAGTCTTCGTGACGCAAAAGTCTATCAAAGGTCAGAGAATTGCGGATCAACTAGTCGATGCACCTTCAAGGGATTTCAAACCCTTGGAAACATACTTCCCCGATGAAGGGGTAATGACAGTTCAGCAACACCATCAGTACAATGCACGCTAGACATTGAGGATGTATTTTGATAGAGCTGTAAACATGGAAGGTTCTGGGCCTGGAGCAGTTCTAGTATCCGTTACAGGGGAGCAGCATCCCATAGCCGTTAAATTGTAATTTGCCAACACCAACAACACAGCTGAGTATAAAGGTTGTACCATGGGGAAAAAACTTGCCCAATCAATGGACATCAGATGGTTAACTGTCTTTAGGGATTCCGAATTGGTAATCAGACAAACCACATGAATCTAGCACACCAAAGGCCTACACTTGCTTTCTTACCATCGGCAGGTTCTACAGATGCTTTCGGAGTTTGAAGAAATAACCTTCCTCAACATTCCTCAGAATGCGCTAGCAACCTTGGCCTCCTTGATCAACATACTTGACAAGGAAAACATGCCAATCATCACATTTGCCCACCAAAAGGCTCCAGCCTATGGGGATTACATTGGAGAAGTATCGAATGAGCTACCACCCATCCACCACCCTTCGTATCAGCATATCAAGGAGTACTTACAAGATAGATCTACACCCGTTGAGGCGAGTCTGGCTGAAAGAAAGCGGATCCATCGAATGGCTATGAAGTTCTACCTGAGCGGAGACGCAACCTACAAAAGAGATACAGGACTAGGTCTCCACAGATGTCTGGACAAGGACCAAGCTGAGAGACTCATGGATGAAATCCATGGTGGAGTCTGTGGCCCACACATGTGCGGCCCCCTACTCGTCAAAAAGATCCTAAGAACTAGGCATTACTGGCTCTCTCTTAAGGCTGACTGTGATGATCATGTCAAGAGATGTTACCAATGCCAAATTCATGGGAATGCTATCCACGCCCCTCGAAGGGAGCTCCACAATATGAGTTCGCCCTGACCCTTCTCAATGTGGGGAATGGACGTAATCAGGCCCATCAAGCCCAAATCCAGTAATAGGCATCGGTTTATCTTCACCATGATAGACTACTTCACCAAGTGAGTAGAAGCAGCCTCCTTGCCCAGGGTTACAAAAGAAGTTATCATTGGTTTCATTAGAAATAATGTCATTTGTCGATATGGACAACCATAGGTAATTGTATCAAACAATGCTAAGAACCTCAACAACAAAATGATAGAGGAGTTATGCAGTAAATTCCACATCAAACATCTCAACTCTGTCATCTATCGTTCAAAGATAAATGGAGATGTTGAAGCCGCTAATAAGAACATCAAGAAGATCATGCAAAAGGTGTCCGCCAATCATAAAGGATGGCCTGACTTATTGCCTCTAACTCTGTTAGCCTACTGAACATCAATGTGCACTTCCACTGGGGCAACCCCCTACTCATTAACCTATGGAATGGAAGCAATGCTCCCCATAGAAGTGGAAATAGAATCACTCAGAGTGTTGATAGACGCTCAGCTAGATGAAGACGAATGGTTACAAAATTGGTATCACCAATTATCTCTAATAGACGAAAAGCAAACCGCTGCTATCTTCCACGCTCAGTTGTATAAACAAAGGATCGCCAGATCCTACAACAGAAAAGTCCGGCTGTGGCAATTTAAACAACATGACTTGGTGTTAAAGAAGATCATTGACAACCAAGATCAGTCCAAAGGAAAATTCACCTCGAACTGGGAACGCTCGTTTATTGTCAAGGAGGTATTGACAGGTGGTGCTCTCAGATTACAGAAGATGGATGGCGATGAATTTCCACAGCTCATCAACTCAGACGCCGTGAAACGGTACTATATTTGAGGTTACCAGTAAACAAGCATCCTGGTTTAGGATCACCAGATCCCCAGTCAATTCATGTTTTTTAACCTTCACTACATACAACCTTTCTTCACCCTCATTCGCCCCGTCAGAGACAATTACACTTTCCAACCAGCAGCCTGGTTTCGGATCAGTAAATTCTCCACTCAACATCGTTTTCAAAACGTTTTACACCTGCAGTTTTGTCCCACAAGGGATAAAACTTTTCACGCCTACAATTTTGTCCCACCAAGGATAAAACTTTTCACACTTGCAGTTTATCCCACCAAGGATCAAACTTTTCACACCTTCAGTTTATCATGTACATGGGATTAAACTTTTTGGTTGCACACCACCCTGTACATGGGACGAACTACGTCGACCTAATCTCCCCAATACATAGGAGTACGTAGGCAGCCATTTTATATGGTTCGGTCGTAATAAAACAAATACAACAAAAACATTTCTACACCCTTCTCACTACAATAACAAAAACACATTTCTACACCACTTTGCCACAAACAGCATTGAACCTCCACAGGTTGGAACTACGCAGACCTGATCTCCTCTTCAATAGGAGTACGTAGGCAGCCATTCATAGTTTGGTCTTACCCCCTACCAAAACACAAAAACTTATCAGCGGTACTGGGATCACCTTTTAATCCACCACACTTCATTGGCTTTCGACCAAAGGGATGGAACTACCTGATCTCCCCACACAAATGGGAGATTGGTGACCATCTAAGCTACGATTGATTCCTCAAAGAGAAACACTAATCCATAAGAGATGGAACTAACTGGGCTCCCCCATACAAAGGAGTACTGGCAACCATCTGTGGTGTGGTCAACCTCAGAGGGGAAAGCTACACTCCTATCTATATCTTCATACACCAGTCCCAAGAAACCAAAGTTGGTAGGGAATACACACAAATCAACGATCCATTTTGAAAGATCCTGAGACATCTCAATGTCCATCTATCAAGGAGGAGTTCAGAATACATCAAGATCACAAGTCCTGGAGAAACAGGTAAATATCAAGCAAGCAACAAGGCATAACTAAAAGGGAAGTGAACAAAAATATGTTTCCCTGCTATATATAATGTTGTTTAATATAAACAATGTGTGTTGTACATGACAAAATGGCTAAGCTAGTCTGTGCAGGAAAATATAAGCCCATCTATAAGTCGGTGTGTATACGGACTATTAAGTCCAACATCGCATCCCTCTCAAAAGTGGGAGGTAACGCTGTGATCTCCTGCCCAAGGGTCTCTACACGAGTCAACAGATCTACAGCCAACTGTATGGTGGCACTATGCTCATCAATATATGTGCTCATCTCTACAATAATGCCAGCAGTAAGGAACCTCACTACAGTACTATCTATAACAGCGATATCTCGGGCAGATATAGCGATATCCATCTCCATAATCACTGCATCTCTAGATGATCTAGCATCATCCCGCTCAGCAACAGTGGCATCTCTATAAGCTAATGCCTCGTCTCTCTCTAATAGAGCGGCGTCTCTCCTATCAAGAGTTGTCAACATCAAGGCCCTAGCCTGATCTCTCTCAAAGGTCATCAGATAAAGACTTTGCTCCAAATACTGTGCTGAATGCTGGATTACAGTAGCACTCTTACTGGGAGAATCTACAAGAGCTGCTGCCAACCCAATGAATAACTCCTCATCGGTGGTAGAATCAATGTCCTCCATGGGCGCTCCACCATTTAACTCAATCCCCGACACTGTGGATGTAAGACCCCAACTTTTATAAATAAAGATGAATTTTCTATAAATATCATTTTTGAATATTATGGAGTTAATTTGATATAAAGTTATAGTTGTGGGTAATATTTATAAATTTTGCAAAGTACGCAAGTTGTTATACAATATTCGATTGGTCGGGAAATATTCGTTTTAATAGGGAATATTTGTACAACGGCACAATCATTGGTAGACCCCACAACGAAATTATTGTCGGATTGAGAAAACGACAAAAATATTTTATTAAAAATAACAGCGGAAGTTTTACCATTAATACTGTTGAACTACTCGATAGTAAAGGTACAGTAATACATGTGGTTGCATAGTAGCACACGGTATTGATTATTAATGCTTATGTGAGAAGTCACTCAGCTTGATTCAATTATTGTCAGTTAATAATATGAATTATTTAGCGATAATGACGTTTTGTTTTATTCGTATTATTAACGTAATAAAACAGAAACATCTTTTTATATAAAACAGAATACTTTATTAAAGTTATTCTATAAATAGAATATATTATATTTTATTTAAAAGATTTTTCTTTAAATATGGACTGTCAGATTAAAGTAATCAATATGGACCGTTCATGGATTAGTTACTATGCATTCTATTTTTCTATAAATAGCAGCTCATTCCTTCATTATTTCTTACGAACTCACTGAACTCTAGAGAGAGAAACTATAGAGAGAAACTATAGAGAGAGAGAGAGAAGAAAAGTATTCTGCTACTTAACTACTTCCTTATTTCAGTTCTTCTTTAAAACGGTAAGGGGTGTTATTCTTTCTTATTCATGAAGAGAACTGTTGTTATTCCATTTCTTATTATTCTGTTGGAATAACCTGTATACGCGGTCTACCCTATACTTGGTGACATTCTTATATTATTCTATTGGAACATCATGTCTGTGTATTTTACACCGGACCTGGTTCCGTCTTTATTATTATTCTGTTGGAACATCTTGTCTGTGTGTTTTACACCGGACCTAGTTCCGTCTTTATTATTATTCTGTTGGAACATCCTGTCTGTGTGTTTTACACCAGACCTGGTTCTGTCTTTATTATTATTCTGTTGGAACATCCTGTCTGTGTGTTTTACACCGGACCTGGTTCCGTCTTTATTATTATTCTGTTGGAATATCCTGTCTGTGCATTTTACGCCAGACCTGATTCTATTAATTATTATTCTTTTGGAATAACTTGTCTGTGCGGTCTATCGCATGCATGGTGATTTCTTTTGTTATTTCATTCTTTATTATACTCAATTGGTTAAGTTTTGACTTCTATACTTCATGAAATTTGTGGAATATCCTTGATAATTGCGTTTCATCCAGTATCTTTTCATGAAAATATTCTTCTAAGCATTCTTGAATTTTACTCCACAAAGCAGTATCATGTTGACAATTTGGACGTTGTTAATTCTAGGATAAATTAATTCTTGAACTTTTTTTATTGAATTCTTATATTATTGGCATCATCCTAATGTTTATAAAATGTTGAAAGTCATCTGTGGCCTGTAGTGCATAGATGGACTTGGTATGATTATGACCAGGGATTATTCGGTACAATCATGACCGTAATGTTACAAATGATGTGGTAAAAGTCCTCATTGGCCCGTAGTGCATTGATGGATAGTTGTTGGCATGATCATGACCATTAATGAATACACGAATATCCTTGGCTGTAGTGCAGGGGTGATTCGATGATGTGGATTATTTTATTAAGCTGAGTCCCAACGATAACAGTGTTGAAAAACCTTTTAAATCATAGAAGATAGTAGATTTTATTCTCTACTTGACTCTTTTAATGGATTACTTGTTCCGCTGCAGTTAAACTTGATGTTCGTTATATTTTATCAGTTTAACACTGTTGAAGGCTAATGATAATTTATTCTGCATTATCTTAGTCATAATATTTCTTACTGGGTTAGTTGAGTTCACCCTTTCTTTCACTGTTTTCTTCAGGAAATGAGAATATAGCTGGGACGAGTCGGGGAACGGAGTGATGGACCAGATGATAGTATTAGTAGTCCTCACTATTCTATTAAATAGTGTGACATTAATTGTAATGAGGACTCCTTTTGAGTTTGTATAGTCTCTAGTAGACAATAATTGTATTCAAACTCACAGTTATGTTTTGTCGTATTTTGCACGACAGTTGTATTAGTAAGTTGTATTTGTATTATGTACCATGTATCTGACGACCCAAGATGGGTGATGTATACCTAATTTTGGGGGTGTCACAGTGGATATTACCGCAGCTGATGCAGTCTCTATCTCCATCCATGCAGAATACTCTATCGAACAGCCCTGATGGCTAACATAAAACTCAGCACGTTCACGCTGATCCCAACTGGCATAAACCCTGGATCTGTCCTCTGCTGAGAAATGGCAAAAAGCCAAACGCTAGCCTAATGCCCCCTCAAAAGAATGCACATCCTGAAACTGGTCAAATCGTGACATCACAACCAGTAGGTGATATGTGGTCATGCCCCTCAAACCAGCTAGAGGGAGTTAATCTCTGCCAGGTGCATAAGTAATGAAGCTGTAGGGAGAGCTGATCCCTGTACACGGTAGAATGTCAAATGGATCTCCGATCTCTGCCAAGAACACCGACCAGGATGCGGCATCTATACACTCTGCCGGCTGAAAAGAGTAAAGCATGGCTATCTCATGGGAAAAATAATACCCATGCCGTCGGAAGGTGCCAATCGGTCTCAGGTGTGACATGAAGCACACGTACAACATGACCGAGCTGCCTATAAATACCCCTACAAGGTGGATGCTACAGTACTTTGTTAACCTCAATGTCTCTGCCACAATAATCAGAATAATGGTATGACCCTCCTTGAGAGCTCTCACTGCCATGACAACACCGATGTCCAGCTCATCCATGTACAGTAGCATGTACACATAGGCCACTATGCACATCACAAGTACATCTACTTTGGCCACATACCACTGATCCTCTGGCATGGTGCAATCACCGGAGTATCGTGCATAACTGTCCACTGAGCCAAATCTGTCTATCAAAAAAAGCTGGGACACTACATGACCGTATGTAATCTCATCATGCACTACTCTATGCCGCAACCCGGTGAGGGTCATGAACTACCAGCGCATATCTCCGACAGCTACCCTAGCGCAAGGCCTGTCTAAGGGCAAAGTCGCCAACCGCTCATACTCCTCTAAGGTAGGAGTCAACTCATGGGTCCCAAATCAGAAAACCTGCCTCTCCGGAGCCCAATGCTCTAGCATGCCATCTACAAAGCCCAATAGAACCTGGAACGTTAGAAGGGTTATGGAATACTGTAATAGCTGATCTACAATCACCTTGTCTGAAGGAGATACACTATCATACCAAGATCTCAAGCGTGAGGCCACCAATACTAGTGGGGTGTGATGTAACGCCCCAAAAAATCGGATTTTTAGGAGAATTAAAATTTTATTTTATTATAAAGATTAAATGAATTTAATTGATTATTTACGGAGTAAGCTAATTGAAGGTCGTTCTATGACCTAGACATGTCAGAACGTTATAGTATTTTGGCTATGTGATAGAATTAAAGTGTTTGAATTTCCAAGACGAAAATAAAAGCTTTCCGAAATTTTTTCCAAAAAACACTATTCATGCATTTCTGCTCGGGAATTATTTTTAAACTTCCAAGAAATACGTAACGATAGAATATCGATGTGAGATGGAATATCCAATAATATTTCAGTTATGAAAAATGTAGTTTTTCGCCTGCGGACTTAAAATCTAACGATTAGGGAAAATGATTTTCGAGAAGGAAATAAAACGTGTATAATTAATTAAAGCGATGATCGTATAATGCGTAGGTATTGTACGAGGTAATGAATACGAGTATGATACGAGGTATTATACGAGTATGTAGGAAGGATGGTATATCGTATATGATTAATTAGTATACGAGTTAGAATACGAGAATTATACGTAGAGTATATGTTATAAGGCTTTAAGCCAATTGTATTGGACTTGTGGGATTGTGTAGCAATTTGTGAAGTCCAATAAGAATTAATTAGCAAGCCCAAGATTATGTAGTATTAAAGCCCAAGAGGTTGTTAAGGTAAAGTCCTAAAGTAATTTAATGTAAGCCCAAATGATTAAGCTAAGATTAATAAAGTTAAAGACCCAAAGTAAGGATGATCCATGGCGCAACCCATGATCACATGGATGACCCAAATTGTTGGCCAAGTAAAGTACTTGGTGGCTAATCAAAGGATAAGCTATGTAATTAGCAAGGAAACTTAAAGGCTACGTATGTGTGATAAGCAAGATAACTTAATGGCTAAGCAAATAATGTGGGGAGCAAGTTTACTTAATGAGTAAGTAATGAATAGTATGGAGGTGTAGTAAGGAGGTGGATGGTTTAATGACCATTAAGCCCTCATTTAGGATTTCCTATAAATAGCAAGCTTTGTATTCATTTGTTAGTTGTTAGATTTTCATCCAATAACTTATAGCTTATTTGTTAGAGAGAAAAAGTTAGAAAAGCTAGGAAGTTAAACTTTGTAATTCAAGAAGCAAGAAGGAGATCAAAGCTTAACCAAGTGATATTCAAGGGTAAGTAATCCTAAACCATGATTCTCTTTCTCTTCCATTGTTAACGAAGTGGGTAGTGGTAGAACATGTATGCTAAGAAGGAGTGAGATTGGTTAATCCATGAAGTTAAGTCTTAATAAGCCGTATAAGTTATGAATAAGCTATTCGTAATCCTATATGTTATGAACCAAGGAATAATTTATAGAAACTTGTAACATGTTTACATTAATGAAATCGGTATGATAAGATGAAGCAAGAATGATGGTTAGAAGTCTTGAACCTTCCTAAATCATGAGAAATGGAAACATAAGTATTTTATACTTTAATAAGTTTTAAAATCACAAAGAACAAGTAATAACTTATCATGTAAATAAGTTAATGAAGTATGTATATTAAGATGTTAATATGATGGAATGAATCCATTTGAAACGGTTTAAAAATCTCAAGTAACGAAGTTTTGGCAGAATTCACACGATTAGACGATAATCGTCGAATTCGTGAAATTCTCATAATAAAAGTCGAATTTTTATGTTGAGCTTGGAAACATTGGTTTTCAATGGAGATAAGTCTTATTTGGTATGATAGAGTTACGGACTCGAGAATGACCGAATTCTGACTTAGAATAAAGAAACGAGCGTTGAACGTTCACGAACGTTTATCGTTTTCATTAAAAATGGACAAATAGGTGAATTTTTAGTTAACGAAGTCAAATAGAAAAAATTCTTGCATGAACACGTAGAGTATGTAATTTCTGAACCGTATGCTCTTGAACGAGCTAATTCGAACTTATAACGAAGAAGTTATGAGCCCGAGAATCTCACATAAAAAGTTAACAGTCAAATTTTTCTGGTGCTAAGTACTGGCACCGCGGCGCCTGTCAAGGAAAAATAAGTCACGCCTCAGCATGAGGTTGAACCATAGCACACTATTAGTTGGTGCCGCTGTGCAGCACAAAGAAGGAAAGCTGGCACCGCAGCGCCAGCCCTAGGGTTTGCATAGAGAGGATTAGTTATGAAGATAAAAAGAAAGGCAATGAAGTAGTACAAACTTAATAAACATGAAGAAACATTGTTATATCATGATTAAACCTTAAGTATGATCACTTAGGGTTGAAGTAAGTCAATTGCATATGAACGTAAGAATGACGTAACGGAAAGCCAGAACCAATAATAACAAATCGAAGACGTAATTAGATTGAGAAGAATGGTAAGATTCATTAGGAACCATGTATGTTCATTCATAACCTATTGTGGTATGTTATGTGGTTATGTGTTGTAGAGACCGTAAAGACTAAAAGGAAAAGTAATTATATTTTAGCAGATGCTGAAGGCAAGTTTTTCTTAAACACTTGTCTAACCTTCGTGTTAGCTTGGTTTTCAAATGATTCAAGTTATGAGATGCATGTATGGTTTTAAAGAAAGAGTCGATGCCAGTTTTAACTCGGCTAGACTAATCTTGACAGATTGATTGATTTATTTACAAGTCTTTCAATAATAGAATTGCTAACGCTATCCTACACCAATTGTTTGGTACGGATTCAATGTAAGCTCAAGTATGAATAAACAATCGATTATTTAATGGGCACGCGAGGTTGCCAAAACTTAAACGTACATACGTTTAATGGATATAGTGTTGATCAACATAGAGTACTATAGGCTGATCACCTAGAAGTGCTCGTAAGCTATACCAAACTTACGGACTTAGTGTCGGGTTGTCCTTTTCAAAGAAAGTATGAACTGCTCATGGTCTTGGACCAGAATTGATGTTTTAATGAATATTGTCATTGTAAAACATTTTAAAGGAAAGGAAGTGCTATTTTGAATTATCGATAGTACTTCGTAACTATTGTTCAGTTATCGAAGATATACGATTCCTATGTTTCAAGCATGTTGTTTAAATAAAATTGTTGTACTTGTTGAGCTTGTTATGCTCATTCTTGCTTGAACCATATGAATGCAGCTAAGGACGAGCGAATTGAGGTTTCCAGTAAAGATAAAGGCAAGGCAAAGATGAATGATTAGTTTATTTTGTAATAGACTAGTAAGTATATGTATTACATTATGATGAACAAAGAACGTAATGGTTTAAGAACCTAGGAACGAGATTTATTATTATTAATGTAATAAGAATGTCATTGGAACACACATTTTGATGTCGTTTCATTAGAATGAATGTACAGTTATGAGTACCGTGTATTACCATTTGTCGGGTTGGAAGAGACCCAGATTTGGGGGCGTCACAGGTTGGTATCAAAGCATTTGGTTATAAAATTTAAAGGGGGAAGAACCTTAGGCCAATAACCTCGTTAAGGGAGGAAAAGTACGAATGAAGTAAACTTGAGACGAATGAGTTAATAAGGTATTGAGAAAACTCAGTACAGAAAGATTTAAATGATGGAAATTAATCCTAAATAAATTAAATGTGATTTGTGCTTATACTACTGTGTATGATGTACTAATCAACATGTTTATGTGTTATTGTAGGATGTCGATCGATAGCTTGAGGTATAGAGATATACACGTGGTGAGCGAAGAGTTAGTGAATGGAGTAGAGCCTGTACCCATGCCAGCGGCGGAGGTACCAATAGTGATTCCAGAGGAGTCAGAGCAAGAGGAATACTTTTCTAAGGAGAGCTACTCCGAGGGAGAGATGGATATAACATCATATCTTAATATGATGATATATGAGGAGGAAGAAAAGGAGGTAACATCGGTTAATACGGTGGTACCTACACAAGAGTCATCACCTCCAGATGCAATGAGATCATTGTATCTGGCGGAGCTTGATAAGAATGTGCAACTGAGTATAGTTGTGCAGAATCAAAATGAAGAGATTAGTGCTCTTTATGTAGCGAAACAATCTGCAGAAGTAGATTTTGAGTCCGAGCATGATGAGAAGGTGCTCATGATAAATAAGGCTAGGGATTTTAAGAAGGAGGTCGATGAGCTTCGTAAAGAACTAGAGGAGAAGGATCAGAGGATAGTACGGATGTCTTACCTCCATATGAGTGCTCATAAGGATTTCAAGCTGAAAGTTGCTTGTTATTCCATTGAGTCGGGACAGACTCGACATACTATTAGTCGGGATACTGTGACGAAGATTGCAAATAAGAAACACGAGGACGCTGTTATGCATTATTAGAAGTCTAGAGTTACAAATATGTGTGTAGTGATGTAAAACCCTCTTTTGTATAAAAGGGTAGTCTTTTTGTAAATCCCAACTTTTGTGAAGTTCAATTGTGGGATAGAAATGTAATAGCTTTTGGCTATGGAAAACAAATTGTAAATAGTTTTAAACTATGAAGCATCATATGAATATAATGAAGTTTTCATTTAATATGTTTTGTTATGGTATAAGTTGGTATGTGGCGAATAATAACGAAGTGAGTAAATAGATAATAATGAAATTTTATTAGTTAATCTGAAAATGCCGCCAAGGAGAAGACAACGTAATCAGGAAGCGGAATCACATAATGATAACCAAAGGAGTCAGAACAACCCTATGCAAGAATTCGTTAATTTATTAACGGCTGCAGTTAACCAAACCGGGGGTAGAGTACCCGCGGGACCTAGGATAGCCAAAACTACTATCTTTAAAGAGTTTAAAAGCGTAGGTCCGCCGGAGTTCAAAGGAACGATGGACCCAATAGAGGCCCATACATGGGTAAAAGAAATAGAGAAGGCGTTTGCTATTTACAAACGTAGGTGAGGCGCAAAAGACTTCTTTTCCGACTTACATGATGGAAGGGGAAGCCAACTTTTGGTGGGAGGCTCACCAGGGTGGGGCTAGAATAGATGCGGTAACGTGGGAACAGTTCAAGAAGGTTTTCTTCAAGAATTATTTTCCTACAAGCATGGAGATTAAGTTTTTAGAACTTAAACCAGGGGACATGACGGTTCCCCAATACGTGGCCAAATTCAATGAATTGGCAAGGTTTGCTTCACATCAAGTGGACACTAAGGAGAGGAAGGCTCATAGGTTTGAGTAGGACCTGAAACCCTGACTCTATAGTAGGATTTCGGTGTTCCAGAGTGTTTCCTATGGGACCATTTTGGAGAAGGTGATTATAGCAGAGGATGGTAGTGAGGCGTTGACTCAATACCACAAAGAGTGCTAGTGGTAGTGCCAGTATGCCAAAAAGAAAGAATTTTAACTCCGAAAATACTGGAGTAGGACAAGGGGATCCTAAGTGTAGGATCAAAGCATGTAAGATATGTGAAAAGACTCATTTAGGAGTCTGTCTGAAGGGGAAATCGGGTTGTTATAGCAGTGGATAGGAGTACCCAATTATCCTAATCCTAAGAAAAACCATGGCTATTTTGTATGTGGGTCATTGAACCACATAGAAAGAAATTGCCCAAAGAAAGTGTCGGAGGAAAGTAAAGGTGTTAGTAGTGGTAAGTTGGCTATTACTGGACCACCATCGTCGGGTAGACCTATGACCCGTACTTTTAATATGACAGTCCAAGATGTGGTTGCATCAGCGGATTTAGTAGCAGGTATCATTCCAGTCAATACAATGAATGCTTATGTGCTGTTTGATTAGAGTGCTACTTGTTCTTTTATAGCATGTGAATTTGCTAAGTGATTAAGTTCATTCCCAAAAGGATTATAAATACCTTTACACGTTAAGGTAGAGAATGAGGAAATAACTTTCGCTGATTATATTCGCGGAAATAGTTTCATGGATAATAAAAGTAAGTAAGTATCGATAGATAAGTATCGATAAAGTTCAGAGAATTTGAAGTAATTCTCGGTATGAATGGGTTGATTAACCATAGAACTTTAATAAATTATCTAAGGAAAAGTATGAATCTTCAGCTTTTCTAAGAAAACCCAAGGTATTAATTTACGGTAATAAATCACCAGAATTTTCTTGTTGTCTAATCATGACGCAATCTAGAAGGATGTTAAGATGAGTTTCGGTTGTGGTACAATCATAACCTTTGATGGTTGACATATGGGAGCTGGGCTAAACAATTCCTTCAGAGAGCGAAGGTATATACAAAACTGGCAACCGATCTAACTCACTATGATGGCAGTGTAGATGAGACGGGAACTTGTTTGTTGGTTGTTTGTGGGAAACCACTCAGAGTATCATATGGACTACTAGTAGAGAAGCGATGTGTGCTGAGACCTAGAAAAGTAATAAGAAGAATATAAGAATGTAAATCATCAAAGATGATGAATGTATTAAGTAAGATATCTCCGTATGTCATGAAGCTGTAAGCTGGTAATGAAAGTAGGTCACGTAAATTTAGGTTGAAAGAACGCGAACCCTAAGAAGTAAAGTTAAGTAAACCAATGCTTAAGTCAAATATATGACTAATTGGTTAACATTTAAGAATAAATAATCGTTGCCCAGGATCAATGATCTAATTGATCAGTTGAAAGGGGTAAAGTATTTTTTTCAAGATAGATTTGTGTATGGGGTATCGTCAGTTGAAAGTGAGGAAGAGGGAAGGTACCTAAGATGACATTCAGAACTCGTTATAGTTATGACAAGTTTCTGGTTATGTCATTTGGGTTGACTGATGTACTGAAGTTAGGTTTTTCGTAAGGGGCGCTGAGCAAGTCAGTGGCAAATTGATAGGTATGTTGGGAATGAGATGTGAGAAAGGAAAGATAAGTGAGTCACCTGTATTATCTTTATCAGATGATATGAGGAATTTTGTAGTGTATCTCGATGTTTTGCATAGATGACGAGATTGCGTGCTCTTGTAGCATGGCAAGGTCATTGCATATGCATTACGCCAGTTAAAGGATTATGAGAAGGTTTATCCTACTTATGATCTATAATTGGCAACGGGAGTTTTTGAATTAAAAAAATCTGAAGATAGTATTTATGTGGGAAGAAAGGTGAGATATACACGGACTCTAAGAGTCTGAAATATATCTCCACATAGAAGTAGTTGAAAATGAAGTATAGAAGGTGGTTAGAATGGATAAGAGATTACGACTGTGATATATCATATAGGGAAGGTAAACGTAGTAGCTGACACGTACGTTAAGTACGAAGGGTAGGGAAAGCTATCGATGTCAACGACTCAGAATGAGTTAATAACGGAAATGGCGAAAACGGAGTTAGAAGTTAAATTACGGAATAGAGTGGTAGAAATGTTATTAACAACGTAGACTCAATCCACGAAAATGGAACGAGTTAAGTAATTACAACTGAGTAACGAGGAGTACAAGCGAATGAAGAAGAGGATGCACGATGAAGAGAAGATCAAGTATAATCATGTTTTGAGGGATAAATTTGAGTTCCAAATAATTAAGAATTAAAAGAAGGACTAATAAAGGGAAGATAGCGTAATATGTTAATAAGTGTTTAACTTCTGACTCAAATTATTGATAGGAAGTGACAAGTTATGTAAATTAAGATAATACCTTCGTTGAAGGTGAAATGAAAGAACCACAGTGCCGAAGCAGCAACGTGGAGACTCAAGATTAAAATAAAGGAAAAATTTTCCTAAATGGTGTATGTTTTATTAGCGAGATTCTGGGGACAGAATCCTTATAAGGGGGAAAAGTGTAACGCTCCAGAAAAATCGGATTTTTAGGAGAATTAAATTTTTATTTTATTATAAGGATTAAATGAATTTAATTGATTAGTTATGGAGTAAGCTAATTGAAGGTCGTTCTATGACCTAGACATGTCAAAACGTCGTAGTATTTTGGCTACGTGATAGAATTAAAGTGTTTGAATTTCCAAGATGAAAATAAAAGTTTTCTGAGAAATTTTCCGAAAAATACTATTCACGCATTTTTGCTCAGGAATTATTTTTGAACTTCCGAGAAATACGTAACGATAGAATATCGATGTGAAATGGAATATCCAATAATATTTCAGTTATGAAAAATGCAGTTTTTCGCCTGCAGACTTAAAATCTAACGATTAGGGAAAATGATTTCCGAGAAGGAAATAAAATGCGTATAATTAATTAAAGCAATGGTCGTATAATGCGTAGGTATTGTACGAGGTAATGAAAACGAGTATGATACGAGGTATTATACGAGTATGTAGGAAGGATGGTATATCGTATATGGTTAATTAGTATACGAGTTCGAATATGAGAATTATACGTAGAGTATATGTTATAAGGCTTTAAGCCAATTGTAATGGACTTGTGGGATTGTGTAGCAATTTGTGAAGTCCAATAAGAATTAATTAGCAAGCCCAAGATTATGTAGTATTGAAGCCCAATAGGTTGTTGAGGTAAAGTCCTAAAGTAATTTAATGCAAGCCCAAATAATTAAGCTAAGATTAATTAAGTTAAAGGCCCAAAGCAAGGATGATCCATGGGGCAACCCATGATCACATGGATGACCCAAAGTGGTGGCCAAGTAAAGTACTTGGTTGCTAAACAAGGGATAAGCTATGTAATTAGCAAGGAAACTTAAAGGGTAAGTATGTGTGATAAGCAAGATAACTTAATGGCTAAGCAAATAATGTGCGGAGCAAGTTTACTTAATGAGTAAGTAATGAATAATATGGAGGTGTAGTAAGGAGGTGGATGGTTTAATGACCATTAAGCCCTCATTTAAAATTTCCTATAAATAGCAAGCTTTGTATTCATTTGTTAGTTGTTAGATTCTCATCCAATAACTTATAGCTTATTTGTTAGAGAGAAAAAGTTAGAAAAGCTAGGAAGTTAAACTTTGTAATTCAAGAAGCAAGAAGGAGATCAAAGCTTAACCAAGTGATATTCAAGGGTAAGTAATCCTAAACCATGATTCTCTTTCTCTTCCATTGTTAACGAAGTGGGTAGTGGTAGAACATGTATGCTAAGAAGGAGTGAGATTGGTTAATCCATGAAGTTAAGTCTTAATAAGCCGTATAAGTTATGAATAAGCTATTCGTAATCATATATGTTATGAACCAAGGAATAATTTATAGAAACTTGTAACATGTTTACATTAATGAAATCGGTATGATAAGATGAAGAAAGAATGATGGTTAGAAGTCTTGAACCTTCTTAAGTTATGAGAAATGGAAACATAAGTATTTTATACTTTAATAAGTTATAAGATCACAAAGAACAAGTAATAACTTATCATGTAAATAAGTTAATGAAGTATGTATTTTAAGATGTTAGTATGATGGAATGAATCCATTTGAAATAGTTTAAAAATCTCAAGTAACGAAGTTTTGGCGGAATTCACACGATTAGACGATAATCGTCGAATTCGTGAAATTCTCGGAATGGAAGTCAAATTTTGATGTTGATCTTGGAAACATTGGTTTTCAATGGAGACAAGTCTTATTTGGTATTATAGAGTTGTGGACTCGAGAATGACTGAATTCCGACTTAGAACGAAGAAACTAGCGTTGAACGTTCACGAACGTTTATCGTTTTCGTTGAAAATGGACTAATTGGTGAATTTTTAGTTAACGAAGTCAAATAGAAAAAATTCTTGCATGAACACGTAGAGTATGTAATTTCTGAATCGTAGGCTCTTGAACGAGCCAATTCAGACTTATAACGAAGAAGTTATGAGCCCCGGAATCTCACATAAAAAGTTAACTGTCAAATTTTTCTGGTTCTAAGTACTGGCATTGCGGCGCCAGTCAAGGCAAAATAAGTCACGCCGCAACGAGATGTCAAACCATAGCACACTGTTAGTTGGCGCCGCAGCACAGCAGATAACACTAAGACTCACGCCGCAGCACCGAGTCCAGTCTTTTGGTCCTAGAGCATGGCGCCGCAGCGCGGCACAAAGAAGGAAAGTTGGCGCCGTAGCGCCAGCCCTACGGTTTGCATAGAGAGGATTGGTTATGAAGATAAAAAGAAAGGCAATGAAGTAGTACAAACTTAATAAACACGAAGTAACATTATTAAGTCATGATTAAACCTTATGTATGATCACTTAGGGTTGAAGTAAGTCAATTGCGTATGAACGTAAGAACGACGTAATGGAAAGCCGGAACCAATAATAACCAAATCTAATACATAATTAGATTGAGAAGAAGGGTAAGATTCATTAGGAATCATGTATGTTCATTTATGACCTAATGTGGTATGTTATGTGGTTATGTGTTGTAGAGACCGTAAAGACTGAAAGGAAAAGTAATTATACTTTAGCAGACGCTAAAGGCAAGTTTTTCTTAAACATTTGTCTAACCTTCGTGTTAGCCAGGTTTTCAAATGATTCAAGTTATGAGATGCATGTACGGTTTTAAAGAAAGAGTCGATGCTAGTTTTAACTCGGCTAGACTAATCATGACAGATTGTTTGATTTATTTACAAGTATTTCAATAATAGAATTACTAACGCTATCCTATGCCAATTGTTTGGTATGGATTCAAGGTAAGCTTGAGTATTAATAAACAAATGTATTTTTCATCAATTATTCGATGGGTATGCGAGGTTGCCAGAACTTAAACGTACATACATTTAATGGACGCAGTGTTGATTAACATAGAGTATTATAGGCTGATCACCTAGAAGTGCTCGTAAGCTATACCGGACTTACGGACTTAGTGTCGGTATGTCCTTTTCAAACAAAGTATAAACTGCTCATGGTCTTGGACCAGAATTGATGTTTTAATGAATATTGTCATTGTAAAATGTTTTGAAGGAAAGGAAGTGGTATTTTGAATTATCGATAGTACTTCGTAACTATTGTTCAGTTATCGAAGATATACGATTCCTATGTTTCAAGCATGTTGTTTAAATAAAATTGTTGTACTTGTTGAGCTTGTTATGCTCATTCTTGCTTGAACCATATGAATGCAGCTAAGGGCGAGCGAATTGAGGTTTCCAGTAAAGATAAAGGCAAGGCAAAGATGAATGATTAGTTTATGCTGTAATAGACTAGTAGGTATATGTATTACATTATGATGAACAAAGAATGTAATGGTTTAAGAACTTGGGAACGTTATTTATTATTATTAATGTAATAAGAATGTCGTTGGAACACACATTTTGATGTCGTTTCATTAGAATGAATGTACAGTTATGAGTACTGTGTAGCACGATTTGTCGGGTTGGAAGAGACCCAGATTTGGGGGCGTCACATGTGATCAATACGGCTGACTGTCGAGGAAGACATCTATGCTGGTTGTATCATAAGACCATCCAAGGGTTAATGTTGAATATCTCTGGACATACATATGCATGACATTATACATGCATGACAAATAATAGATGGCAATATAATGTAGGGAATGGAAAATAGTATACACATTCCTAAGTGCATCATCATCTAAATACATCATCTCTGTATAGCTGAAAAATACAGGGAAATGGGGCACAGACGCCCTACAACTAACAGAGGCCTATCAAAAGATATAACGAGAATGGGGCACAACCACCCAGTATCTAACAGAGGCCTATCAAAAGATATAGCGAGAATACACATCAGAAGAAGACAATGGTGTCTATGTCTACATCATCAATCATGTCCACCTGATGTAACTCCTCCTGAGTCACTGGATCTCCGCCAAGAGGGATGTCAGGCCTATACAAGGGAGGATCTGCACCGGCAAAGCCATATGGGTTATCTGAAGGGCCAGCCCCCGAGCTGAAAGGATCAAAAGTATCTGCATATGAAAGATCTCTGCTTAAATGCCGGATGAAAAAATGTGCCTGGTCCAACTGTCGGGTCAAGTTGTCAATTTGTGTAAAATGAGTCAGATCTCAGACACATGCCATTCAATCTGTCATCCTCATGGATCCAGGTACCATATCCCCCATGAAATGAGTGGCGCGGGTCTGGGCTCCGATGGTACAAGGGGACCACTAGCAGTATAATTCCTCTTGAGTAAACAGACCATCTGACAATGTGTAGCCGTCAATGCCCATCAATGGGATATCACTAACAGGTGATTGCAACACAGGCCAATAACGCCTGACAGGAGGCAAGATCGGTACACGAATATCTCATGTGGTGCTCCTAATAGCACGTTTTCCTAAATAGAGCTCCCATCCTCTATCTATAAAGAGAGAAATCCTACGGTTGGATATCACATACTCGACACTAGTCGAGAATCCATCCTCAAATCCAACTGTCAAATGGTTCCCAGAATAAGGAACCCAAGTGATGGCATCAACTGTTAACAACTCCAACTGTAAGCGACAATGGGTAAAACCCTCTACTATAGCAACCTCCGCTAATATGGAATGATGTCATCGTCGTCCTCATGGATAGGTCTCCAAACCTAACACACTAATAGGACACAGACAAGGGAGCCTCTCATATGCCCAAAACTGCCAACACAAAGGTAAAATATCAGTTGTCAGTCATCATTATTAACTTGTATATGGGAAATCAAAAGAGAAATGCTCACCACCATAAATGGGTAAAATCATAGCCAAACCTCTGTCAAGCCCTGCGAACACATGCGCATTCCCCTGAGGAAATAGGAAAAGGTGTAGGAGCCCCAGTCACACTCTCTAATACGGTCCACCTCTCGAGTGGCATTGATCAAAGCGAATGATACCGTGGAAGAGTTGTCTGCTATGAAACAACCCCTGATAATAACCAGGAACAATCGTCGAAGAATGCGATCCCTAACTCTCACATTAGCGGGCATGGCCTCACTCAACAGCCCACTCATAGCATCTACGCTCAAAGGGCATGTACGGACGGTCCTGCCCTTGAGTGCCTCAGCCGAAACTCCTAGCAAGGATCTGATGGCAGTAGGGATGATGTTCACCGTACATGGCACTGGTGCCCCTCCAAACTCCATACCGGTGATAAATTTCCAATCCATCGGTGTCATCATCACCTCACAATCCAAAAAATAGAGAGACTGAGTCTAGTGAAACCAGCGCTCAGACAATGCCCTGAGAAAACCCCAGGGATAACGGCGGGGAAGGATAAAAAAGAACGCCTCAAACCCCCAACCATATATAGTACCTCGGCAATCTGGATGCAGAGCCTGATACAAAGAGTATATGTTAAACCAGTTCCCTCAACGCTGTGTAAAGCTGGGAACCTACATCAAATGCAAAGCAACATCAGAATCCTTGATCCTCATCAATAGGGAAAAGGAAGATTCAAATCTAGCTTATACCTCGTTTGCCTACAAGTAAACCGAGGGGTGGCGACTAAAATCATCCAGAAGCTGTGGAATCATCACAACTAGGGGTGTTCAACCGGTAAAAACCGGGCCGAACCGGACCGGTACCGAATCGGTACCAAAATAGGCCAAATATTGATACCGATACCAGAACCGATTGGACCGGTATACCAAATCGATGGTACCGGTTCGGTACCAGTTTTTACCGAAAATTAATATAATTATTATTTTTATTATTATTTTATTATTATTATTATCATTTTATTGTTATTGTTATTATTATTATTATTATTTATTATTATAATTATTATTATTTTATTATTATTATTATTATTATTATTATTATCATTATTTTATTATTATTATTATTAATAAAATATTAATAATAAAAAAAAATTAGAAAATCGGTATATACCGGTCCGGTTTGGTTTTTACCGAACCATAAAAATGCCGAATCGAAATCGGTACCAAAAAATCGATATATACCAGTTTTTTTGTACCGAACCGGATCGGTTCTTTTTTATGCCGAACCGACCGGTTCGGTCCGGTTCGAAAAACTAAAAAACCGGAAAAACTGATCCAAATGAACCGCCCTAGTCACAACGATGCCTAGAAGATCCCTGCGGGGAATATGAGGAGTAGGAGCTGGAGCCGGAACCGGTACATCCTCCTCCTCGTCCTCAACTTCCGGTACATAAACTCGGATAGGACGTATCACTACCTCCGCCAAACGATGAGGTTGTCTGACTGAACGGGGTCGAGTCACATCAGAAGTGTAAGACCCCAAATTTTATGAAATAAAAGTATTCAATTTTTCTATTTTGGTAAATAGTTAAATTGATAAAAGTTTGAAGTTAAGGATGATATTTGAAAATTTTGCAAAGTACGCAAGTTATTATAAAATATTCGTTGTGTCGGGAAATATTCGTTTAGTCGAGGAATATTCTTTTTGTCAGAAAATATTTGTATGACGACACCATCATTGGTAGACCCTACAACGGAATAACTGTCGGAGTTAAAAAACGACAGAAATAACTTTTTATAAAAAAATAACGGCAAAAGTTTATATCGTTAAACTGTTGAAATACCCAGTGATAAAAATATAGTAATACGTGTGGTTGCATAGTAGTACACGGTATTGATTATTGATGCTTACGTGAGAAGTCACTCAGTTATACTCAATTATTGCTACAGTAATTGCTGCATAGTATCTCATGTTATTTGATTCAACTATTGTCACAGTATCCTCTGTATAATATTTTATATTATTAAATCAATAATTGAGACGACAATGTTATTCATATTATTATTTGCATTATTAACGATGTCTAAAAAGTTCTGTTGAGAAAAAGAGTTTGGTCACCTAATTGCGTGCCAATAGGGAGAAATCCTTATCGGAAAGCCCCTCTTTCCTGGGAATTATCAGGTTGTTAAATATTATGAGTTATAAGAATAATGATGAATAATTGTTAATAGATTAAAAATGTGTTGATTAAAGATAAATGATTTGTGGTAATTATTTATTCAATTTTTGATATAAATAGAGGGGTTTATTATGAGGTGTTTGTTATAAGTTTGGCTTATTATTCCATGAGGAGATGTACTAATTTTTCAGACAGTTGGTTGAAGATATAATAGTAAATCAATATGGACCGCTGGTAGAAAGTTATAATAGTAAATCAATATGGACCGCCGGTGGAAAGTTATAACAGCAAATCAATATGGATCGTTTGTTTAAAGTTTTAATAGTAAATCAGTATAGACCGTTGCTTTAAGTTTTAATAGTAAATTAATATGGACCGTCCGTTTAAAAGTAAATTAAATTGGGTCGTTCATGAATTAGTTACTATTCAGTCCTTTTTCCTATAAATAGAAGCTCATTCCTTTATTATTTCTTACAAATTTACTGAAACTCTAGAGAGAGAAACTATAGAGAGAAAGAAGAGAAGTATTCTGCTACTACCCTACTTTAGTATTCAATCTTCTATTAAGGTAAGGGGTGTTATTTATTTTGTATTCGTAAGGGGTATTATTTCTTTTGTATTCATGAAGAGAGTTATTTTCCTTCAATACTCGTAAGGGTTGTTATTCCATTATTTATTATTCTGTTAGAATAACCTGTCTACGCGGACTACCGCATACATGGTGAAATCTTTTGTTATTCCATTCTTTATTATTATGTGGGAATAACCTGTCTACGTGGACTACCGCATGCATGGTGAAATCCTTTTGTTATTCCATTCTTTATTATTCTGTTGGAATAACATGTCTACGCGGACTACCGCATGCATGGTGAATGACCATTCGTATTCATTTTTATTAATCTGCGGGAGTAACATGTCTACGTAGACTACCGCATGCCTGATGAATAACCCTTTGTATTCATTCTTTATTAAATTGTGGAAATGATTTATCTACGTGGATTACCGCATGGCGGGTGAAAATCCATTTGTAGTTTCGTATATTCTTTTATAGTCGTATGAGATATCATTTCTTTTGTACTCATCATGGAATATCGTTTTCTTTTGTATTTTCCTTTTATGAGTACTATTCACGGGTTATTATTTATGAGTTACTATTCACAAGTTACTATTTATGAGTTGCTATTCATGAGTTACTATTCGCGGGGTACTATTCACCCAAAAAATATATTTCTTTTCTGTCCAAATTATTTTTGATACATGAATATTATTCTTGAATTTTATTCCACAAAGTAATATCATGTTGACAATTTGGATACTTTTAAACTCTGGATAAATTTAATGTCTTTAATATTTATCCTTGATTTCATTTAATTAATACTTATATCATTGTCATCATCCTTATGCTTATATTGTAATGAAAGTTACCTGTGGCTTAGGTGCATAGATGGACTGTTGATTGGTATGATTATGACCAGGGATTATTCGGTATAATAATGACCGTAATGTTACACATGATACGGTAAAAGTCATCATTGGCCCATAGTGCATTGATGGACATATGTTGGTATGATCATAACCATGCGTTCTCTTCGGCCAAGGGTGCAAAGATAAATTGTTGTTTGACATGATCATGACCATTAGTGAAAACACGAATATCCTTGGCCCGTAGTGCATGGATAATTCGTGGTCGTAATACTAATGAATATCCTTGGGCCGTAGTGCATGGATAATTTATGGATGTGATACTAACGAATATCCTTGACCGTAGTGCATGGATAATCCGGTGATGTATTGAGCTGAGTCTCAGCGATAAAATATTGATAATAAACTTTTAATTCGTAGAAGATAGTAGATATTATGCTCTACTTGACTCTTCTAAAATACAGTTGTATGTCTTTGGCCTGTAGTGCAAAGATGAACTATTAATTAATATCTTTGGCTCGTAGTGCAAAGATGAATTTATTAGTATGATTATGAATAGGAATTATGATTTGCTATAATCATGATCTTTGATGTTTCAGGTAAAGAGAGATGATGAAAATTATCTTCATCCTGAGTGCGAAGAGGAATTTAGAACTACAATTATGATTATGAGTTATTCACATGATTGTGGACAAGAACTGTTGATTGATGTTATAAGGTTAAAACATTGTTGGTGGACTTTTAACATAGAGAAGATTATAGACTTTATGGTCTATTTGACTCTTCTAATGGATTGCTCGTTCCGCTGCAACTATGGTTGAAAAATTTTATCATCTACCATATGATCTAAATCTCTGATTCATTACTGATGAAGACTATTGATAATTTATTTATCTTTAGTTATGATATTCTTTACTGGGCTAGTTGTGCTCACCCTTTTTTTCACAATTCCTTTCAGGTAATAAGAGTTTAGCTGGGTCGAGCGGGGGTAACACGGGAATATACGGTGGTCGATAGCTGTTGAGGTTTCCCTGAAACAGTATGGGAATAATTTTATTGAGAATTTTAGATAAGTGTTTCGTATTTTTATACGTCATTTAACCGTTAATTTTGGTGAACCGAATAGGGTGAGGTGAACCCAACTTTGGAAGGGTGTTTTGCCACTATCATACAAGATGTCTAATGACCTACGACTTCGTGTTATCATAAGACAGGGTTATGCACTTGCACTTGCTGATTATATCTATGATCACTACCTATATAATCTCGGAGTTTGTTTGAAATATAATTCTCAATTGAAGACAATGGAGATAATTATATGTCAAGAGAAGACTCGCCATTGGAAAGAACATGATAGTAATCTTCTCATTTTTCTTTGGTATCTATTGGGTCAACCAAGGATAATTCTTGAGTCATATGATATCTATCATAACTTAGATGCATGGCCTCCCATGTACGAAGGTTTCCTTGAGCATTTTCCAAATATTTTAATTTCTAAAACAATTATTGATTATACCTTTATATAAGGTACCTTTGTAAGGTATCACTGTAAGATGCTATCCAAGCAAAGGGATGACAGTTGCAGTTGGTATACACAGCATATGTGTTGTCGTACTCTGCACGACAGTTTAACAGATGTATAAATGAAGTTTGTATTTGATTTCTGTAGTGTGATATCTGACGACTCAGAATTGGTCGTGTGGACCAATTTTGGGGGCGTCACAAGAAGCCCTCCTCTGCACACCTGAAGTGGTCCTACGGAAACTACTCGGCTGATCTGGATCCATATATATCTGGACACAAGTCTAAAAATCACCTCAGAAAGGGTGTGGTAAATTCTAACCTGGAGCTTTTCAAAATGCATTTTATGACTACATGCATGCATGCATTACTTTAATATACGCCTAAAGTAGAGTTAAAAATGCATGTCTACCTAATGCCTAGACTTTTGGAAAATTTTGCCAGAGTCTCCTTTGTAAACAGGACTATCCACATGCACATAGGCATGACTAGGTGGCCATTCAGTAGCACACCTACCCATAGTCATAAACATCCTACGTGCATACAAATATCAAAGTCACAATCCATGATGGTAGATTAATTACCCGGATTACTTTGCTTTACTACCTTTGCTCATTTGTCCTCAAATAGGATAAGAAATAACAGAAAAAAGGTACCAATTTGCCTGTTTCAAAAGTCAAAAAATTTTCACATCATTATGTTCAGCATGGTTTAATACTAACATTTACTATGTTGAATATTTTTTATCAAGTTATATAGGCATGCATATTCACTACTATGTGTTTAAACGCATTTCATATGATAACTCATTTTCTAATAGACAACACTGGAAAAGAAGACATACATACGTTACCTGGATAGTGTGAAACACTTGTACGACGATGAATTTCACAAAAAGCGGCCCGAACTCAGCAAATCTAAAGAAGAGCTCTCGGATTCTCTATGTGGCGCGACGTGAAAGTAACTTGTGAAAGGCAAGTAGCCTATAAGTACATCCACGATTGGCTGCAGATGTACCTACAGCTACCCTATATGGGTCCCACCCCTCCAGCTCGGTCCAATTCGAGTTGCAAAGGAGGTCTCACATACTGAAACAGTTAGATCAAGAAAAAAGATGCTATGTGATTGAGCGGAACAGCCTGAAATCCTAGTTTTCAAGACCAAACTGTGGGTCCACACATCACTCATTGGTATTCACTCGAACACAGGGTACACAACACCAATGATCACGACTGTTGCAAACAACGATCGGCAATACCTCACCAAGGTCCGATGCCGTCAGTTTCGGAGTCGTAACTCCAAAATAGCTCTCCCTAGCGGGAATTTCATACGTCTTCAGTCGTTGATGTACATTTCAATGAAGGTCAACACTACTAGAAAATCGACCTATAGCGAAGGTCGCCGACCGTCGCTATAGGCATAAAGATCGTCGCTATAGGCTTTAGCGACCGTCGCCTACCGTCGCCATAGAAGCCGTCGGTAAACTCTATAGCGACGGTCTTTAGGCTTATAGCAACGGTCGGAGACCGTCGCTATAGATGTTTTAGATTTCAAAAAAAATTTAATTAATAATGCACATTTATTCAATAAACACAAATACAATATAAAATAAAACATAAAAAATATTATATACATCATTTAAAATCATTCACATTACAAAAATGTGACTACACCATCCATTCTTACAATAGTTGTATTTAATTCACATTAATCTAAAGGCAGACCATGATTCTGCAAAGAGCTAAAAACAAAGGCAATAATATCATTCTCGAGAAAGTACAAGGTTTGGTAGGTCATAAGATGAAACTACATAATCCCAGTTTAAAATTTGGGTAAATGAAGAAACCACCTTTGTGCCTAAATCTGTCAAGGCAATAGCCATATTATTTTTTGCAATCTCAAAGTTTGGAGAAACAGCCAGACACCTGAAATAGAACAGCAATGAATCACCATGAGGTACAAGCAGAGGAAAAACTATTAACCAGATACCACATACTTGCAAGGATCAATTCATAACAAAAAATTGACTAATAAATAGTAGGAAACCTCTCATAACAGGCAATAGCAGACTCCAAATCTCCATGATTTTTATATATGAAACCCATATTGCAACAATATGCTTCAGCATACATGGGCCTTTCCAGTGCAACCTTCTCATAGCAATTAAGGGCCATGTCATATTGCATCATCTCAGAATAAACAACTCCAAGGTTATAATATGCAGGCTGCATAGTACATAACAAGCTCAAAACATCATAATACAAATCTGAATAAAGTAATGTAAATGTAGGTTGTTTTAGGAAGCAGAAAGTGAAAGGAACATGAAATTACCGCATAATGTTGATCAATTTTGATAGCCTCGTAATACTTTTGTAATCACTATGCATATATAAGTTGAGGAAAAGGTAAAAGTTGATATAGAGCTTTTTGCTTTTCTTCAGGATTTGTTATACATACAAGTTAATAAGTCGAAGAAAAGACACAAAGTTGAAATAAACAGGACCTAGCTTTGCATAAGTCTCCTTCATTTCTTGCGCAGCTTGATCAATATTGCAGTACAGTTCACCATTTACATAACTTAAAGGAAGATCATTATGCAAACATAAATATGAAATGAAAAATAATTTAAAATTACACGCACACACGGACGCACGTTTGATTTGTAGCAAACTCTTAAGAAAATTAAAGCAACCTCATATTTACAAAGTAAGAAACTGATGTTAAGCAACTATGCAGTCATGTATAAACCTGTGTAGGACAGAGGAGAGCTAAAGCTAAATTGAGTATGGCTTACAAGAAAGGAACATAAGAAGAATGAAGGCAAAAAGGTGGTGCCAAAAAAACCCAAAAAAAACCAAAACAAACATGGCAGAATACTCGAACTATTTAATATCTCTATTTTCCTATGCTATTTCTTCAGCAGTGATATGCTAAATGGGCTTAGACTTTTGTCTGTCATGTCTTTCTCGGAACCTTGGAACTGCAATAAATAATCGACTTGAATTAGAAGGGAAGGAAGCAAAAAACATTTGCGAGATAGTCACCATAATACGATAACATTTATGTGCATACCAAGTCCATTAGAATCAGAGGTCTTCATAATTCTAAGCCTTTTCGCGGTGTTGAGAAACATCCTTGGAACAAAATACAAAAAAGGGGATCACGTTTAAGCATGAGAGGATAAGCTGTATAAATCATCAACCACAAATACATTACAATTAATATTTCTTCTTTTCACATTTCTTTGTTCCCGGTTTCTCATATGTGCTAGGGTCAGAATCATTTGATTCATTCATACAAATAGCCATATATTATATCAGATCTAACATTAGAGTATCAAGGCATATTTTGATTGGCATAATTATGTAGTAATGGGTTTTAGTTGTATACCCCCATGGAACATCTCCAACGAGCATCCAGTCTCCTTCTTTATCTTTGTAAGTGAGCACAAATTCAGAGGATCCATCCAAAAGTTTTGAGGGTTGTACTGTTGGAGAATATGTAAAATATGTAAAATGAGTAGGAGAATGTAACAGTATATCTTTTGTGCATCAAAATTAAGCCTTGAAAAGGTAGGACAGCACATTGAGCTACACATTTCAACATTTTGTGGTCTTTATCTTAATTATTAAGTAGAAACAATTCATATTCTCTAAATTACAAGAAATCACAACAAAAGAATTAAGGTTATTGAACTGAAACACTATTTCAAAGCAACAAATAACAGGAATATAACAAGAATACAGGGTAAAAAAATGAAATTGGATAAAATTATATGAAAATATAAGAAACAAAGATATAGGGTTTAAGCGGAGAGATTTATACTGATGAGAGCAGGATTGTAATGGTCGCTCTTTGTCTTAGCATTCACGAAGGCTTCAAGGGAGAGCCCTTTTCCTCCCATTCTCATCTTGTTCTTCTTCATCGTCTTCTGATTGATTGATTCAGGGCCGTTCATTTTCTTCCAG
Organism: Panax notoginseng; assembly: GCA_016801055.1. Lineage (NCBI taxonomy): Eukaryota > Viridiplantae > Streptophyta > Magnoliopsida > Apiales > Araliaceae > Panax > Panax notoginseng. Next base: position 31,654,677 of record CM029015.1, on the reverse strand, counting down.
TTTTCATTAGGGCCATTTTCAGACCTATTCTTCATTGCCGCGATTTCTCCGTTATTATAACCACCGCGACGACCACCATGAGGACCCCCACGAAAAGACCCACGAGGCCTACCATAACCACCGCGACGACCACCATGATTTGGGTTAGAGAGGAAAGCGAGCGGTAGAGGAAGAGTAACGAGAGAGAAACTATTAGAAAGGAGGAAGATGATTTGGGGGAAACTGAAACGATATGGGGGAAAATGGGAGGGTTTCTTCTTTAAAAGACATTTATACCGACGGTCAGACGATGACAATCGCTATATATACCCTATAGTGAGGGTTCTGTGCTGACCGTCACTATAGCTCCTCCCTATATATTAAATTTCTAGTAGTGCAAGTAGCCTTGACATCACCAACCATTGCCAGTTAAACCCAATGAAGCGTCGAAAACGATCCGATGATGGTATCCGTTAATGCACATATCAGTGAGGGTCAGGTAACCCTGACAAACACAGATTGTTGGCAGTAACTTCGACAGATCACTGGAAGACCCGGCGATACAAACCAGGGAATGACATCCTCATCGAAGATGACCGATGATGGAATCTATTATACACATCTTCCTCAACCAAAACACAATCCCCAGAGTCTCTTGCACATGAGAGGAACATCTATGGTGGAAAGTCTGTACCAAGGATTAAAGACTTTGGTGATAACCCCAAAGTCGGCATCCTAGTATTTCCTAGGAACTTTGGAGCACACATCCAAGCAGTTCTTCAGAGACATCAGTGATCACTCCAGTCCCCATCAGAAGTCATGGGAGTGCAGACAGTCATCAAATCCCGTTGGAACACAGTCCAATAAACCACATACATCATACATTTGCATCATGTTGTAGTATATTGCATCATGAATATCTTGTCATATTTCAAGTGTCTAGTGTTCTTTATCCTATCCATGCCATTACATTGCATTCATATAATAAGGAGGGGCATCTGTAGACACCCAAAGTCAACATCCTGGTATTTCTCGGAAAAGCTTATTTCAAATCCCAGCAATCAGCTTCAACGCTCGGTGATAGCCTCGAGGCACTCAGTCCCAATCCCAATATTTTCTATATAAATAAATGAGAAATTTTGTATATAAATTTTTTTTTATTTTAAAGAAGGGAATATGTGCCAAGTAATGTGTATGTATTTTTGTGATAAATAAAATTTATTTATTACATGAATAATTTCAAATAATTTTATTTTAGAATTTTTGATCATTATAAAGTATATACTTATAATAATTAATTTTATAGTAGAAATGTCTTTATTATTTATTTTCTATGAAAATATGATTTTTATATTACTTAAATAATATATGAAATGATTATTGGAATTATTATATTATTTTATTATATGAATTTTAGTTCAGATTATTAAGTTAATTATTTGAACTTAATTAATAATGTTATATATGAAAGATAATTCATATATAGAATACAAACCCTAATTTTGGATTTTGAGCAATGAATGAGAATAATAATATTATATTAAATATAATATTATTTTTCAGTGTTATAAATATATACAGTATGTACGTATTGTTAATGGTTGGTCAATTACGGGGAATAATATCAAAACCCTATTATTAATTTATTAGACCCTATTTTGAAACTCAAATGGGAGATTCAAGAATGTGTAATAATTGTGTTATATGAAGTATGTAGCATATTATAGAATAATTAGGAAAAACCCTAATTAATATTTAAAAATCCTAATTGCTAAAATTAGAAACCCTAATTATTATTTTAGTAAATTGAATTATTAATTTGGGAACCCTAATGATATTAAGGAACCATAATTATTTAAAACCCTAATTAATATTTGAAAACCCTAATTTTAATTAGTGTGTTTTAATTAAAATTTTATTAAACTTTAAACTTAATTTTTCAAACCCTAGAAATTATTTGAGAAACCTTAAGATTTAAAATCTTGTGATTAAACCCTAGATTCAAGTACCATGGACAAGAATACCATTAAAATTAAAATATAATTGACTAAAGTACCCTTTTTGTCCCATTCTTGAAATAATTGCTAGAAAATCTTGCCAAACCTTGGCAAGTCATCAACCTAGTCTAAGCTAGGGGCTAAGAAACACCAGCACATCAGCCATTACTCATCCAAGTTCATTGCATACAAGATATACATAAAGATTAAGAGAGAGAAAGCTACTAAGTTACTCATTTGGCCATCTAACTCTCAAACAACTTTTCTCTCTCCCAAAACTCCGAACATATAAGGCATATCAGTCCTTAAATCAAGCCCCACAACTTCCAATAGCATATCAGTAGCCAAGAATCAAGAACTTGTTCATAAAAAGGTAAAAACCTAATTTAAAATCTGATCTTGAACGCCATATTAAATGTTATGATTTTGTGTTAAAACATGTTGTTTGTAGTATATATTGATAATCCGGGTTGCTAGATGTTATATTCATAACATCTAGAGGGTCAGATTTAAAGTTTTTAAAAATCTGGAAAAATTTTATATTATGTCTGACAAGAAAAAGTCAGAGGCTGTAGATCTCTCTCTGTTTATGATTTTGTGTGTTTTATGTTTTGGACTTGTAATTTTCCATGAGGACTTTGATCTGGAACTTGAATCAGGGTCAAATCAGATCTAGAACTCAAGATATGGGTGGTCAAACCCGTTGACCGACCATGACTGGACAAAATCTGGGTAACCCAGATCTTGCCCAAAACGGTCGACAAGAACTTTGTGGACTCTGATCTTACTGATTATTGATGATCTGTTATTGTTGTTGCATCTAAGTTATAGTATGTTGTTTAGACAACATGTTTATGCCTTAAAGTCTCCTAAACATCAAGTAGGTTGAACACAGTGGATGGTCAAACTAGCTGGAATAATCACAGAATCAATTTTTTGGAAATTCTAGAAAATCAAGAACATTGTCTCTAACAGGGTTTGACCAGACAATAGATGCTTGATATGTTGTTGTTTTATTGGTTTATGTAATGGATCTGTAGTCTTACATGTTGTCTACAACCTGGAATCGATAGATCACAAAAAACATCACACGAACAACAAGTAGTGGAAGCCCAAAAGTGGTCACTCGAAACTGTTCTTCATTTCTAGGTAACCCAAAAATGAAGAACAGCTCTGACAGCCTTTTTAATGCCTTAGATCTTGCAGCTTGATGATGTTTAGACCATATAAGTGCTTGATTCATGTACCCTACTAGTTGCTCTACAAAGCCCGACGTCTAAACTACTACATGAATAGATTGATATATCTAAGGCCACCAAGGTCGTTGACCGGCCATGACCAGGTTTTCTGGTCAGCCCAGAAACGCAATGAATACATCTGACAGTTAGTTTGCTAGCTTATAACTTGCTATTGTGATGTTGTTTGACCATGTTTATTGTTGATTCTTGTAGTTCTACATCAAAACTACAAAGATCAAAGTTTTAGAATGCCCAGAAATATCATAGGTTGGAAATTAAACCTAGTCAAACAAGGTCACTCGAAAACTGACTTTGAAGATCTGGGTTCCTCAAGAACACCTAAGGGCGACACTTACTGTCGCCAAAGGCTTTGGCGACGGACTTGTTTGTTTTAATTAATTTAATTTCTAAAAATCATTTAAAAATAGAAATTTATTATTAAAAATTCTAAAAATAGTTTTAAAAATTATTTTAAGTTATAAATATTAACTTTTAATAATTTGATATATTTTTCATAAATATTAATATTTAATTGGATATTATTGATATTTTATTTATTTAATAAATGCACCAAATAAATTAATTAAAAGTGATTTTATTATGTTAAAAATCATTTTAAATGATAAAAAGGTATTTAATAATATTTTAAGTTATAAAATATAACTTTTAATATTTTAAGACAAATTCCATTAATTATTTAATATTAATGATATTAGATTTATTTAATAATTAAATTAAATAAATTAGTTAAAAATAATTTTAATATTATAAAAATCATTTTAAATGAAAATAAATAGTTTAAAAGTATTTTAATTTATAAAATATAACTTTTAATATTTAAAGGTAAATTTCATTAATAATTTAATGTTAAATGATATTAGAGTTATTTAATAATTATATTAAATAAATAGTTTAAAAACGGTTTTAATGAATTAAAAATTATTTAAAAAGGATATAAATGATTTAAAAATATTTTAAGTAATAATAAATGACTTTTAATATTTTGATTAATAATACATTAATATTTAAATATTAATGGTAATTATTTAAAAATGATTTTAAATGTTTCAAAAATCATTTAAGGGTAATAAAAATGTTTTAAAAATATTTTGAGTTATTATAAATAACTTTAATATTTTTGTAATGGTTTTATTAAAGTTTAATATTAATTAAATATTAATAATAATAGAATTATTTAATATTTAAATCATTTAATAATGATTTCAGTGTTTGAAAATTCATGATAAATTATAATAATTATTTAAAAATTATTATAAGGCTATGAAAAATAATATGACTGATATTTACAGTTATTGAATTACTGAATGGAGTCTTGGGCTCGTTAAATACCCGATAAAGCTGTCGGCACACCGAAATATTTCAAAAATTGATCCAGACTTAGATAATTGGACTAGATACGTATGTGCTTGTGAATCAATGACTGATATAACTATGTGACAATGCGATTAGGTTATTTGTTGACTGCAAATAACAGTACTATGTGATATCATATATTATTCTAATCGAATGAATGATCTTATTAATGATAGATTTCGGTATAAAAGATAAAACTAAGTTGCGTTATTGTAAACAGCAGCTAAGGCAAGTATCATACCTTTGCATTTACTTTATGCAATGGACATGAGTAAGAATATTTTAGAATATTATTATTATTGTGCCAAATATTTATTCTGTTTGTTAACTTCAAAATATGGTTATACAAGTGTCCTCACTTTGATAATCATTGCATTTAATCACATGTTGATACATACTTATTTATTTTGTAATAACCCAATATTTTTAATATAAAATAAATAAGAAATTTTTGCATATATTTTTTTTTATCTTAATGATGATAATAAGTGTCAAGTAATGTGTAAGATAAATACAAATATATTTAGTACCTGAAAAATTATAAATAATTTTAGAATTTTTGATCATTTCAAATTATATTCTGATAGTAATTAATTTTTGTAAGCAGAAATGTTTTATTAATTATTTTTCATAAAAACATGATTTTTTATTATTTAAATAATATATGAAATGATTATTAGAATTATAATAATAAATATTTTATTATATGAATTTGTTCAGGATATTTAAGTTAATTATTTTAGCTTAATTATTGATGTTGTATATGAAGGATAAATCAGATATGGAATCCAAACCCTAAATTTAGATTTTGATCAAAGGATGAGAATAATAATATAATATTAATTATATTTTGATTTTTCAGTGCTATAAATATGTATTGTATATGTGTAGACTGATAATGGTTGGTCAATTATGATAAATTATGTCATAACCCTTATATCATGTTATTAAACCCTAATTGTTAAACTCAATTGTGAGTTCAAGACTGAGTAGTAATTGTGTTATATGAATTTTACTCTGTATTATAGAATTTCTGTAATTAGGATAAACCCTAATTATTATTTAAAAAATCCTAATTTGCTAAAATTAGAAACCCTAATTATTATTTTTGTAAATTATAATGTTAATTAGAAAACCCTAATTGTTAATTTGGGACCTATTAGTATTAAGGAACCCTAATTTAAAAACCATAATTTTCTATTAAAAACCCTAATTTTAAATTAGTGTGTTTTAATTAATATTTTATTACACTTTAATTTTTAATTGTTCAAATCCTAGAAATTATTTGGAAAACTTTAAGATGTAAAATCTAGTGAATAAATCCTAGATTCAAGCACCTTGGACAAGAATGCCCTTAAAATTAAAATAAAATTATCAAAGTGTCATTTTTGTCCCATTTGGTGAATTATTGTTAGCCAAATCTAGCAATATCTTGCTAGCCACCCTAGTCTACCTAGCTATGAGCCTACAAGCTACAATATCAGCCATGTGATTAACCAAGTTCATTGCATACATGTTATTTGTATAGATCAAGAAAGAGAAAAATTCACATTCAAGCTCATTTTGCACAAACAATCATCCAATTTCTCTATCTAAAACCCACGAAATTGCCTTGCTAGATCAGTCATAAATCAAGCCCCACGATCACACTTAACAAATCAGAAATCCGAATCAAGAATTTGTTCATAAAAAGGTACAAAACCCTAATTTACAATCTGATCTTGAAGGCCATGTTATATGTTATGATTAAGTGTTAAAATATGTTGTTAGTGGCATATAATGATGATATGGGTTGCTAGATGTTAGACCCATAACATCTAGAGGCTCATATTTAAAGTTTTTAAAAAAAATATGGAAAATTTTGTTTTTGATGTCTGACAACCAAATGTCAGACCTTATATCTATGTGATCTTTAATGTGTTTTGTGTTTTGAAAGTTGGTAGTAGTAGTCTGATATGTGCTCTTGGATCTGGGCTTGAAATCAGACTTAGATCTGTGTTAGATTGCATGATATTGTTAGTCAAAGGTCGTTGACCGACCATGACCAGACCATTTCTGGGTAACCCAGAAATGGGTTTTCAGCGTCTGACAGGATGTTTGAAGGCTAAGATCTGTCAGATTATTAACTTTTTGATATTGCTGTTATAACTAGACTGTAGACTGTAATCAGGGCTTTGAATCCTGACCTTTAGATCCCTTAAAGACTCAAGTGATCGAACGTAGAGTGTGGTCAAATCAAGCCACTCGGTCACAATTGCATTTTTCTGGAATTTTTACAAACGTGAAAAATACATATTCTGACAGCCTTTGACCAATCCACATATTGCTATTGTTTTGATGTTATGGTTATATTTTGTAATAGATCTATAGTTCTACATGTGGGATACAATCTGGAAGTCTTAGATCACTAAAACCTCACCTGTACAACAAGTAGTAGAAGCCCAAATATGACCATCCGAACTGTTCTTCATTTCTAGGTAACCCAGAAAATGAAGAACAGCTCTGACAGCTTGTTCAAGGCATTAGATCGAGCAACTTGTTGATATTTAGACAAGAAAAATGTTTAGAACTTGTACTCTGTTAGATTGTCTATACAGCTCGACGTCTAGACCAACCATATCATCATCAGATTTCATGTTAGAAGGCCATCAATACCGTTGACCGGCCATGACTGGAACTTCTGGGTAGCCCAGAAATAAGATGAACACGCCTGACTGCTAGTTCCAAGCTAAATAACTTTTGATAGTGATGAAGTATGACCTGGATATTTGTTGTTTCATGCAGTGTTACATTAACACTACAAATCACACCCAAAACATATCATTGTTTTGTTATATGTACCCAAATCACACCAAAAATACTTTTTTAAAAAAACTTTCAATTCCAAAAATTATTATATATTTTTTATTAGTTATGTTTTTTTTATATAAAAAAAAGGCAGGGTGAGCTCGGGGTGAGCTCAATAAGGGTGAGCTTAAGATCCATGCTCTATATATATATATATATATATATATATATATATATATATATGTTGAATTATAGATTATTATTGAACAAGATAAAACCTTTGGTTTGGAACCCTGACAAGTATGAACATCCCGTACACGAGAAAACTTTTTATGCACCCAAGGTGGACAGAGTGAACGATAACATCGTTCTTGCATGTAGTATTGATCAATACAGGGCATAATGGGCTGATCACTCCCCGTGTCCGTAAGTTATGACGGTTTGCAGATGAAGTTCTGCTAAACCTATTCGAAAATTGAAAACAATGTTCATTGTATGTCACCTTAACCCTAATTATAGTCATTACGTTGTTTCAAAAATTTGATAGAGAGTTGTTATGTTATTATTATTGGTTCAGATTACTTTACAACTATTGACTTGTTATAGAATGGTAGTACAAAGAAAATATTTAACCCTTTCAGCTAATGTTTATAATTGTTATTACTTACTGGGCACTCAAATGCTCACTCTTGCTTAAATTAAATATTTTCAGTTAAGTATGATCAACCCGAAGGCTCAGGCAAGAACAAGGGGGAAGGAAAGCTGTTCAAATGAGATTTATAATATTCTGTGTAATAGTTATAGTTTATTAAGATAATGATACTTATTATCTATGATGTAATGAATGTTTAAAGGTCTCGTACATGAGATTTAAACTTTGATGCTTATGTAAATTAAAATTGGCATCAATATTATTGTTATTAATATTATGATTAGTATTTTCCGCACATAGAAATGGTATTGTGAAGCACCAAGTTCGGATTTTAAGTACCCAAATTTGGGGGCGTCACAGGTTGGTATCAAAGATTTAGGGTTAAAAACTTATGTGGGATCGACCTTAGGCTATAACCTTAGGACAGAGGGAAACATTGAAAATATAAATAACTCATATAGAGTTTAAAAGGAGATGAATTGAATAAATTCATCGTTAAACAAAATAAAAGATAACTTTTATAAAACTATTATTTGTTATGTGTATATACTATATGCTAATCAGGATGATTTATGTGTGTAGATGTCTAGTGGAAAAGGCTTGTTATATGCTTATAGCATGAAGGAGGATCAAATCCATACACCCGAGCTAATATCAAAGCCAATAGCTGAAATAGAGGCCCATAATGAAACCAACTCGGATGACGTGGTGGTATTGGAAAACGTAGTACCAAATCCAGAGATGGTGGAGCTGACAGATAGTGATTTGGACACTAAAGTTGAAGCTGATCAAGCATCAACGGAGGTGCAAGATCTGTGAAATAAGGTTTCTTATCTGGAAAAGCTGTGGAAAATAGAAAAGCTACTAAATAGTCAGTTGCGAAAAGCCTTACTAGAAATCTAAATTGATCATATGGGAGCCACAAGCAACATATCATATGCAGCTCCAAGCAATAAGAAAAAAAGAAAGATAGAAGACCACGACGTAGGAAAATCTAATAAGAAGAAAGAGAAAAGAATATGTTACATTTGCGGCTATGAGGGACATACCACTCTATATTGTCCTGACTATAAACCAGGTGCATGTTTTATTTGTCGGATAGAAGGTCATCAGGCGAAAGGTTGTCCAAGAAAAAGGCGTAGTAAATAGGTAGTATAGGTTCTGTTGTGTAGGTCTGTTTCATGTAATAGATATGATAAGTATGTCTGTGTAATGTAATATTCGCAACTTTTGTATTAGTCAAGGCTGTAAATCCCGACTTTTGTGGTCACAAAGGGATAGCAGTATGTGCTCCGTTATGTAAAGTACTTGGAATTAATAAATATGAATCTATGTTTGAGTAATGAACCAAGTTTAATATATTAAACTTATATCATAAGGTTTAGAATGTGAGTTAAATTTATGATTTTATTTAATCAGATAATGCCGCCAAGATGTCAAACACGAAATCAAAGGGCAGAAGAATCTATCAACTACGCTGAGGGACAACAGCAAGACCCGATGCAAAACTTTGTGAACATGGTAGCTCAAGTTATGCAGCAGGGAATACCAGCCGCAGGGAACCAGCCAGACAATTGCTTGGTAAAATTTAAAGACTTCAAGGTAGTAGGACCACCAGAATTCAGGGGATCAGCTGACCCTATAGAAGCCCAGACATTGGTTAACGAGATAGAAAAGACATTCATAATTGCTAGGGTAGATGAGGGGCAAAAGACCACTTTTGCCATTTATATGATGAAGGGAGAGGCTAACTTTTGGTGGGAGGCAAATCAAACTAGGCCAGGAGAAGGAGTAGGTACTTGGGCTAGGTTTAAGACTTTGTTTTTCGAAAACTACCTCTCAACTAGCATGTAGGCTAGGATGGAGGTGAAATTCCTGGAGTTAAAGCAGGAGAACATGACTGTTGCGGAATATGCCACAAAATTTAATGAATTGGCTAGGTTTGTTCCGCATCAAGTTGATAGGATGCTAGGAAGGCAAGAAGGTTTGAGCTGGGCTTAAAACCCTGGCTCTACAACAAGGTGGCGGTGTTGCAGATCAATACTTTTGCAGCATTCATGGAAAAGGTTATCATAGTCGAGGAGGGGAGTGAGGCCATAAGCCTTTACAACAAGCAAAAGAGGAACAAAAGCAAGGCTGGAGGAGTTGTGAAGGTGGAAGGTAATAGTGGAAATAGGGGTGTGAAAAGAAAGGAGAATTTTTTTGGGAATGTTCAGGTGAAGCAGGAAGGTGTGAAGAAACAGACTGTGCAGTATAAGAATTGTGGGAAGAATCACTCTGGTGAGTGTCTAAAGGGTAAGTTTGTATGTTACAAATGCGGGAAGGAGGGTCATATCTCTCCCAACTGCCCCAACCGAAGGATGAACAGTGGGCATTTTCTATGTGGATAGACTGAACATAAGGTGAAGGATTGTCCAAAGAGGAAAATGGAGGCAGGGAGTGTAACCACGGGAAAAGGCAGCGGGACTCTAGCAATCACAGGACTGACTCCAACCAATAAACCAACCGCGAGAGTCTTCAACATGACGGTTCAGGATAATGTGTCAGCTAGAAATGGGACTCCAGGCATTATTTGAATAACTTTTATTTTCGTATATATATATATATATATATATATATATATATATATATATATATATATATATATATATATATATATATGCTTTTCCTATATATTGCAAATTATGTTATAAAGAAATTTTGAGGGAGAAATTTGAGTTCTTTAAGAAATCAAACATCCGGTTAATTAGACAGACAAGCTTTATTTGAATAGTTAAAGATTTGTTCGATCAATTATGATTGAGATCTATTTGCAATGATTATGTATGCTATGTACCCTTGTATGTATGGGTTTTAATACAGTGATTTCGGGGACGGAATCCTTATAAGGGAGGGTGAATGTAATAACCCGATATTTTCAATATAAAATAAATATGAAATTTTTTCATATAAATTTTTTTTTATCTTAATGATGAGAATAAGTGTCTAGTAATGTGTATGATAAATATAAATATATTTAGTACCTGAAAAATTATAAATAATTTTAGAATTTTTGATCATTACATATTATATTCTGATAGTAATTAATTTTGGTAAGCAGAAATGTTTTATTAATTATTTTCCATAAAAACATGATTTTATATTATTTAAATAATATATGAAATGATTATTAGAATTATAATAATAAATATTTTATTATATGAATTTGTTCAGGATATTTAAGTTAATTATTTTAGCTTAATTATTGATGTTTCATATGAATGATAAATCAGATATGGAATCCAAACCCTAAATTTAGATTTTGATCAAAGGATGAGACTAATAATATAATATTAATTATATTTTAATTTTTCAGTGTTATAAATATGTATTGTATATGTGTAGACTGATAATGGTTGGTCAATTATGAGAAATTATGTCATAACCCTTATTTCATGTTATTAAACCCTAATTGTTAAACTCAGTTGTGAGTTCAAGACTGAGTAGTAATTGTGTTATATGAATATTACTGTGTATTATAGAATTTCTGTAATTAGGAGAAACCCTAATTATTATTTGAAAACCCTAATTTGCTAAAATTAGAAACCCTAATTATTATTTTAGTAAATTATAATGTTAATTAGAAAACCCTAATTGTTAATTTGGGACCTATTAGTATTAAGGAACCCCAATTTAAAAACCATAATTTTCTATTAAAAACCCTAATTTTAAATTAGTGCGTTTTAATTAATATTTTATTACACTTTAATTTTTAATTGTTCAAACCCTAGAAATTATTTGGGAAACTTTAAGATATAAAATCTAGTGAATAAATCCTAGATTCAAGCACATTGGATAAGAATACCCTTAAAATTAAAATAAAATTACCAAAGTGCCCATTTTTGTCCCATTTGGTGAATTATTGTTAGCCAAATCTAGCAATATCTTGCTAGCCACCCTAGTCTACCTAGCTATTAGCCTACAAGCTACAATTTCAGCCATGTGATCAACCAAGTTCATTGTATATATGTTATTTGTATAGATCAAGAAAGAGAAAAAGTCACATTCAAGCTCATTTTGCACAAACACTCATCCAAGACTTTCTCTGTCTAAAACCCACGAAATTGCCTTGCTAGATCAGTCATAAATCAAGCCCCACGATCACACTTAACAAATCAGAAGTCAGAATCAAGAACTTGTTCATAAAAAGGTACAAAACCCTAATTTACAATCTGATCTTGAAGGCAATGTTAGATGTTATGATTAAGTGTTAAAATATGTTGTTAGTGGTATATAATGATGATCTGGGTTGCTATATGTTAGACCCATAACATCTAGAGGCTCAGATTTGAAGTTTTTAAAAAAATCTAGAAAATTTTATTTTTGATGTCTGACAACCAAATGTCAGACCTTATATCTCTGTGATCTTTAATGTGTTTTATGTTTTGAAAGTTGGTAGTTGTAGTATGATATGTGCTCTTGGATATGGGCTTGAAATCAAACTTAGATCTGTGTTAGATTGCATGATATTGTTGGTCAAAGGTCGTTGACCGACCATGACCAGACCATTTCTGGGTAACCCAGAAATGGGTTTTCAGCGTTTGACAGGATGTTTGAAGGCCAAGATCTGTCAGATTATTGACTTTTTGATGTTGTTGTTATAACTAGATTGTGGACTATAATCTGGGCTTCGAATTCTAACCTTTAGATCCCTTGAAGACTCAGGTGATCGAACGTAGAGAGTGATCAAATCAGGGCACTCGGTCACAATTGCATTTTTCAGGAATTTCCAGAAACATGAAGAACACATATTCTGACAGCCTTTGACCAATCCACATATTGCTATTGTTTTGATGTTATGGTTATATTTTGTAATAGATCTATAGTTCTACATGTGGGATACAATCTGGAAGTCTTAGATCACTAAAACCTCACCTGTACAACAAGTAGTGGAAGCCCAAATATGACCATCCGAACTGTTCTTCATTTCTAGGTAACCCAGAAAATGAAGAACAGCTCTGACAGCTTGTTCAAGGCATTAGATCGAGCAACTTGTTGATATTTAGACAAGAAAAATGTTTAGAACTTGTACTCTGTTAGATTGTCTATACAGCCCGACGTCTAGACCAACCATATCATCATCAGATTTCATGTTAGAACGCCATCAATACCGTTGACCGGCCATGACTGGAATTTCTGGGTAGCCCAGAAATAAGATGAACACGCCTGACAGCTAGTTCCAAGCTAAATAACTTTTGATAGCGATGAAGTATGACTTGGATATTTGTTGTTTCATGCAGTGTTACATTAACACTACAAGATCTGACCATTAGTTAGCCCAGAAACATAGTAGACACTGAATTAAGCTTGGTCAAAGTAGGCTACTCGAAGCTGACTTTGAATGCATGGGTTTCTTAAGAACACCTAAGGCGACACTTACTGTCGCCAAAGGGCTTTAGCGACAGACATATTAAAATTAATTAATTTAATTTCTAAAAATCATTTTAAAATAGTAAATAAATTCTAAAAATTACAAAAATAGTTTTAAAAATTATTTTAAGTCATAAAAATTAACTTTGAATAATTTGACATATTTTTCATAAATATTAATATTTATTTGGATATTACTGGAATTTAAATTAGTTACTAAATGCATTAAATAAATTAATTAAAAATGATTATATTGTATTAAAAATTATTTTAAATAATAATAAGGTATTTAATAATATTTTAAGATAAGTTTCATTAATTATTAAATATTAATGATATTAGATTTATTTAGTAATTATAATAAAAAAATTAATTAAAATAATTTTAATATTATAAAAATCATTTTAAATGAAAATAAATAGTTTAAAAATATTTTAAGTTATAAAATATAACTTTAGATATTTAAAGGTAAATTTTATTAATAATTTAATATTAATGATATTAAGTTTATTTAATAATTATATTAAATAAGTAGTTTAAAAATAGTTTTATTAATTTAAAAATCATTTAAAAAGGATATAAATGAATTAAAAATATTTTAAGTTATAATTAATGATTTTTAATATTTTGATAAATAGTACATTAATATTTAAATATTAATGATAATTATTTAAAAATAATTTTAATTGTTTTAAAAATCATTTAAGGTTAATATTAATACTTTAAAAGTATTTTGAGTTATTATAAATAACTTTAATATTTTGGCAATGGTTTTATTAATAGTTTAATATTAATTAAATATTAATGATAATAGAATTGTTTAATCATTAAATCATTTAATAATGATTCTGATGTTTGATAATTCATGATAAATAATAATAAATGTTTTAAAAATTATTATAAGTCTTTTAAAAATAATATGACTGATAATTACAGTTATTGAGCTACAGGATAGAGTTTTAGACTCGATAATTACCCGATAAAGCAGTCGATACACCGATATATTTCAGAAATTGATCTGGACTTAGATAATTTGACTTTATAAGTGTTTATTTGTGATTCAATGGTTGTTAAACATATGTGACAATGTGATTAGGTTATGTGCTGACTGCAATAGACAGTGTTATGTGTTACGATATGTTATTCTAATCAGCAAAATGATCTTATTACTGATAGGTTGTTATACAAAAGATAAGATCTAAGTTGCGTATTGTAAGCAGCAAGCCAGGCAAGTATCCTACCTTTGCATTTCCTTTATGCAATGGGCATTAGTAAAAATATTTCAGAATTATATGATTACTGTACACATTATTAACCCTATACTATATACGCTCATTGATTATCAACATGTTAGTATATGGCAATGTAGATATATATTATGTTCGTTAATTTCTATAAATGGTTATACAAGTGTCCCCGCTTGGATAATCATTATATTTAATCACATGCTGATACACCTTTGTTAATTACCTGTATATATATGTGTATATATATATATATATATATATATATATATATATATATATATATATGTTGATTTATAGATTATTGTTGAATAAGATAAAACCTTTGGTTTGGAACCCCGACAAGTATGAACATCCGGTACAGGGGAAAACTTTTTATGCACCCAAGGTGGACAGAGTGAACGATAACATCGTTCTTGCATGTAGTATTGATCAATACAGGGCATAATGGGCTGATCACCCCCCGTGCCCGTAAGTTATGACGGTTTGCAAATGAAGTTCTGCTAAACCTATTCAAAAATTAAAAAAAATATTCATAGTATGTCACCTTAACCCTAATTATAGTCATTACGTAGTTTCAAAAATTTGATAGATAGTTGTTATGTTATTATTATCGGTTCAGATTACTTCACAACTATTAACTTGTTGTAGAAAGGTAGTATAAAGAAAATATTTCACCCTTTCAGCTAATGTTTATAATTGTTATTACTTAATGGGCACTCAAATGTTCACTCTTGCTTAAATTAAATGTTTTCAGTTAAGTATGATTAACCCGAAGGCTCAGGCAAGAACAAGGGGAAAGGAAAGCTGTTCGAATGAGATTTATAATATTCTGTGTAATAGTTATAGTTTATTACGATAATGATACTTATTATCTATTATGTAATGAATGTTTAAAGGTCTCGTACCTGGGATTTAAACTTTGATGCATATGTAAATTAAAATTGGTATCAATATTATTGTTATTAATATTATGATTAGTATTTTTCGCACATAGAAATGGTATCGTGAAGCATCGAGTTCGGGTTTCAAGTACCCAGATTTGGGGGCGTCAAATTTTTCCAGTATGTATATGATGACTCAAAAATCATCTAAGCTATTTGATTCAGCTGGACATAAACTTAAAAATATTGTTGAACAGGATAAAGCTTTATTGTATCCAACCAGATTGTTTTGGTTCGAATTCCCGACTAAGTATGAACATCCCGAATATGGGAAAACTTTTGTGCACCCAAGGTGGATAAGATGAATGATAATATCCTTCTTGCATGTAGTATTGATCAATACAGGGCTTAACGGGCTGATCACCCCCCGTGCCTGTAAGTTATGACGGTCTGCAGATGAATTTTTATATACCTTTTTGAAAACATAAAATAATGTTCACAGTC
This sequence comes from Panax notoginseng, assembly GCA_016801055.1. Classification (NCBI taxonomy): domain Eukaryota; kingdom Viridiplantae; phylum Streptophyta; class Magnoliopsida; order Apiales; family Araliaceae; genus Panax; species Panax notoginseng. The sequence goes on along the minus strand of CM029015.1, from coordinate 31,638,609 downwards.
TGTTGACTGATCTCCAGTTATAGTCATTACGTAGTTTCAAAAATTTCATATAGAAGTGATATGTTGTTATTATTGGTTCAGCTTACTTCACAACTGTTGATTCGTTGTAGAAGTGTCATTCAAAGAAAACATTTAATTCTTTCAACTAATAATTATTGTTGCTATTACTTGCTGGGCAATCCAATGCTCATTCTTGCTTTAAATTTAAATGTTTTCAGTTAAGTATGATCAACCAGAAGGTTCAGGCAATAACAAGGGGAAAGGAAAGCTATTCGAATGAGTTTTATGATATTTTGTGTAATAATTAAAGTTTATTAAGACAATGATATTTATTATCAATGATGTAATGAATGTTTAAAGGTCTCGTACCTGGGATTAGACTTTGATATATGTAAATTAAGTTTGATATTTATATTATTAGTATTATTTCGCTCATAGAAATGGTACCGTGAAGCACCGAGTTCGTGTATCGAGTACCTGAATTTGGGGGGCGTAACAGGTTGGTATCAAAGCTTTAGGGCTAAAAACCTTAGGTGGGATAGACCTTAGGCAATAACCTTATAACAGAGAAAAACGTTGAAAATACAAATAACTCATATAGTGTTTAAAAGGAGATGAATTGAATAAATTCATCGTTAAACAAAATAAAAGATCTAAAAATAAAAGAACTAGCAGATAGTTATTCAGACACTAAAGTTGGAGATAATCAATCATCAACGGAGGTGCAAAATCTAAAGAACAAGGTTTCTTCTCTTGAAAAGCTGTGGAAAATTGAAAAGCTACTAAATAATAAATTGCTAAAGGCGTTAATAGAAACTATGGAAGAACAAGATAAGCTTAAAATCCAAATTAATCAAATGGGAGCCAGACGCAACAAATCGGGTGCAGCTCCGAGCAAGAAGGGGAAAAGAAAGATGAAAGACAATGACTTAAGATATCCTGATAAGAACCAAGGGAAAAAGATATGTCATAATTGCAGACATGAGGGACATATCTCTCCTCATTGTCCCAATCCGAAGCAAAGTGCCTGTTTTATTTGTGGGATAGAAGGTCATCAGGTGAAAGGTTGTCCAAGATCTAAAAAAGGTGTAGTGAACCAGTAGTATAAGTATTGTTAGATTATGCGTACTCCATAATAAGTATGTGTGTGTAATGTAATATTCTCAAACTTTTGTACAAGTTGTTGTAGAGAATCCCGACTTTTGTGGTCACAAAGGGATAGCAGTATGTGTTATGTTATGTAAACTACTATGACTTAGTTGAATGAAAATGAATCTATGTTTGATTAATGGAATAAGTTTTGTATAAAACTTCATGTTACATGTTAAACTTATACAATAAGGTTTAGAATGTAAGTTAAATTTATGATGTTATGTAATCAGATAATGCCGCCAAGACGTCGAACACGAAATCAAAGGACAGAAGAATCAGTCAACAACGTTGAGGGACAAAAGCAAGACCCGATGCAAAACTTTGCAAACATGGTAGCTCAGGCAATACAGCAGGGATTGTGACGCCCCCGAATTCAGGTACCTTCCAACCCGACATATGGTGCTCCACTGTACTAACATTCATACAACCATTCCATTGAAATACAACAAAATGAATGTAATTACTATCTTCTTATTACAATCAAAGTATAATCCTTCCCAGGTTCATAAATCGATTACATCATTCGTTGTTCATAATGTATAATACATACAAACATACTAGTCTATTACACGATGGTTAAGTGTCCATCTTAGCCTTGCCCTTATCTCTCTTAGCTTTCTTAGTACATTCATCCTTAACTGCAATTATTTAATTCAAGCAAGAAGTGAGCATGACAGCTCAGCAAGTTTATCAAAGGATAACAGCAATACCACATTCGTGAATTATATAACAATTCCTACATAACTGAACAGATAGTTATGAAGTATTATGAAACAATAATAATTTAACATTTCATATCATCAATTCCCAATGTATAGAGTAGATTAGGAATTCTGAACCGGTCGATAGACCGTGAACAGTAGCTTTCAGTTTTCATACTTGAAAAGGATATCACAGCACTAAGGCTATGCATCTGCATTACTTATGAACACTTCTAGGTGATCAACCTATAGTACTCTATGTTGATCAACATTCATTCGTTAAACATATTTACGTTTAACATTTTGGTAAACTCGCGTGCCCATCGAAATATCGATGAAAAATACTTTTGTTTGTTCATAGACAAACCTTACCTTCACGTCCGTACAAATTTATTGGCATAGGACAGCGCTAACATTTCTATATAGAAAGATATGAATATCAATCAATCTATATCTTATGAGCAGTCTAGCTAAAATAAATCTGGCATTGACCCTTTCTTTAAAATCAGTCACGCAATTCAGTACAATGAATCACATAAAACTTGGCTAACTTGAAAGTCAGACAAGCGTTAAGAAAACTTGCCTTTTAGCGTCTTCAAATAACTTAATCGACTGACCATAGCCTTTACAGAATCTACATGATATATTCACATAGCACACTGTAATTAGCTATCAAACAATTGTTCACATTGTTCCTACCAACTTCTTTCTCTTCTATGTCTTTGTTAACATAATATCATTAATAAAGTCAACTCGACTTATTACCCTTCGTCCCAGTTTATTAATCAACTTACGTTATTAACCGGACTCTAACATTGTTGATAAGGTACCAACTTTGTTCATCATTGATAACTTATTAACATGTATTCAATTCCTAAATTCAATACTACATACATTAGTATAGGTAGTATAGGATTAGTCTTAGTACATTTATTGAGTATATAAACTCAACTCATGTAGGTCTCGGAACAACTGAAGTTTAAAACTTAAGATTTCTATCACAAGCCCTAAACTCGCGCCGCGGCGTGGGCTTCTTAGTACTAGACTGGCGCTGCGGCGCTAGTTAGCAGTGTTTGGGTTCCGGTCTCAGCGTTGCGGCGCGATACTTAATACTAACAGTGGCGCTACGACGCCATTTTGTAGTGACCAATTTTACTGTGCCAGCGCTGCGGTGTGACATTTAACACTATGTCTAGCGCCGCAGCGCCAAACCTCAGTACCAGAATTCTCAACAGTTTTAAAAATTTTGTGAAATTTCCGGGGCCGTAACTTCTTCGTTATATGCCCGATTTGGTCCATTCAAAATCCTACACATCATAAATGACATACTCTACGCGTTCATATAAGAATTCGACACTTTCGAATCCATTAACTCAAAATTCACTATTAAGTTCATTTTTTAAGCGTTCGTAAACGTTACTGAGCGTTCAATACACGTTTTCTTCGTTTTAAGTCAGAATCCAACGATTCTAGAACCCACAACTCTTAATTACCCTATCTCACATGTTGACATTGAAAAATAACGTTTTCAAGTCTCATGGCAACTTTCGACTACCAATCCAAAATTTTAACGTTTTCGACGTTTAACGTCTATTTCCGTAAAGTTTGTCATAACTTCGTTACTAATGTTCTTTAAGCCAAATCACATGGAATACTCCATAGATTTCATATCTACATCCTAACCAAACAAGATGCACATATTAACGTATTGATGGAGTTCAATTGTTTATCAACAATCAATCTCAACAATCAATATTTTCATGGTTTAAAACTATATCAAACCTTATAATTTCTATGATTACATGACTTATAGAGATAGAATCTATGGTAAGTCACTCTTATTCCACCATACAAACCATACCCCACCCATCTATGATTCTCCATGATAAAAGAAAAACAAAAGAGATGAAAATAGAATTAGGGAATATTACCTTTAAGAACTCTTTATGAAATCTCTTGGAAAACTCTAAGTCAAAGCTTCCAAAGTGTATGATTGGATGAGTCTAGCTCTCTTTCTCTCTCAAATAATCTAGGTTGAGCAATTGAAAAACTCTTGGCTTTCTATTTATAGAAAATGAAATGGAGGGCTATCTAGACATTACACCTTCCCACCTCCTTACTATTCACACTTGGTGACTAAGTAAAATGCTTGGTTACCAAGCATTATGCTTGGCTTGCACACTAAGGGGCCGGCCCACCCTTGCCCATGAGTCATCCCCATGGGTTGCCCCATGGATTTTACCTATTCGGTGACCCACCGATTTGATCCACGATTCGATTTTTCGTGCATTGGGCTTAAGCAATCTATCATTGGGCCTTAACTTGGGCTTAACCCATTAATCCCTTGGGCTTACTCCTTCAATTAATTAAACTAAACATAATCCAACTCAAATGAATTAACCTTAAGTCTTAACTTAATTCTATAATACGAATCGTATTCTATGCGTACAATTCACGTATTCCTTCTGTATAATACCCATACAATAATCGTATTGTACTTTGTATTAACTCATCGTATTATACATAGATACTAAATAGTATCAAACTTGTATAACACACGCTTTATCTATAACTCAATTCCTTCTACGCATATCATTTCCTTCTCGGAAATCAATATACTCAACCCTTAGGTTTTAAGTCCGCAGGCGAAAACTTCGTTTGCCATAAATGAAATATTATCAGATATTTCATCTTATCTCAATATTCTATCATTACACGTTTCTCGGAATTTCAAAATAATTTCCCGAACAGAAACGGATGAATAGTGTTTTTACAGAAGTTTCTCGGAAATCATTTATTTTCATCTCGGAAATTCTAAACAATTAATTCTAGCACGTAGCCAGATTACTAACCATATAAACACATTCTAGGTCATAGAACGACCTTCACATAGCTTACTCACAAAATAAATCAATTAAATTTATTTAATTCACATAATCAAATAAAATTTTAGTTGTCATAAAAATCCAATTTTTTCGGGCGTTACATTCTCTCACCCTTATAATGATTCTGTCCCTAGAATCTTAGCTTATAATTACATAAACAAATGAGGAAAATATTCCTTCATTTTACTTTCGAGCTCCCACGTTGCTTCTTCTGCATTGTGGTTTCTCCATAACACCTTCACTGAAGGTATGACCTTATTTCTTAATACTTGTTCCTTCCTATCAATAATTTGAATTGGAAGTTCCTCACAGGATAAATCTTTCTCTACCTGAATAGAGTCATACTCTATTACTTGTTTATAGTCTGCTTTATAAGAACGCAACACCGACACATGAAACACATTATGAATGCGTTCCATTTCTGGAGGTAAGGCTATTTCATAAGCCACCTCTCCTACCCTTCTTAAGATCTCAAAAGGTCCTACAAAACCTTGGACTTAACTTCCCTTTCTTTCCAAAACGTATCTTCCCTTTCCAAGGCGATACTTTCAGAAAGACAAAAGACCCTACATCGAATTCTCTATTCTCTCTATGAGGATCTGCATACTTCCTCTGCCGGTCTTGAGCCGCAACTAATCGAGTACGTATTATCTTCACCATGTCCGCCGTTTGCTGTACCATCTCAGGTCCCAACATCTGACGTTCACCCACCTCATCCCAATGTAATTGAGTTCGGCACTTCCTTCCATACAACGCTTCGTAAGGCGGCATGCCTATACTAGCGTGAAAACTGTTGTTGTACAAAAATTCCACCAACGGTAAATATTCGTCCCAACTCCCATTGAAATCCATAACACAAAATCTTAGCATATCTTCAAACATTTGAATTATCTGCTCACTTTGACCATCCGTCTGAGGATGATACGTCGTACTCAATCTTAACTGCGTTCCCATTTGCTTTTGCAAACTCCTCCAAAAGTTTGATGTGAATCGTGGATCACGATTTGACACAATCGAAATAGGTACTAAATGTCTGGAAATAATTTCCTTGACATACATCTTAGCTAACTGATCTAGGTTATACCTAACTCCTATTGGTAGAAAATGAGCCAATTTCGCCAATCGATCCACTATCACCCAAATATCATTGTATCCTTTTCTTGTTGTTGGAAGTCCCACCACAAAGTCCATCGTGATGTGCTCCCATTTCCACTCTAGAATTTCTAACGGTTGCAACAACCCGCTCGGTCGTTGATGTTCAGCCTTAACTTTTTGACAAGCTAAGCACCTACTAACGTATTCTACTATCTCCCTTTTCATGTTTGGCCACCAAAAGTTCTGACGAAGGTCTTGATACATCTTCGTACTGCCGGGATGTATCGAGTACCTCAAACTATGGGCCTCCATCATAATTTCTTCCTTTAATTCGGAATCATTTGGAACCCAAATTCTTCCTTCAAAACGAAGTAATCCCTCCTTATCGAGGTTATACTTAGTCTTCTCTTCATCTTCAATCCTCTTTTTCATCTGCTTGCATTCTTCGTTGTTCAATTGTACTCCCCTAACCCGTTCCACTATGGTTGGTTGGGTTTCCATGGAAAATAACATTTCTACCACTTCCTCCGGTAACTTAACTTCTAACTCCATTCTTGCCATCGTTGTTACCAACTCATTCTAAGTTGTTAACATTGACAGTTTCTCTCTTCCCTTCCTACTTAGCGCATCGGCTACTACATTTGCTTTCCCCGGATGATACAAAATATCACAGTCATAATCTTTGATTAACTCTAACCACCTTCTCTGTCTCATATTCAATTCCTTATGTGTAAAGATATATTTTAGACTTTTGTGGTCCGTGTATATCTCACACTTCTCACCATATAGATAATGCCTCCATATCTTCAAGGAAAAACTACAGCTGCTAATTCCAGTTCATGAGTTGGATAGACCTTCTCATAATCCTTCAATTGACATGACGCATACGCAATGACTTTGTCATGCTGTATGAGCACACAAACCAGTCCTTTATGTGAAGCATCGCTATACACTACAAAGTTCCATGTATCGTCGGGCAAGGACAATACAGGTGCCTCACTTAAACTCCTTTTAAACTCCTGAAAACTGTTCTCACATTTTTTAGTCCACACATACTTAACCGACTTTCTCATCAGATTTGTCAATGGAGTAGCTATTTTAGAAAAGTCCAGAATGAACCTTCTATATTATCCTGCTAACCCCAGAAAACTTCGAACCTCGGTTGGCGTTTTCGGTTGCTCCCACTCATTAACTGCTTCGACTTTAGCTGGATCCACGGAAATGCCATCTTTATCAATAACATGCCCTAGAAACTGCACTCTCTCAAGCCAAAATTCACACTATGAATGTCACATACAACTTCTCCTTCCTTAGTGTTTCCAACACTATTCTTAAATGTTCTGCATGATCTTCTGATGTCTTTGAGTAGACTAGAATATCATCAACGAACACTATGACGAACTTGCCCAAATACTGTTTGAACACTCTGTTCATCATATCCATAAATGCGGCTGGCGCATTAGTCAACCCAAATGACATCACCAAAAACTCGTAATGACCATAACGAGTTCTGAACGCCGTCTTAGGTACATCCTCCTTCCTCACCTTTAACTGAAGATACCTCGTGCGCAAATCTATCTTAGAAAAATACTTTGCCCCTTTCAACTGATCAAATAGATCATCGATCCTGGGCAATGGGTATTTATTCTTAATCGTTAACTTGTTCAACTCTCGATAGTCGATACAAAGTCTTAACGACCCATCCTTCTTCTTTACAAATAACATCGGTGCTCCCCAAGGAGACACACTTGGTTGAATGTGCATTCTATCTAATAGTTCTTGTAATTGAACCATTAACTCCTTCATCTCAACTGGCGCCATCCGATATGGTGCCCTTGAAACTGGTGTCGTTCTCGGTAACAGATCAATTACAAACTCAACTTCCCTATCCGGTGGAATACCCGGTAACTCCTCCGAAAATACATCCGCGAACTCTTGTACTATATGTATCTGGTCCAAGGATGTTCCCACTCTTTGGATATCCACAACATGGCACAGATAACCTACACACCCTTTTCTAAACATCTTCCTAGCTTGTGTCATCGACAGACAACAAGATCGTCTCGGTGATTTACTACCGAAGAACACTACCTTGGTTTTCTTAGAAAGTCGAAGGTTCACACTTTTCCTATGGCAATCTATCATCATCTTATGGTTAACCAACCAATCCATACCAAGAATTACATCAAATTCTTTTAACCTTATCGGTACTAAATCTACCGATAACTTATTCCCTCTAATATCTATACAACAACCCTTATGAATATGTTCAATGGGGATTATCTCTTCATTTGCTACCTTAACGTCTAAAGGTATTGGTAACTTCTCAGGGATTAAACCTAATCGCTTAGCAAATTCACATGCTATAAAAGAACAAGTAGCACCCGAGTCAAATAGCACATAAGCATTTATCTTATTGACCGGAATGATACCTGCCACCACATCCGTTGATGCAACCGTATCTTGGACGGTCATATTAAACATACGAGCTGAGGGTCTACCCACTAATGGTGTTGGTCCAGTAATGGCTAACTTACCACTACCAGAACCCTTATTTCCCTCTAACCCTTTCTTCGGGCAATTTCTTGCCATGTGGTCCAATGACCCACAGACAAAACACCCCCGGTTCTTCTTAGGGTTAGGACAGTTGGGTGACAAATGCCCCTCCTGCCCACAATTGTAGCAGACTACTTTCCCCTTTAAACAGACTCCCATATGAGTCTTTCCGCATGTCTTACATGCTTCCGTCCTTCTCTTGGGTTCTCCCTGCTTTACCCTAGTATTCCCAGGGTTAAAACTCTTCCTCTTTGGCAAGTTGCCGCTTCTGCTGGTAACTTTAGCCATACTTACTCCTTCTAACTTACTCTTGTTCTTTCGTTCTTTGTGGTACTGAGACAATGCCTCCCCACCACCTTTGTAAGACCCCAAATTATTAATAAATGAAATTTAAATTCTCTCTATTTATTATTTTGAAATAGTAAGTGTTAAATTGATTAATGAGGTTAGTTATGGGTAAAATGCGCAAATATTTCAAATAAGCAGGTGGTTATAAAATATTCATTGTTGGCGGGGAATATTCGTTTGGTCGTAGAATATTCTTCCTGTCGGGGAATATTCGTACGACGGCGCAGTCTTTTGTGGGCCCCATAACAGAAAGCGATTGGATGAAGAAAACGACAAGTATATGTTGTTTATTAATAACGGCGTAGTTGTTACCGTTAATATTGTTGGAATACCCGGCGGTTAAAACACAGTAATACGCGTTGTTACACTGTAGCACACTGTATTGCACCAATTATTGATTCTTACGTAAGAAGGCACTACTCAATAATGGTTACAGTAATTACTGTTCAGTATTTTATTTTATTGATTCAATAATTGCTACGTTGATATTTTATATTACTATTGTTTCAATAATTGTCACTACACAATATTTCCCATTATCAGATCAATAATTCATATTATTTGAATAATATTATTAGATAAAATTATTGGCAATGTCTAGAAAGTTCTGTCTAAGGAGAGGTTTGGTCATCTAATTGCGCGCCAGTAAGGAGAAATCCTTATTGGAAAGCCCCATCTTTCCTGGGAACGGCCTGGTTGTGATAAATGTGATTCTATAATATTATTTGTGAATAATTAATTATTGATTCATATGATAAGGAAATATTTATTTTTGTGGATATAAATGAGGGATATATTTTTGTGGTTAAAAATGAAGGAGTTAATGTTGAGGTTTTTATCAGTATTTTTGTCAGAATGGAGGTATTAAAAATTAGGGTTTTGAGATATTTTGCGGGGGTTATAATTTTTAATCCGACCGTTGGATCGTGGTAATTTTTGGATATGTTATACATATATAAGTTGAGTATATGTCCTCAAATTTTGAACAGTTAAAAATGAACGTATGATTTATTATGAATTTTACGAGATGACTGGTTCAGAAATTATTGAATTTTCGGAGTTAATCATTTTGGTAGAAAATTCTAGAATTGGTGGGCCCCACTCTTGGTTGGTGAAGAAATGTGCTGAGATTTTTATTCAAATGTGGTGGGTGGGAATAGTAGCAGGTAAAGCCATCAGGTTGCAGGTAAAGTCTGCTTCGGCGTGCTAACATTTTCCTATAAATAGAGGGCTAAGTTAGAATTGAAAATCACACCAGAAACAAGTTTTCTCTCTTTCTCTCTCTAGATTATTGAGTGTATTTTGTGAGTATTTAGATACTTTGAAAGTTTCTATTCATCAGAGCTAGTTTCTTTCAGTCTTATACCGGTATTTCGACCAGAAGTACTGTCTTTACGAGGTAAGGGATGTTATTTTATTCGAAAATGATATTATTTCTTCAATATCATTATGCCGAAATATTGGTTGAAAATTTTTATCAAATTTGGAACTTTTCACGTCGGGGTTACTATTCACGAGTTACTATTCACCAAAAAATAAAATTTTCTTCTTTTCGTCCAAAATATCTATTCTGGGTACTAGCTTTGATTGTATCCATGTTTTGATCATTCTTGAATTCTACTTCACTATGAATAATTATAAGGTATTTTTGGACATGCATAAATCAAAATACGAATCCTTAATATTTGTTATTTTGTTTCACTGGATTCGTTTTTTTTAAGATATTTTTCATCATCCTCAGTCCTAAATGATGATATTACTGAATATCTTTGGCCCGTAGTGCAAAGATGAATGATTAACTGATGAATATCTTTGGCCCGTAGTGCAAAGATGAACAGGTGTTGAGATGAACATGACCGACTGGTGATACAAATGAATATCTTTGGCCTGTAGTGCAAAGATAAATATTTGATTAAAGATGGTTATTGATTGTTGTTACAGGGATAAAATATTGATGATGGACTTTTAAATCTTAGAAGATAGTAGAACTCATTCTCTACTTGACTCTTCTAATGGTTTGCTGTTTCCGCTGCAGTTATTGATTTAAAACTTGTTGTCTATTGTATTCTATTAGATTTTTCCCTGTTGAAGACTAACGATAATTTGTTATGTATTATCTTAGTCATAATGTTCTTTACTGGGTTAGTTGAGCTCACCCTTTTCTTTTTTGTTCCATTTTTCTCAGGAGGCGAGAATGTAGCGAGTACTAGTCGGGATATGGAATGATGGTTCTAGAAGTTACTTTAGTAGTCCTCACCATTTTTGTGAAATAATGTATCAATAATTGTAATGAGGACTTATTTGAGTGTGGATATTGTCTAAATGACAATATTTATATTTAAACTCACAGTTCTTGTGTTGTAATAATAAAGATGTAATTATTTCTGTACCATGTATTTTGGCGACTCAGAATGGGTGTTGTATACCTATTTTGGGGGCGTCACAGTTGGTATCAGAGCTTAGGGATATGATCTCTGGCGGAGATCGGAGAATAGAACTAGGAGGGGAGAGACGAATAAATCCTTCGCTAGTGTGTCCTACCTAAGCTTATTTATTAGTCAGTCATAATATAGGGGTATTATGTGATTTGTTAATTTATTTAATTAACCCTTGTTTTATGGTAGTATTTGAGAATGTCGACTGAGAATGTTAACAGTGGAATAAATGAGACCGTGGAGACACCGGTTCTTACCAACGAGGAGAACGTGCAACAAGCTGGCAATGTTCCTCCTGTGAACAACACCAATGAGCAGATGATGAATGATGGAATGTTTAGAAGTTTTTTGTAATTCATGCAAAACCAGACGAGGGAGACTCGTGTTCAAAATACAGGAGGAAATGATAGCAATTCACGGTTTGTCACAGCCAAACAATTCAAAGAATTGGGACCACCAGAATTTAAGGGAAAGCCAGATCCGATCATGGCGGAAACGTGGGTCAAGCAAATTACCAAGATATTCGATGTCTTGGGATGCACGGAGGAACAGAAGGTTCCATTCGCCACCTTTATGTTCCGTGGCGAGGCAGACTACTGGTGGGAGTCAGTGAAGCGTACCCATCCAACCGCACTCAGCATGTCTTGGGAGACATTTCAGAAACTGTTCAATGACAAGTACTTTCCTGAAAGTATTCGTCATATGAAGGAGGTAGAGTTTATTAGACTGGAGCAGAATAACATGACGGTGTCTCAGTACGAGGCGAGGTTTGCAGAGTTGTCCAGGTTTGCACCTCATTTGGTGGAGAATAAGGAACGTATGACGAGGATGTTTTTGAGAGGTTTGAAACCCGGCATACGTCAATATCTCATTTCTCATAAATTTTCTCTCTATTCAGATGTTGTCAATAGGGCTCAATTATTAGAGCGAGATAATGAGTACGGTCAACTGAGGGACCACAACCAGGATCATATCGGTGACAGCAGTCATCAGAACAATGATAACCAGCGGAGAAAGAAAAATACAGACAAGAACGGCAACCACTCTGGTGGTAATCGTGGCTGTGAAAATAGAAGAAGCGAGTCGGGAGGAGATTTTAAAAAGAGGAGATTCAACAATGACAATACGAAGACGTCAACACCAGCAGCAACTGGTTCCAAGGGAGGAGAAGGACCACCGGTTATATGCTATAAGTGCGGAAAAGAAGGACATATCAGCTCAAACTGTCCACAACAGTTTAAGGTATGTTATAATTATGGAAAGGAAGGACATATCGCTCGAGATTGCACTGTAGCAAAACCAAGTCCAGCGGGGATGGTGACTCAAAAAGCTGTCCCAGAAAAGATAAAGTCAACGGTTCCTGGAAGAGCGTTTGTCGTGACTGGTCAACATGCGAGGAACCCAAACGAGGTGATCACGGGTAAGCTAATCATAAATTCATGCGAAGTTTATACCTTATTAGATACCGGTTCTACCCATTCTTTTATCTCTCCTGCTTGTGCTCAACGTTTAAACTTGACTCCGGAGAAGTTAGACTTTGACTTATCTGTGGAGACTCCGTTAGGAGAAACTTTCATCACATCCACTGTTTATAAATCTTGTGTGATCCAAGTTGGCACCATCACCTTAACTGTTGACCTTATCTCTTTAAAGATACTTACTTTTGATGTGATTTTAGGGATTGATTGGTTAACTACTCATCATGCCAAAATTGATTGTTTTCGTAAGGTTGTTAGTTTTCATATTCCTAAACAACCTGTTGTACGAATTCAAACAACTAAGCCATTAAAATCAATCACTGTTATATCAAGCCATAAAGCCATTCGTTTATTAAAAAAACGGATGTCAAGCTTTCTTAGCCCATGTTATGGATTTGAATAAAGACACGTCAAATTTGAATAATATTCCTGTTCTTATTGACTTTCCTGACGTATTTCCTGAAGAACTTCCCGGTCTACCCCCGGAACGAGAAATTGAATTCTTTATTGATCTTGAACCTGGTACAAAGCCCATTTCTAAAACCCCAAATCGAATGGCTCCTATTGAACTTCAGGAGTTAAAGGTCCAACTACAAGAGTTGTTGGACATCGATTTCATTCGTCCTAGTACATCTCCTTGGGGTGCTCCTGTTTTATTTGTAAAGAAGAAAGACGGGAGTATGCGACTTTGTATTAATTACCGGGAATTAAACCATGTCACTATTAAGAATAGGTATCCGCTACCTCGTATTGATGACCTGTTTGACCAGTTACAAGGAGCACAATTCTTTTCAAAGATCGATCTTCGTTTTGGATATCATCAGCTGAAGGTTAAAACTGAGGATATTCCAAAGACTGCCTTCAAAACTCGGTACGGGCATTATGAATTCCTAGTCATGTCTTTTGGATTGACTAATGCTCCTGCGGCTTTTATGGATATGATGAACCGAGTATTCAAGGATTATTTGGATCAGTTCGTTGTTGTCTTTATTGATGACATCCTCATATATTCCAAAAGCCATGAAGATCATGAGCATCATTTGAAGCTGGTACTCCAAAGGCTGCGTGAAAACAAGTTATATGCTAAGTTGAAGAAATGCGAGTTCTGGCTTGAGGAAGTAGCTTTCCTAGGGCACGTGGTGTCAAAACATGGAGTATCTATTGACCTGGCGAAGATTGAAGCAATACAAAGTTGGGAGCAACCAAAGACGGTGACCGAAGTACGTAGCTTTCTGGGCTTAGCTGGTTATTATCGGAGATTCGTGGAAGGGTTTTCTCGAATCGCTACCCCGTTAACTCAGCTGACTCGAAAAGATATCAAATTCGTATGGAGCGAGGAATGCGAGAAGAGTTTTCAAGAGCTTAAAAGGAGACTCATTTCGGCACCTGTTCTGATAATACCATCTGGTTCGGATGGATTTGTTATCTACAGTGATGCTTCAGGTAAAGGGTTAGGATGTGTTCTCATGCAACATGGGAAAGTCATAGCCTATGCCTCGCGACAACTAAAAGAATATGAGAGGAATTATCCTACTCATGATTTGGAGTTGGCAGCAGTAGTTTTCGCGTTGAAGATCTGGAGACACTACCTGTATGGGGAGAAAGTGGAGATCTATACAGATCATAAAAGCCTCAAATATTTCTTCACCCAAAAGGAACTCAACATGCGGCAGCGGCGTTGGCTCGAGCTGTTGAAAGATTACGATCATACCATCCAATATCATCCTGGAAAAGCAAACGTAGTAGCTGACGCATTGAGTAGAAGATCATATGCGGGTACGAGTGCAATGTTGTTAACACAAAGGCCCATTTTGTATGACTTGCAAAGGATGGAGATAGAGATGAGGACTCTAAGTATCCACATGATGATATCAAATATACGAGTAGAACCGACTTTAATCGATAAAGTTAAAGCTGCTCAAGCGACGGACATAGAGCTGATGCATATGAAGAAGAAAGTGCAAGAAGGTTCTATTCCAGAAGCAAGAATCGATGAAGAAGGAATACTTCGAGTCCACTCCAGACTTTGTGTTCCTAACGATTCTGATTTGAAGTACAAGATCATGATGGAAGCACACAATACACCATTTCCAATCCATCCTGGAAGTACCAAAATGTATCGTGATCTTCGACATACATTTTGGTGGAATAATATGAAGAGAGAGATTGCAAAGTTTATCTCGAGGTGTTTAACTTGTCAACGTGTAAAGGCGGAACATCAAGTGCCAAAGGGTCCATTGCAACCACTTGAGATTCCAAAATGGAAGTGGGAACACATTACCATGGATTTCGTTACGGGTCTTCCCACGGTTTCTCAAGGCATAAATGCTATTTGGGTTATTGTTGATAGATTAACCAAGTCTGCTCATTTCTTGCCGATACGGGAGACTTATTCCCTTGAACGTCTTGCTCGTATATACGTAGATGAGATTGTGAGACTGCATGGCATGCCAGTATCCATAGTTTCGGATCGTGACCCAAGATTCACTTCAAGATTTTGGGTTAGCTTGCAAAAAGCTATGGGCACAGATTTACGATTTAGTTCGGCACACCATCCTCAAACGGACGGACAATCAGAGAGGACTATTCAAACTCTTAAAGATCTATTAAGACTTTGTGTCCTAGATTTCAAAGGGAGTTGGGATAAGTACCTACCATTGGTGGAATTCTCTTACAATAACAGTTATCAGACAAGTATAGGTGTGGCCCCATTTAAGGCATTATATGGACGAAAGTGTCGCTCTCCAGTATGCTGGGACGAGGTGGGTGAAGCAACATTGTTGGGACCAGAGTTGGTACGCATGACTACAGAGAAGATCCAAACGATTCGACAACGTATACAAACGGCACAGGATCGACAAAAGAGTTATGCGGATCTTCATCGAAAGGACGTGGAATTTGACATTGGGGATCATGTATTGTTGCGTGTGGCTCCATGGAAAGGAGTTACAAGATTTGGAAAGAGAGGAAAGCTCAATCCACTATTTATTGGTCCATTTCAGATTCTTGACCGAGTAGGAAATGTGGCCTATAGACTCGCGTTACCTTCAAGTATGTCTCGTGTTCATAATATTTTTCATATATCTGTGTTACGTAAATATGTGAAAGACCCAGACCATGTTATTGAGTTAGAACCGGACGAGATAGCTGAAGACTTAACATACGAAGAGGTACCTGTCAAGATCTTGGATAGAAAGGAGCATGTCCTACGCGCGAAGGTCATACCACAAGTTAAAGTTTTGTGGAGAAACCATGCTATTGAGGAAATGACCTGGGAGTTGGAAACGGAAATGAAAGCGAGGTATCCTCATCTTTTCGAAACACCAGGTACGTACGTCAATTTCGAGGACGAAATTTCATAAGGAGGGGAGGTTGTAAGACCCCAAATTATTAATAAATGAAATTTAAATTCCCTCTATTTATTATTTTGAAATAGTAAGTGTTAAATTGATTAATGAGGTTAGTTATGGGTAAAATGCGCAAATATTTCAAATAAGCAGGTGGTTAAAAAATATTCATTGTTGTCGGGGAATATTCGTACGACGGCGCAGTCTTTTGTGGGCCCCATAACGGAAAGCAATTGGATGAAGAAAACGACAAGTATATGTTGTTTATTAATAACAGCGTAGTTGTTACCGTTAATACTGTTGGAATACCCGGCGGTTAAAACACAGTAATACGCGTTGTTACACAGTAGCACACTGTATTGCACCAATTATTGATTCTTACGTAAGAAGGCACTACTCAATAATGGTTACAGTAATTACTGTTCAGTATTTTATTTTATTGATTCAATAATTGATGCGCTAATATTTTATATTACTGTTGTTTCAATAATTGTCACTACACAGTATTTCCCATTATCAGATCAATAATTCATATTATTTGAATAATATTATTAGATAACATTATTGGCAATGTCTAGAAAGTTCTGTCTAAGGAGAGGTTTGGTCATCTAATTGCGCACCAGTAAGGAGAAATCCTTATTGGAAAGCCCCCTTTTTCCTGGGAACGGCCTGGTTGTCATAAATGTGATTCTGTAATATTATTTGTGAATAATTGATTATTGATTCATATGATAAGGAAATAATTATTTTTGTGGATATAAATGAGGGATATATTTTTGTGGTTAAAAATGAAGGAGTTAATGTTGAGGTTTTTATCAGTATTTTTGTCAGAATTGAGGTATTAAAAATCAGAGTTTTGAGATATTTTGTGGGGGTTATAATTTTTAATCCGACCGTTGGAACGTGGTAATTTTTGGATATGTTATACATATATAAGTTGAGTATATGTCCTCAAATTTTGAACCGTTAAAAATGAACGTATGATTTATTATGAATTTTACGAGATGACTGGTTCAGAAATTGTTGAATTTTCGGAGTTAATCATTTTGGTATAAAATTCTAGAATTGGTGGGCCCCACTCTTGGTTGGTGAAGAAATATGCTGAGATTTTTATTCAAATGTGGTGGGTGGGAATAGTAGCAGGTAAAGCCATCAGGTTGCAGGTAAAGTCTACTTCGGCGTGCTAACATTTTCCTATAAATAGAGGGCTAAGTTAGAATTGAAAATCACACCAGAAACAAGTTTTCTCTCTTTCTCTCTCTAGATTATTGAGTGTATTTTGTGAGTATTTAGATACTTTGAGAGTTTCTATTCATCAGAGCTAGTTTCTTTCAGCCTTATACCGGTATTCCGACCAGAAGTATTGTCTTTACGAGGTAAGGGATGTTATTTTATTCGAAAATGATATTATTTCTTCAATATCATTATGCCGAAATATTGGTTGGAAATTTTTATCAAATTTGGAACTTTTCACGTCGGGGTTACTATTCACGAGTTACTATTCACCGAAAAATAAAATTTTCTTCTTTTCGTCCAAAATATCTATTCTGGGTACTAGCTTTGATTGTATCCATGTTTTGATCATTCTTGAATTCTACTTTACTATGAATAATTATAAGGTATTTTTGGACATGGATAAATCGAAATACGAATCCTTAATATTTGTTATTTTGTTTCACTGGATTCGTTTTCTTTAAGATATTTTTCATCATCCTCAGTCCTAAATGATGATATTACTGAATATCTTTGGCCCGTAGTGCAAAGATGAATGATTAACTGATGAATATCTTTGGCCCGTAATGCAAAGATGAACAGGTGTTGAGATGAATATGACCGACTGGTGATACAAATGAATATCTTTGGCCTGTAGTGCACAGATGAATATTTGATTAAAGATGGTTATTGATTGTTGTTACAGGGATAAAATATTGATGATGGACTTTTAAATCTTAGAAGATAGTAGAACTCATTCTCTATTTGACTCTTCTAATGGTTTGCTGTTTCCGCTGCAGTTATTGATTTAAAACTTGTTGTCTATTGTATTCTACTAGATTTTTCCCTGTTGAAGACTAACGATAATTTGTTCTGTATTATCTTAGTCATAATGTTCTTTACTGGGCTAGTTGAGCTTACCCTTTTCCTTTTTGTTCCATTTTTCTCAGGAGGCGAGAATGTAGCGAGTACTAGTCGGGGTATGGAATGATGGTTCTAGAAGTTACTTTAGTAGTCCTCACCATTTTTGTGAAATAATGTATCAATAATTGTAATGAGGACTTATTTGAGTGTGGATATTGTCTAAATGACAATATTTGTATTTAAACTCACAGTTCTTGTGTTGTAATAATAAAGATTTAGTTGTTTCTGTACCATGTATTTTGGCGACTCAGAATGGGTGTTGTATACCTATTTTGGGGGCGTCACAACCTTCTACTATTATCGCCTTTTCCAGAATGCCCCCGTAGGAAGCACTCTAAAATAATGATATTCTACTATAGAGCCAGGGTTTTAAGCCCTGCTCAAACCTGCGCGCCTTCCTCTCCTCTGTATCCACCTGGTGTGGAGCAAGTCTTACCAATTCATTGAACTTGGCTGCATACTGGGGAATTGTCATATCCCCTTGCTTAATTCTAGGAACTTAATCTCCATCATACCCTGCATGCTAGTAGGGAAATAGTTTTCGAAGAAGACCTTCTTAAATTGTTCCCACATAACAGCTTCTATTCTAGCCCCACCTTGGTGAGCTTCCCACCAGTAGTTGGTTTTCCCCTTCATCATGTAGGTCACAAAAGAAGTCTTCTACGCCTCACCTACGTTTGTTATCACAAACGCCTTTTCAATCTCTTTTACCCATGTCTGGGCTTCTAAAGGGTCCGTCGTTCCTCGGAACTCAGGAGGACCCACACTCTTAAATTCCTTAAAGGTAGTTGTTCTTACTACCCCAAGAGCTACAGGAATCCCACCCCTCACTTGGTTAAATGCAGCCGTTAATAAATTAATGAACTCTTGCATAGGGTTATTAGGACCCCCCTGATTCTCATCATGAGACTCGGTCTCTTAGTTACGGTGTCTCCTTCTTGGCGGCATAATTCTAATTAAATAAATAAAGTTTCATTATTATCTATTTAACTACTACGTTATCATTCTCAAACAACAACAACTCATACCACAACAAGCAGATTAAATAAAAGCTTCATTATATTAATATGCTTTCATAGTCAAAACTATTTACATCATGTTCCCTTAGCCAAAAGCTATTACATACTATCTCATGATTGCCTTCTACAAAAATTGGGATTAACAAAAAGACTACCCTTTAATTATTCAAAAGAGGGCTTTACGTCACTACTACATACCAAAAAGATCTAATGATCTACTAACACTGTCAAACGGCATTCTCATATTTCTGATTTGCCATAATCAACACTATATCTCGACTTATGGTATGTCGAGTCTGCCTGGACTCAATAGAATAACAAGCAATTTTCAGCTTATAATCCTTATGAGCACATTCGTGGATGTATGACATCCTAGCTATTTTCTGGTCTTTTTCAACCACTTTCTTTCGAAGCTCAACGGCCTCTTCCTTATAATCACGTGCCTTATCTATCATAAGCACTTTCTCATCGTGCTCTGACTCAAAATCGGCCTCTGCAGACTCTTTCGCCTCACATAGGGTGGTTATCTCCTCATTCTGCGTCTCTACCACAGTGCGCAGATGCACATTCCTATCCAACACTGCCAAATACAATGATCTCATTGCATCCGGAGGTGTTGGCTCCTGAGTAGGCACCATCGTATTAATCGATGTTACCTCCATCTCCTCTTCTACATCCAGCATCTCATTCAAATATGATGCTAATCCCATCGTCTCTTCAGAGTATTCCTCCTCAGAGATGTACTCCTCTATGTCTGAGTCTTCTAGAACCACTAACGGTACCTCCGCCACTGGCATTGGTACTACCTCTACTTGGTTTACTGACTTTTCACTCACAACGTGAATGTCTCTATACATCATGATATCGATTGACATCAACAACAGCACATAACAAATTGATTAGTACATAATACACTATAGTATAAGCACAAATCACATTTAATTTATTTACGATTAATTTCCATCTTTTAATGCTTTCGATACTGATTTATCTCAATACCTTATTAATTCATTTAACTTTAATTTCATTCTTCGGACTTTACCTTCCTTACGAGATTATTAGCCTAAGGTTTTCCCCCCTTATGTTTTATAACCTAATGCTTTGATACCAACCTTTGACGCCCCCAAATTCGGGTATCTTCCAACCCGACATATGGTGCTCCACTGTACTAACATTCATACAACCATTCCATTGAAATACAACAAAATGAATGTAATTACTATCTTCTTATTATAATCAAAGTATAATCCTTCCCAGGTTCATAAACTGATTACATCATTTATTGTTCATAATGTATAATACATACAAACATACTAGTCTATTACATGATGGTTAAGTATCCATCTTAGCCTTGCCCTTATCTCTCTTAGCTTTCTCAGTACGTTCATCCTTAACTGCAATTATATAATTCACACAAGAAGTGAGCATGATAGCTCAGCAAGTTTATCAAAGGATAACAGTAATACCACATTTGTGAATTATATAACAATTCCTACATAACTGAACAAATAGTTATGAAGTATTATGAAACAATAATACTTTAACATTTCATATCATCAATTCCCAATGTATAAAGTAGATTAGGAATTCTGAACCGGTCGATAGACCATGAATAGTAGCTTTCAATTTTCATACTTGAAAAGGATATCACAGCATTAAGGCTGCACATCCGCATTACTTACGAGCATTTCTAGGTGATCAGCCTATAATACTCTATGTTGATCAACATTCATTCGTTAAATGTATTTATGTTTAACATTTTGGTAAACTCGCGTGCCCATCGAAATATCGATGAAAAATACTTTTGTTTGTTCATAGACAAACCTTACCTTCACGTCCGTACCAATTTATTAGCATAGGATAGCGCTAACATTTCTATATAGAAAGATATGAATATCAATCAATCTATATCTTACGAGCAGTCTAGCCAAAATAAATCTGGCATTGACCCTTTCTTTAAAATCAGTCATGCAATTCGGTACAATGAATCACATAAAACTTGGCTAACTTGAAAGTCAAACAAGCGTTAAGAAAACTTGCCTTTTAGCGTCTTCAAATAACTTAATCAACTGACCACAGCCTTTACAGAATCTACATGATATATTCACATAGCACACTGTAATTAGCTATCAAACAATTGTTCACATTGTTCCTACCAACTTCTTTCTCTTCTATGTCTTTGTTAACATAATATCATTAATAAAGTCAACTCGACTTATTACCCTTCGTCCCAGTTTATTAATCAACTTACGTTATTAACCGGACTCTAACATTGTTGATAAGGTACCAACTTTGTTCATCATTGATAACTTATTGACATGTATTCAATTCCTAAATTCAATACTATATACATAAGTATAGGTAGTATAGGATTAGTCTTAGTATATTTATTGAGTAAATAAACTTAACTCATGTAGGTCTCGGAACAACTGAAGTTTAAAACTTAAGATTTCTATCACAAGTCCTAAACTCGCGCCGCGGCGTGGGCTTCTAAGTACTAGACTGGCGCTGCGGTGCCAGTTAGAAGTGTCTGGGTTCCGGTCTCAGCGCTGCGGCTCGAGACTTAATACTAACAGTGGCGCTGCGGCGCCATTTTGTAGTGACCAATTTTACTGTGCCAGCGCTGCGGTGTGGCATTTAACACTATGTCTGGCGCCGCGGCGCCAGACCTCAGTACCAGAATTCTCAACAGTTTTGAAAATTTTGTGAAATTCCCAAGGTCGTAACTTCTTCGTTATAAGCCCGATTTGATCCATTCAAAAGCCTACACATCATAAATGACATACTCTATGCGTTCATATAGAATTCGACACTTTCGAATCCATTAACTCAAAATTCACTATTAAGTTCATTTTCTAAGCGTTCGTAAACGTTACTGAGCATTCAATACTCGTTTTCTTCGTTTTAAGTCAGAATCTGACGATTCTCGAACCCACAACTCTTAATTACCCTATCTCACATGTTGACATTGAAAAATAACATTGTTAAGTCTCATGGAAACTTTCGACTACCAATCCAGAATTTTAACGTTTTCCACGTTTAACGTCTATTTCCATAAAATTCGCCATAACTTCGTTACTAATGTTCTTTAAGCCAAATCACATGGAATACTCCATGGATTTCATATCTACATTCTAACCAAACAAGATGCACATATTAACGTATTGATGGAGTTCAATTGTTTATCAACAATCAATCTCAACAATCAATATTTTTATGGTTTAAAACTATATCAAACCTTATGATTTCTATGATTACATGACTTATAGAGATTGAATCTATGGTAAGTCACTCTTATTCCACCATACAAACCATACCCCGCCCATCTATGATTCTCCATGATAAAAGAAAACCAAAAGAGATGAAAGTAGAATTAAGGAATATTACCTTTAAGAACTCTTTATGAAATCTCTTGGAAAACTCTAAGTCAAAGCTTCCAAAGTGTATGATTGGATGAGTCTAGCTCTTTTTCTCTCTCAAATAATCTAGGTTAAGCAATTGAAAAACTCTCAAATGACCAACCTTGGCTTTCTATTTATAGAAAATGAAATGGATGGCAATCTAGACATTACACCTTCCCACCTCCTTACTATTCACACTTCGTCACCAAGTAAAATGCTTGGTGACCTAACAATATGCTTGGCTTGCACACCAAGGGTCCGGCCCACCCTTGCCCATGAGTCATCCCCATGGGTTGCCCCATAGATTTTACCCATTCGGTGACCCACCGGTTCGATCCATGGTTCGATTTTTCGTGCATTGGGCTTAAGCAATCTATCATTGGGCCTTAACTTGGGCTTAACCCATTAATCTCTTGGGCTTACTCCTTCAATTAATTGGACTAAACATAATCCAACTCAAATGAATTAACCTTAAGTCTTAACTTAATTCTATAATACGAATCATATTCTGTACTTACAATTTACATATTCCTTCTGTATAATACCCATACATTAATCGTATTGTACTTCGTATTAACTCATCGCATTATACATAGATACTAAATAGTATCAAACTTGTATAACACACGCTTTATCCATAGCTCAATTCCTTCTACACATATCATTTCCTTCTCGAAAATCAATATACTCAACCCTTAGGTTTTAAGTCCGCAGGCGAAAACTTCGTTCGCCATAAATGAAATATTATCAGATATTTCATCTTATCTCAATATTCTATCATTATGCGTTTCTCGAAATTTCAAAATAAATCCCCGAACAGAAACGGATGAATAGTGTTTTTACGAAAATTTCGCAGAAATCATTTATTTTCGTCTCGAAAATTTTAAACAATTAATTCTAGCACACAGCCAGATTACTAACCATATAAACACATTCAAGGTCATAAAACGACCTTCACATAGCTTACTCACAAAATAAATCAATTAAATTCATTTAATTCACATAATCAAATAAAAATTTAATTGTTATAAAAATCTGATTTTCTCGGGCGTTACAGGGAATACCAGCCGCAGGC
Organism: Panax notoginseng; assembly: GCA_016801055.1. NCBI lineage: Eukaryota > Viridiplantae > Streptophyta > Magnoliopsida > Apiales > Araliaceae > Panax > Panax notoginseng. Next base: position 31,614,981 of record CM029015.1, on the reverse strand, counting down.
AATCGACCAGACAATCGCTTGGAAAATTTTAAAGACTTCAAGGCAGTAGGACCACCAAAATTCAGGAGAACAGCTGACCCTATAGAAGTCCAGACATGGGTTAACGAGATAGAAAAGGTGTTCGTAATTGCTAGGGTAGATGAGGGGAAAAAGACCGCTTTTGCCACCTATATGATGAAAGGGGAGGCAAACTTTTGGTGGAAATCAAATCAAGCAAGGGCAGGGGAAGGTGTAGTAACTTGGTCTAGGTTTAAGACTTTGTTTTTCGAAAACTACCTCTCAGCTAGCATGCAGGCTAGGATGGAGGTGAAATTTCTGGAGTTAAAGTAGGATAACATGACAGTTGCGAAATATGCCGTAAAATTCAATGAATTGGCTAGGTTTGCCCCACACCAGGTGGATACGGAGGCTAGGAAGGCAAGGAGGTTTGAGCTGAGCTTAAAATCATGGCTCTACAACAAGGAGGCAGTGTTACAAATCAATACTTTTACAACACTTATGGAAAAGGCTATCATAGCTGAGGAGGGGAGTGAGGCCATGAGCCTCTACAACAAGGAGAAGAGGAACAAAGGCAAGGTCGTAGGAGCTGTGAAGGTAGAAACTAATAGTGGGAATAGGGGTGAAAAGAGAAAAGGGAATTATTTTGGGAACGTTCAGGTGAAGCAGGAAGGTGTGAAGAAGCAGGTAGTTCAGTGTGGGAACTGTGGGAAGAATCACTTTGGTGAGTGTCTGAAGGGTAAGTTTGTTTGTTACAAGCGCGGCAGGAGGGCCAACTGCCCCAACCCAAGGATGAACAGTGGGTGTTTTCTGTGTGGGTCGATGGAGCATAAGGTGAAGGATTGTCCAAAGAGTAAAATGGAGGCAGGGAGTGTACCCACGAAAAAAAGCAGCGGGACTCTGGCGATCATAGGACCGACTTCAACCAACAAATCATCAAAAGCAACCGCGAAAGTCTTCAATATGACGGTCTAAGATACTGTGGCAGCAGGGAATGGAACTTCAGGTATTATTCGAATAAGTTTTATTTTCGTGTATATATATATATGATTTTCCTATATATAGCAAATTATGTTATAAAGAAATTTTGAAGGAGGAATTTGAGTTCTTTTAGGAATCAGACTTTTGTTTTAATCATGTAGACAAGCTTTATATGAATAGTTAAAGATTTGTTCGATCAATTATGATCGAGATCTATTTGCAATGATTGCGTAGGCTATGTACCCTTATATGTATGAGTTTTAATACGGTGATTCCGGAGACGAAATCTTTATAAGGGAGGGTGAATGTAATAACCCGATATTTTCTATATAAATAAATGAGAAATTTTGCATATAAATTTTTTTTTATTTTAAAGAAGGGAATATGTGCCAAGTAATGTGTATGTATTTGTGTGATAAATAAATTTTATTTATTACATGAATAATTTTAAATAATTTTATTTTAGAATTATTGATCATTATAAAGTATATACTTATAGTAATTAATTTTATAGTAAAAATGTCATTATTATTTACTTTCTATGAAAATATGATTTTTATATTATTTAAATAATATATGAAATGATTATTGGAATTATTATATTATTTTATTATATGAATTTTAGTTCAGATTATTAAGGTAATTATTTTAACTTAATTAATAATGTTATATATGAAAGATAATTCAGATATGGAATCCAAACCCTAATTTTAGATTTTGAGCAATGAATGAGAATAATAATATTATATTAAATATAATATTATTTTTTAATATTATCAATATATACAGTATGTACGTATTGTTAATGGTTGGTCAATTACGGGGAATAATGTCAAAACCCTATTATTAATTTATTAAACCCTATTTTGAAACTCAAATGGGAGATTCAAGAATGTGTAGTAATTGTATTATATGAATTATGTAGCATATTATAGAATTTCTGTTAATTAGGAAAAACCCTAATTAATATTTGAAAACCCTAATTGCTAAAATTAGAAATCCTAATTATTATTTTAGTAAATTGAATTGTTAATTTGGGAAGCCTAATGATATTAAGGAACCCTAATTATTTAAAACCCTAATTAAAATTAGAAATCCTAATTTTAATTAGTGTATTTTAATTAAAATTTTATTAAACTTTAAACTTAATTTTTCAAACCCTAGAAATTATTTGGAAAACTTTATGATTTAAAATCTAGTGATTAAACCCTAGATTCAAGTACCATAGACAAGAATAGCATTAAAATTAAAATGCAATTGACAAAGTACCCTTTTTGTCCCATTCTTGAAATAATTGCTAGCAAATCTTGTCAAATCTTGGCAAGTCATCAACCTAGTCTAAGCTAGGGGCTAAGAAACCCCAGCACATCAGCCATTACTCATCCAAGTTCGTTGCATACAAGATATACATATAGATTAAGAGAGAGAAAGCTGCTAAGTTGCTCATTTGGTCATCTAACTCTCAAACAACTTTTCTCTCTCCCAAACCTCCGAAAATATAAGGCATATCCTAAATCAAGCCCCATGACTTCCAATAGCAGATCAGTAGCCAAGAATCAAGAACTTGTTCATAGAAAGGTAAAAACCTAATTTAAAATCTGATCTTGAAGGTCGTGTTAAATGTTATAATTTTGTGTTAAAACATGTTGTTTGTAGTATATATTGATGATCTGGATTGCTAGATGTTAGATAAATAACATCTAGAGGCTCAGATTTGAAGTTTTTAAAAATCTAGAAAAAATTTATATTATGTATGACAAGCAAAAGTCAGAGGTTGTAGATCTCTCTCTGTTTATGATTTTGTGTGTTTTATGTTTTGGACTTGTAATTTTCCATGACGACTTTGATCTGGAACTTGAATCAGGGTCAGATCAGGTCTGGAACTCAAGATATGGGTGGTAAAACCCCGTTGACCGACCATGACTGGACAAAATTTGGGTAACCCAGAACTGTCTGACAAGAACTTTGTGGACTCTGATCTTACTGATTGTTGATGATCTGTTATTGTTGTTGCATCTAAGTTATAGTATGTTGTTTAGACTACATGTTTATGCTTTAAAGTCTCCTAAACATCAAGTAGGTTGAACACAGTGGGTGGTCAAACTAGCTGAAATGATCACAGAATCTGTTTTCTAGAAATTCTAGAAAATCAAGAATACTGTCTCTGACAGGGTTTGACCAGACAATAGTTGCATGATATGTTGTTGTTTTATTAGTTTTATGTAATGGATCTGTATTCTTACATGTTGTCTACAACATGGAATCGATAGATCACAAAAAACATCACAAGAACAACAAGTAGTGGAAGCCCAAAAGTGGTCACTCGAAACTGTTCTTCATTTCTAGGTAACCCAGAAATGAAGAACAGCTCTGACAGCCTTTTTAATGCCTTAGATCTTGCAGCTTGATGATGTTTAGACCTTATAAATGCTTGATTCATGTACCCTGCTAGTTACTCTACAAAGCCTGACGTCTAAACTACCTAATACATGAATAGATTGATATATTTAAGGCCACCAAGGTCGTTGACCGACCATGACCAGATTTTCTGGGCAGCCCAGAAACGCGATGAATACGTCTGACAGCTAGTTTTCTGGCTTATAACTTGATGTTGTGATGTTGTTTGACCCTGTTTATTTTTTATTTTTGTAGTTCTACATCAATACTACAATATCAAAGCTTTAGAATGCCTAGAAACATCATAGGTAGGAAATTAAACCTGGTAAAACATGGTCACTCGAAAACTGACTTTGAAGATCTGGGTTCCTCAAGAACACCTAAGGCGACACTTACTGTCGCCAAAGGCTTAAGCGACGGACTTGTTTGTTTTAATTAATTTAATTTCCAAAAATTATTTAAAAATAGAAATTTATTATTAACAATTTAAAAAATAGTTTTAAAAATTATTTTAAGTTATAAATATTAACTTTTAATAATTTGACATATTTTTCATAAATATTAATATTTAATTGGAAATTACTGATATTTTATTTATTAAATAAATGCATTAAATAAATTAATTAAAAATGATTTTATTTTATTAAATATCATTTTAAATCATAAAAAGGTATTTAATAATATTTTAAGTTATAAAATATAACTTTTAATATTTTAATACAAATTCCATTAATTATTTAATATTAATGATATTAGATTTATTTAATAATTAAATTAAATAAATTAATTAAAAATGATTTTAATATAATAAAAATTATTTTAAATGAAAATAAATAGTTTAAAAATATTTTAAGTTATAAAATATAACTTTTAATATTTAAAGGTAAATTTTATTAATAAATTTAATGTTAAATGATATTAGAGTTATTTAATAATTATATTAAATAAATAGTTTAAAAATTGTTTTATTGAATTAAAAATTATTTAAAAAGGATATAAACGATTTAAAAATATTTTAAGTAATAATAAATGACTTTTAATATTTTGATGAATAATACATTAATATTTAAATATTAATGGTAACTATTTAAAATTGATTTTAAATATTTTAAAAATCATTTAAGGGTAATAAAAATGTTTTAAAAATATTTTAAGTTACTGTAAATAACTTTAATATTTTTGTAATGGTTTCATTAAAGTTTAATATTAATTAAATATTAATAATAATAGAATTATTTAATATTAAAAATCATTTAATAATGATTACAGTGTTTAAAAATTCAAGATAAATTATAATAATTATTTAAAAATTATTATAAGGCTATGAAAAATAATATGACTGATATTTACAATTATTTAATTAATAAATAGAATTTTGGACTCGTTAATTACCTGGTAAAGCCGTCGGCACACCAAAATATTTCAAAAATTGATCCGGACTTAGATAATTGGACTAGATACGTATGTGCTTGTGAATCAATGACTGATATAACTATGTGACAAAGCGATTAGGTTATGTGTTGATTGCAAATAATAGTATTATGTGAGATGATATATTATTCTAATCGAACGAATGATCTTATTAATGATAGGTTTAGGTATAAAAGATAAAACTAAGTTGCGTTATTGTAAGTAGCAGCTAAGGCAAGTATCCTACCTTTGCATTTACTTTATCCAATGGACATGAGTAAGAATATTTTAGAATATTATTGTTATTGTGCCAGATATATATTCTGTTTGTTAATTTCAAAATATGGTTATACAAGTGTCCTCACTTGGATAATCATTGTATTTAGTCACATGTTGATACATACTTATTTATTTCCAGTATGTATATGATGACTCAAAAATCGTCTAAGATATTTGATTCAGCTGGACATAAATTTAAAAATATTGTTGAAGAAGATAGAACTTTATTGTATCCAACCAGATTGTTTTAGTTCGGATTCCCGACTAAGTATGAACATCCCGAACATAGGAAAACTTTTTTGCATCCAAGGTGGATAAGATGAACGATAATATCATTCTTACATGTAGTATTGATTAATACAGGACATAACTGGCTGATTACCCCCCGTGCCTGTAAGTTATGACGGTCTGCAGATGAATTTTTGTATACCTTTATGAAAACATAAAATAATGTTCATAGTCTGTTGACTGATCTCCAGTTATAGTCAGTACGTAGTTTCAAAAATTTCATATATAAGTGCTATGTTGTTACTATTAGTTCAGCTTACTTCACAACTGTTGATTCATTGTAGAAGTGTCATTCAAAGAAAATATTTAATTCTTTCAGCTAATATTTATTGTTGTTATTACTTGTTGGGCAATCCAATGCTCATTCTTGCTTTAAATTTAAATGTTTTCAGCTAAGTATGATCAACCAGAAGGTTCAGGCAAGAACAAGGGGAAAGGAAAGCAGTTCAAATGACTTTTATGATATTTTGTGTAATAGTTAAAGTTTATTAAGACAATGTTATTTATTATCTACGATGTAATGAATGTTTAAAGGTCTCGTAGCTGAGATTAGACTTTGATATATATAAATTAAGTTTGATATTTATATTATTGTTATTATTATTAGTATTATTTCGCTCATAAAAATGGTATCGTGAAGCACCAAGTTCGGGTTTTAAGTACCTGAATTTGGGGGTGTAACATGTTGTTATCAAAGCTTTTGGGTTAAAAACCTTAGGTGGGATAGACCTTAGGCAATATCCTTAGAACAGAGGGAAATGTTATAAATACAAATAACTCATATAGAGTTTAAAAGGAGACAAATTGAATAAATTCATCGTTAAACAAAATAAAAGATAACTTTTGTAAAACTATTGTTTGTTATGTGTATATACTATATGCTAATCAGGATAATTTGTGTGAAGATGTCAAGTGGAAAAGAATTAGGATACCTCAGATCATGAAGAATGAGTCAATATCAAAGCCAATAGCTGAAATAGAGACTCATAGTGCAAGTAACCATGATGAGGTGGTGGTAATGGAAAACGTGGTACCAGATCTAGAAATAATAGAACTGGCAGATAGTTATTCAGACACTAAAGTTGGAGATAATCAATCATCAACGGAGGTGCAGAATCTGAAGAACAAGGTTTCTTCTCTTGAAAAGTTGTGGGAAATAGAAAAGCTACTAAATAATCAATTACGAAAGGTGTTAATAGAAACTATGGAAGAACAAGATAATCTTAAAATCTAAATTAATCAAATAGGAGTCAGACACAACAAATCGGGTGCAGCTCCGAGCAAGAAGGGGAAAAGAAAGATGAAAGATTGTGACTTAAGAAATCCTGATAAGAACCAAGGGAAAAATATATGTTATAATTGCGGACATGAGGGACATATCTCTCCTCATTGTCCCAATCTGAAGCAAAGTGACTGATTTATTTGTGTGATAGAAGGTCATCAGGCGAAAGGTTGTCCAAGATCCAGAAAAGGCGTAGTGAACAAGTAGTATAAGTATTGTTAGATTATGCGTATTCCATAATAAGTATGTGTGTGTAATGTAATATTCTCAAACTTTTGTACAAGTTGTTGTAGAGAATCCTAACTTTTGTGGTCACAAAGGGATAACAGTATGTGTTATGTTATGTAAACTGCTATGACTTAGTTGAATGAATATGAACCTATATTTGATTAATGTAATAAGTTTTGTATAAAACTTCGTGTTACATGTTAAACTTATACAATAAAGTTTAGAATGTAAGTTAAATTTATGATGTTATGTAATTAGAAAATGCCGCCAAGACGTCGAACACAAAATCAAAGGCAAAAGAATCTGTCAACAACGCTGAGGGACAACAGCAAGACCCGATGCAAAACTTTGCGAACATGGTAGCTCAGGCTATGCAGTAAGGAATACCAGCCACAAGTAACCAACCAGACAATCGCTTGGAAAATTTTAAAGACTTCAAGGCAGTAGGACCACCAGAATTCAGGGGAACAACTGACCCTATAGAAGCCTAGACATGGGTTAACGAGATAGAAAATGTATTCGTAATTGCTAGAGTAAATTAGGGGCAAAAGACTGCTTTTACCACCTATATGATGATAGGGGAGGCAAACTTTTGGTGGGAAGTAAATCAAGCGAAGGCAGGGGAAGGTGTGGTAACTTGGGCTAGGTTTAAGACTTTGTTTTCTGAAAACTACCTCTCAGCTAGCATGCAGGCTAGGATGGAGGTGAAATTTTTGGAGTTAAAGTAGGATAACATGACTATTGCGGAATATTCCGTAAAATTCAATGAATTGGCTAGGTTTGCTCCACACCAGGTGGATTCAGAGGCTAGGAAGGTAAGGAGGTTTGAGTTGGGCTTAAAACCCTGGATCAACAACAAGGTGACAGTGTTGTAGATCAATACTTTTGCAGTACTCATGGAAAAGGCTATCATAGCTTAGGAGAGGAGTGAGGCCATGAGCCTCTACAACAAGGAGAATAGGAACAAAGGCAAGGCCGTAGAAGCTGTGAAGGTGGAAACTAATACTGGGAATAGGGGTGAAAAGAAAAAAGGGAATTATTTTGGGAACGTTCAGGTGAAGCAGGAAGGTGTGAAGAAGCAAGTAGTTCAGTGTGGGAACTGTGCGATGAATCACTCTGGTGAGTGTTTGAAGGGTAAGTTTGAATGTTACAAGTGCGGGCAAGAGGGCCATATTTCTCCCAACTGCCCCAACCCAAGGATGAACAATGGGTGTTTTCTGTGTGGGTCGATGGAACATAAGGTGAAGGATTGTCCAAAGAGTAAAATAGAGGCAGGGAGTGTAACCACGAAAAAAGGCAGTGGGACTCTGGCGATCACATGACTGACTTCAACCAACAAACCATCAAAAGCAACCGCGAGAGTCTTCAATATGACGGTCCAAGATACTGTGGCAGCTGGGAATGGAACTCCAGGTTGTAACGACCCCAAAATAGGTCCATTCCATCCAACCTATTCTGAGTCGCCAAATACATGGTACAGAAAACAACTGTAACTTTATTACAACAATTGTCGTGTAAAATACAACAACACATATGCTGTAAGTTTGGATACAAATATATACCAAATGTGACTCATGTTCCAACCGTGGACATCACCTCACAATGACACCTTACATAAAGGTATAGTCAAAAACTATTTTAGAAATTAGAATCTTTGAGAAGTGCTCAAGGAAACCTTCGTACATGGGAGGCCATGCGTCTAGGTTATGATAGATATCATATGGCCACAGAATTATTCTTGGTTGACCAAATAGACCCTAAAGAAAAACGAGAAGATTACTATCATATTCTTCCCAATGGTGAGTCTTCTCTTGACATATCATTATCTCTACTGTCTCTAATTGAGAATTATACTTCAAACAAACACCAAGATTATATAGGTAGTGCTCGTATATATACTCAGCAAGTGGATGAGCACATCCCTGTCTTATGATGACACGAGGTTGTATGTCGTTAGACATCTTGTATGATAGTGGCAAACCACCCTTCCAACGTTGGGTACACCTTACCCTATTGGATTCACCAAATAAAACTACTAAATGAACTTTTCTATACTGCTTCGGGAGAACATCCACAGCTAGAGACCAACGTTCTATTTCCCCGTTACCCTCACTCGACCCAGCTACACTCTTATTACCTGAAAGAAATTGTGAAGCAAAAGGGTGAGCACAACTAGCTCAGTAAAGTATATCATGACTAAAGATAATTAAATTATCAATAGCCTTCATCAATAATAAATCAGAGATTTAGAACATATGGTAAATGATAAAAATTTCAACCATAGTTGCAGCGGAACGAGCAATCCATTAGAAGAGTCAAATAGACTATAAAGTCTATTATCTTCTCCATGTTAAAAATCCATCAACAATGTTTTATCCCTGTAACATCAATCAACAATTCTGGTCCACAATCATATGAATAACTCATAATCATAACTGTAGTTCTAAATTCCTCTTCTCATCCAGGACCAAGATAATTTTCATCACCTATCTTTACCTGAAACATCAAAGATCATGGTTACACCAAATCACATTTCCTGTTCATAATCATACTAATAACTTCATCTTTTCACTACGGCCAAAGATATTTATTTGTATCACCAGTTGGTCATGTTTATCTCAACATCTGTTCATCTTTGCACTACTGGCCAAAGATATTCAACAACATGTCATCTTTGCACTACGGGCCAAAGATATTCATCAACAATTCATCTTTGCACTACAGGCCAAAGATATTCATCAATATTTCATCTTTGCACTACAGGCCAAAGATATTAATATCTCAAAGAAATATATAATCATTTCAGAATTTATATAAACAATAATTATAACCATGTTGATCAATTCACCTTTGCACTTAAGCTAAAGATATTCACTTATAAATTCAATGGTCATGATCATACCAATCGACGATTCAACTTTGCACTACTGGCCAAAGATAACTCATAGTCATGATCATACCAAAAATCTACCCATCTTTACACTCAAGTCAAAGAGAAATATCATCATTAGGGTTATAAAAATGTTATATATAATAATAAAAATAATATGATTAACATCTAGTTTTAATCTCAAGAGTAATATTCGTAAATCAACTATAATTTGGTTAGAAAAAGAAACCAATTTTTATCGTGAATAGTAACTCGTGAATAGTAACTCATGAATAGTAACTCGTGAATAATAACTCATAAATAGTAAACCCGACACAAAAAGATAGAAATTCCACAATAAAATCCATACCAATATTTCGGTATAATGATATTGAAAGAATAATATTTCTTAAACTTATAAACAATTTATTTAAATTGTTTACACTTTACTAAATAATGCATTTAATCATTCTAAAATACCAAACTCATAAGATTTTATCACCAATAATCAAAACCCTCATCAAAAATCTGCATATACCTCATATAGGATTCTCAAAGTCATAGAATCCTATTTTCTAATTTTCTTACTTCACAAAACATATTTAATTCATTTACTCATAACTAGACTATTTTCATAAAAAATACCAAATCAGTTCCAAAAATATTTCTTTTCTGAGATTTAGCATAATATAGTCCCATAGTGAACATATATTTTTCTCAGAATTTTTAAAAGTCATTTACTATTTTTCATATGGCCAAAACAGCCGAATATTTAGACATTTATCAAAAATTATACTTTTGTCCAAAAATTCTGAAATTTACAGAGTATACTTCTATCATATACATGTACTCCCAATAAAAATTTTATCAATTTTGGAGTTAACCACAAGGAATTATAAGCGATTACTTTTAAAATAGTCTTTTCTCATAAAATTCATAACTCTCAATCTATTCATCCAAAAATCACCATTTTTGGACACAATCAAGAAAACTCATCAAAATATAATTTCAAATTTTTTCAGAATTTTTGAAGGTCAGAAAAATTACGAAACTGAAAAATATAACAACCCTTAAAATTCCTTACTATCCCTTACAATCCCTTACTATCCTTTACCTCAAAAGAGTAGTACTTCTGATCGGTATGCAAAGTCGAAGGAAACTTGCATTGAATAGCAACTCTCAAAGTATCTAAATACTCACAAAATATGCTTCATAATATAGAGAGATAAAGAGAGAAAGCTTATGTTTCTGGTGTGATTTTCAATTCTAACTTAGCCCTCTATTTATAGGAAAATTTTAGCAAACTTGACCTGCAACCTGATGGCTTTACCTGCTACTATTCCCACCCACCACATTTGAAATAAAATTCAGCACATTTCTTCACCAACCACAAGTGGGGCCCACATTTTTTAATTTTTTCCACCAAAATGATAAACTCCGAAAATTCAACAATTTCTGAACCAGTCATCTCGTAAAATTCATAATAAATCATACGTTCATTTTTAACGGTTCAAAATTTGCGGGCATATACTCAACTTATATATGTATAACATATCCAAAAATTACCACGATCCAACGGTCGGATTAAAAATTATAACCCCAGCAAAATATCTCAAAAACCCTGATTTTTAATACCTCCATTCCGACAAATATACGGATAAAAACCTCAACATTAACTCCTTCATTCTTAACCACAAAAATATATCCCTCGTTTATATCCACATAAAATAAATATTTCCTTATCATATGAATCAATAATTAATTATTCACAAATAATATTACAGAATCACATTTATGACAACCAGGCCGTTCCCAGGAAAGAAGTGGCTTTCCAATAAGGATTTCTCCTTACTAGCGCGCAATTAGATGACCAAACCTCTCCTTAGACAGAACTTTCTAGACATTGCCAATAATGCTATCTAATAATATTATTCAAATAATATGAATTATTGATCTGATAATAGAAAATACTGTGCAGCAACAATTATTGAAACAACAATAATATAAAATATCAACGCAGCAATTATTGAATCAATAAAATAAAATATTGAACAGTAATTACTGTAACAATTATTGAGTGGTGCCTTCTTACGTAAGAATCAATAATTTCAAAAATACTATGCAATACCGTGTGCTACTGTGCAATAACGCGTATTACTGTATTTTAACCACCGGGTATTCCAACAGTGTTAATGGTAACAACTACGCCGTTATTTGTAAAAACTCAAATTTTTCGTTTTCTTCACCCGACAGTTATTCGTTATGGGGCCCACAAATAGCTGCGCCGTCGTACGAATATTCCCCGACAGAAAGAATATTCCACGACCAAACGAATATTCCCCGACAACAATGATTATTTTATAACCACTTTCTTATTTTGAAAAAAAATTCATATTTCACCCATAACTTTAAACTTTTATCAATTTAACCATTTACTGAATAGTAATTATAAGAAAAATTGAATACTTTTATTTCATAAAATTCGGGGTCTTACAATCTCCCCTCCTTATGAAATTTCGTCCCCGAAATTTACGTACCTGGTATTTCGAAGAGTTGAGAATACCTTGCTTCCATTTCAGATTCTATCTCTCAGATCATCATGATTTCTCCATTGCTCATCTCCCATGATAACTTCATTTGGGTTCCTCATTTGTTGGGAAGTCATGACAACCGCTATCCCTCGAACTACTCGGCTTTGACTTCTCTGGAGCAGCATTTGGCGTCATCATTACCGTTGGAATATACCTTTCTATAGGACATATTCCTCCCTCAACTGCCTCTTCGTACTCCTCATTCATGATCTGAATCATCAATCTTCGATCCATATCGGATTCAGGTTGACCGCTATGTACAGGGTAATTCAAAACTCGATGTTGGGTTCTCCCAATTACTTTCCAAAAAGAGAAATTCATATCATCTATTTTAGCCTTCTTAGATCGAACATCTCTTTCCACAATATCCACATGTCGTGCGGCTTTTGCCCATGCATCACTTATTCTCACTCGTTCAGTTTTTTCTTCTCTCAGCTCAGATTCTATTTTTATCATCTTATACTCTGCCAAAGAATGCTTCTGTTCAAGCATCACATATCGGGTAACACAAGTTTGAATTGTTGCATCCTTTTGTTCCACGACCGCCTGTTGTTCTTCTGCCTGCTCTTCTAACTCATGAATACGATTTTGAAATTCTACATTTTGATCATATAATACCTCTAATAAACTCTCCTCTGGTACTTCTTCTTCCTCTTCTTCCTCAGTCTCAGCTGTTACCTCTGCGACTATCTCAGGTGTAACTATCAATTCTTCACTCACCACATGGATATCTCTAATTCCTTCTTCGTCTGACATCACATTATCACGGTTAGTGATTAGAGTTTATCCCCACAGTCTCATTCACTCCATTGTTAGCATTCTCAGCTGCCATTCTCAAATACTGCCATAAAATAAGGGTTAATTAAACAAATTAACATATCACATAATATCCCAATATTATGACTGACCAACAAATAAGCTTAGGTAGGACACACTAGCGAAGGATTTACTCATCTCTCCCCTCCTAGTTGTATTCCCCGATCTCCGCCAGAGATCATATCCCTAAGCTCTGATACCAAATGTAACGACTCCAAAATAGGTCCATTCCATCCAACCTATTCTGAGTCGCCAAATACATGGTACAAAAAACAAGTGTAACTTTATTACAACAATTGTCGTGCAAAATACAACAACACATATGCTGTAAGTTTGGATACAAATATATACCAAATGTGACTCATGTTCCAACCGTGGACATCACCACACAATGACACCTTACATAAAGGTATAGTCAAAAACTGTTTTAGAAATTAGAATATTTGGGAAGTGCTCAAGGAAACCTTCATACATGGGAGGCCATGCGTCTAGGTTATGATAGATATCATATGGCCACAGAATTATTCTTGGTTGACCCAATAGACTCCAAAGAAAAACGAGAAGATTACTATCATATTCTTCCCAATGGTGAGTCTTCTCTTGACATATCATTATCTCTACTGTCTCTAATTGAGAATTATAATTCAAACAAACACCAAGATTATATAGGTAGTGCTCGTATATATACTCAGCAAGTGGATGAGCACATCCCTGTCTTATGATGACACGAGGTTGTATGTCGTTAGACATCTTGTATGATAGTGGCAAACCACCCTTCCAACGTTGGGTACACCTTACCCTATTGGATTCACTAAATAAAACTACTAAATGAACTTTTCTATACTGCTTCGGGAGAACATCCACAGCTAGAGACCACCGTTCTATTTCCCCGTTACCCTCGCTCGACCCAGCTACACTATTATTACCTGAAAGAAATTGTGAAGCAAAAGGGTGAGCACAACTAGCTCAGTAAAGTATATCATGACTAAAGATAATTAAATTATCAATAGCATTCATCAATAATAAATCAGAAATTTAGAACATATAGTAAATGATAAAAATTTCAACCATAGTTGCAGTGGAACGAGCAATCCGTTAGAAGAGTCAAATAGACTATAAAGTCTATTATCTTCTCCATGTTAAAAATCCATCAACAATGTTTTATCCCTGTAACATCAATCAACAATTCTGGTCCACAATCATATGAATAACTCATAATCATAACTGTAGTTCTAAATTCCTCTTCTCATCCAGGACCAAGATAATTTTTATCACCTATCTTTACCTGAAACATCAAAGATCATGGTTACACCAAATCACATTTCCTGTTCATAATCATACTAATAACTTCATCTTTGCACTACGGCCAAAGATATTTATTTGTATCACCAGTTGGTCATGTTTATCTCAACATCTGTTCATCTTTGCACTACTGGCCAAAGATATTCAACAACATGTCATCTTTGCACTACGGGCCAAAGATATTCATCAACAATTCATCTTTGCACTACAGGCCAAAGATATTCATCAATATTTCATCTTTGCACTACAGGCCAAAGATATTAATATCTCAAAGAAATATATAATCATTTCAGAATTTATATAAACAATAATTATAACCATGTTGATCAATTCACCTTTGCACTTAAGCTAAAGATATTCACTTATAAATTCAATGGTCATGATCATACCAATCAACGATTCAACTTTGCACTACTGGCCAAAGATAACCCATAGTCATGATCATACCAAAAATCTACCCATCTTTACACTCAAGTCAAAGAGAAATATCATCATTAGGGTTATAAAAATGTTATATATAATAATAAAAATAATATGATCAACATCTAGTTTTAATCTCAAGAGTAATATTCGTAAATCAACTATAATTTGGTTAGAAAAAGAAACCAATTTTTATCGTGAATAGTAACTCGTGAATAGTAACTCGTGAATACTAACTCGTGAATAGTAACTCATAAATAGTAAACTCGACACAAAAAGGTAGAAATTCTACAATAAAATCCATACCAGTATTACGGTATAATGATATTGAAAGAATAATATTTCTTAAGCTTATAAACAATTTATTTAAATTATTTACACTTTACTAAATAATGTATTTAATCATTCTAAAATACCAAACTCATAAGATTTTATCACCAATAATCAAAACCATCATCAAAAATCTGCATATACCTCATATAGGATTCTCAAAGTCATAGAATCCTATTTTCCAATTTTCTTACTTCACAAAACATATTTAATTCATTTACTCATAACTAGACTATTTTCATGAAAAATACCAAATCAGTTCCAAAAATATTTCTTTTCTGAGATTTAGCATAATATAGTCCCATAGTGAACATATATTTTTCTCAGAATTTTTAAAAGTCATTTACTATTTTCCATATGGCCAAAACAGCCGAATATTTAGACATTTATCAAAAATTATATTTTTGTCCAAAAATTCTGAAATTTACAGAGTATACTTCTACCATATACATGTACTCCCAATAAAATTTTCATCAATTTTGGAGTTAACCACAAGGAATTATAACCGGTTACTTTTAAAATAGTTTTTTCTCATAAAATTCATAACTCTCAATCTATACATCCAAAAATCACCATTTCTGGACACAATCAAGAAAACTCATCAAAATATCATTTCAAATTTTTTCAGAATTTTTGAAGGTCAGAAAAATTACGAAACTGAAAAACATAACAACCTTTAAAATTCCTTACTATCCCTTACAATCCCTTACTATCTCTTACCTCAAAAGAGCAGTACTTCTGATCGGTATGCAAAGCCGAAGGAAACTTGCACTGAATAGCAACTCTCAAAGTATCTAAATACTCACAAAATATGTTTCATAATATAGAGAGAGAAAGAGAGAAAGCTTATGTTTCTGGTGTGATTTTCAATTCTAACTTAGCCCTCTATTTATAGGAAAATTTTAGCAAACTTGACCTGCAACCTGATGGCTTTACCTGCTACTATTTTCACCCACCACATTTGAAATAAAATTCAGCACATTTCTTCACCAACCACAAGTGGGGCCCACCAATTCTAAAATTTTCTACCAAAATGATAAACTCCGAAAATTCAACAATTTCTAAACCAGTCATCTCGTAAAATTCATAATAAATCATACGTTGATTTTTAACGGTTCAAAATTTTTGGGCATATACTCAACTTATATATGTATAACATATCCAAAAATTACCACGATCCAACGGTCGGATTAAAAATTATAACCCCAACAAAATATCTCAAAAACCCTGATTTTTAATACATCCATTCCGACAAAAATACGGATAAAAACCTCAACATTAACTCCTTCATTTTTAACCACAAAAATATATCCCTCGTTTATATCCACATAAAATAAATATTTCCTTATCATATGAATCAATAATTAATTATTCACAAATAATATTACAGAATCACATTTATGACAACCAGGCCTTTCCCAGGAAAGAGGGGGCTTTCCAATAAGGATTTCTCCTTACTAGCGCGCAATTAGATGACCAAACCTCTCCTTAGACAGAACTTTCTAGACATTGCCAATAATGCTATCTAATAATATTATTCAAATAATATGAATTATTGATCTGATAATAGAAAATACTGTGCAGCAACAATTATTAAAACAACAATAATATAAAATATCAACGCAGCACTTATTGAATCAATAAAATAAAATATTAAACAGTAATTACTGTAACAATTATTGAGTAGTGCCTTCTTACGTAAGAATCAATAATTTCAAAAATACTATGCAATACCGTGTGCTACTGTGCAATAACGCATATTACTGTATTTTAACCACCGGGTATTCTAACAGTGTTAACGGTAACAACTACGTCGTTATTTGTAAAAACTCAAATTTGTCGTTTTCTTCACCCGACAGTAATTCGTTATGGGGCCCACAAATAGCTGCGCCGTCGTACGAATATTCCCCGACAGAAAAAATATTTCACGACCAAACGAATATTCCCCGACAACAATGATTACTTTATAACCACTTGCTTATTTTGAAAAAAAAATCATATTTCACCCATAACTTTAAACTTTTATCAATTTAACCATTTACTGAATAGTAATTATAAGAAAAATTGAATACTTTTATTTCATAAAATTCGGGGTCTTACACATGTATTATTCTAAAAAGTTTTATTTTCATATATATATATATATATATATATATATATATATATATATGATTTTCCTATATAGAGCAAATTATGTTATAAAGAAGTTTTGAAGGAGAAATTTGAGTTCTTTCAGAAATCAAACTTCTGTTTAATCAGGTAGACAAGCTTTATATGAATAGTTAAATATTTGTTCGATCAATTATGATCGAGATCTATTTGCAATGATTGCGTAAGCTATGTACCCTTGTATGTATGAGTTTTAATACGATAATTTCGGGGACGGAATCTTTATAAGGGATGGTGAATGTAATAACCCGATATTTTCTATATAAATAAATGACAAATTTTGCTTATAATTTTTTTTTATTTTAAAGAAAGGAATATGTGCCAAGTAATGTGTATGTATTTATGTGATAAATAAAATTTATTTATTACATGAATAATTTCAATTAATTTTATTTTAGA
This sequence comes from Panax notoginseng, assembly GCA_016801055.1. NCBI lineage: Eukaryota > Viridiplantae > Streptophyta > Magnoliopsida > Apiales > Araliaceae > Panax > Panax notoginseng. The sequence goes on along the minus strand of CM029015.1, from coordinate 31,597,223 downwards.
ATTATTGATCATTATAAAGTATATACTTATAATAGTTAATTTTATAGTAGAAATGTCTTTATTATTTATTTTCTATGAAAATATGATTTTTATATTATTTAAATAATATATGAAATGATTATTGGAATTATTATATTATTTTATTATATGAATTTTAGTTCAGATTATTAAGTTAATTAATTTAACTTAATTAATATATAATGTTATATATAAAAGATAATTCAGATATGGAATCCAAACCCTAATTTTGAATTTTGAGCAATGAATGAGAATAATAATATTATATTAAATATAATATTATTTTTCAGTGTTATAAATATATATACAGTATGTACGTATTGTTAATGGTTGGTCAATTATGGAAAATAATGTAAAAACCATATTATTAATTTATTAAACCCTATTTTAAAACTCAAATGGGAGATTCAAGAATGTGTAGTAATTGTGTTATATGAATTATGTAACATATTATAGAATTTCTGTTAATTAGGAAAAACCTTAATTATTATTTAAAAGCCCTAATTGCTAAATTTAGAAACTCTAATTATTATTTTAGTAAATTGAATTGTTAATTTGGGAAGTCTAATGATATTAAGGAACCCTAATTATTTACAATCATAATTAATATTTGAAAACCCTAATTAAAATTAGAAACCATAATTTTAATTAGTATGTTTTAATTAAAATTTTATTAAACTTTAAACTTAATTTTTCAAACCCTAGAAATTATTTGGGAAACTTTAAGATTGAAAATCTAGTGATTAAACTCTAGATTCATGTACCATGGACAAGAATACCATTAAAATTAAAATGCAATTGACCAAAGTACCCTTTTTGTCCCATTCTTGAAATAATTGCTAGGAAATCTTGCAAAATCTTGGTAAGTCATCAATGTAGTCTATGCTAGGGGCTAAGAAACCCCAGTACATCAGCCATTACTCGTCCAAGTTCATTGCATACAAGATATACATATAGATTAAGAGAGAGAAAGCTACTAAGTTGCTCATTTGGCCATCTAACTCTCAAACAACTTTTCTCTCTCCTAAACCTCTGAAAATATAAGGCATATCAGTCCCTAAATCAAGCCGCATGACTTCCAATAGCAGATCAATAGCCAAGAATCAAAAACTTGTTCATAGAAAGGTAAAAACCTAATTTAAAATCTGATCTTGAAGGCCATGTCAAATGTTATGATTTTGTGTTAAAACATGTTGTTTGTAGTATATATTGATGATCTGGATTGCTAGATGTTAGATCCATAACATATAGAGGCTCGAATTTGAAGTTTTTAAAAATCTGGCAAAATTTTATATTATGTCTGACAAGCAAAAGTCAGAGGCTGTAGATCTCTCTTTGTTTATGATTTTGTGTGTTTTATGTTTTAGACATGTAATTTTCCGTGATGACTTTGATCTGGAACTTGAATCAGGGTTAGATCATGTCTAGAACTAAAGATATGGGTGGTCAAACCCCGTTGACCGACCATGACTGGACAAAATTTGGGTAACCCAGATCTTACCCAGAACTGTCTGACAAGAACTTTGTGGACTCTGATCTTACTGATTGTTGATGATCTGTTATTGTTGTTGCATCTAAGTTATAGTATGATGTTTAGACTACATATTTATGCTTTAAAGTCTCCTAAACATCAAGTTGGTTGAACACAGTGGATGGTCAAACTAGCTGGAATGATCACAGAATCTGTTTTTTGGAAATTCCAGAAAATCAAGAAGACTGTCTCTGACAGGGTTTGACCATACAATAGCTGCTTGATATGTTGTTATTTTATTGGTTTTATGTAATGGATCTGTAGTCTTACATGTTGTCTATAACCTGGAATTGATAGATCACAAAAAACATCACACGAAAAACAAGTAGTGGAAGCCCAAAAGTGGTCACTCGAAACTGTTCTTCATTTCTAGGTAACCTAGAAATGAAGAACAGCTCTGACAGCCTTTTTAATGCCTTAGATCTTGCAGCTTGATGATGTTTAGACCTTATAAGTGCTTGATTCATGTACCCTACTAGTTACTCTACAAAGCTCGACGTCTAAACTACCTAATACATGAATAGATTGATATATTTAAGGCCACCAAGGTCGTTGACCGACCATGACCAGATTTTCTGGGCAGCCCAGAAACGCGATGAATACGTCTGACTGATAGTTTACTGGCTTATAACTTGCTATTGTGATGTTGACCTTGTTTATTTTTGATTCTTGTAGTTCTACATCAATACTACAAGATCAAAGCTTTAGAATGCACAGAAATATCATAGGTTGGAAATTAAACCTGGTCAAACATGGTCACTTGAAAACTGACTTTGAAGATCTAGGTTCCTCAAGAACACCTAAGGCGACACTTACTGTCTCCAAAGGCTTTAGCGACGTACTTGTTTTTTTAAAATAATTTAATTTTCAAAAATTATTTAAAAATAAAAATTTATTATTAACAATTTTAAAAATAGTTTTAAAAACTATTGTATGTTATAAATATTAACTTTTAATAATTTGACACATTTTTCATAAATATTAATATTTAATTGATATTATTGATGTTTTATTTATTTAATAAATGCATTAAATAAATTAATTAAAAATAATTTTACTATAGTAAATATCATTTTAAATGATAAAAAGGTATTTAATAATATTTTAAGTTATAAAATATAACTTTTAATATTTCAAGGTAAATTTCATTAATAATTTAATTATAAATGATATTAGAGTTATTTAATAATTATATTAAATAAATAGTTTAAAATTAGTTTTATTGAATTAAAAATCATTTAAAAAGGATGTAAATGATTTAAAAATATTTTAAGTAATAATAAATGACTTTTAATATTTTGATGAATAATACATTAATTTTAAATATTAATGATAATTATTTAAAAATGATTTTAAATGTTTTAAAAATTATTTAAAGGGTAATACAAATGTTTTAAAAATATTTTGAGTTAATATAAATAACTTTAATATTTTTGTAATGGTTTCATTAAAGTTTAATATTAATAATAATAGAATTATTTATATATTTAAATCATTTTATAATGATTCCAGTGTTTGAAAATTCATGATAAATTATAATAATTATTTAAAAATTATTATAAGGCTATGAAAAATAATATGACTGATATTTACAGTTATTAAATTACTGAATGGAGTTTTGGACTCGTTAATTACCCGGTAAAGCCGTCGGTACACCAAAATATTTCAAAAATTGATCCGGACTTAGATAATTGGACTAGATACGTATGTGATTGTGAATCAATGACTGATATAACTGTGTGACAATGTAATTAGGTTATGTGTTGACTGTAAATAACAGTATTATGTGATATGATATATTATTCTTATCGAACGAATGATCTTATTAATGATAGATTTCGGTATAAAAGATAAAACTAAGTTACGTTATTGTAAGCAGCAGCTAAGGCAAGTATCCTACCTTTGCATTTACTTTATACAATGGACATGAGTAAGAATATTTCAGAATATTATTATTATTTTGCCAGATATTTATTCTGTTTGTTAATTTCTAAATATGGTTATACAAGTGTCCTCATTTAGATAAGCATTGTATTTAATCACATGTTGATACATACTTATTTATTTCCAGTATGTATATGATGATTCACAAATCATCTAAGCTATTTGATTCAGCTAGACATAAACTTAAAAATATTGTTGAACAAGATAGAACTTTATTGTATACAACTAGATTATTTTGGTTTAGATTCCCGACTAAGTATGAACATCCCGAACGTGGGAAAACTTTTGTGCACCCAAGGTGGATAGGATGAACGATAATATCGTTCTTGCATGTAGTATTGATCAATACAGGGCATAACAGGCTGATCACCCCCCGTGCTTGTAAGTTATGACAGTCTGCAGATGAATTTCTGTATACCTTTTTGAAAATAGAAAACAATGTTCATAGTCTGTTGACTGATCTCCAGTTATAGTCAGTACGTAGTTTTAAAAATTTTATATAGAAGTGATATGTTGTTATTATTGGTTCAGCTTACTTCACAACTGTTGATTCATTGTAGAAGTGCCATTCAAAGAAAATATTTAATTCTTTCAGCTAATATTTATTGTTGTTATTACGTGCTGAGAAATCCAATGATCATTCATGCTTTAAATTTAAATGTTTTCAGCTAAGTATGATCAACCATAAGGTTCAGGCAAGAACAAGGGGAAAGGAAAGTTGTTCGAATGACTTTTATGATATTTTATGTAATAGTTAAAGTTTATTAAGACAATGTTATTTATTATCTATGATGTAATGAATGTTTAAAGGTCTCGTACCTGGGATTAGACTTTGATATATATAAATTAAGTTTGATATTTATATTATTGTTATTATTATTAGTATTATTCCCCTTATAGAAATGGTATCGTAAAGCACCAAGTTCGGGTGTCAAATACCTAAATTTGGGGGCGTAACAGGTTGGTATCAAAGCTTTAGGGCTAAAAACCTTAGATGGGATAGACCCTAGGCAATAACCTTAGAACAAAGGGAAACGTTGAAAATACAAATAACTCATATAGAGTTTCAAAGGAAATGAATTTAATAAATTCATAGTTAAACAAAATAAAAGATAACTTTTATAAAACTATTTTTTGTTGTGTGTATATTCTATATGCTAATCATGATAATTTGTGTGAAAATGTTAGGTGGAAAAGAATTAGGATACCCTCAGATCATGAAGAAGGAGTCAATATCAAAGTCAATAGCTGAAATAGAGACTCATAGTGCAAGTAACCATGATGAGGTGGTGGTATTGAAAAATATAGTACCAGATCTAGAAATAATAGAACTGGCAGATAGTGATTCAGACACTAAAGTTGGAGATAATCAATCATCAACGGAGGTGCAGAATCTGAAGAACAAGGTTTCTTCTCTTGAAAAGTTGTGGGAAATAAAAAAGCTACTAAATAATCAATTGCGAAAGGCGTTAATAGAAACTATGGAAGAACAAGATAAGCATAAAATCCAAATTAATCAAATGGGATTCGGACGCAACAAATCGGGTACAGCTCCGAGCAAGAAGGGGAAAAGAAAGATGAAAGACCGTGACTTAAGAAATCCTGATAAGAACCAAGGGGAAAAGATATGTTATAATTGAGGACATGAGGGACATATCTCTCCTCATTGTCCCAATCCGAAGCAAAGTGTCTATTTTATTTATGGGATAGAAGGTCATCAGGCGAAAGGTTGTCCAAGATCCAGAAAAGGCGTAGTGAAACAGTAGTATAAGTATTGTTAGATTATGCGTATTCAATAATAAGTATGTGTGTGTAATGTAATATTCTCAAACTTTTGTACAAGTTAATGTAGAGAATCCTGACTTTTTTGGTCACAAAGGGATAACAGTATGTGTTATGTTATGTAAACTGCTATGACTTAGTTGAATGAATATGAATCTATGTTTGATTAAGGGAATAAGTTTTGTATAAAACTTCGTATTACATGTTAAACTTATACAATAAGTTTTAGAATGTAAATTAAATTTATGATGTTATGTAATCAGATAATGTCGCCAAGATGTCAAACACGAAATCAAAGGGCAGAAGAATCTGTCAACAACGCTGAGGGATAACAGAAAAACTCGATGCAAAACTTTACGAACATGGTAGCTCAGGCTATGCAGAAGGGAATACCAGCTGCAGGTAATCGACCAGACAATTGATTAGATAATTTTAAAGACTTCAAGGCAGTAGGACCACCAAAATTCAGGGGAACAGCTGACCCTGTAGAATCCCAGACATGGGTTAACAAGATAGAAAAGGTGTTCATAATTGCTAGGGTAGATAAGGGGCAAAAGACAGCTTTTGCCACCTATATGATGAAAGGGGAGGCAAACTTTTGGTGGGAACCGAATCAAGCGAAGGCAGGGGAAGGTCTGGTAACTTGGGCTAGGTTTAAGACTTTATTTTTCGAAAACTACCTCTCAGCTAGCATGCAGGCTAGGATGGAGGTGAAATTTTTGGAGTTAAAGCAGGATAACATGACTGTTGCAGAATATGCTATAAAATTCAATGAATTGGCTAGGTTTGCTCCACACCAGGTGGATACGGAGGCTAAGAAGGCAATGAGGTTTGAGCTGGGCTTAATACCCAGGCTCTATAATAAGGTAGTATTGTTACAGATCAATACTTTTGCAGCACTCATGGAAAAGGCTATCATAGCTGAGGAGGGGAGTGAGGCCGTGAGCCTCTACAACAAGGAGAAGAGGAACAAAGGCAAGGCCGTAGGAGCTGTGAAGGTGTAAACTAATAGTGGGAATAGGGGTGAAAAGAGAAAAGGGATTATTTTGGGAACGTTCAGGTGAAGCAGGAAGGTGTGAAGAAGCAGGTAGTTCGATGTGGGAACTGTGGGAAGAATAACTCTGGTGAGTGTCTGAAAGGTAAGTTTGTATGTTACAAGTGCGGGCAGGAGGGCCATATTTCTCCCAACTGCCCCAACCCAAGGATGAACAGTGGGTGTTTTCTGTGTGGGTCGATGGAACATAAGGTGAAGGATTGTCCAAAGAGGAAAAAGGAGGCAACGAGTGTAACCACGAAAAAAGGCAGCGGGACTCTGGCGATCACATGACCGACTTCAACCAACAAACCATCAAAAGCAACCGCGAGAGTCTTCAATATGACGGTCCAAGATACTGTGGCAGCTGGGAGTGAAACTCCAAGTATTATTCGAATAACTTTTATTTTTGTATATATATATGATTTTCTTATATAGAGCAAATTATGTTATAAAGAAGTTTTGATGGAAAAATTTGAGTTCTTTTAGAAATCAAACTTCTGTTTAATCAGGTAGACAAGCTTTATATGAATAGTTAAAGATTTGTTCGATCAATTATGATCGAGATCTATTTACAATGATTGCGTAGGCTATGTACCCTTGTATGTATGAGTTTTAATACGGTAATTTCGGGGACGAAATCTTTATAAGGGAGGGTGAATGTAATAACCTGATATTTTCTATATAAATAAATGAGAAATTTTGCATATACTTTTTTTTTATTTTAAAGAAGGGAATATGTGCCAAGTAATGTGTGTGTATTTATGTGATAAATAAAATTTATTTATTACATGAATAATTTTAAATAATTTTATTTTAGAATTATTGATCATTATAAAGTATATACTTATAATAATTAATTTTATAGTAGAAATGTCTTTATTATTTATTTTCTATGAAAACATAATTTTTATATTATTTAAATAATACACAAAATGATTATTGGAATTATTATATTATTTTAATATATGAATTTTAGTTCAGATTATTAAGTTAATTAATTTAACTTATTTAATAATGTTATATATGAAAGATAATTCAGATATGGAATTCAAATCGTAATTTTGGATTTTGAGCAATGAATGAGAATAATAATATTATATTAAATATAATATTATTTTGCAGTGTTATAAATATATACAGTATGTACGTATTGTTAATGGTTGGTCAATTATGGGGAATAATATCAAAACCCTATTATTAATTTATTAAACCCTATTTTGAAACTCAAATGGGAGATTCAAGAATGTATAGTAATTGTGTTATATGAATTATGTAGCATGTAAGGCCCTAACTTTTTATAAATACAGATTTAATTTTCTCTAATTATTATTTTGAAATAGTAAGGGGTTGATTTGATTATTGTGGTTAGTTATGGGTAAAATGCGTAAATATTTTTAAATAAGCAAGTGGTTATAAAATACTCATTGTTGTCGGAGAATATTCGTTTGGTCGTGGAATATTCGTACGACGACGCAGCATTGTGTCGGCCCCATAACGGAAAGCGATTGTATGAAGAAAACGACAAGTATAAGTTGTTTATAAATAACGGCATAATTGTTACCGTTAATATTGTTGGAATACCCGGTGGTTAAAACACAGTAATACGCGTTGTTGCACAGTAGCACACGGTATTGCACCAATTATTGATTCTTACGTTAGAAGGCACTACTCAATAATTGTTACAGTAATTACTGTTCAGTATTTTATTTTATTGATTCAATAATTGCTACGTTGATATTTTATATTACTGTTATTTTAATAATTGTCACTACACAATATTTTCCACTATCGAAGCAATAATTCATATTATCTGAATAATATTATTAGATAACGTTATTGGCAATGTCTAGAAAGTTCTGTCTAATGAGAGGTTTGGTCACCTAATTGCGCGCCAGTAAGGAGAGATCCTTATTGGAAAGCCCCCTCTTTCCTAGGAACTGTCTGGTTGTCAGTATTGTGATTCTGTAATATTAGTTGTGAATAATTAATTATTAATTTATATGATGAAAATATTGATTTTATGTGGATATAGATGGAGAAAATTTTTAATGTGACAATTATTGAAAATTAATATTTTATCTTTTTCTGATAAAATAATTCATTTAAATATATTATTATATTTTAATAATATAATAATGGTGATATTTTTACAATGAATGTTGGATATATGAGTATATGAGGAGGAAGAGTATTTTTGTTACATTAAAGGATTAACACATGTTTTGTGTGTCAGTGGACCCCATTTCTTGACTGAAATTTGATTATAGTCTGTAAAATCGTCCGTATGTGAATTTCGATCAATTTATGTTTGAAATTTGGAAAAACTTTCTTCTGTAAAGTTGTAGAGAATTGAATTTCCTATAAAAAATCGCTAAAGGGCTATTTATTATGAATTGTTGAAGTTTCGTAGTTCCGAAATAATTGATTTTTAGAAGTTTTATTTATGTTTTAAAAGAAAAATATTTTTTAAATGTTTGTGGACATCTTTAACATGTGTTAGATGGCTGAAACCAGATTTCTAAGTGGGCGTAAGAATTTGTTTTATATATAATATTATTATATTAAATTTTCTGATTTTGTGTTCTAACCATTTTCCTATAAATAGGGTGCTTAGGTTAGAATTGAAAATCACACCAGAAAACTGAAGTTTTCTCTCTCTTTCTCTCTCTATAATATCGAGCGTATTTTTGTGAGTATTTTAATACTTTGAGTATTACTATACGGTGCAAGTTCCTTCAGCACTATATCTTGTATTCCAGTCAGAAGTACTGTCTTTTCGAGGTAAGGGATGTTATTTTTTTATCAATGATATTATTTCTTTCAATATCATTATACCGGAATATTGGTAAGATTTTTCTTGTGAAATTCTTATCTTTTCATGTCAGGGTTACTATTCACGAGTTACTATTCACGAGTTACTATTCATAAGTTACTATTCACGAGTTACTATTCATGAGTACTATTCACGAAGCATGATAATTTTTTTTCTTTTGGAATTTCTACCTTTTAGTGTCGAGGTTACTATTCACGTATACGGCACTATTCACGTATACGGCACTATTCACAAATACGGCACTATTCACAGAAAAAATAAATTTTCTTTTATGTGTCCAAGATATCAATTATGGATACTAGCTTTGATTGTACCCATGTTTTGATCATTCTTGAATTTTACTTCGTTATGATTATTTATGAAGTATTTTTGAACTCGGATTGTTTGAAATACGAATCCTTAATATTTATTCTTTTGTTTCACTGGATTCATTTTCTTTAAAAGATTTTTCATCATCCTCAGTCCTAAATGATGATATAACTAAATATCTTTGGCCTGTAGTGCAAAGATTAATGATTTTATGATGAATATCTTTGGCCCGTAGTGCAAAGATGAACATGTGTTGAGATGAACATGACCGACTGATTAATATCTTTGGCATGTAGTGCATAGATGACTATTTGATTCAAGATGTATATTGATTGATGGTACAGGGATAAAATATCGATGATGGACTTTTAAATTTATAGATGATAGTAGATTTCATTCTCTACTTAACTCTTCTAATGAATTGTTGTTTTCGCTGCAGTTGTTGATCTAAAACTTGCTGTCTATTGTATTCTATCAGATTTTTTCATGTTGAGGACTAACGATAATTTGTTTTATATTATCTTAGTCATAATGTTCTTTACTGGGCTAGTTGAGCTCATCCTTTTCCTTTTGTTCCATTTTTCTTCTGAGGAGGCGAGAATGTAGCGAGTACTAGTCGGGGTATGGAATGAAGGTTCTAGAAAGTCGTTTTAGTAGTCCTCACCATTTTTGTAAAATAATGTATCAATAATTGTAATGAGGACTTATTTGAGTGTGGATATTGTCTAGATTGCAATATTTATATTTAAACTCAGAGTTTTTATGTTGCATTAATAAAGTTGTAGTTGTTTGTGTACCATGTATTTTGACGACTCAGAATGGGTGTTGTATACCTATTTTGGGGGCGTCACAATTGGTATCAGAGCTTAGGGATATGATCTCTAGCGGAGATCGGGGAATAGAACTAGGAGGGGAGAGACGAGTAAATCCTTCGCTAGTGTATCCTACCTAAGCTTATTTGTTGGTCGGTCATAATATAGGGGTATTATGTGATTTGTTAATTTGTTAAATTAACCCTTGTTTTATGGCAGTATTTGAGAATGTCGACTTAGAATGTTAATAGTGGAGTAAATGAGACCATGGAGACACCTTTGCTCACCAACGAGGAGAACGTGCAACATGCTGGCAATGTTCCTCCTGTGAACAACACCACTGAGCAGATGACGAACGATGGTATGTTTAGGAACTTTCTAGAATTCATGCAAAACCAAATGAGAAAGACTACTGTTCAAAATGCAGGTGGAAACACTGGCAACTCACGGATGGTCACCGCTAAGCAGTTCAAGGAGTTAGGACCGCCGAAGTTTTTGGGAAAGCCAGAACCACTTACGGCAGAGACGTGGATAAAGTAGATTACTAAGATATTTGATGTCTTGGGATGCTCAGAGGAGCAAAAGGTTCCTTTCGCCACTTTAATGTTACGAGGAGAGGCAGATTATTGGTGGTAATTCGTAAAGCGTACTCAGCCTACCGCACTTAAAATGTCTTGGAAGAAGTTCCAAGAATTGTTCAACGACAAGTACTTTCCCGAAAGTATTCGTCACATGAAGGAGGTAGAGTTCATCAAGCTGGAGAAAAACAATATGAACGTGTTGCAGTACGAAGCTAAGTTTGCCGAGTTGTCTCGATTTTCATCACATTTGGTTGATAATGAGGAGAGAATGACGCGAATGTTTCTGCGAGGTTTGAAACCCAAAATACGTCAATACCTCATTTCTCACAAACTTTGTTTATATTCAGATGTTGTGAATAGGGCTCAGTTATTGGAGCGCTATAATGAGTCTGCTCAACTGAACAATAATGACCAACAACTCAATGATAATCGTACCGGTGGTAACGGTCATTGGAACAATGATAACAATGGTGGAGGAAATTATCATGCCAGAAATGGTAACCACTTTGGTGGTAATCATGGCCAAGATAATAGAAGAAATAACTCAAGTGGAAATTTCAAGAAGAGAAGATTTAACGATGACGGGAAGATGTCAGCAGCAACACCAGCACCAGCAACGAATTTTAGAGGAGGAGAAAGACCGCCAGTTAGATGCTACAGATGCGGAGAAGAGGGACACATAAGTCCAAATTGTTCACAACCTTCCAAGGTATGTTTTAGTTGTGGAAAGGACGGTCATATAGCTCGAGATTGTCCTGTAGCGAAACCAAGTCCAGCGGGGATGGTGACTCCAAAGGCTGTCCCGGACAAGTCAAAGTCAACGGTTCCTGGAAAAGCGTTTGTCGTGACTGGTCAGAATGCGAGGAACCCGAACGAAGTTAGCACATGTTAGTTAATTATAAATTCTTATGAAGTTTATACCTTATTAGATATCGGTTCTACCCATTCATTTATCTCTCCTACTTATACTCAACGTTTAAACTTCACTCCGGAGAAAATTAGACTTTGACTTATCTGTTTAAACTCCGTTAGGATAAACTTTCGTTACATCCACTGTTTATAAATCTTGTTTGATCCAAGTTGGCATCATCACATTACATGTTGACCTTATTTCTTTAAAGATACTTTCTTTTGATGTGATTTTAGGGATTGATTGATTAACTACTCATCATGCCAAAATTGATTATTTTTGTAAGGTTGTTAGTTCTCATATTCCTTACCAACCTGTTGTGCGAATTCAAGCAACTAAGCCATTAAAATCAATCACTGTTATATCAAGCCATAAAGCCATTCGTTTATTAAAAAATGGATGTTAAGCTTTCTTAGCCCATGTTATAGACTTGAACAAAAATACATCAGATTTGAATGATATTTCTATTGTTAGTAAATTTCCTGATGTATTTCCTGAAGAATTTCTTGGCTTACTCCCAAAGTGTGATATTGAATTTTGTATCGACTTTGAACCTGATACAAAATCCATTTCTAAAATCTCATATTGAATGGCTCCTATTGAACTTCAGGAGTTAAAAATTCAACTATAGAATTTGGTACCCGAGCCTCTATTTGGTGACTTCCTTTGTGAAATGCACCGAAGCCAGACTCTCCGTAGGGGACACCATATTTGTATGGTAGTAAACTGATAGGTGTCATTTTGACGTGTTATCCAAGATTGAGATATGAGTCACAGTTGAGAGCAACCTAAGTCAGTAATCGAAATACGTAGCTTTCTAGGCTTAGTTGGTTATTATCGAAGATTTTGTGGAAAGATTTTCTCGAATCGTTATCCCATTAACTTAGTTGACTCGTAGAGATACAAAATTCGAATAGAGCAAGGAATGTGGGAAGAGCTTCGAAGAACTTAAGAGGAGACTCATTTTGGTACCTGTTCTGACCATGCCATCCAATACCATCTTGGAAAAGTAAACGTGGTAGCTGACGCATTGAGTAGACGATCGTATACGTTTATGAGTGCGATATTGTTAACACAAAGACCCATTTCGTATGACTTACAAATGATAGAGATAGAGTTAAAGACTCTATGGATCACGTAATGATATACGAGTAAAATTGACTTTAATTGATAAAGTTAAAACTGCTCAAGCTACACACCGGAGCTAATGAATATGAAGAAGGAGGTGCAAGAAGTTGTTATTCCAAAAGCGAGAATCGGCGATGTGAGAAAAGCTCAAACCTTCGATTTATTAGTCCATTTGAAATCCTCGATTGAATTGGAACTATGGCATATAGACTCGCTTTACAGCTAAGTATGACGCGTGTTCATAACATTTTTTGCGTATCGATGTTACGTAAATATGTGGACGACCCGAACCACATTATTGAGTTAGAACCAGAAGAGATAGCAGAAGATTTAACGTACGAGGAGGTACCAGTCAAGATCTTGGATGGGAAGGAGCTTATCCTACGCATGTCAATTTCGAGGACGAAATTTCATAAGGGGGGGAGATTGTAAGGCCCCAACTTTTTATAAATGAATATTTAATTTTGTCTAATTATTATTTTGAAATAGTAAGGGGTTGATTTGATTATTGTGGTTAGTTATGAGTAAAATGCGCAAATATTTTTAAATAAGCAAGTGGTTATAAAATACTCATTGTTGTCGGAGAATATTCGTTTGGTCGTGGAATATTCTTGCTGTCGGGGAATATTCGTACGATGGCGCAGCCTTGTGTGGGCCCCATAATGGAAATCGATTGTATGAAAAAAACGACAAGTATAAGTTGTTTATAAATAACGATGTAATTATTACCGTTAATACTGTTGGAATACCCGGTGGTTAAAACACAGTAATACGCGTTGTTGAACAGTAGCACACGGTATTGCACCAATTATTGATTCTTACGTTAGAAGGCACTACTCAATAATTGTTATAGTAATTACTGTTCAGTATTTTATTTTATTGATTCAATAATTTCTACGTTGATATTTTATATTACTATTATTTCAATAATTGTCACTACACAATATTTTCCATTATCAGAGCAATAATTCATATTATCTGAATAATATTATTAGATAACATTATTGGCAATGTCTAGAAAGTTCTGTCTAAGGAGAGGTTTGGTCACCTAATTGCGCGCCAGTAAGGAGAGATCGTTATTGGAAAGCCCCCTCTTTCTTGGGAACTACCTGGTTGTCAGTATTGTGATTCTGTAATATTAGTTGTGAATAATTAATTATTAATTTGTATGATGAAAATATTGATTTTATGTGGATATAGATGGAGAAAATTTTTAATGTGACATTTGTTGAAAATTAATATTTTATCTTTTTCTGATAAAATAATTCATTTAAATATATTATTATATTTTAATAATATAAAAATTGTGATATTTTTATAATGAATGTAGGATATATGAGTATATGAGGAGGAAGAGTATTTTTGTTGCATTAAATGAATAACACATATTTTGTGTGTCGGTGAACCCCATTTCTTGACTGAAATTTGATTATAGTCTGTAAAATCGTCCGTATGTAAATTTCGGTTAATTTATGTTTGAAATTTGGAAAAACTTTCTTCTGTAAAGTTGTAGAGAATTGAATTTCCTATAAAAAAAATATGCAAGATTCGAATTTTCTGATAAAAGGGCTATTTATTATGAATTATTGAAGTTCCGTAGTTCCGAAATAATTGATTTTTGGAAGTTTTATTTATGTTTTAAAAGAAAAACGTTTTTAAATGTTTGTGGACATCTTTAACATGTGTTAGATGGCTGAAATCAGATTTCTAACTGGGCGTAAGAATTTGTTTTATATATAATATTATTATATTAAATTTTCTGATTTGGTGTTCTAAGCATTTTCCTATAAATAGGGTGCTTAGGTTAGAATTGAAAATCATACCAGAAAACTGAAGTTTTCTCTCTCTTTCTCTCTCTATAATATCGAGCGTATTTTTGTGAGTATTTTAATATTTTGAGTATTGCTATACGGTGCAAGCTCCTTCAGCACTATATCTTGTATTCCAGTCAGAAGTACAGTCTTTTCGAGGTAAGAGATGTTATTTTTTTATCAATGATATTATTTCTTTCAATATCATTATATCGGAATATTGCTAAGATTTTTCTTCTGAAATTCTTATCTTTTAATGTCGGGGTTAATATTCATGAGTTACTATTCACGAGTTACTATTCACGAGTACTATTCACGAGTACTATTCACAAAGCATGATGATTTTTTTTTCTTTTGGAATTTATACCTTTTAGTGTCGAGGTTACTATTTACGTATACGGCACTATTCACGTATACGGCACTATTCACAAATACGGCACTATTAACAGAAAAATTAAATTTTCTTTTATGTGTCCAAGATATCTATTATGGATACTAGCTTCGATTGTACCCATGTTTTGATCATTCTTAAATTTTACTTCGTTATGATTATTTATGAAGTATTTTTGAACTCGGATTGTTTGAAATACGAATCCTTAATATTTATTCATTTGTTTCACTGGATTCGTTTTCTTTAAAAGATTTTTCATCATCCTCAGTCCTAAATGATAATATAACTGAATATCTTTGGCCTGTAGTGCTAAGGTTAATGATTTTATGATGAATATCTTTGGCCCGTAGTGCAAAGATGAACAGGTGTTGAGATGAACATGACCGACTGATTAATATATTTGGCCTGTAGTGCATAGATGACTATTTGATTCAAGATGTATATTGATTGATGTTACAGGGATAAAATATCGATGATGGACTTTTAAATTTATAGATGATAGTAGATTTCATTCTCTACTTAACTCTTCTAATGAATTGTTGTTTTCGCTGCAGTTGTTGATCTAAAACTTGCTGTCTATTGTATTCTATCAGATTTTTTCATGTTGAGGACTAACGATAATTTGTTTTATATTATCTTAGTCATAATGTTCTTTACTGGGCTATTTGAGCTCATCCTTTTCCTTTTGTTCCATTTTTCTTCTCAGGAGGCGAGAATGTAGCGAGTACTAGTCGGGGTATGGAATGAAGGTTCTAGAAAGTCGTTTTAGTAGTCCTCACTATTTTTATAAAATAATGTATCAATAATTGTAATGATGACTTATTTGAATGTGGATATTGTCTAGATGACAATATTTGTATTTAAACTCACAGTTTTTATGTTGCATTAATAAAGTTGTAGTTTTTTCTGTACCATGTATTTTGACGACTCAGAATGGGTGTTGTATAACAATTTATGGGGCGTCACATAGCATATTATAGAATTTTTGTTAATTAGGAAAAACCCTAATTAATATTTGAAAACCCTAATTGCTAAAATTAAAAACCCTAATTATTATTTTAGTGAATTGAATTTTTAATTTGGGAAGCCTAATGATATTAAGGAATCCTAATTATTTAAAACCCTAATTAAAATTAGAAACCCTAATTTTAATTAGTGTGTTTTAATTAAAATTTTATTAAACTTTAAACTTAATTTTTCAAACCCTATAAATTATTTAGGAAACTTTAAGATTTAAAATCTAGTGATTAAATCCTAGATTAAAGTACCATGGACAAGAATATCATTAAAATTAAAATGCAATTGACCAAAGTACCCTTTTTGTCCCATTCTTGAAATAATTGATAGGAAATCTTGCCAAATCTTGGTAAGTCATCAACCTAGTCTAAGCTAGGGGCTAAGAAACCCCAGCACATCTGCCATTACTCATCCAAGTTCATTACATACAAGATACACATATATATTAAGAGAGAGAAAGCTACTAAGTTGCTCATTTGGCCATCTAACTCTCAAACAACTTTTCTCTCTCCCAAACCTCCGAAAATATAAGGCATATCAGTCCCTAAATCAAGCCCCACGACTTCCAATAGCAGATCAATAGCCAAGAATCAAGAACTTGTTCATAGAAAGGTAAAATCCTAATTTAAAATATGATCTTGAAGGCTATGTTAAATGTTATGATTTTGTGTTAATGCATGTTGTTTGTAGTATATATTGATGATCTGGGTTGCTAGATGTTAGATCCATAACATCTAGAGGCTCAGATTTGAAGTTTTTTAAAATCTGGAAAAATTTTATATTATGTCTGACAAGCAAAAGTCAGAGGCTGTAGATCTCTCTCTGTTTATGATTTTGTGTGTCTTATGTTTTGGACTTGTAATTTTCCATGACGACTTTGATCTGGAACTTGAATCAGGGTCAGATCAGGTCTAAAACTCAAGTTATGGGTGGTCAAATCCCGTTGACCGACCATGATTGGACAAAATCTGGGTAACCCAGATCTTGCCCAGAACTGTTTGACAAGAACTTTGTGGACTCTGATCTTACTGATTATTGATGATCTGTTATTGTTGTTGCAT
The DNA here is from genome assembly GCA_016801055.1 of Panax notoginseng. Classification (NCBI taxonomy): domain Eukaryota; kingdom Viridiplantae; phylum Streptophyta; class Magnoliopsida; order Apiales; family Araliaceae; genus Panax; species Panax notoginseng. The sequence goes on along the minus strand of CM029015.1, from coordinate 31,580,059 downwards.
CTAAGTTATAGTATGTTGTTTAGACTATATGTTTATGCTTTAAAGTCTCCTAAACATCAAGTAGGTTGAACACAGTGGGTGGTCAACTAGCTGGAATGATCACAGAATCTGTTTTCTGGAAATTCCAAAAAATCAAGAACACTGTCTCTGACAGGGTTTGACCAGACAATAGCTGCTTGATATGTTGTTGTTTTATTGGTTTTAATAATATTTTAAGTTATAAAATATAACTTTTAATATTTTAAGACAAATTCCATTAATTATTTAATATTAATGATATTAAATTTATTTAATAATTAAATTAAATAAACTAATTAAAAATGATTTAATATTATAAAAATCATTTTAATTGAAAATAAATAGTTTAAAAATATTTTAAGTTATAAAATATAACTTTTAATATTTAAAGGTAACTTTCATTAATAATTTAATGTTGAATGATATTAGAGTTATTTAATAATTATATTAAATAAATAGTTTAAAAATAGTTTTATTGAATTAAAAATTATTTAAAAAGGATATAAATGATTTAAAAATATTTTAAGTAATAATAAATCACTTTTAATATTTTGATAAATAATACATTAATATTTAAATATTAATGGTAATTATTTAAAAATGATTTTAAATGTTTTAAAAATTATTTAAGGGTAATAAAAATGTTTTAAAAATATTTTGAGTTATTATAAATAACTTTAATATTTTTGTAATGGTTTCATTAAAGTTTAATATTAATTAAATATTAATAATAATAGAATTATTTAATATTTAAATAATTTAATAATGATTCCAGTGTTTGAAAATTCATGATAAATTATAATAATTATTTAAAAATTATTATAAGGCTATGAAAAATAATATGACTGATATTTACAGTTTTTAAATTACTGAATGGAGTTTTGGACTCGTTAATTACCCGGTAAAGCCGTCGGTACACCAAAATATTTCAGAAATTGATCCGGACTTAGATAATTGGACTAGATACGTATGTGATTGTGAATCAATGGCTGATATAACTATGTGACAATGTGGTTAGGTTATGTGTTGACTGCAAATAACAGTATTATGCGATATGATATATTATTCTTATCGAACGAATGATCTTATTAATGAGAGGTTTCGGCATAAAAGATAAAACTAAGTTACGTTATTGTAAGCAGCAACTAAGGCAAGTATCCTACCTTTGCATTTACTTTATACAATGGACATGAGTAATAATATTTTAGAATATTATTATTATTATGCCAGATATTTATTCTGTTTGTTAATTTCTAAATATGGTTATACAAATGTCCTCACTTGGATAAGCATTGTATTTAATCACATGTTGATACATACTTATTTATTTCCAGTATGTATATGATGACTCAAAAATCATCTAAGCTATTTGATTCAGCTGGACATAAACTTGAAAATATTGTTGAACAAGATAGAATTTTATTGTATCCAACCACATTATTTTGGTTCGGATTCCCAACTAAGTATGAACATCCCGAACATGGAAAAACTTTTGTGCACCCAAGGTGGATAAGATGAACGATAATATCGTTCTTGCATGTAGTATTGATTAATACAGGGAATAATGGGCTGATCACCCCCCGTGCCTGTAAGTTATGACAGTCTGCAGATGAATTTTTATATACCTTTTTGAAAACACAAAGTAATGTTCATAGTCTGTTGACTGATCTCCAGTTATAGTCAGTACGTAGTTTCAAAAATTTTATATAGAAGTGAGATGTTGTTATTATTGGTTCAGGTTACTTCACAACTATTGATTCGTTGTAGAAGTGTCATTCAAAGAAAATATTTAATTCTTTCAGCTAATATTTATTGTTGCTATTGCTTGCTAGGCAATCCAATGCTCATTCTTGCTTTAAATTTAAATGTTTTCAGCTAAGTATGATCAACTAGAAGGTTCAGGCAAGAACAAGGGGATAGGAAAGCTATTCGAATGAGTTTTATGATATTTTGTGTAATAGTTAAAGTTTATTAAGATAATAATATTTATTGTCAATGATGTAATGAATTTTGAAAGGTCTCGTACCTGGGATTAGACTTTGATATTTGTAAATTAAGTTTGATATTTATATTATTAGTATTATTCCGCTCATAAAAATGGTATCGTGAAGCACCGAGTTCGTATTTCAAGTACCTGAATTTGGTGGCGTAACAGGTTGTTATCAAAGCTTTAGGGTTAAAAACCTTAGGTGGGATAGACCTTAGGCAATAACCTTATAACAGAGGGAAATGTTGAAAATACAAACAACTCATATAGAGTTTAAAAGGAGATGAATTGAATAAATTCATCGTTAAACAAAATAAAAGATAACTTTTATAAAACTATTGTTTGTTGTGTGTATATACTATATGCTAATCATAATAATTTGTGTGAAGGTGTCAGGTGGAAAAGAATTAGGATACCCTTAGATCATGAAGTAGGAGTCAATATCAAAGCCAATAGCTGAAATAGAGACTCATAGTGCAAGCAACCATAATGACGTGGTGGTATTGGAAAACGTAGTACTAGATCTAGAAACAATAGAACTGGCAGATAGTGATTCAGACACTAAAGTTGGAGATAATCAATTATCAACGGAGGTGCAGAATCTGAAGAACAAGGTTTCTTCTCTTGAAAAGTTGTGGAAATAGAAAAGCTACTAAATAATCAATTGTGAAAGGTGTTATTAGAAACTATGAAAGAACAAGATAAGTTTAAAATATAAATTAATCAAATGGGAGCCAGACGCAACAAATCGGGTGTAGCTCCGAGCAAGAAGGGGAAAAGAAAGATGAAAGATTGTGACTTAAGAAATCCTGATAAGAACTAAGGGAAAAAGATATGTTATAATTGCGGACATGAGGGACATATCTCTCCTCATTGTCCCAATCCAAAGTAAAGTGTCAGTTTTATTTGTGGGATAGAAGGTTATCAGGCGAAAGGTTGTCTAAGATCCAGAAAAGGTGTAGTGAACCAGTAGTATAAGTATTGTTAGATTATGCATATTCCATAATAAGTATGTGTGTGTAATGTAGTATTCTCAAACTTTTGTACAAGTTGTTGTAGAGAATCCCAACTTTTGTGGTCACAAAGGGATAACAGTATGTGTTATGTTATGTAAAGTGCTATGACTTAGTTGAATGAATATGAATCTATGTTTGATTAATAGAATAAGTTTTGTATAAAACTTCATGTTACATGTTAAACTTATACAATAAGGTTTAGAATGTAAGTTAAATTTATGATGTTATGTAATCAGATAATGCCGCCAAGACATCGAATACGAAATCAAAGGGCAGAAGAATCTGTCAACAACGCTGAGGGACAACAGTAAGACCCGATGCAAAACTTTACGAACATGGTAGCTCAGACTATGCAGTATGGAATACCAGCCGCAGGTGTAAGACCCCAACTTTTATAAATAAAGATGAATTTTCTATAAATGTCATTTTTGAATATTATGGAGTTAATTTGATATAATGTTATAGTTGTGGGTAATATTTATAAATTTTGCAAAGTACGTAAGTTGTTATATAGTATTCGATTGGTCGGGGAATATTCATTTTAATAGGGAATATTCGTACAACGACACAATCATTGGTGGACCCCACAACGGAATTATTGTCGGATTGAGAAAACGACAAAAATATTTTATTAAAAATAACGGCGAAAATTTTACCATTGTTACTGTTGAACTACTCGGTAGTAAAAGTACAGTAATACGTGTGGTTGCATAGTAGCACACGGTATTGATTATTAATGCTTATGTGAGAAGTCACTCAGTTTGATTCAATTATTGTCAGTTAATAATATGAATTATTTAGCGATAATGACGTTTTGTTTTATTCGTATTAACGTAATAAAACAGAAACATCTTTTTATATAAAACAGAATACTTTATTAAAGTTATTCTATAAATAGAATATATTATATTTTATTTAAAAGATTTTTCTTTAAATATGGACCGTCAGATTAAAGTAATCAATCTGGACCGTTCATGGATTAGTTACTATGCATTCTATTTTTCTATAAATAGCAGCTCATTCCTTCATTATTTCTTACGAATTCACTGAACTCTAGAGAGAGAAACTATAGAGAGAAACTATAGAGAGAGAGAAGAAGAGTATTCTGCTACTTAACTACTTCCTTATTTCAGCTCGTCTTTAAAACGGTAAGGGGTGTTATTCTTTCTTATTCATGAAGAGAACTGTTGTTATTCCATTTCTTATTATTCTGTTGGAATAACCTGTATACGTGGTCTACCCTATACTTGGTGACATTCTTCTATTATTCTGTTGGAACATCACGTCTGTGTGTTTTACACCGGACCTGGTTCCATTTTTATTATTATTCTGTTGGAACATCCTGTCTGTGTGTTTTACATCGGACCTGGTTCCATTTTTATTATTATTCTGTTGGAACATCCTGTCTGTGTGTTTTACACCGGACCTGGTTCCGTCTTGTTATTATTCTGTTGGAATATCCTGTCTGTGTGTTTTACACCGGACCTGGTTCCATTATTTATTATTCTGTCGGAATATCCTGTCTGTGTGTTTTACACCGGACCTGGTTCCATTATTTATTATTCTGTCGGAATATCCTATCTATACATTTACGCCGGACCTGGTTCCATTATTTATTATTCTGTTAGAATAACCTGTCTGTGCGGTCTATCGCATGCATGGTGATTTCTTTTGTTATTCCATTCTTTATTATACTCAATTGGTTAAGTTTTGACTTCTATACTCCATGAAATTAGTGAAATATCCTTGATAATTGCGGTTCATCCAGTATCTTTTCATGAAAATATTCTTCTAAGTATTCTTGAATTTTACTCCACAAAGCAGTATCATGTTGACAATTTGGACGTTGTTAATTCTTGGATAAATTAATTCTTGAACTTGTTTTATTGAATTCTTATATCATTGTCATCATCCTCATGTTTATAAAATGTTGAAAGTCATCTGTGGCTTGTAGTGTATAGATGGACTTGGTGTGATTATTACCAGGGATTATTTGGTATAATCATGACCGTAATGTTACAAATGATGTGGTAAAAGTCCTCATTGGCCCGTAGTGCATTGATGGACAGTTGTTGGCATGATCATGACCATTAATGAATATACGAATATCCTTGGCCGTAGTGCAGGGGTGATTCGATGATGTGGATTATTTTATTAAGCTGAGTCTCAGCGATCACAGTGTTGGAAAATCTTTTAAATCATAAAAGATAGTAGAGTTTATTTTCTACTTGACTCTTTTAATGGATTGCTTGTTCCGCTGCAGTTAAACTTGATGTCTATTATATTTTATCAGTTTAACATTGTTGAAGGCTAATGATAATTTATTCTGCATTATCTTAGTCATAATATTTCTTACTGGGCTAGTTGAGCTCACCCTTTCTTTCACTGTTCTCTTCAGGAAATGAGAACGTAGCTGGGGCAAGTCGGGGAACGGAGTGATGGTCCGAATGATAGTATTAGTTATTAGTCCTCACTATTCTATGTAATGGTGTGTTAATAAATGTAATGAGGACTCCTTTTGAGTATGAATACTCTCTAGAAGATAATATTTGTATTCAAACTCACAGTTTATGTTTTGTCGTATTGTACACGACAGTTGTATTAGTAAGTTGTATTTGTATTCTGTATTATGTATCTGACGACCCAAGATGGGTGATGTATACCTAATTTTGGGGGCGTCACAGTTGGTATCAAAGCTTAGGGATATGATCCCTGGCTAAGATGTGAGAATAGAACTAGGAGGGGAGAGACGGGGAATTCCTTCGCTAGTATGACCTACCTAAGTTTATTTGCATGGTATTTAATTGGTCGGTTATAATATAAGGATAAAATATGACATATCAATTAATTTTTATTTTGTGGCAGTATCTGAAAATGGCATCTGAGAATGTTGAGAATAGCAATGGAGCACAGGCGACTGTTGATTCACCACATATCAATAATCAGGATAATGTGCATCAGGAAGGTGACAATCCTCATGCAAACAACAACACTGACCAAATGATGAATGATCAAATGTTCAGAGGCTTTATGCAATTCATGCAACAACAGGTGAAAGCGGCTCCTGTCCACAACGTAGGTGGAAATACTGGAAACTCTCTGGCGGTCACCGCTAAACAGTTTAAGGAGCTGGGACCACCGGAGTTTAAGGGAGAACCCAAACCACTTGTAGCTGAAACATGGATAAAGCAGATCACCAAGATATTTGATGTCTTGGGTTGCTCCGAGGAGCAAAAGGTTCCCTTTGCCGCCTTTATGTTGCGAGGAGAGGCAGATTACTGGTGGAAATCGATAAAGCGTACTCAACCTGCCGCACTGAAGATTTCCTGGGAGAAGTTCCAAGAGCTGTTTAACGACAAATACTTTCCCGAGAGTATTTGTCACATGAAGGAGGTGGAGTTCATCAAATTGGAGCAGAATAATATGACCGTGTCGCAGTACGAGGAAAAATTTACGGAGTTATCCCGGTTTGCGTCCCAGCTGGTGGATAATGAAGAAAGAATGACGCGGATGTTTTTAAGAGGTTTGAAGCCGGAGATACGTCAACATCTTGTTTCTCATAAATTATGTTTGTATTCAGATGTTGTAAATAGGGCTCAGTTGGTGGAGCACGATAACGAGACAACGCAACCAAAAGAGAGCAGCCGGCAAAATGATAATACCAGTGAGAGCAGTCATCGAAGCGGTGACAACAAGCGTGGAGGGAATCAACAGGCCAGAAATGGTAACCACTTCGGTGGTAATCAGGGCCAAAACAATAAGAATGGGCATTTCAAGAAGAGGAGATTCAACAATGATGGAAAGACGTCAGCACCAGCACCTGTCGTTAAGGAAGGAGAACGACCACCTATCATATGTTTCAAATGCGGAGGGGAGGGGCACATCAGTCCAAACTGCGCGATGCCGTCCAAAGCATGTTATAATTGTGGAAGAGAAGGTCATTTAGCCCGATTTTGTCGTTTACCGAAGACAAATTCAGCTAGGATGGAGGCACCAAAGGCCGTCCCAGAAAAGTCAAAACCGGTTGTGCAAGGGAGAGCGTTTGTTGTGAACTCCCAGAAAGCAAGGAACCCGAATGAGGTCATCACGGGTAAGCTTATCATAAACTCTAACGAAGTCTATACTTTATTTGATACCGGTTCTACCCATTCTTTTATTTCTCCTACTTGCGCTCATCGATTAAATTTGATTCCGGGGAAATTAGACTTTGACTTAGCTGTTGAAACTCCATTGGGAGAAACCTTCATTACATCCATGGTTTATAAGTCTTGTTTGGTTCAAGTTGGTACCCACACATTACCTGTCGATCTGATTTCATTAAAAATACTTGCATTTGACGTGATTCTAGGGATTGATTGGTTAACTACTCATCATGCAAAAATTGATTGTTTTCGTAAGGTTGTTAGCTTTCATATTCCTAATCGACCTATTATGCGAATTCAAGCAACCAAACCATTAAAATCAATCGCTGTCATCTCAAGCCATAAAGCTATTCGTTTATTGAAAAACGGATGTCAAGCTTTCTTAGCTCATGTCACAGATCTAAACAAAAATACGTCAGCTTTGAATGATATTTCTGTTGTTAATAAATTTCCTGACGTATTTCCCGAAGAACTTCCTGGCCTACCCCCAGAGCGTGAAATTGAATTTTGTATCGACCTTGAACCCGGTACAAAACCCATTTCCAAAGCCCCATATCGAATGGCTCCTATTGAACTTCAGGAGTTAAAGACCCAACTGCAGGAATTGTTAGACATTGGTTTTATTCGTCCTAGTACTTCTCCTTGGGGTGCTCCTGTTCTGTTCGTGAAGAAGAAAGATGGGAGTATGCGACTTTGTATTGATTATCGGGAGTTGAATCATGTCACCATCAAAAATAGGTACCCATTGCCACGTATTGATGACCTGTTTGACCAGTTGCAAGGAGCACAATTCTTTTCAAAGATCGATCTTCGTTCTGGATATCATCAGCTGAAGGTTAGAACTGAGGATATTCCAAAGACTGCCTTCAGAACTCGGTATGGGCATTATGAATTCTTAGTTATGTCTTTTGGATTGACTAATGCTCCTGCTGCCTTCATGGATATGATGAACAGGGTATTTAAGGAATATTTGGATCACTTTGTGGTCGTCTTTATCGATGACATCCTTGTTTATTCCAAAAGCCGTGAAGATCATGAGCAACACTTGAGGCTGGTACTCCAAAAGCTTCGTGAATACAAACTTTATGCCAAGTTGAAGAAATGCGAGTTCTGGCTGGAAGAGGTAGCATTCCTTGGGCACGTAGTATCAAGTCGTGGAATATCTGTTGACCCGGCAAAGATTGAAGCTATTCAAAGCTGGGAGCAACCTAAATCAGTAACCGAAGTACGTAGCTTTCTCGGTTTAGCTGGTTATTATCGGAGATTCGTGGAAGGATTTTCTCGAATCGCTACTCCATTAACTCAGCTGACTCGAAAAGATACAAAGTTCGGTTGGAGCGAAGAATGTGAGCAGAGTTTTCAAGAACTCAAGAGGAGACTCATTTCAGCACCTGTTCTAACAATACCATCTGGCTCGGAGGGATTTGTCATCTACAGTGATGCTTCGAGCAAAGGGTTGGGATGCGTTCTCATGCAACATGGAAAAGTCATAGCCTATGCATCAAGACAACTCAAGGAATATGAGAGGAATTATCCTACTCATGATCTAGAGTTGGCAGCTGTTGTCTTTGCACTTAAAATTTGGAGGCATTACTTGTATGGGGAGAAGGTGGAGATCTTTACGGATCATAAAAGCCTCAAATATTTCTTCACTCAAAAGGAACTCAACATGCGACAACGACGTTGGCTTGAACTGTTGAAAGATTATGATCATACCATTCAATATCATCCTGGAAAAGCGAACGTGGTAGCTGACGCATTGAGTAGAAGATCATATGCAAGTACGAGTGCGATATTATCAACACAAAGACCCATTTTGTGTGATTTGCAAAGGATGGAGATAGAGTTAAAGACTCCAGGGACCCATGTGATGATGGCGAATATACGAGTAGAACCGACTTTAATCGATAAAGTTAAAGCTGCTCAAGCTACAGACCTGGAGCTGATGCGTATGAAGAAGAAAGTGCAAGAAGGTGCTATACCGGAAGCAAGAATCGATGAAGAAGGAATACTTCGAGTCAACTCCAGACTTTGTGTTCCTAACAACCCTGATTTAAAGTATGAAATCATGATGGAGGCGCACAACACACCGTTTGCAATCCATCCTGGAAGTACCAAAATGTATCATGATCTTCGTCATACATTTTGGTGGAGCAATATGAAGAGAGAGATAGCGTTGTTTATCTCAAGGTGTCTAACTTGTCAACGAGTCAAAGCGGAGCATCAAGTACCAAAAGGTCCATTGCAACCACTTGAAATTCCAGAATGGAAGTGGGAGCACATTACCATGGATTTCGTTACCGGTCTTCCTAGGGTTTCTCAAGGTATTGATGCGATTTGGGTCATTGTTGATAGATTGACCAAGTCTGCTCATTTCTTACCGATACGAGAAACTTATACACTTGAACGTCTTGCTCGTATGTACATAAACGAGATTGTAAGACTGCATGGTATGCCAGTATCCATAGTTTCTGATCGAGACCCAAGATTCACTTCACGATTTTGGGTTAGTTTACAAAAAGCTATGGGCACGGAGTTACGATTTAGTTCAGCATATCATCCTCAGACGGACGGACAATCAGAGAGGACTATTCAAACTCTTGAAGATCTATTAAGACTCTGTGTCTTTGACTTCAAGGGAAGTTGGGACAAGTTCTTACCATTGGTGGAGTTTTCCTACAACAACAGTTATCAAGCAAGTATTGGCATGGCTCCATTCGAAGCATTGTATGGAAGAAAATGTCGTTCTCCAGTATGCTGGGATGAGGTGGGTGAAGCAACATTGTTGGGACCGGAGTTGGTACGTATGACTACAGAAAAGATTCAAACGATCCGACAACGTATAAAAACCTCACAAGATCGACAAAAGAGTTATGCTGATCTTCATCGAAAGGACGTGGAATTTGATGTAGGAGATCATGTGTTCTTACGTGTTGCTCCATGGAAAGGAGTTACGAGATTTGGAAAGAGAGGAAAGCTCAATCCTCGATTCATCGGTCCATTTTTAATCCTCGATCGAGTAGGAACTGTGGCTTATAGACTCGCTTTACCGCCAAGTATGTCTCGTGTTCATAACGTTTTTCACATATCCATGTTACGCAAATATGTGGAAGACCCGAACCACATTATTGAGTTAGAACCGGACGAAATAGCGGAAGATTTGACGTATGAAGAAGTTCCTGTTCAAATCTTGGATAAGAAGGAACATATTCTACGCTCCAAGGTTATACCTCAAGTCAAAGTTTTGTGGAGAAACCACGATGTTGAGGAAATGACTTGGGAGTTAGAATCTGAAATGAAATCAAGGTATCCTTACCTCTTCGACATACCAGGTACGTACCCTAATTTTGAGGGCGAAATTTCATAAGAAGGGGAGGTTGTAAGACCCCAACTTTTATAAATAAAGATAAATTTTCTATAAATATCATTTTTGAATATTATGGAGTTAATTTGATATAATGTTATAGTTGTGGGTAATATTTATAAATTTTGCAAAGTACGCAAGTTGTTATATAGTATTTGATTGGTCGGGGAATATTCGTTTTAACAGGAAATATTCGTACAACGACACAATCATTGGTGGACCCCACAACGGAATTATTGTCGGATTGAGAAAACGACAAAAATATTTTATTAAAAATAACGGCGGAAATTTTACCATTGTTACTGTTGAACTACTCGGTAGTAAAAATACAGTAATACGTGTGGTTGCATAGTAGCACACGGTATTGATTATTAATGCTTATGTGAGAAGTCACTCAGTTTGATTCAATTATTGTCAGTTAATAATATGAATTATTTAGCGATAATGACGTTTTGTTTTATTCGAATTATTAACGTAATAAAACAGAAACATCTTTTTATATAAAACAAAATACTTTATTAAAGTTATTCTATAAATAGAATATATTATATTTTATTTAAAAGATTTTTCTTTAAATATGGACCGTCAGATTAAAGTAATCAATCTGGACCTTTCATAGATTAGTTACTATGCATTCTATTTTTCTATAAATAGCAACTCATTCCTTCATTATTTCTTACGAATTTACTGAACTCTAGAGAGAGAAACTATAGAGAGAAATTATAGAGAGAGAGAGAAGAAGAGTATTCTGCTACTTAACTACTTCCTTATTTCAGCTCGTCTTTAAAACGGTAAGGGGTGTTATTCTTTCTTATTCATGAAGAGAACTGTTGTTATTCCATTTCTTATTATTCTGTTGGAATAACCTGTATACGTGGTCTACCCTATACTTGGTGACATTCTTCTATTATTCTGTTGGAACATCCTGTCTGTGTGTTTTACACCGGACCTGGTTCCGTTTTTATTATTATTCTGTTGGAACATCCTGTCTGTGTGTTTTACACCGGACCTGGTTCCGTTTTTATTATTATTCTGTTGGAACATCCTGTCTGTGTGTTTTACACCGGACCTGGTTCCGTCTTGTTATTATTCTGTTGGAATATCCTGTCTGTGTGTTTTACACCGGACCTGGTTCCATTATTTATTATTCTGTCAGAATATCCTGTCTGTGTGTTTTACACCGGACCTGGTTCCATTATTTATTATTCTGTCGGAATATCCTGTCTGTGCGTTTACGCCGGACCTGGTTCCATTATTTATTATTCTGTTGGAATAACCTGTCTGTGCGGTCTATCGCATGCATGGTGATTTCTTTTATTATTCCATTCTTTATTATACTCAATTGGTTAAGTTTTGACTTCTATACTCCATGAAATTAGTGAAATATCCTTGATAATTGCGGTTCATCCAGTATCTTTTCATGAAAATATTCTTCTAAGTATTCTTGAATTTTACTCCACAAAGCAGTATCATGTTGACAATTTGGACGTTGTTAATTCTTAGATAAATTAATTCTTGAACTTGTTTTATTGAATTCTTATATCATTGTCATCATCCTCATGTTTATAAAATGTTAAAAGTCATCTGTGGCCTGTAGTGCATAGATGGACTTGGTATGATTATGACCAGGGATTATTTGGTATAATCATGACCGTAATGTTACAAATGATGTGGTAAAAGTCCTCATTGGCCCGTAGTGCATTGATGGACAGTTGTTGGCATGATCATGACCATTAATGAATATACGAATATCCTTGGCCGTAGTGCAGGGGTGATTCGATGATGTGGATTATTTTATTAAGCTGAGTCTCAGCGATCACAGTGTTGGAAAATCTTTTAAATCATAAAAGATAGTAGAGTTTATTTTCTACTTGACTCTTTTAATGGATTGCTTGTTCCGCTGCAGTTAAACTTGATGTCTATTATATTTTATCAGTTTAACATTGTTGAAGGCTAATGATAATTTATTCTGCATTATCTTAGTCATAATATTTCTTACTGGGCTAGTTGAGCTCACCCTTTCTTTCACTGTTCTCTTCAGGAAATGAGAACGTAGCTGGGGCAAGTCAGGGAACGGAGTGATGGTCCGAATGATAATATTAGTTAGTAGTCCTCACTATTCTATGTAATGGTGTGTTAATAAATGTAACGAGGACTCCTTTTGAGTATGAATACTCTCTAGAAGATAATATTTGTATTCAAACTCACAGTTTATGTTTTGTCGTATTGTACACGACAGTTGTATTAGTAAGTTGTATTTGTATTCTGTACTATGTATCTGACGACCCAAGATGGGTGATGTATACCTAATTTTGGGGGCGTCACAGCAGGTAACCGACCAGACAATCGCTTGGCAAATTTTAAAGACTTCAAGGCAGTAGGACCACCAGAATTCAGGGGAACAGCAGACCCTATAGAAGCCCAGACATGGGTTAACGAGATAAAAAAGGCGTTCGTAATTGCTAGGATAGATGAGGGGCAAAAGACCGCTTTTGCCACCTATATGATGAAAGGGGAGGAAAACTTGTGGTGGGAACCAAATCAAGCGAGGGCAGGGGAAGGTGTGATAACTTGGGCTAGGTTTAAGACTTTGTTTTTTGAAAACTACCTCTCAGCTAGCATGCAGGCTAGGATGGAGATGAAATTTCTGGAGTTAAAGCAAGATAACATGACTGTTGCCGAATATGCCACAAAATTCAATGAATTGGCTAGGTTTGCTCCACACCAGGTGGATACGGAGGCTAGGAAGGCAAGAAGGTTTAAGCTGGGCTTAAAACCCTGGCTCTACAACAAGGTGACAGTGTTGTAGATTAATACTTTGCAGCACTCATGGAAAATGCTATTATAACTGCGGAGAGGAGTGAGGCCATGAGCCTCTACAACAAGGAGAAGAGGAACAAAGGCAAAGTCGTAGGAGCTATGAAGGTGAAAACTAATAGTGGGAATATGGGTGAAAAGAAAAAAGGGAAATATTTTGGGAACGTTTAGGTGAAGCAGGAAGGTGTGAAGAAGCAGATAGTTCAGTGTGGGAACTGTGGGAAGAATCACTCTAGTAAGTTTGTATGTTACAAGTGCGGGCAGGAGGGCCATATTTCTCCCAACTGCCCCAACACAAGGATGAACAGTAGGTGTTTTCTGTGTGGGTCGATGGATCATAAGGTGAAGGATTGTCCATAGAGGAAAATAGAGGCAGAGAGTGTAACCGCGGAAAAAGGCAGCGCGACTCTGGCGATCATAGGACCGACTTCAACCAACAGACCATCAAAAGCAACCGCGAGAGTCTTCGATATGACGGTCCAAGATACTGTGATAGCTGGGAATGGAACTCCAGGTATTGTTCGAATAACTTTTATTTTCGTATATATATATGACTTTCTTATATACAACAAATTATGTTATAAAGAAATTTTGAAGGAGGAATTTGAGTTCTTTTAGAAATCAAACTTCTGTTTAATCATGTAGACAAGCTTTATATGAATAGTTAAAGATTTGTACGATCAATTATAATCGAGATCTATTTGCAATGATTGCGTAGGCTATGTACCCTTGTATGTATGAGTTTTAATACGGTGATTCCGGAGACGGAATCTTTATAAGGGAGGGTGAATGTAATAACCCGATATTTTCTATACAAATAAATGAGAAATTTTGCATATAAATTTTTTTTTTATTTTAAAGAAGGGAATATGTGCCAAGTAATGTGTATATATTTATGTGATAAATAAAATTTATTTATTACATGAATAATTTTAAATAATTTTATTTTAGAATTATTGATCGTTATAAAGTATATACTTATAATAATTAATTTTATAGTAAAAATGTCTTTATTATTTATTTTCTATGAAAATATGATTTTTATATTATTTAAATAATATATGATATGATTATTGGAATTATTATATTATTTTATTATATGAATTTTAGTTCAGATTATTAAGTTAATTATTTTTACTTAATTAATAATGTTATATATGAAAGATAATTCAGATATGGTATCCAAACCCTAATTTTAGATTTTGAGTAATGAATGAGAATAATAATATTATATTAAATATATTATTATTTTTTAGTGTTATAAATATGTACAATATGTACGTATTGTTAATGGTTGGTCAATTATTGGGAATAATGTCCAAACCTTATTATTAATTTATTAAACCCTATTTTGAAACTCAAATGAGAGATTCAAGAATGTGTAATAATTATTGTGTTATATGAATTATGTAGCATATTATATAAATTCTGTTAATTAGGAAAAATCCAAATTAATATTTGAAAACCCTAATTGCTAAAATTAGAAACCCTAATTATTATTTTAATAAATTGAATTGTTAATTTGGGAAGCCTAATGATATTAAGGAACCCTAATTATTTAAAACCCTAATTAATATTTGAAAACCCTAATTAAAATTAGAAACCCTAATTTTAATTAGTGTGTTTTGATTAAAATTTTATTAAACTTTAAACTTAATTTTTCAAACCCTATTAATTATTTGGAAAACTTTAAGATTTAAAATCTAGTGATTAAACCCTAGATTCAAGTACCATGGACAAGAATACCATTAAAATTAAAATATAATTGACCAAAGTACCCTTTTTGTCCCATTCTTGAAATAATTGCTAGGAAATCTTGCCAAATCTTGGCAAGTCATCAACCTAGTCTAAGCTAGGGGATAAAAAACCCCAGCACATCAGCCATTACTCATCCAAGTTCATTGCATAGAAGATACACATATAGATTAACAGAGAGAAAGCTTGCGCATTTGGCCAGCTAACTCTCAAACAACTTTTCACTCTCCCAAACCTCCGAAAATATAAGGCATATCAGTCCCTAAATCAAGCCCCACGACTTTCAATAGTTGATCAGTAGCCAAGAATCAAGAACTTGTTCATATTAAGGTAAAAACTAATTTAAAATCTGATTTTGAAGGTCATGTTAAATGTTATGATTTTATGTTAAAACATGTTGTTTGTAGTATATATTGATGATATGGGTTGCTAGATGTTAGATCCATAACATCTAGAGGCTCGAATTTGAAGTTTTTTAAAATCTGGAAAATTTTTATATTATGTCTGACAAGCAAAAGTCAGAGGCTGTAGATCTCTCTCTGTTTATAATTTTATGTGTTTTATGTTTTGGACTTGTAATTTTCCATGACGACTTTGATCTAGAACTTGAATCAGGGTCATATCAGGTCTAGAACTCAAGATATGGGTGGTCAAACCCCGTTGACCGACCATGGCTGGACAAAATCTGGGTAACCCAGATCTTACCCAGAACGGTCTGACAAGAACTTTGTGGACTCTGATCTTACTGATAGTTGAAGATCTGTTATTATTGTTGCATCTAAATTATAGTATGTTGTTTAGACTACATGTTTAAACTTTAAAGTCTCCTAAACATCAAGTAGGTTGAACACAGTGGGTGGTCAAACTAGCTGGAATGATCACAGAATCTATTTTCTGGAAATTCCAGAAAATCAAGAATACTGTCTCTGACAGGGTTTGACCAGACAATAGTTGCTTGATATGTTGTTGTTTTATTGGTTTTATGTAATGGATCTGTAGTCTTACATGTTGTCTACAACCTGGAATCGATAGATCACAAAAAACATCACACGAACAACAAGTAGTGGAAGCCCAAAAGTGGTCACTCAAAACTATTCTTCATTTCTGGGTAACCCAAAAGTGCCCTAGATCTTGCAGCTTGATGATGTTTAGACCTTCTAAGTGCTTGATTCATGTACCCTGCTAGTTACTCTTCAAAGCCCGACGTCTAAACTACCTAATACATGAATAGATTGATATATTTAAGGCCACCAAGGTCGTTGACCGGCCATGACCAGATTTTCTGGGTAGCCCAGAAACGCGATGAATATGTCTGACAGTTAGTTTGCTGGCTTATAACTTAATATTGTGATGTTGTTTGACCCTGTTTATTTTTGATTTTTGTAGTTCTACATCAATACTACAATATAAAAGCTTTAGAATGCCCAGAAACATCATAGGTTGGAAATTAAACCTGGTCAAACATGGTCATTCGAAAACTGACTTTGAAGATCTGGGTTCCTCAAGAACACCTAAGGCGACACTTACTGTTGCCAAAGGCTTTAGCGACGGACTTGTTTGTTTTAATTAATTTAATTTCCAAAAATCATTTAAAAATAGAAATTTATTATTAAAAATTCTAAAAATAGTTTTAAAAATTATTTTAAGTTATAAATATTAACTTTTAATAATTTGACATATTTTTCATAAATATTAGTATTTAATTGGATATTATTGATATTTTATTTATTTAATAAATGCATTAAATAAATTAATTAAAAATAATTTTATTATATTAAATATTATTTTAAATGATAAAAATGTATTTAATAATATTTTAAGTTATAAAATAGAACTTTTAATATTTTAAGACAAATTCCATTAATTATTTAATATTAATGATATTAGATTTATTTAATATTTAAATTAAATAAATTAATTAAAAATGATTTTAATATTATAAAAATTATTTTAAATGAAAATAAATAGTTTAAAAATATTTTAAGTTATAAAATATAACTTTTAATATTTAAAGGTAAATTTTATTAATAATTTAATGTTAAATGATATTAGAGTTATTTATTAATTATATTAAATAAATAGTTTAAAAATAATTTTATTGAATTAAAAATCATTTAAAAAGGATATAAATGATTTAAAAATATTTTAAGTAATAGTAAATGACTTTTAATATTTTGATGAATAATATATTAATATTTTAATAGTAATGGTAATTATTTAAAAATAATTTTAAATGTTTTAAAAATCATTTAAGGATAATAAAAATATTTTAAAAATATTTTGAGTTATTATAAATAACTTTAATATTTTTGTAATGGTTTCATTAAAGTTTAATATTAATTAAATATTAATAATAATAGAATTATTTAATATTTAAATCATTTAATAATGATTCCAGTGTTAAAAAATTTATGATAATTTATAATAATTATTTAAAAATTATTATAAGGCTATGAAAAATAATATGACTGATATTTACAGTTATTGAATTATTGAATGGAGTTTTGGACTCGTTAATTACCCGGTAAAGCCGTCGGCACACCGAAATATTTCAGAAATTGATATGGACTTAGATAATTGGACTAGATACGTATGTGTTTGTGAATCAATGACTGATATAACTATGTGACAATGTGATTAGGTTATGTGTTGACTGCAAATAACAGTACTATGTGATATGATATATTATTCTAATCGAACGAATGATCTTTTTAATGATAGGTTTCGGTATAAAAGATAAAACTAAGTTGTGTTATTGTAAGCAGTAGCTAAGGCAAGTATCCTACCTTTGCATTATGCAATGGACATGAGTAATAATATTTCAGAATATTATTACTATTGTGCCAGATATTTATTTTGTTTGTTAATTTCTAAATATAGTTATACAAGTGTCCTCACTTGGATAATCATTGTATTTAATCACATGTTGATACATACTTATTTATTTCCAGTATGTATATGATGACTCAAAAATCGTCTAAGTTTTTTGATTCAGCTGGACATAAACTTAAAAATATTATTGAACAAGATAGAACTTTATTGTATCCAACCAGATTTTTTTGGTTCGAATTCCCGACTAAGTATGAACATCCCGAACATGGGAAAACTTTTGTGCATCCAAGGTGGATAAGATGAACGATAATATCGTTCTTGCATGTAGTATTAATCAATACAGGGCATAACGGGCTGATCACCCCCCGTGCCTGTTAGTTATGACAGTCTGCAGATGAATTTCTGTATACCTTTTTGAAAACAGAAAATAATGTTCATAGTCTGTTGACTGATCTCCAGTTATAGTCAGTACGTAGATTCAAAAATTTCATATAGAAGTGATATGTTGTTATTATTGGTTCAGCTTACTTCACAACTGTTGATTCGTTGTAGAAGTGTCATTCAAAGACAACATTTAATTCTTTCAGCTAATATTTATTGTTGCTATTACTTGCTGGATAATCCAATGCTCATTCTTGCTTTAAATTTAAATATTTTCAGCTAAGTACGATCAACCAGAAGGTTCATGCAAGAATAAGGGGAAAGGAAAGCTGTTCGAATGAGTTTTATGATATTTTGTGTAATAGTTAAAGTTTATTAAGACAATGATATTTATTATCTATGATGTAATGAATGTTTAAAGGTCTCGTACCTAGGATTAAACTTTGATATATGTAAATTAAGTTTGATATTTATATTATTGTTATTATTATTAGTATTATTCCGCTCATAGAAATGGTATCGTGAAGCAATAAGTTTGGGTTTCATGTACCTGAATTTGGGGGTGTCACAGTGGGAACCGAATATTCATCCATTTAAAGCTATTGAAGTCTTCTTTGGCAGTCCACTATAAGCCTTCTTACATTACTTAAAGCATTTTCTCCACTTTTAGCACACACAATCATTCACGTTGAGAGTCGTGTTGCGTGTGTATGCCCAGACTTCGGTCTGTGGCTTTTTATTTTATATATATATATATAGAGTTTGACGACAATAATATACATATATACACACACACACACACACACACATTCAGTCCCGCCTAAAGTTTACTTCGTGGCGGTTGATCGTCTCTATATATATATTTACAGCTTTTATACATTTACTTTTTCGTCCCGCCTGGAGTTTACTTCATAGCGGTTGATCGTTCCTATATATATATATTTACAGCTATATATATATATATATATATATATATATATATATATATATATATATATATATATAAAACTGTTTACAACTTTCATACAAACTGCTACATCATGTGAGCCTAGGAATCATGTGATCACAGATTCAGTCTCCTGAATCTAGATTCGGTTTTCGTGATGGATATTTTCAGCTGTACATAGCTTGTAAATTATTCACGGTGTTTGAATTTTCTTAGATGGCTGTCATGCCCACAAGGAGTTCGGCACTGCAATGTATCTTATTTTCTCGAATATGCTTCGCATCTCAAAAATAAAAGCAATCAAGCCGAACACATAATAAAATGGAAGTATCAAAGGCCTCAATTTCTATTGAGCATAAGGGTTTGAAAAACCTCTTTTACAAAATGTCATTGCTATCTCTTGTTAAAATTGAACTTTTATACAAAAATTCAAACCCTTTGTATATAGGTACAAACGAGGCATAACACTACTTCCAAATAATTACACATTGATCTACACACACACACATTCAGATAATGGTTTAAATTGAAAAGTGACAGTCACCGTGGTAACACGGATGTCAGGGGGTACCTAACACCTTCCCTCCGCATAATCAAGCCCCCAGACCCTAACGAATCTCAGTTTCATAGACCAGTCAAATTGTATCACGTCACTAGGTCAAAATGCAAACCTTTTCTCGGTTGAGTTGGTGCAACCATTTAAAAATACCAACTGATGACTCTTACAGTCCAGTCGTCGACATATACATGTCGGACCTTTTCAGAACTTGTTTTTTCAAACAAATCTCCCCTAACATGAGAACAACAAAAGACAAGAATAGAAAAGGGACAAATAAAAATCCTAACATCGATAATAACCCACAGGGGCCCCACAAGACCCATGTGGCTGGCCAAATGGAGGTGGTCAAGCTTCTCTTGGAAGCTTGGTGGAATAGTAAAGAGGTGGAGTAAAGGACGTGGCATTTAATGTTTTTGATGACACATAAAAGTGGTTAGTGCAAAATGGATGGTAGATGATGGTTTGTTAGGTTTGAATGATGATTGATGAGGGGGTGATGTGCTTGAATGAAAACTTAAGGGAGTGATTATGAGATATTATAACCTAAGTGACCAAAGCATGAACCAACATCAATTGTCTTTAAGACCATTTTGCCCTAAACCTTGAAATTCTATAAATAGGAGGGTTGAACTTCGTTTGGCATTCCTTAAGAAAATCACCAACATTTGAGTTTATACACTTTGAGAGAGAAAAGAGAGAAATTTAAAATTGCCAAAGAATAAGAAGAAGAAAGCTAGAACATCAAAGGGTAATGAAACTTGAACCTTTATTCTTCATCTCTTCAATTTGAATCTTGATAGAGAAGTGATTGGTGGAGCATGTCTTATAAGGAGTAATAAGGATGGTTATTAGTGGACTTTAAACATTAATAACCATGTATCAAGTGAAATCATAATCGAATGATTAAGAACATTGTTAACTAGGATTTTGGAATGGAAGTGAAATTATAATAACGAACCTAGAAAGCTAGGGTTTCATGAATATTTTGAAGATCATAAAATTTATGAGTCATAGACTCAAGAACTTCCGAATTTGGACATCGTATGAACAAATTACAGATAAACGAGCGATGAATGCTCAAGAACGTTAAACGAATGAATAATGAAAATTTGATAAAGTAGAAGCCTCGTTAACGGATTCAAAAAATTGTTATGTCCAAAGGAAATCGTAGTATGAAGAATAAGCAAAAAATTAACTTTTGAACGAACCAATTCCGAGCTATAACGAACAAGTTACGAGCTCGGGAAATGAATGGCTTGAGAAATTGAAAAGATTTTCAAAGGATTAAGGGAGGTGGCGCAGCGTTGCCCAGTAAATGATTTGGGTCACTGCAACGTCGGCACTGGATCCCAGCTACTGGAGATACGCGCTGAAGCATAGCATTTAACAAAGGACACGGCGCTACAGCGCCAGTCCTAGACCAAAGGCAAAGAGGAATAGATTTGAACATAAAAGAAAGGTAAGTTGATTGAAGATGAATTATGACCTTAATTAAACTTAAAGTAACATCTTAAATGACGGTTAAAACTTTACGTTTAACAATTAAAAGTTAACAAAAGGTTACGAATATGTGAGCACAAAGTAAGTTTAGTAATACGGTAAACCGTATTCACATCAAATAAATGTTTGAGATTGCTTGAAATGTAATTACTTACATATTAAACGAATAAGGTTACTTATAACAATAAAATGCTATAAAATTGTCATGAACGTTAACTAACCTAATGAATGTTAGTAAGTTAAACAATCAGATAGTTAGACTGAGAAGAAGGAGAAAATAGATTAATGACAATACTTATTGATTGCATGTGACCTAACATCGTATGCTATGTCATTATGTCATGTAGAACCTATAAAGACTCAAAAGGAAAGTGAATTAACATTAGACGATGCTAGAGGCAAGTTTTCTAAACCCTTATCTATACTTTGTGTAGACACTCAAAATTTTTCTGCCTACCTATTACTAACATTGCAGGAGGAGAGAATTGTCTTTTAGAGATAATCCTGGAAGACAGCTCAGTTCAGTCCCGGAGATAACCCTGGGATGTTCAGTATCACCATCTTAGAGATAACCCCGAGACATCCAGCTCAGACCTGTATACCATCAAAAGTTTCAACCTCAACCCCGGAACACATACTGGGAGTATCAATTCCAACCTCGGAGATAACCCCGAGGCATGCAGTTTAAATATCAGAAATTCCACTGGAGAAGGCCGATTCATCTCGGAGATAACCCTGAGATATTTAGTCTCAGTCCCAACACCGAGAATAGCAGTGCTAACCTCGGAGATAACCCTGAGGATTGCAGTTGCAGTTCCAGACATAACCTCGAAAATGCTTGTTTCAAATGCATGCAATCAGCTCCAACCTCGGCACTCACCCCGAGGAACTCAGTACAAGACCCGGAGATAGCACTGGGAAGACAGGAACACCTTAGAGATGACACTGAGGACCTTCAACACTTGCAGCAGTCCAACCTCAGAGACAACCCTGAGCAACATCTGCTTTATCAGCCCAAATCGGATATAACCCCGACGAGAGGCAGAATCATCATCTTGCGACCTTAACGCCACATCGCACCATCTCAACATTTCATACATAGATTTCTACACAGCAATGTCCCACAAGAACCAAGGAAGTCCAATCCCGAGTGACTATTGCGCAGGGCAACAGATAGAATTTGAAGCTTGAAGGCCGGTGGTCATGGTCCCATCTTCCTGACTTCGTACAACCTCTAATCCCATGTCATTGCGTAACTCTCAAAAACGGCAGTCCGAAACAGATCTTATACACCTAAATCGGATGCCCGGATTGTAGTTCTGAAAGTTTGAGCAGACATCATGTTGCATGCGTGCACGAACTTCGAGACGACAGGACCCATAGAACCCAGGGCAACCCGGGCAGCCGCAGGTACATCTGCGTCTCCCCCCTCTATAAATAGAGGGCTTGGGGTAGCCATTTGTATAAGAAAAAAGGCGAGGAATGTGACGCCCCCAAAATAGGTATACAACACCCATTCTGAGTCGCCAAAATATATGGTACAGAAACAACTACATCTTTATTATTACAACACAAGAACTGTGAGTTTAAATATAAATATTGTCATTTAGACAATATCCACACTCAAATAAGTCCTCATTACAATTATTGATACATTATTTCCCAAAAATGGTGAGGACTACTAAAGTAACTTCTAAAACCATCATTCCATACCCCGACTAGTACTCGCTACATTCTCGCCTCCTGAGAAAAATGGAACAAAAAGGAAAAGGGTGAGCTCAACTAGCCCAGTAAAGAACATTATGACTAAGATAATACAGAACAAATTATTGTTAGTCTTCAACAGGGAAAAATCTAATAGAATACAATAGACAACAAGTTTTAAATCAATAACTGCAGCGAAAACAACAAACCATTAGAAGAGTCAAGTAGAGAATGAGTTCTACTATCTTCTAAGATTTAAAAGTCCATCATCAATATTTTATCCCTGTAACAACAATCAATAACCATCTTTAATCAAATATTCATCTTTGCACTACAGGCCAAAGATATTTATTTGTATCACCAGTCGGTCATGTTCATCTCAACACCTGTTCATCTTTGCACTACGGGCCAAAGATATTCATCAGTTATTCATTCATCTTTGCACTACGGGCCAAAGATACTCAGTAATATCATCATTTAGGACTGAGGATGATGAAAAATATCTTAAAGAAAACGAATCCAGTGAAACAAAATAACAAATATTAAGGATTCGTATTTCGATTTATCCATGTCCAAAAATACCTTATAATTATTCATAGTGAAGTAGAATTCAATAATGATCAAAACATGGATACAATCAAAGCTAGTACCGAGAATAGATATTTTGGACGAAAAGAAGAAAATTTTATTTTTCGATGAATAGTAACTCGTGAATAGTAACTCATGAATAGTAAACCCGACGTGAAAAGTTCCAAATTTGATAAAAATTTCCAACCAATATTTCGGCATAATGATATAGAAGAAATAATATCATTTTCGAATAAAATAACATCCCTTACCTCATAAAGACAGTACTTCTGGTCGGAATACCGGTATAAGGCCGAAAGAAACTAGCTCTGATGAATAGAAACTCTCAAAGTATCTAAATACTCACAAAATACACTCAATAATCTAGGGAGAGAAAGAGAAAAAACTTGTTTCTGGTGTGATTTTCAATTCTAACTTAGCCCTCTATTTATAGGAAAATGTTAGCACGCCGAAGCAGACTTAACCTGCAACCTGATGGCTTTACCTGCTACTATTCTCACCCACCACATTTGAATAAAAATCTCAGCACATTTCTTCACCAACCAAGAGTGGGGCCCACCAATTCTAGAATTTTCTACCAAAATGATTAACTCCGAAAATTCAACAATTTCTGAACCAGTCATCTCGTAAAATTCATAATAAATCATACGTTCATTTTTAACGGTTCAAAATTTGAGGACATATACTCAACTTATATATGTATAACATATCCAAAAATTACCACGATCCAACGGTCGGATTAAAAATTATAACCCCCGTAAAATATCTCATAACCCTGATTTTTAATACCTCCATTCCGACAAAAATACTGATAAAAACCTCAACATTAACTCCTTCATTTTTAACCACAAAAATATATCCCTCATTTATATCTACAAAAATAAATATTTCCTTATCATATGAATCAATAATTAATTATTCACAAATAATATTACAAAATCACATTTATGACAAACAGGCCGTTCCCAAGAAAGAGGGGCTTTCCAATAAGGATTTCTCCTTACTGGCGCGCAATTAGATGACCAAACCTCTCCTTAGACAGAACTTTCTAGACATTGCCAATAATGTTATCTAATAATATTATTCAAATAATATGAATTATTGATCTGATAATGGGAAATACTGTGTAGTGACAATTATTGAAACAACAGTAATATAAAATAACAACGCAGCAATTATTGAATCAATAAAATAAAATACTGAACAGTAATTACTGTAACCATTATTGAGTAGTGCCTTCTTACGTAAGAATCAATAATTGGTGCAATACGGTGTGCTACTGTGTAACAACGCGTATTACTGTGTTTTAACCGCCGGGTATTCCAACAGTATTAACGGTAACAACTACGCCGTTATTAATAAACAACATATACTTGTCGTTTTCTTCATCCAATCGCTTTCCGTTATGGGGCCCACAAAAGACTGCGCCGTCGTACGAATATTCCCAAACAGGAAGATTATTCCACGACCAAACGAATATTCCCCGACAACAATGAATATTTTATAACCACCTGCTTATTTGAAATATTTGCGCATTTTACCCATAACTAACCTCATTAATCAATTTAACACTTACTATTTCAAAATAATAAATAGAGGGAATTTAAATTTCATTTATTAATAATTTGGGGTCTTACAAGGAAGCCCTGTCAAATTTGATCTGTACACACTCTAAACTGAGTACTTTCTCATTTTAAACACTCGTGAGCTCACATATAGCTACTATTGTACCGGCGGGAGCTGAGTGTTTATCCACTTAAAACTATAGAAGTCTTCCTTGGCAGTCCACTGTAAGCCTTTTTACACACTTTAAAGCCTTTCTCTTCATCTTAGCACACAACATTCTTCACGTTGAGAGTCGTGTTGTGTGTGTATGCCCAGACTTCGGTCCGTGGTGTCATTTCAGTTTGTATATATATATATATATAAACTGTGTGTCGAACTACGTTCGATGAGCCTGGATTTTACATCTGGTGCATTTACTGGTTTAATATATATATTTATATATATGAACTGTTGTCGGACTTTGTTCGATGAGCCTAGATTTTATATCCGGTGCGTTTACCTACTTTTATATATATATATATATATATATATATATATATATATATATATATATATGTTTCATCCCGCCTGGAGTTTACTTCGTGGCGGTTGATTGCTTTTACTGCTTTCTTTACATTTCATCCCGCCTGGAGTTTACTTCACGATGGTTGATCGCTTTTATAACTTTCTTTACATTTCTGATCCCCCATGGATGTGCTTCGTGGTGGTTGATCATGTCAATATATATATATATATATATATATATATATATATATATATATATATATATATATATATATATATATTTACTGCTTTTATATATTTACATTTTCGATCCCCAATGGAGGTGCTTCGTGGTGGTTGATCATGGCTGTATATATATATTTACAGCCTCTATATATATAACTGCTTACAGTTTTCATATAAATTGCAGTATCATGTGAGCCTAGTAATCATGTGATCACAGATTCAGTCTATTGAATCTAGATTCAGTTCCCGTGATGGACATTTTCAACTGTAAACAGCTTGTAAATTATTCACGGTATTTGGATTTCCTCAAATAGTTTTCATGCCCATGAGGAGTTCGGCACTGTTTTGTACATTATTTTTCTCGAAGATGCTTTGCATCTCGAAAATAAAAGCAATCAAGCCGAACATTTAATAAAATGGAAGTATCAAAGGCCTCAATTACTATTTAGCACAAGGGTTTGAAAAACCTCTTTTATAAAACATCACTGCTATATCTTGTTTAAAACTGATTTTTTACACAAATTCAAACCATTTGTATATAGGTGCAAACGAGGCATAACACTAATTTCAAATAATTGCACATTGACCCATACACACACATACATTCATATAACATGTAAGACCCCAAATTATTAATAAATGAAATTTAAATTCCCTCTATTTATTATTTTGAAATAGTAAGTGTTAAATTGATTAATGAGGTTAGTTATGGGTAAAATGCGCAAATATTTTAAATAAGCAGGTGGTTATAAAATATTCATTGTTGTCGGGGAATATTCGTTTGGTCGTGGAATATTCTTCCTGTCGGGGAATATTCGTACGACGGCGTAGTCTTTTGTGGGCCCCATAACGGAAAGCGATTGGATGAAGAAAATGACAAGTATATGTTGTTTATTAATAACGGCGTAGTTGTTACCGTTAATACTGTTGGAATACCCGGCGGTTAAAACACAGTAATATGCGTTGTTACACAGTTGCACACTGTATTGCACCAATTATTGATTCTTACGTAAGAAGGCACTACTCAATAATGGTTACAGTAATTACTGTTCAGTATTTTATTTTATTGATTCAATAATTGCTGCGTTGATATTTTATATTACTGTTGTTTCAATAATTGTCACTACACAGTATTTCCCATTATCAGATCAATAATTCATATTATTTGAATAATATTATTAGATAACATTATTGGCAATGTCTAGAAAGTCTTGTCTAAGGAGAGGTGTGGTCATCTAATTGCGCGCCAGTAAGGAGAAATCCTTATTGGAAAGCCCCCTCTTTCCTGGGAACGGCCTGGTTGTCATAAATGTGATTCTGTAATATTATTTGTGAATAATTAATTATTGATTCATATGATAAGGAAATATTTATTTTTGTGGATATAAATGAGGGATATATTTTTGTGGTTAAAAATGAAGGAGTTAATGTTGAGGTTTTTATCAGTATTTTTGTCGGAATGGAGGTATTAAAAATCAGGGTTTTGAGATATTTCACGGGGGTTATAATTTTTAATCCGACCGTTGGATCGTGGTAATTTTTGGCTATGTTATACATATATAAGTTGAGTATATGTCCTCAAATTTTGAACCGTTAAAAATGAACGTATGATTTATTATGAATTTTACGAGATGACTGGTTCAGAAATTGTTGAATTTTCGGAGTTAATCATTTTGGTAGAAAATTCTAGAATTGGTGGGCCCCACTCTTGGTTGGTGAAGAAATGTGCTGAGATTTTTATTCAAATGTGGTGGGTGGGAATAGTAGCAGGTAAAGCCGTCAGGTTGCAGGTTAAGTCTGCTTCGGCGTGCTACCATTTTCCTATAGATAGAGGGCTAAGTTAGAATTGAAAATCACACCAGAAACAAGTTTTCTCTCTTTCTCTCTCTAGATTATTGAGTGTATTTTGTGAGTATTTAGATACTTTGAGAGTTTCTATTCATCAGAGCTAGTTTCTTTTAGCCTTATACCGGTATTCCGACCAGAAGTACTGTCTTTACGAGGTAAGGGATGTTATTTTATTCGAAAATGATATTATTTCTTCAATATCATTATGCCGAAATATTGGTTGGAAATTTTTATTAAATTTGGAACTTTTCACGTCGGGGTTACTATTCATGAGTTACTATTCACGAGTTACTATTCACGAGTTACTATTCACCGAAAAATAAAATTTTCTTCTTTTCGTCCAAAATATTTATTCTGGGTACTAGCTTTGATTGTATCCATATTTTGATCATTCTTGAATTCTACTTCACTATGAATAATTATAAGGTATATTTGGACATGGATAAATCGAAATACGATTCCTTAATATTTGTTATTTTGTTTCACTGGATTCGTTTTCTTTAAGATATTTTTCATCATTCTCAGATGATGATATTACTGAATATCTTTGGCTCGTAGTGCAAAGATGAATGATTAACTGATGAATATCTTTGGCCCGTAGTGCAAAGATGAACAGGTGTTGAGATGAACATGACCGACTGGTGATACAAATGAATATCTTTGGCCTGTAGTGCAAAGATGAATATTTGATTAAAAATAGTTATTGATTGTTGTTACAGGGATAAAATATTGATGATGGACTTTTAAATCTTAGAAGATAGTAGAACTCATTCTCTACTTGACTCTTCTAATGGTTTGCTGTTTCCGCTGCAGTTATTGATTTAAAACTTGTTGTCTATTGTATTCTATTAG
This sequence comes from Panax notoginseng, assembly GCA_016801055.1. NCBI lineage: Eukaryota > Viridiplantae > Streptophyta > Magnoliopsida > Apiales > Araliaceae > Panax > Panax notoginseng. Next base: position 31,551,455 of record CM029015.1, on the reverse strand, counting down.
ATTTTTCCCTGTTGAAGACTAACGATAATTTGTTCTGTATTATCTTAGTCATAATGTTCTTTACTGGGCTAGTTGAGCTCACCCTTTTCCTTTTTGTTCTATTTTTCTCAGGAGGCGAGAATGTAGCGAGTACTAGTCGGGGTATGGAATGATGGTTCTAGAACTTACTTTAGTAGTCCTCACCATTTTTGTGAAATAATGTATCAATAATTGTAATGAGGACTTATTTGAGTGTGGATATTGTCTAAATGACAATATTTGTATTTAAACTCACAGTTCTTGTGTTGTAATAATAAAGATGTAGTTGTTTCTGTACCATATATTTTGGCGACTCAGAATGGGTGTTGTATACCTATTTTGGGGGCGTCACAGTTAGTATCAGAGCTTAGGGATATGATCTCTAGCGGAGATCGGACAATAGAACTAGGAGGGGAGAGACGAATAAATCCTTCGCTAGTGTGTCCTACCTAAGCTTATTTATTGGTCAGTCATAATATAGGGGTATTATGTGATTTGTTAATTTATTTAATTAACCCTTGTTTTATGGCAGTATTTGAGAATGTCGACTGAGAATGTTAACAGTGGAATAAATGAGACCGTGGAGACACCGGTGCTTACCAACGAGGAGAACGTGCAACAAGCTGGCAATGTTCCTCCTGTGAACAACACCAATGAGCAGATGATGAATGATGGAATGTTTAGAAGTTTTTTGCAATTCATGCAAAACCAGACGAGGGAGACTCGTGTTCAAAATACAGGAGGAAATGATAGCAATTCACAGTTTGTCATAGCCAAACAATTCAAAGAATTGGGACCACCAGAATTTAAGAGAAAGCCGGATTCGATCATGGCGGAAACGTGGGTCAAGCAAATTACCAAGATATTCGATGTCTTGGGATGCACGGAGGAACAGAAGGTTCCATTCGCCACCTTTATGTTCCGTGGCGAGGCAGACTACTGGTGGGAGTCTGTGAAGCGTACCCATCCAACCGCACTCAGCATGTCTTGGGAGACATTTCAGAAACTTTTCAATGACAAGTACTTTCCTGAAAGTATTCGTCATATGAAGGAGGTAGAGTTTATTAGACTGGAGCAGAATAACATGACGGTGTCTCAGTACGAGGCGAGGTTTGCAGAGTTGTCCAAGTTTGCACCTCATTTGGTGGAGAATGAGGAACGTATGACGAGGATGTTTTTGAGAGGTTTGAAACCCGGTATACGTCAATATCTCATTTCTCATAAATTTTCTCTCTATTCAGATGTTGTCAATAGGGCTCAATTATTAGAGCGAGATAATGAGTACGGTCAACTAAGGGACCACAACTAAGATCATATCGGTGACAGCAGTCATCAGAACAATGATAACCAGCGGAGAAAGAAAAATACAGATAAGAACGGCAACCACTCTGGTGGTAATCGTGGCTATGAAAATAGAAGAAGCGAGTCGGGAGGAGATTTTAAAAAGAGGAGATTCAATAATGACAATACGAAGACGTCAGCACCAGCAGCAACTGGTTCTAAGGGAGGAGAACGACCACCGGTTATATGCTATAAGTGCAGAAAAGAAGGACATATCAGCCCAAACTGCCCACAACAGTTTAAGGTATGTTATAATTGTGGAAAGGAAGGACATATCGCTCGAGATTGCACTATAGCAAAACCAAGTCCAGCGGGGATGGTGACTCAAAAAGCTATCTCAGAAAAGATAAAGTCAACGATTCTTGGAAGAGCGTTTGTCGTGACTGGTCAACATGCGAGGAACCCAAACGAGGTGATCACGGGTAAGCTAATCATAAATTCATGCGAAGTTTATACCTTATTAGATAACGGTTCTACCCATTCTTTTATCTCTCCTGCTTGTGCTCAACGTTTAAACTTGACTCCGAAGAAGTTAGACTTTGATTTATCTGTGGAGACTCCGTTAGGAGAAACTTTCATCACATCCACTGTTTATAAATCTTGTGTGATCCAAGTTGGCACCATCACCTTACCTGTTGACCTTATCTCTTTAAAGATACTTACTTTTGATGTGATTTTAGGGATTGATTGGTTAACTACTCATCATGCCAAAATTGATTATTTTCGTAAGGTTGTTAGTTTTCATATTCCTAACCAACCTGTTGTACGAATTCAAACAACTAAGCCATTAAAATCAATCACTGTTATATCAAGCCATAAAGCCATTCGTTTATTAAAAAATGGATGTCAAGCTTTCTTAGCCCATGTTATGGATTTGAATAAAGACACGTCAAATTTGAATAATATTCCTGTTGTTATTGACTTTCCTGACGTATTTCCTGAAGAACTTCCCGGTCTACCCCCGGAACGAGAAATTGAATTCTTTATTGATCTTGAACCTGGTACAAAGCCCATTTCTAAAACCCCATATCGAATGGCTCCTATTGAACTTCAGGAGTTAAAGGTCCAACTACAAGAGTTGTTGGACATCGGTTTCATTCGTCCTAGTACATCTCCTTGGGGTGCTCCTGTTTTATTTGTAAAGAAGAAAGACGGGAGTATGCGACTTTGTATTGATTACTGGGAATTAAACCATGTCACTATTAAGAATAGGTATCCGCTACCTCGTATTGATGACCTGTTTGACCAGTTACAAGGAGCACAATTCTTTTCAAAGATCGATCTTCGTTCTGGATATCATCAGCTGAAGGTTAAAATTGAGGATATTCCAAAGACTGCCTTCAGAACTCGGTACGGGCATTATGAATTCCTAGTCATGTCTTTTGGATTGACTAATGCTCCTGCGGCTTTCATGGATATGATGAACCGAGTATTCAAGGATTATTTGGATCAGTTCGTTGTTGTCTTTATTGATGACATCCTCATATATTCCAAAAGCCGTGAAGATCATGAGCATCATTTGAAGCTGGTACTCCAAAGGCTGCGTGAAAATAAGTTATATGCTAAGTTAAAGAAATGCAAGTTCTGGCTTGAGGAAGTAGCTTTCCTAGGGCACGTGGTGTCAAAACATAGAGTATATGTTGACCCGGCGAAGATTGAAGCAATACAAAGTTGGGAGCAACCAAAGACGGTGACCGAAGTACGTAGCTTTCTAGGCTTAGCTGGTTATTATCGGAGATTCGTGGAAGGGTTTTCTCGAATCGCTACCCCGTTAACTCAGCTGACTCGGAAAGACATCAAATTCGTATGGAGCGAGGAATGTGAGAAGAGTTTTCAAGAGCTTAAGAGGAGACTCATTTCGGCACCTGTTCTGACAATACCATCTAGTTCAGATGGATTTGTTATCTATAGTGATGCTTCAGGCAAAGGGTTAGGATGTGTTCTCATGCAACATGGGAAAGTCATAGCATATGCCTCGCGACAACTCAAAGAATATGAGAGGAATTATCCTACTCATGATTTGGAGTTGGCAGCAGTAGTTTTCGCGTTGAAGATATGGAGACACTACCTGTATGGGGAGAAAGTGGAGATCTATACAGATCATAAAAGCCTCAAATATTTCTTCACCCAAAAGGAACTCAACATGCGGCAGTGACGTTGGCTCGAGCTGTTGAAAGATTACGATCATACCATCCAATATCATCCTGGAAAAGCAAACGTAGTAGCTGACGCATTGAGTAGAAGATCATATGCGGGTACGAGTGCAATGTTGTTAACACAAAGGCCCATTTTGTATGACTTGCAAAGGATGGAGATAGAGATGAAGGCTCCAAGTACCCACATGATGATATCAAATATACGAGTAGAACCGACTTTAATCGATAAAGTTAAAGCTGCTCAAGCGACAGACATAGAGCAGATGCATATGAAGAAGAAAGTGCAAGAAGGTTCTATTCTAGAAGCAAGAATCGATGAAGAAGGAATACTTCGAGTCCACTCCAGACTTTGTGTTCCTAACGATTCTGATTTGAAGTACAAGATCATGATGGAAGCACACAATACACCATTTGCAATCCATCCTGGAAGTACCAAAATGTATCGTGATCTTCGACATACATTTTGGTAGAATAATATGAAGAGAGAGATTGCAAAGTTTATCTCGAGGTGTTTAACTTGTCAACGTGTAAAGGCGGAACATCAAGTGCCAAAGGGTCCATTGCAGCCACTTGAGATTCTGAAATGGAAGTGGGAACACATTACCATGGATTTCGTTACGGGTCTTCCCACGGTTTCGCAAGGTATAAATGCTATTTGGATTATTGTTGATAGATTAACCAAGTCTGCTCATTTCTTGCCGATACGGGAGACTTATTCCCTTGAACGTCTTGCTCGTATATACGTAGATGAGATTGTGAGACTGCATGGCATGCCAGTATCCATAGTTTCGGATCGTGACCCAAGATTCACTTCAAGATTTTGGGTTAGCTTGCAAAAAAGCTATGGGCACAGATTTACGATTTAGTTCGGCATACCATCCTCAAACAGACGGACAATCAGAGAGGACTATTCAAACTCTTGAAGATCTATTAAGACTTTGTGTCCTAGATTTCAAAGGGAGTTGGAATAAGTACCTACCATTGGTAGAATTCTCTTACAATAACAGTTATCAGGCAAGTATAGGTGTGGCCCCATTTGAAGCATTATATGGACGAAAGTGTGGCTCTCCAGTATGCTGGGACGAGGTGGGTGAAGCAACATTGTTGGGACCAGAGTTGGTACGCATGACTACAGAGAAGATCCAAACAATTCGACAACGTATACAAACGGCACAGGATCGACAAAAGAGTTATGCGGATCTTCATCGAAAGGACGTGGAATTTGACATTGGGGATCATGTATTGTTGTGTGTGGCTCCATGGAAAGGAGTTACAAGATTTGGGAAGAGAGGAAAGCTCAATCCACGATTTATTGGTCCATTTCAGATTCTTGACCGAGTAGGAAATGTGGCCTATAGACTCGCGTTACCTCCAAGTATGTCTCGTGTTCATAATGTTTTTCATATATCTGTGTTACGTAAATATGTGAAAGACCCAGACCACGTTATTGAGTTAGAACCGGACGAAATAGCTGAAGACTTAACATACGAAGAGGTACCTGTCAAGATCTTGGATAGAAAGGAGCATGTCCTACGCGCGAAGGTCATACCACAAGTTAAAGTTTTGTAGAGAAACCATGCTATTGAGGAAATGACCTGGGAGTTGGAAACGGAAATGAAAGCGAGGTATCCTCATCTTTTCGAAACACCAGGTACGTACGTCAATTTCGAGGACGAAATTTCATAAGGAGGGGAGGTTGTAAGACCCCAAATTATTAATAAATAAAATTTAAATTCCCTCTATTTATTATTTTGAAATAGTAAGTGTTAAATTGATTAATGAGGTTAGTTATGGGTAAAATGCGCAAATATTTCAAATAAGCAGGTGGTTATAAAATATTCATTGTTGTCGGGGAATATTCGTTTGGTCGTGGAATATTCTTCCTGTCGGGGAATATTCGTACGACGGCGCAGTCTTTTGTGGGCCCCATAACGGAAATCGATTGGATGAAGAAAACGACAAGTATATGTTGTTTATTAATAACAGCGTAGTTGTTACCGTTAATACTGTTGGAATACCCGGCGGTTAAAACACAGTAATACGCGTTGTTACACAGTAGCACACTGTATTGCACCAATTATTGATTCTTACGTAAGAAGGCACTACTCAATAATGGTTACAGTAATTACTGTTCAGTATTTTATTTTATTGATTCAATAATTGCTGCGTTGATATTTTATATTACTGTTGTTTCAATAATTGTCACTACACAGTATTTCCCATTATCAGATCAATAATTCATATTATTTGAATAATATTATTAGATAACATTATTGGCAATGTCTAGAAAGTTCTGTCTAAGGAGAGGTTTGGTCATCTAATTGCGCGCCAGTAAGGAGAAATCCTTATTGGAAAGCCCCCTTTTTCCTGGGAACGGCCTGGTTGTCATAAATGTGATTCTGTAATATTATTTGTGAATAATTAATTATTGATTCATATGATAAGGCAATATTTATTTTTGTGGATATAAATGAGGGATATATTTTTGTGGTTAAAAATGAAGGAGTTAATGTTGAGGTTTTTATCAGTATTTTTGTCGGAATGGAGGTATTAAAAATCAAGGTTTTGAGATATTTTGCGGGGTTTATAATTTTTAATCCGACCGTTGGATCGTGGTAATTTTTGGATATGTTATACATATATAAGTTGAGTATATGTCCTCAAATTTTGAACCGTTAAAAATGAACGTATGATTTATTATGAATTTTACGAGATGACTGGTTCAGAAATTGTTGAATTTTCGGAGTTAATCATTTTGGTAGAAAATTCTAGAATTGGTGGGCCCCACTCTTGGTTGGTGAAGAAATGTGCTGATATTTTTATTCAAATGTGGTGGGTGGGAATAGTAGCAGGTAAAGCCATCAGGTTGCAGGTTAAGTCTGCTTCGGCGTGCTAACATTTTCCTATAAATAGAGGGCTAAGTTAGAATTGAAAATCACACCAGAAACAAGTTTTCTCTCTTTCTCTCTCTAGATTATTGAGTGTATTTTGTGAGAATTTAGATACTTTGAGAGTTTCTATTCATCAGAGCTAGTTTCTTTCAGCCTTATACTGGTATTCCGACCAGAAGTACTGTCTTTACGAGGTAAGGGATGTTATTTTATTCGAAAATGATATTATTTCTTCAATATCATTATGCCGAAATATTGGTTGGAAATTTTTATCAAATTTGAAACTTTTCACGTCGGGATTACTATTTATGAGTTACTATTCACGAGTTACTATTCACAAGTTACTATTCATCGAAAAATAAAATTTTCTTCTTTTCGTCCAAAATATCTATTATGGGTACTAACTTTGATTGTATCCATGTTTTGATCATTCTTGAATTCTACTTCACTATGAATAATTATAAGGTATTTTTGGACATGGATAAATTGAAATACGAATCATTAATATTTGTTATTTTGTTTCACTGGATTCGTTTTCTTTAAGATATTTTTCATCATCCTCAGTCCTAAATGATGATATTACTGAATATCTTTGGCCCGTAGTGCAAAGATGAATGATTAACTGATGAATATCTTTGGCCCGTAGTGCAAAGATGAACAGGTGTTGAGATGAACATGACCGACTGGTGATACAAATGAATATCTTTGGCCTGTAGTGTAAAGATGAATATTTGATTAAAGATGGTTATTGATTGTTGTTACAGGGATAAAATATTGATGATGGACTTTTAAATCTTAGAAGATAGTAGAACTCATTCTCTACTTGACTCTTCTAATGGTTTGCTGTTTCCGCTGCAGTTATTGATTTAAAACTTGTTGTCTATTGTATTCTATTAGATTTTTTCCTGTTGAAGACTAACGATAATTTGTTCTGTATTATGTTAGTCATAATGTTCTTTACTGGGCTAGTTGAGCTCACCCTTTTCCTTTTTGTTCCATTTTTCTCAGGAGGCGAGAATGTAGCGAGTACTAGTCGGGGTATGGAATGATGGTTCTAGAAGTTACTTTAGTAGTCCTCACCATTTTTGTGAAATAATGTATCAATAATTGTAATGAGGACTTATTTGAGTGTGGATATTGTCTAAATGACAATATTTGTATTTAAACTCATAGTTCTTGTGTTGTAATAATAAAGATGTAGTTGTTTCTGTACCATGTATTTTGGCGACTCAGAATGGGTGTTGTATACCTATTTTGGGGGCGTCACATAATAGTTTCTTGAAAAGTGGCGGTCACCGTGGTAACACGGATGTCGGGGGGTGCCTAACACCTTCCCTCCGCATAAACAAGTCTCCGGACCCTAATGAATCTCTGTTTCACAGACCCGGTTAGCAGTGTCACATCACTGGGTCAATGTGCAAACCTTTTCTCGGTTGTGTTGGTACAACCAGTTAAAAAACCATCTGGCGACTCTTACATTCAAATTGTCGATATAAAAATGTCAGACCTTTTCACAACTTATTTTTTCAAACAATTCTCACCTAACATGAGAACACCAAAAATTAAGAACAGAAAGGGACAAATAAAAATCCCGACGTCGACAGGTGGCGACTATGCTGGGGATCCCAGTAAGAGGACTTAAGCCGCTATTATAAGCTTTTCAAAACTGTTATATGCTTATGTGTAGATATTGCATTTACATTTATGATGAATGTGTATGAATGCATATATTTATTGCACTTAATGCTTTACACTATATCTGCTTTTGATATTAGTGCTTCGCACATGTCATCATTTTCATAAACGGTAAGACACGTTGTATGTAAATGTATGTTGTGTGGTTCCTCCACCAGTAGGCTATCCTGACGGTGTTTGATTATTGGACTCGTTGGAAGACTAATTCCAACGAGGCTCAGGAAAGGCACCACCCAAATTCGCTCCAGTTGAAAGACCGGATTAACTTCCCGTTGAGTAAATTGCGATGATTTGGGAACCTTCATGCCAAAAAGCCGCAAGAGTAACCTAAGATATGTTAGCCTCTGATAAACCAAACGCGGAGGAAAGTCTTTTCATGCTTTCTCATTTAATGTTACTCGTAAAGTCAATTATTTGTAATTTTATTCCATATTCATCTCCATGTAATGAGAAATATGAAGAAAAATGTGCATACTTAAATTAACATGCTATCATGTATTACAAATAACTAACATCCGTTTTGTAGGATAAAATTCCTAAAATGGATACATCACATAGCATGTAAATATTTACACATTCCCTAAGACAAAACTATGCAAGTCTTTTGCAGCGAAGCAGTTGGACCTATTACCCGTTCAAAGTACAAAAAAGCCACGAGCCTACAGCCAATCATGTCTTCATCTAACCAATCTAATCCCGATTCTCGCAAAGAATTCGACGGATTACGTAAAATAAATCATAGATTTGGTTGTTCTACTTAAAGAATTACATCAATCTATGCAGGGCTCAAAAATGCCCACACATACAGAATCCTCAGCACAGGGAGGAACCCAAGGTTCGGATAAAATAAATCTAAAACTACAATTGCTTACGACGGACAAAAATCCTAAAAACACCCATCTCAAAGGAGATCTAGACACCGGTGACATCAGGAAGAATCTCCTTCAAATGGAAGAAACCCTTCATTCTATCAAAGGAATTGGAGCACACGGGAGTGTCTCGTATGCTGACCTTTGTATATTTCCTAGTGTTCACTATCCAGAGAAGTTCAAAACTCCTTATTTCAAAAAGTACGATGGGTTAGGAGATCCTTACACACATTTGAAGGTGTTCATTAGAGAACTTGGATCTTATGCAGAGGACGAGAAGCTCAGAATGCAGCTGTTCTAAAAGAGTCTGACTGGAGAAGCCCGTTCTTGCTATACCAGATTAGAGAACTCAAAGATCCATAGCTGGGAAGAACTAGCTCATGCCTTCCTTACACAATATAGCTTCTAGTCTCAGATGCCTCCTGACCGGTACTAGATTACCAAGGTCAAGAAACAGTCCAATGAGTCTTTTAGAGAGTATGCTCAAAGGTGGAGGCAACTTGTTGCTCAAGTTATTCCTTCTATGACATAGTCAGAAATGGTCATGACATTCATCGACATACAAGAATCTTCTTTCTATGAGAGAGTTTTAGATGGCATTGGTAAACCATTTTCTGAAATGGTCAAACATGGAGAGATAGCTGAGATGGGGTTGAAGTCAGGAAAGATTCAAGACCTAGCCGCTCCTAAAGCAGTTGTTGAACACATTCAGTTCGGAACTTATGGAAACAACCCCCGGAGGGTCCATAAAAAGAAAGAGGAGGATCTTTCCTTTATACTACAAGGTTAAAAGGGCAATCAGAATATGCCTATCTAAAGGAGAAATTACACTCCTTTTCAAGCACAATCTTCAAACCCTCCATTGCCTAAAGGTGGAGAAGTTAAACGCCCTCGAGTGTTCACACCCCTAGGGGACTCACTCGAGAACATTCTTAATCTTCTGACCACTCAGAAGAAAATTACGCATCTTCTTCCACCAGCCAACCCTAGTAGGAAGGGTTTCAATACTGTTAGGAAATGTGTTTATCATGCCGGGGCACCTGGACATGATACTCAAGATTACTGGGCCTTGAAACACAAGATCCAAGATTTAATAAACAACGGCGAGATTATGGTCACCAAACCAGATCAACCTCACGTGCAAGACAACCCTCTTCCTCAACATAAATAGGAAGAAGTCAACATGATTAATTGGAGCAGTGGACAGAGTCCCAATTTTAACGGTGATTTATTCCAGACCATCAAAGATAGTGTTGACAAATGGGATTATGCAAAGTTCCAGTTTATGATGGAACGAAAGATGAAAGCTCTGTGTAAGCAGATTGAGCAATTGGCAAAACTGGTGACCAATCAGCATCAAGTCACACGCTAATTAGTCAGCCAGGAGCATGCTAGTCTCCTCCCTTTTGTTATGAATACTCCCTCGTCGCGTTCAGAAAATGAAACATTAGAAGACAAAGTGACGAAGAGAGCAAATGCCAAAGCCCGTCGGGATTTTGCCAATAGAAGGGAATTTACATACCTGGGCCAACCTATAGAGGAGATACTTCAGATGTTAATCAATGAAGGAAGGATCACTTCCCTTCTACCTCCAATTAATCCCCGTTCAGGACAGTTTAATTCTGATGGAGTATGTCAGTATCACTCCCATTCTCGCGGTCACAGCACAGAAGAATGTTGGGCACTCCGCCACCTTATTCAGAATCAAATTGATAGCGGTGTCCTGCAATTGGCAAACGATGATACGGTGTTATTTGAGAGTGAGAATACCTGTCCTACTAAATGGTAGTGACTGGTAGCAGTTATATTCGCTGAGGCTGATGGAACTGTCAAACCATTCACAATACAAGCAATTCAACTCAAAGGAGTTGAATATCCTTTGAAAGTGGTTGCACCAGAGCCAATCAGCTTACCCTTTAGACCACAATATCCTGTTATCAGCTTATAAAAAGTCCCCTGGAATTATGGAGAAGCTGAATGATCCACCTCGCATACAACTGCTGCAGTGTCGAAGGAGAATCCACTGTATCATCCCCAACGGGTGATGAAGCCTACCATCAAATCAAAGGGGAAAATTCCCATGGAGAAGATTGAAAAATTTCTCCGTGCTATGGGTCATATTGAAGCCAAGGTGGTTTTAAGCTTAAGAGAAGCTCCACATCAAATTTCAATACTAGGCTTGGTTTTAACTTCTGAAGATCACAGGAAGATCTTACTAAAGGTTTTGGAAGAAGCCTACTTGCCAAAATCAGTGGATGTGGAGAAATTTTAACATTTGGTTGATCACATTTTTAACAATAATGTGATATCTTTCACTGATGATGACATCCTACCCGAAGGGACCGATCATTGCAAGCCGTTACACATTGCAGTTTTGTCATCCGGATACATGCTAGTTGGAGTCTTGATAGATGGAGGTTCGTCTCTGAATATATGTCCTTATGCTACGTTACTGAAGATGAATGTCAATCTCAACCGGATCCGAAGAAGCCATACGGTTATTAAAGCTTTTGATGGATCCCGCCGGAATTTAGTCGGAGAGATTGAGCTGCCAATTAAGATTGGTCCCCATACATTCTGTGTATCTTTTCACGTGCTCTTGGGAAGACTGTGAATTCATATGGTTGGGGCCGTCCCCTCCACTCTTCATCAGCAATTTAAATGCATTCTTAACAATAGCCTAGTCACGGTTAACGCGAAATCGGAATGTCCTAAACATGGTGACATACCACTGATCAACTTCAATTTAGATGTTGACCTGGTCAGTTTTCGTACCTTGGAAGTGAGCAACACTCAATACCATTCCATTGGGATGCCATTTCCCGTACCCAAGATTTCTGCCGAAGTAATGGCAGCTACTCAAGAAATGATGTCATTGGGACACCAGCCGGGACAATGGCTGGGTAAAAATAATCAGGGTATTAAGCATCCGATTCAAATGATCAGTCAAACTGGAACAGCCGGACTAGGCTATTCTGCTAGTTCCAGTCATAAGAATCCACATAAGCATAAGCATATTCCTCCAACTTCAGTTACACCACGATTATCCCCACCTGAAAAATCTAGAGTTCGCACAACCTCCGGTAAAGGTGCTGGCCAACGTAATGGCTATGTTATTTCCCAAACCGATACCGGTAAAGGGGAAGGAAGTCTTTGTTCCAGATCCCAAGGTGGAAGAAGAGGAACGAAGAATTAAACAAGACATTGTCAGAATGATGTCAGGCATACGCATCATTGTCCATGATGAACACACAAACAGATACACTCCAGACGATGATTACCCAGACATAATGGTCATCATTCGGGAGAAGGAGGACGATGACAACCCCTCCATCACTGCAGTCCACCAGGACTTTGCCCTTGCCAATTGGAGCAGCACTCCTTGCATTGGTCGACAAGGGTAAAATGGGCAGGACATCTTTCTACCCTGTAGATATCATAACTGCTTACTTTTCTGTACAGTATTAGCAGTTGTTTTGTCAGTACATGCTAACACTTTGTATGACTAAACAGTTTCATATATATTGAGTGAAAGCATATTTTATTTCAGGACTCTAAACTTATATGTGCATGTACTTGCTGATAAGATGCCTCTTCTCCACAAGGATTGTAACTTGGATGAAAAGTTGGACTCAAACTTGATGGAAATATAAAAGGACATTGAGGTGCCTCAGGAGATCAAAGAATGGGTCGAAGACAAACCTAAACCCAACCTTGATCAAACCACCTCCTTCAATCTCGAAATCTTAGAAAGCCCTAAGTTAATCTAGATTGGCTCAAACCTTACTCCAAACCAAAGGAATGACATGGTTACACTATTAACCCAATTCTAGATTGTGTTTGCATGGTCTCATGAAGACATGGTGGGGTGGTCCACTAACATTGTCCTTCATCGCCTCCCCATTAAAGAGGGATTTAAGCTAGTCAAGCAAAAGCTCAGGCGATTGAAACCTGAGTGGAGTTTAAAGGTGAAAGAAGAAATTGTGAAACAATTTCAAGCTGGTATTATCATGGTGTCCACATATCCTAAATGGATATCCAACATCGTTCCCGTACCTAAGCTTGGGGGAAAGGTGCGAGTTTGTGTGGATTATTGAGATTTGAATAAAGCTTGCCTTATAGATAGCTTTCTCATGCCATTTATCTATATTCTCATTGACAATACTGCTCAGTATGGTATGTACTCCTTTGTTGATTGCTTTGCGGGGTACCATCAGATCATGGTTGCTGAGGAAGATCGTGAGAAAACTACTTTCATCACGCCTTGGGGAACTTTTTGTTATAGACGGTTGTCGTTCGGCCTCATTAATGTCGGAGCCACCTATCAGCGAGCTATGATGGCTCTTTTCCACGACTTAATGCACAAAGAGATAGAGATTTACGTGGATGACATCATTATCAAGTCTCGAAGGGAGGAAGACCACTTAAACCATCTCAGAAAGCTCTTCAACAGGTTGCGTAAGTATAACTTAAAGTTGAATCCAGCCAAGTGCGCCTTTGGCGTTAAATCAGGCAAGTTACTAGGATTTCTAGTCAGCCACAAATGGATTGAGCTGGATCCCACCAAAATCCATGCCATTACGGAAATGTCCATTCCTTAGACAGAGAATGAAATACGGAGATTTTTGGAAAGAATCAACTTCATCCGCAGGTTCATTTCCCAATTCACAGCAACCTATGAGCCTATTTTCAAGTTGTTAAGGAAGAACTCCTCCATGAAATGGAATGATGAATGCTAAAAGGCCTTCCTTACAATCAAAGAGCAGCTAGTCAAAGCTCCCATTTTGGTACCACCCAGGGATAATGTTCCCTTATTCATGTACCTGTCCATAAGTGACAATGCTATGGGCTGCATGATGGGTCAGAAAGACGAATAATGCCAAGAACGAGCTATCTATTACCTCAGCAAAAGATTCAGCAGCAGTGAACACAAGTACACACTGATTGAGAAGACTTGTTGTGCTTTAGCATAGGCTTCCATGAGGTTACAACATTACCTCCATGGTCACACAACCCATCTCATATCCCGATTGAATCCTCTCAAGTACGTGTTTAGTAAACCCATGCTGAACTGCCGACTATCCAGATGGCAGTTGATCCTACAACAATTTGACATCGTTTACGTGACGTAGAAGTTCATCAAAGGTCAAGGAATTGCGAATCAACTGGCCGTTGCACCTTCAGGGGATTTCAAACCCTTGGAAACATACTTCCCCGATGAAGGGGTAATGGCAATTCAGCAATACCATCAGTACGATACATGCCATACATGGAAAATGTATTTCGATGGAGCTGTTAATATGGAAGGTTCTGGATCTGGAGCAGTTCTAGTATCCAGTATGGGGGAGCAGTATCCCGTCGCCATCAAATTGCAGTTTGTCAGCACCAACAACCCAGCTGAGTATGAAGGTTGTATCATAGGGCTAAAACTTGCCCGTTCAATGGGCATCAGGTAGTTAACTATCTTTGGGGATTCGGAGTTGGTAGTCAAACAATCCACGGGAATCTATCAAACCAAAGAGCTACATTTGCTGTCTTACCATCGACAAGTTTTACAGATTGCTTCGGAGTTCGAAGAGATCTCCTTTCTACACATTTCTCGTAATAGGAATGACTTCGCAGACGCGTTAGTAACTTTGGCCTCCTTGATTCACATACCTGACAATGAACATGTGCCAAGCGTCACATTTGCCCTGTAAAAGGCACCAGCCTATGGGAACAATGTTGGAGAAGTATAGAATGAGCTACCTCCCATCCAGCCTCCTTGATATCAGCACATCAAGGAGTACTTACAAGATGGATCTACACCCGCTGAGGTGAGCTCGACTGAGAAAAGGCGGATTCATCGACTGGCTATGAAATTCTACCTCAGCGGAGATGCACTCTACAAAAGAGATGTAGGATTAGGTCTCCTCAGATGTCTGGACAAGGACCAAGCTCAGAGGCTCATAGATGAGGTCCATGGTGGAGTATGTGGCCCACACATGAGTGGCCCTCTACTTATAAAAAGATCCTCAGAATAGGACATTACTGGCTCTCTCTCAAGGCTGACTGCAATGACCACGTCAGGAGATGTTATCAGTGCCAAATTCATGGGAATGCTATCCACGCCCCTCCGAGGGAGCTCCACAATATAAGTTCGTCTTGGCCCTTCTCAATGTGGGGAATGGACGTGATCGGGCCCATCGAGCCGAATGTCAGTAATGGGCATCGATTTATCTTCACCATGATCGACTACTTCACCAAGTGGGTAGAAGTAGCCTCCTTCCCCAGGGTTGCCAAAGAAGTCATCATTGCTTTCATCAGAAATAATGTCATCTGTCGATATGGACAACTAGAGGTAATTGTATCAGACAATGCTAAGAACCTCAACAACAAAATAATGGAGGAGTTATGCAGTAAATTCCACATCAAACACCTTAACGCCATCATCTACCGTCTAAAAATGAAGGGTGCTATTGAAGCGGCTAACAAAAACATCAAGAAGATCATGCAAAGGATGTTTTGCCAATCACAAAGGATGACCTGACTTATTGCCTCTTAATCTGTTAGCCTACAGAACATCAATGCGCACTTCAACTGGGGCAACCCCCTACGCATTAACCTATGGGATGGAAGCAGCGCTCCCCATAGAAGTGGAAATGGAATCCCTCAGAGTGTTGATAGACGCTCAGCTGGATGAAGACAAATGGGTACAAGACATGTATCATCAATTGTCTCTAATAGACGAAAGGCGAACCGCGGCTATCTTCCATGGTCAGTTATATCAACAAAGGATCGCCAGATCCTACAACAAAAAAGTCCGACTACGGCAGTTTAAACAACATGACTTGGTTTTGAAGAAGATCATTGACAACCAAGATCAATCCAAGGGAAAATTCGCTCCTAACTAGGAAAGCCCATTTGTTGTCAAGGAGGTATTGACAGGAGGTGCTCTCAGATTGCAGGAACTGGACAGCGATGAATTTCCGCAACTCATCAACTCAGAAACCGTGAAACGGTATTATGTCTGAAGTTACCATCAAGCAAACATCCAGGTGTTGGATCATCAGATCACCAGTCATTCCGGTTCTTTAACCCTTCACTACATATAACTCTTTTCCACACTACGCCCCTCAGGGAAACACATTTTTCAAGCCAGTAGCCTGGTTTTCGGATTGCCAGATCCTTTTCTCTCCATTTGGTTTTTTAACCCTTACTCAACTTCGGTTATCCCATTAGGGATTGAACCTTTCACACGTGCAGTTTGTCCCCAAACATGAGATCAAATTTTTTACACATGCGGTTTATCCTTAACTTAGGATTAAACTTTCTTCCCCCCGCAGTTTGTCCTCCACATAGGATAAAACTTTTTGTCAGCTACAAATTATCCTGAGGGGCGAACTACGTCGACCTGATCTCCTTGATACATGGGAGTATGTAGGCAACTATTTTATATGGCCCGATCGTAATAAAAAAAACAACAAAAACACTTCTACACCCTTCTCATTACAAAAACAAAAATAACAAAAATATTCCTACACCCTTTTCTGCCACAAATAGCGTTGAACCTCTTACACCAGGTTCGAACTACGCAGACCTGATCTCTTCTTCAATAGGAGTACATAGGCAGTCATTTATGGTTCGGTCTAACCCCCTACCGAAACACAAATACTTGTCAGCGATATTGGAATTATCCTTTAATCCATTACATTTCATCAGCTTCAGAACAAAGGGATGGAACTACCTGACCTCCTCCTAAATAGGAGACTCGATGACCATCTAAGCTACGGTTGTACCTCGAAGAGCAATACCAATCCATAAGAGATGGAATTAACTAGGCTCCTCCTAAATAAGAGTATTGGCGACCATCTGTGGTGCGGTCAATCTCAAAGAGGAAATCCACACTCTCCATATTTTCATACAGAAACCAGTCCCAAGACACCAAAGATGGTAGGGATACACACAGATCAATGATCCATTCTGAACTGTCCAGAGGCAACTCAATCTCCATCCATCAAGGAGGAATTCAGAATTTATCAAAATCATAAGCCCTGAAGAAGCAGGCAAAATATCAAGTAAGTATCCAGGCATATCTAAATGGGAAGTGATCAAAATATATTTCCCTTCTATATATGATAATGTTTGATATACACAATGTAAACTGTACATGACAAAATGGTTAAGCTAGTCTGTGCAGGAAAATACAAGCCCATCTACAAATCAGTGTATATGCGAGCTATCAAGCCCAACATGGCATCCCTCTAAGAAGAAGGAGGTAACGTTGTGGTCTCCTGTACGAGGGTATCCACACGAGTTAACAAATCTACAGCCATCTGCATGGTGACCCTGTGCTCATCAATGTATGTGCTCATCTCTGCAATCATGCTAGTGGTAAGGGACCTCACTCTGGTACTATCTATGACAGCTACATCCTGGGCAGATATGGCGCTATCCCTCTCAACTATCACAGCATCTCTGGCTGATCTGGCCTCATCCCGCTCAACAACAGTGGCATCTCTACGAGCTAATGCCTTGTCTCTCTCTAGCAGAGCTACGTCTCTCCCATCAAGAGCTGTCAACATCAGGGCTCTAGCCTGATCTCTCTCAAAGGTCATTAGATGAAGACTCTGCTCAAAGTACTGTGCTGAATGCTGGATCACAATAGTGCTAGTACTGGGAGAATCTAAAGGAGATGTTGGCAACCCAATAAATGGCTCCTCCTCGATGTGGGAATCAACGTCCTCCATGGGCTCTCCATCATCTGAATCACTACTCGGCACTGTGGATACTGCCGTAGCCGATGAAGTCTTTGTCTCCATCCACACAGAATACTCTGGCGAACAACCCGGATGGCTAATAAAAAAAGCAGCTATCTCACGCTGATCCCAACAGGCATACACCCTGGATCGGTCCTCTGCTGATAGATGGCGAGAAGCTAAACGCTGACCTAATGCCCCCTCAAAAGGATGAAAGTCCTGGAACTGGTCAAACTGTGAAATCACGGCCAGCGGGTGGTAAGTAGTCATGCCCCTCAAACCAGCCATAGGGAGATAATCCATGCCAGGAGCGTGAATAATGAAGCTATAGGGTGAGCTGAGCCCTGAGCATGGCAAGATGCCAAACGGATCTCTGATCCCTGCCAAGAAGACCGACCAAGTCATAGCATCTGTACATTCTAATGGCTGAAAGGATTAAGACATAACTATATCATGGGTGAAGCAGTACCCGTGTCAGCAAAAAGTGTCAATCGGTCTCAAATGTGACATAAACCACACGTACAACATGACTGAACTGCCTGTAAATACCCCTACAGGGTAGGTGTTACAAAACGTGGCCGACAGCAGCGTCTCTGCCACGATCATCGGAATGATGGTACGACCCTCCCTGAGAGCTCTCATTGCCATGATAACACCGATATCCAGCTCATCCATATATCGTGGCATGTACACATACGCCACTATACACATCAAGAATACATCCACTCTGGCCAAATGCCACTGGTCCTCTAGTGTGGTGAAATCCCCAGAATACTGTGTATAGCTGTCCAAGGAGCCAAATCTGTCCATTAGAAAATGATGGGATATCACGTGGCCGAATGTGATCCTATCCTGCATGAATGTACGCTGCAGCCTGGTGAGAGTCATAAACTGTCAGCTCATATTGCCGATAGCCATCCGCGCGCAAGGTCTGTCCAGTGGCAGCGCCGTCAACCGTGCATACTCCTCTAAGGTAGAAGTCAACTCATGGATGCCGAACCGAAAAACCTGTCTCTCCGGTATCCAATGCTCCAGCATACCCTCCACAAAACATGTGGGAACCTAAAACATCAAGAGGGTCATAGAATGTTGTAATAGATGATCTACGGTCACCTTATCTAGGGGTGACATACTATCATACCAGGATCTCAGACGGGATGCCACCAATACTGGTGGGGTGTGATCTATGCGCTGACTGTCGAAGAAGACATTTGTGTAGGCCGTATCATAAGACCATCCAAGGGTCAAATATCTCTGGACATACATACATATACATAACATGATACATGCATGACAGATAATAGATGGCAATATGATGTAGGGAATGGAAAATTGTACATACATTCCTAAGTATATCATTACCTATATACATCATCTTTATACAGCTAAAAATACATGGAAATGGGGCACAGACGCCCTACATCTAACAGAGGCCTATCAAAAGATATAGCGAGAATGGGGCACAACCACCCAATATCCAACAGAGGCCTATCAAAAGAGATAACGAGAATATTCATCAGAAGAAGACAATGGTGTCAATATCTACATCATTAATCCTGTCCACCTGATGAAACTCCTCCTGAGTCATTGGATCTCTATCAACAGGCATTCTAGGCCTATACAAAGGAGGATCTGCACCGGCAAAGCCAAATGGTCATCTGAGGGGCCAGCGCCTGAGCTGGAAGGATCAAACAAATTTGCCTCTGCTAGATCTCTGCCCAAATGCCAGATAAAGAAATGTGTCCGGTCAAGTCGCTGGGTCAAACTATTAATCTGTGTCACATGAGTTGGATCTCGGACACAGGCTAGCCAATCCGTCATCATCACGGATCCTAGAACCATATTCCCCATGAACTGAGTGGCGCGGGTCTGGGCTCCAATGGTACGAGGGGACTACCAATACTGGAATATCTCCTGAGTACAGGGACCCTCTGACAATGCAAAACCGTCAACGCCCAACAATGGGATATCAATGACGAGTGACTACGACACAGGTTAATAACGACTGGCAGGAGGCAAGATCAGCATACGGATCTCTCCTATGGTGCTCCTAATAGCACGCTCTCCTAAATAGAGCTAACATCCTCCATCTGTGAAGAGAGGAACCCTACGGGTGGAAATTACGTACTCAACCCCAGTCGGGTACCCATCCTCAAATCCAATGGCCAAGTGCTCCCCAGAGTAGGGAATCCATATGATGACATCAGTTGTCAATAACTCCAGCTGAAGGCGACAATGAGTGAAACCATCAGCTACAGGGACCTCCGCCAGTATGGAATGATGCCATCGCCATCCTCGTGGGTAGGTATCCAATCCTAACACGCTCACATGACACAAGCATGTGAGCCTCTCATAGGCCCAGAACTGTCAATACAAAGGCGAACATCTGCTGTCAGTAAACACTCTTAACCTGTATATAGGAAAACAAAAGAGAAATACTCACCAGCAGAAATGGGTAAAATCTTAGACAACCCTCGGTCAAGCCCTGCGAACGCATACGCATTCCCCTGAGGAAATAGGCAAAGGTGTAGGAACCCCAATCATACTCTCCTAGACGGTCCACATGTCGTGCGGCGCTGATCAAAGCGAACGACACCACAAAAGAGTTATCTGCTATGAAGCAGCCCCTGATGATAACCAGGAACAATCGCCGAAGAATGCGATCCCTGACTCTAACATCAGCTGGTATAGGCTCAATCAATATCCCACTCATAACATCTACGCTCAAAGGACCTGTACGGACAGTCCTGCCCTTGAGCGCCTCCGCCGGAACTCCTAGCAAGGATGTGACGGTTGTCGGGGTAATATCCGCCGTACAAGGCACTGGTGCCCCTCCAAACTCCATACCTGTGATAAACCGCCAATCCATCGACGTCATCATCACCTCATAGTCCAGTAAATGGAGAGACTGAGTTTGGTGAAACCAGCGCTCAGACAATGCCCTGAGGTAACCACAGGGACATCGGCGGGGAAGAATAGAAAAGAACGCCCCAAAGCCCAGTCATGCACAATTGCTCTATAGTCAGGATGCAAAGCCTGGTACATGGAGTGAATGTTAAACTATTTCCCTCGAGGCTGTGTAAAGTCGGGAACCTACATAAAATACAAATCAACATCAAAACCATTTACTCCTCATCAATAGGATAAAAGGAAGATTAAGATCTAACTTTATACCTCGTTGGCGTGCAAGTACATCGAGGGATGTCGACTCAGATCACCTGGAAGCTCTGGGTTCGCCACCTGAATACTCGGGAGATCTATGTGCAGCAGGAGCGGGGTCTGCCACCAGAACATCCTCTTCATCGTCCTCCATATCTGGTACATTAACTTAGACTGGACGTATCACCGCCTCCACCAGACGACGAGGTTGTCTAATAGAACGGGGTCAAGGCACTTCAGAAGCCCTCCTTCGTACACCAGAAGTGGTCCTGCGGGAACTACTCGGCTGATCCGGGTCCATAATATATGGACAACAAGTCTCCAAATCACCCCAGAAAGGGTGTGATAATTTTAAACCTGGAGCTTGCTTTTCAAAGTGCATTTTATGATTACATGCATGCAATACTTTAACATACATCTACAGTAGAATTAAAAATGCATGACTATTTAATGCCTACATTTTGGAAAAATTTTGCCATAAGGGTAGCCTAATTACCAGGATTACTTTGTATTTTTACCTTTTGCTAATTTGTCCTCAAATAGGATAAGAAATAGCAGAAAAAGGTGCCAATTTGACTATTTTAAAAGTTAAGTTTTTTCACATCATTATGTTCAGCATGGTTTAATACTAACATTTACTATGTTGAATATTTTTTATCAAGTCATTTGAGCATGCATATTCACTACTATGTGTTTAGATGCATTTAATGTGATAAGTCATTTTCTAACGGATAAAAACTGGAAAAGAAGACATACATACGTCACCAGGACAGTGTAGAACACTTATACGGTGATAGAATTTGCAGAAAGTCGCTCAAACTCAGCATATCAAAAGAAGAGCTCTCCGATTTCCTTCACGGCGCAACTTGAAAATGACTTATGAAAACAACCTGCAGGCATTTAATAGCCACGGCTGGCCACAGGTCCACCTAATGTGACAACCCGAGAATTTAGAAGAAAAAAATTTAATTGATTTAAGGTTCAAAATTAGAACTTAGACAGAAAATTAGTATATGCGTTTGATATTTTTAAGAAGGAATTTTGAGTATTTCAAAATTCTGTGAAGGATTTAGGTGAATTATTCAGGATTAAGTGTATATGTGTTTGTGTTCTGTGTATATGGTTATTTATGTGTTCAGAATGTGGTTAAGGGTTAAGGGCTGACTAGATAAGCAATATATGTAACAAACCCTAGGTATATATTAAGAACGTCAACATTCGGTTAGAAAACCCTAGCGATTAACAAGAAACCCTAAAAACCGATTCTGAAAATCCTAATTTCAGTTTCGGGAATCTGAAACACTAATTTAGGAATTTAAAATTCTAAATTGGAAACTTAATAGCGTAAATGTAAATAATTATAAGATTAATTAGGGTTAATCTTAACTAAGTGGTTAGAAAACCCTAATTTCTGGTTTATGAACCCTAATTTGTAAATAGAGAAAAACCTAAGTGTTAATTTAATACTTTTAATGTTAATTAGGAATATTAATTCTAATTTTCAAGTTATAGTAATTAGAAAATCCTAATCTAATTACGAAATCTAATTTTTAAATTAGAAATTTATTTTATATTCGAAACCCTAATTTTTGGGTTGTAAACCCTAATGAACAATTTTGATCCTAATTGCTCAATTAACAATTTTAATTAGGATATATTAATCCTAATTAGCAATATTTAAATTATGATTAAGAAATTTTAATATAATTAGAAATTTCTAATTATAATTTAGAAATATTAATTTTTGATTTTTAAAACCAAAATTCGAAAATCTTAGAAATTAAATTGCAAGTTAAGGGTTAAATCCTAAACTCTAAAATGATTCAAACCTTAAACCCTAACCCAAACCCAAACCCTAAACCCTAAGGGTTTGTAACAATGACAATTCTAGAATAAAAATTAAATGTGAAATGACTATTATGCCCTTTGTTGAATAATTGAAGGTTGCTTGTAATTGTTGTCCTATGTGAGTTGGTGACCAAAACCTAGCCTAGCATGTGCTCTATATCAAACACATCAGCCATCTAGAATTGCTAGATTCATTACATACAATAATTATATAGATTAAAAGTAAGAGAAAAGCCACTTTTAATTTTCATTCTCTCCAACCCTTTCTCTCTCAAAAAAAAATCGGGAATGGGGAATGTGAGAGAATGTTAAGATAAGCCAAGAACACTTCATTGCTAGCTTAGAACAGATCACAAAGTCAGAATTTAAGGATCAAAGTCTAAAAGGTATAAACCCTAATTTTTGTAAATCTTATGTTTTGATGTTAGTTGTTGGTTAAAGTTGTGTATTAGGGTGTCATTTGATGATCTGGGTTGTCAAAACCTAGATCCATATCATTTTGATGCTCGAAATTTGATGTTTTGAAAATCTGGAAAAAGATCAAAAAGTGGCCTGACAGTTATATGTCAGGGCCTCTAGATCTTTACCTATTAGATGTTAAGTGTGCTTAATGTTATAGATCTGTAGCATGCCATGTTGTTTTTGATCTGGAACTGGAAACAGAGTCAGAGCATGTCTAGTTTGCAAGTTATAGGTGGTCAAACATGGTTGACTGACCATGGGAAACTGTTTCTGGAAAACCCAGAATTTCCAGGAACTTTCTGACAAGTTTGTTTGGCCTCTGATCTTGCAGCCGTTTGATTTTTTTGGCCAAGTTGTTGTATTAATATTGTAGTCTGTCATATGGTCTACATGTATAAAATTTTATATCACTCAAATACGTAAAGGAATCAAAGTTATATGAGATCAAACTACCGTTGACCAGCTTCCCGGAAGGAGATTCTGGGTAACCCAGAATCTTCAAGACCTGTTTACTGACCCCTAGTTTGACCGGCCTTAATCTCTTAGATTCGGTGTTGTTATGATGTTATGATTTTATGTCGTTATACCATGTCATGTGGTCTACAATATTGAACCAATAGATTACACAAAACAAGTCCAGGATGTTATGCTTTAAAGCTGCAAAGTAGGTACCTCGATCCTGCTTGAGTTTTTGGGCAGCCCAGAAACTCAAGAACTGGTCTGACAACGACTTCAGCAGCTTATATCTCACGACTTTGTTATGTTATGGCCATGAATGTTGCATTAGCTTGTAGTATTACATTTACACTACATGATTGATATCATTACCTGCCCAGAAAACATTAGGATCATGGAGTAAAAGCTGGTCAAACAGAGCCCCTTAGTGACTGACAAGAAATCTGGGTTAGCTCAAGAACACGCGAAGAACACATTTAGCGATGCTTGTGTCGCCTAAAATACCTTTAGCGACACTTAATTACAAAAATTAATTATTTTTAATAAATAATTAGAGAAAAAATAGTTTTTAATTATTAAAAATACATAATAAATTATGAAAAATTATTTTAAAGTCTGAAAAATAATTTTTTATTATTTTGAGTATATTTCATAAATATTTAATATTTTTGGAATATAAATGTTATTTAATTTATTTAATTATAATATTAAATAAATTATTTAAAAATGATTTTAATTCATGAAAAATTATATTATGGTAAAAAAAATATTTTAAGTTATTTTCAATGACTTTTAATATTTTGTGAGAAATTTTATTAATTAATTAGTATTAATGATAATTAGTTTATTTAATAAATATATTAAATAAATTATGAAAAAATAGAATTAATGATTTAAAAATCATATGAAAATAATTTAAGTGTTATAAAAATATTTTAAGTTATAACCTATAACTTTTGATATTTTGTCATGAAAAAATTAATATCTTAATATTAATAGTAATTACCGGATAATGAATTTAACGGTTTAAAAGTCATATAAATATGATTTTAAGGTATTAAAAATATTTTGATATATTATAAATATATTATACTCCCTCCATTCCTAAATAACTAACGTTTTGAAGGTTTTCACACTTATTAAGAAAGTTATTTATTACTCCAATTTTGTCATTAAGATTGATATGTATTACCACAATTACCCTTGCATTAATTAAGAAAAGATGTACTCTATATAGTTGTCTAGATAAATGAAATACTCCATATAGTTGAGGGCAATAGAGAAAAAATTATAATTAATGCTTTCTAGAAACTTGGAAACGTCAAATATATTGAGAAATTTTGAACTCCCTATAACGTCAATTATTTAGGGATGGAGGGAGTAATATTATGACATGTATTTCATTAATATTTGATAATAAATAAATATTAATGGTAAAAGAATTATATGGTATTTAATTCATTTAAATACATTATTAATGATTGAAAATTCACGATAAATGATAATAATTATGTGAAAATTATTATGAGACTTAGAAAAATATTTTGACTGATATTAAAATTATCAAAGTTAATTGTTAAGTGTTTAGCCAGAGTTTAATTGAACTTAAACTCGAAATTTTGTCCGACTAGACCGTCGGGATGTCAGATTTGTGTCGGGTTCAACTCAGACTGCAATAGTTTAACTTGATACCGAGTCCTATGTGTGTTATAGACTGATAGGGTTATGTGTTATGTGTTTAGGTTATTCTACGTGTATATATATATATATATATATATATATATATATATATATATATATGATAGTATTATTTTGTGATGATATTATTCTAATGTTGGATATCTATATTACTAAAGCGTTGTAAATTACACAGATTGCTTTTACTGTGTAATATGCAACCGTTGATTAATGCTCTTGATTAATCTGTGTAATATTCGGATAAAGCGTTGTAAATTATGTAGCGGTAATCAACGGTTCAGGCAAGTTTGCTTTTACTTAACTCTACTAAGAGTTATTTCATTCGGATAAGCTTATGGTTAATCATTGTTGGTTGCCATGAATTGTACTCTATACATATTGCATGTATAAGTCAGGTATGAAAGGTTGATCACATTCATGACCAGTTGGTTTCAGATATATTTATTCATGTATAATACTTGTTCAGTCATAAATTTGTTCATGCTAGTTCACAATTATATTGTTGAATTATAGCCAGCTTATTATTCAAACTCTTTCGATTATGATATATCGTTATATTAATAAATTTAAACTTGTTGGGCAACTTTATGCTCACCCTTGCTATATCATGATAAACATTGCAAATTAAGACGAATGCTTCGGATACAAGGAAAGGTTAAAGATTGGTTCCAACTTTAGTATACATGTGTAGTTAGATTTATAACAGTGTTGTATCTCAATGTTATAGTAAGTCAAATGAGTTATGATTTGTGTATTGAGTTAAGGTTACTCGACCTTGGGGAATAGTGTGTAAAGTGTATTGTATAAATAATTTATGTTTATATCTTCCACAAATATAGTAATAGTGTTAGAATGATCGAACCGGATCTACGGTAATTCGGGACCTCAGATTTGGGGACTGTCACAGTAGCTACTGCAGGTGTACCTGCGGCACTCCTATATGGGTTCCACCCCTCCGGCTAGGTCCAGTTCGAGTTGCAAAGGAGTTCTCACAAGCTAAAAAGGCCAAATTAGGAATAAAAACGCTATGCGATTGAGCGGAATAGCTTGAAATCTTGGTTTTCTCAGACCGAACTGTGAGTCTACATATCACTCATTGGTGTTCGCCCGAACACAGGGTAAACTATGCCGATGATCTCAGCTATTATAAGTCTCCCGTAACAATACCTTACGCAGGTCCAATTCTGCCAATTCAGGGTCGTCACCCTAATCCTTTCGAGAATCCCCGACGGGGGTATCACGCATGGTCATCTGTCTAAATACAGATTCCCCGGCGGGGGCATCACGCATTCTACAGTACACATACCCAGCGGGGGCATCACGCGTTTTTGTGTGTCGAAGTATATATCCCCAGTGGGGGGTATCACGCATGTTCTGTTGATGCACACATCAATGAAAATCAAGTAGATCCCTGATGGTTACAACGCGTGGTCATCCGTTGGTTCGCACGTCAACGAAGGTCAGGCAGCCCTGACAACACATACTATTGATAGTAAATCCAACAGAACATTGATATGTCCTGGCGATACAAACCAGGAAGGATCAACATTCGTCGGGGAGGATCGATGATGGAATATGTTATAGACATCCTCAAATAGACAAAGCTTTATCCCCACAAATCTCTTGTACACGAGAGGCACATCTTCGAAATAAAGTTTGTATCAAGGATCAAGGACTTTAGTGATAACCATAACGTCAACATCCTCAAAGATTTGGATTACACGTCCAAACTTGTCATTGTTTCCAATCCCAGGCAGAAACAACAGGGATCCAACAATCATCCCAACATGTTGGAGAACAATATAACAACACACTTGCATCATACATTTGCATCATGTTGTTGCACATTGCATCATGATTATCTTGTTGCATTTCAAGTGTCTAGGATTCTTTATCATATCCATGCCATTGCATTGCATGAATCTCGGTTTCACAGACCAGTCAAATAGTGTCACATCACTAGGTCAATATACAAACCTTTTCTCGGTTGAGTTGGTGCAACCATTTAAAAATACCAACTGGCGACTCTTACAGTCCAATCGTCGAAATATACATGTCGGACCTTTTCACAACTTGTTTTTTCAAACAAATCTCACCTAACATGAGAACATCGAAAGACAAGAATAGAAAAGGGACAAATAAAAATCCTGACGTCGATAATAACCCATGGGGCAACCCATAGGGGCCCCACAAGACCCATGTGGCCAGCCAAAGGGAGGTGGCCAAGCTTCTCTTGGAAGCTTGGTGGAATAGTAAAAAGGTGGAGTAAAGGACGTGGCATTTAATGTTTTTGATGACACAAAAAAGTGGTTGGTGCAAAATGGATGGTAGATGATGGTTTGTTAGGTTTGAATGGTGATTGATGAGGGGGTGATGTGCTTGAATGGAAACTTAAGGGAGTGATTATGAGATATCATAACCTAAGTGACCAAAGCATGAACCAACATCAATTGTCTTTAAGACCATTTTGCCCTAAACCTTGAAATTCTATAAATAGGAGGCTTGAACTTCATTTGGCATTCCTTAAGAAAATAACCAACATTTGAGTTTATACACTTTAAGAGAGAAAAGAGAGAAATTTGAAATTGCCAAAAAATAAGAAGAAGAAAGCTAGAACATCAAAGGGTAATGAAACTTGAACCTTTAATCTTCATCTCTTTAATTTGAATCTTGACAGAGAAGTGATTGGTGGAGCATGTCTTATAAGGAGTAATAAGGATGGCTATTAGTGGACTTTAAACATTAATAACCATGTATCAAGTGAAATCATAATCGAATGATTACGAACATTGTTAACAAGGATTTCAGAATGGAAGTGAAATTTTAATAATGAACCTAGAAAGCTATGGTTTCGTGAACATTTTGAAGGTCATGAAATTTATGAGTCATAGACTCAAGAACTGCCAAATTCAGACATCGTATGAACTAATTACAGATAAACAAGCGATGAACGCTCAAGAACGTTAAGCTAATGAATAATGAAAATTTTATCAAGTGGAAGCCTCGTTAACGGATTCAAAAGATTGTTATGTCCAAAGGAAATCGTAGTACGAAGAATAAGCAAGAAATTAACTTTTGAACGAACCAATTCCGAGCTATAACGAACAAGTTACGAGTTCGGGAAATGAATGGCTTGAGAAATTGTAAAGCTTTTCAAAGGATTATGGGAGGCGTCGCAGCGCTGCCCAGTAAATGATTTGGGTCACTGCAACATCGGCACTAGATCCCAGCTACTGGAGATACGCGCTGAAGCATAGTATTTAACAAATGACACGGCGCCGCAGCGCCAGTCCTAGACCAAAGGCGGAGAGGAATAGATTTGAACATAAAAGAAAGGTAAATTGATTGAAGGTGAATTATGACCTTAATTAAACTTAAAGTAACATCTTAAATGATGGTTAAAATTTTAAGTTTAACAATTAAAAGTTAACAAAAGGTTACGAATATGTGAACACAAAGTAAGTTTAGTAATACGGTAAACCGTATTCACATCAAATAAATGTTTGGGATTGGTTGAAATGTAATTACTTACACATTAAACGAATAAGGTTACTTATAACAATAAAATGCTATAAAATCGTAATGAACGTTAACTAACCTAATCAATGTTAGTAAGTTAAACAAGCGGATAGTTAGACCGAGAAGAATGAGAAGATAGATTAATGACAATACTTATTGATTTCATGTGACCTAACAAGGTATGCTATGTGATTATGTCATGTAGAACCCATAAAGACTCAAAAGGAAATTCAAATAACATTAGACGACGCTAGAGGAAAGTTTTCTAAACCCTTGTCTATACTTTGTGTAGACACTCAAAATTTTTCTGCCTACCTGTTACTAACATTACAGGAGGACAGAATCGTCTTTCAGAAATAACCCTGGAAGATAACTCAGTTCAATCCTGGAGATAACCCTGGGATGTTCAATATCACCATCTCAGAGATAACCCCAAGACATCCAGCTCAGACCCGGATACCATCGAAAGTTTCAACCTCAACCCCGAAACACATTCCGGGAGTATCAGTTCCAACCTCGGAGATAACCCCGAGGCATGCAGTTTAAATACTGAAAATTCCACCGGAGAAGGTCAATTCATCTCGGAGATAACCTCGAGATATTTAGTATCAATCCCAACACAGGGAATAGCAGTGCTGACCTAGGAGATAACCCCGAGGATTACAGTTGCAGTTCCGAAGATAACCCCGAAAATGCTTGTTTCAAATGCATGCAATCAGCTCCAACCTCGGCACTCACCCCGAGGCACTAAGTACAAGACCCAGAGATAGCTCTGGGAAGACAGGCACACATCAGAGATGACACTGAGGACCTTAAACACTTGCAGCAGTCCAACCTCAGAGACAACCCTGAGCAACGTCTACTTTATCGGCCCAAATCGGATATAACCTCTGTTAGGGGAAAAATCATCATTTTGCCACCTTAACGCCACATCGCACCGTCTCAACATTTTATACATACATTTCTACACAGTAATGTCCCACAAGAACCAAGGAAGTCCAATCCCGAGTGACTATTGTGCAGGGTAACAGATAGAATTTGAAGCTTGAAGACCGAAGGGCATGGTCCCATCTTCCTGACTTCGTACAACCTCTAATCTTATGTCATTGCATAACTCTCAATAACGGCGGTCCAAAATTGGTCTTATACACCATAATCGGATGCCCGAATTGTAGTTCTGAAAGTTCTAGCAGACATCACGTTACATGTGTGCATGTACTTCGAGACGACGGGACCCGTGGAACCCGGGGTAACCTGGGCAGCCACAGGTATATCTGTACATGCGGCTTCCCCCCCCTCTATAAATAGAGGGCTTGGGGTGGCCATTTGTATAAAAAAAGGCGAGGAAGCCCTGTCCAATTTGCTCTGTACACAACATTCTTCACGTTGAGAGTTGTATTGCGTGTGTAAGCCCGGACTTCGGTCCGTGGTTTCATTTCAGTTTGTATATATATATATATATATATATATATATATAACCTTTATATATATAACTGCTTACAGTTTTCATATAAATTGCGGTATCATGTGAGCCTAGGTATCATGGGATCACATATTCAGTCAACTGAATCTTGTAACGATCCGAAATTTCAAATTGTAATATTAAATATTTATTTGATGCGCTTATTGTTGAAATTGATGAGAGAAATATTTTATTGATGTAATGGTTGCTAGTAAATATTTACTAATCTAAATTCATTAGATAATATTCTAAATTAAATTAATTTATAATTTAGAGAGTTATAATATAACATGAGATTTTATATTATTGTTTTAATTTAATAATTTAAGGTGGTACATTAAGTTATTAAATAAAATTATAATGAGATTATAATTTTGTGATATTTGGTCAAGTGGGAAATTTATTTAGTATGTGGTAATTAGTTTATTTAATTAAGATTGGATATGAAAATCCAAGTAAACAATGTGAGACAATAAACTATATTATATGTGACTTATGAAAATAAATTAAAAGAGTTTTAATTTGGTTTTACCAAACAAACCCATAGAGCTTTTGAAATTCTTATTTTAATCTTGTTTTGCCAAATAAGGCTTAAGGAATGATTAAGTCATTATTTTAATATGGCTTTGCCAAACAAGCCTTAGGGATTTTAAAATTCTAATTTTGTAACTTATATATTAAATTGATAATTAGTATATGTAATTATATTGGGAGTTACATATTCTATAATTATATGTGTTATATGTATATTGTATATACAGTAAGTTACGTTAGTTTTCTAAACCTAAGTCTAAACTAAGAACAAAGAGAAGAAGAGAGAATGCAGAGAAGAAGAAGAAGAAGAAGAGAAAACCTTGAGAAAACAAAAGAAAAGCTTTCATCATCTCCATATTTTCTCCTAATTCAACCTAGAAAGGTATCAAACTAACACTTATACTAAATTAAGATGTTATGTATTTAGTCTTTGTAAAATTAGGTTTTCATGATTATGTATTTATATGTATATATGGTGTTCATATGTGATTGTATGCCATGAAAGGATTTTCACAATACAAGTATTGTAAAAACAAGTTTTAAAATCATGTTCTTCTATGTTTTCATAGTTTTAGAGTTTTATAGTTGTTCAAAAGTTTCAATTCACAGAGATATGATGAACATGATGAAATCATGTTCATAGTGTTTGATTATGAGTTATATGGTTGTTCTAGCAATTCAATCCATGTAATTTTGATAAACAAGAGGAATTGGGTTCATAATGTTTTTCTATGAAATAATTTCTGAAAAATGGCTTTTTAAACTATTAAATTGATGTTTGGTTATGATTTATTATAGAAATTGATCGTGTACTGTGTTAGTATGTTAAGAATATGAGTTATCACAATTGGAATTACTTGAATTGGTTTAAAAACGAATTCACAGTGAATAATTTCGCTATGAATGTTAAAAGAAGAAGAAAGAAGAGAAATAGTGAAATTAAAGGTTGTAATCTTTGATGTTTACGTTGTTTATATGGTTAGAAACGTGTTAGAAACATTAGATTATGTTTATGTAAACCTATTTACTCATTGGGTAGTTTGGTATGGTTGTTAGAAAGGAGTTTGGAGGCCTAATTTGGCTTTTCGTAGTGTTCTAGAGCTAAAATCGCATAATCGTAGCAGTGACCCCTGCCCCAGCGGGCCCCCCTAGTGCAAAAACCCCCGCCCCGGCGGGGGGGGGGGGTGGGGTGTTCTGTCAAGCCAAAATTTTGAAAAAAAAACTGACCGGACGTAGTTTACTAAAATGAGTATAACTTTTTCATACGAACTCTGATTGATGCGATTCAAGATGATTCGGAACGAAGACAAATAGGCCTACAACTTTTATTCTTTAAGGTTTTCAATTTGAAATCATTATGAAGGGTCAAAATGGTCATCTTTAGGACTATTGTGTTTTCGAAGGCAATCGGAGGGCGTCAGACATACACGTATGCTAGTGTAGTGCTTTTGACGATAAAAGATGTTGTTCTAAGTTATAAAACATGAATATTAGTAAATATAATTATGCTTAACATTAATATAATGATGTATTAGATAAGTTATAGAAGCATAGTAAGCATACACAAAAGATGCAAATCGGGCGTGTGACGAATAAATGTCGAAACGCCGTGATAATTGTTAATGAATATAAAAGTATTTTTAGTCAAATGAAATGGATATTATAAAGTATGAAATGGGTTTAATATAAAACCAATAATGATTCCTAGCAAAATTTGAACACTTTAATGAATTTTGAATATTACACAAGTCGAAAAGTTAACACAATCTAATTGAACATTGTGTGTTAATTAACAGGAAAGATTATGAGATGTGGATTAGAGTTTACATTAAAATTACTATGTGTTGTTTTGTGACTAATAGTTGATGTGTATGATTATATAATTGTGTAGGGCACGTGAAGTGCAGATAACTGTAAGCTGTTAAACTGTTATTGGTAAACAACGATCAAGGCAAGTCTTTCGGTTCCTATTTATTACGTGGACTTGATGAACTGTTTTAAATTGCATGATATGTTATACATGTTGAAATCATGAAATGTGAAAGTCAATATATGACTGCATTATTTTGGCTAAGTAATGATGATTGAGTAAGGAACTCAATCTTTATATTTGCTATATGAGTTAAAAGAATGTATGCCATGTTACTTTAATGAGTTGTATATCGAGCATGTTATTATGTGCTATGTGATGCATGAAAACTGTTAGACTTTGCTGGGCTGTCGAGCTCACTCTTGCAAATAACCACTTTTGCAGGTCAAGATTTTAAGGTAAAGATATGTGCTAAGTGAGTTATAGAGATCTATATTCACGAAGATTACTTATGTTTTATGAGAAATGTATTTCATATTTTGAACGTAACATGTTGTTGAATTGTAAATTGAGTTATTCAATGTATATGGATATTTAGTTATAATGTAAGACTTTGTATAGTCATTTTGTTGTAACGATTCATGATATAAGATTGAATCAAAGAGATGTAATGTAAAGGTTGCGATTCAGGGCATGAAAGAAGGAAATGTATAAACGTTCTAAATATTCCGCAATTTTAGTGTTTTTAATATCGAATAATAATGTAAAATTTGAGTTTTAATGTGTGGTTAACGACCGAAGTTGAGATTTAAATTGTATGGATTTTTGGGGTCGTTACAGTTGGTATCAAAGCTGTAGGTTAGAAGCCTTAAGTAGGAGTACCGTAGGCTATAACCTTAGAGAAGAGAGGTGAAGATAATAAACGAATAAGCCCAAATAGAGTTTGAACAATAAGAAGTAATTTAAGAATTTATAAAGAAGGGATTAAAACATGCGTGAAATGATTCAAAGAAGAATCTCGCAGAGTTATAAGGAATATGAATATGGGGTTACCCAACTCCAATAATAAGGATGTAAGGTGATAACAAATAGACAATGTCTATAAAAAGAGAATGATAAAGAAGTTAAGAATAGAGAGTTATATTTAAGTTTGGTGCAATTGTACTCTTTAGTAGTTGATGTATGGTATCTGGGCTAAACGATTCCTTCATAGAGCGGAGGTATATGAACTAGCAACTCGGAACCTAGTTTGTTGGTTGTTTGTGGGAAACCACTCAGCGTACCATATTAAAACTGTTAGAGACTCGATGTGTACCAAGTATAGAAATGGACACGTATGATGAAAGTGTAGAACTTGAATGAAATTTTGAGCGATGTAAATAAAGTTAAAAATTCTTAAAGGAAGAATTGTTATATAAACAAGAAGATTCAAAGAAGAATCTAAGAGATATAAAGATAAGAAATGGGAGTTTCCTAACTCCAAAAGCCAAGATAACGAGTAATGTAGTAAATGATGAAAAAGAGAAAGAAAGAGGATCGTAAAACAAAACGATCTCGAGTTAAGAAAAGGATTTTAAGGGAGATGATTATAGAATAAGATCACGACGTGATCTGTTTAAGTTATAGAAGAAAGATGGTCTGTAATGTTAGAATGATTATAGCTTAATGCTATGAAGATGGTGTACTATGAAATAGTACGAGATAACTCACGAAGAGTTATAAATGATGTGATACGAGGAATTCGTATCGAGCAAAGAGCAAGTTAAGAGCAATATAGAGTTAGGTGGGGTTTCAATTGAGGACTCATATGATGGTTGAGTTGTACAAACCTTTGTATGGGCGAGGGTTTTGTGATTGCACTCAGTTTATCACATTGATAATCATTGGAATGTTTGTGTCGCGCTATTTGCTATATGCCTGTTGAGAAGGTGATTCTTTTCTCATGTGTATAACAGATAGGTAGAGTATAGTTAGAGACTATTATAAGGTTAAGTGCGAGTTCTTAAAACTCATACTTATGATAGGTTCGTGACTCATAATTATATGGTATGTTTTTGAACCCCTCAGCGAATAGACGTCTATGGTCTGACTAGGATAAGTTCTTAAACTCATATGATTGTGGCAAGTTCCTGAACTCATAACGTGTGGTAAGTTTGACGAACTGGGTATAGATAAGTGTGAATAGAGTATTGAGGATGATAGGAATAGATAGACCTATTAAGCAATGGATCATTATAGAAAGTGGAGTTGATGGTGGAAGCATAGGTATTCTAAATCTACTAGCTATGTTAGACTTTCGAATTTTATTGACTTCGTGCTGATGTTTACACTTCTATTTTCTTGAAAAATATTAGATCAAATGATAGAACCAATGAGTTTTAACAACAATACTGTTATTCGTATGTCTATGCTAATTGCTTCGGCTAGACAAAAATGATTTGCAATATATCAAAATGTATTTTATATCATTAATGCATCATGTATCCTGGTGCAAAGATGAAAAAAAAACGATGGAGTCATCAATGCAGTATTACCTAGTGTTGGATGTGATCTAAGGATCGTCAGCCCACTATGGTATGATGTAGTATGATAAAATCAACAAATGACGGAATTCTCAACGGACTGTAAATACAGTGCGGTATCATGACGTTATAAAAAGATTTTTGAGATTTCTTTAAGATATGAGAATACATATGTATGTATGTATATGTATATTTCGATTGATGTTCGAATTGTTGTAGAGGTCTATGCTATTTGATTCAGCTAGACAAATATTGAAAGATGTTCATGAAATGCATGCGTTTCTTGAGAAGTTATGCCAAACCAAATTGTTTTGGTGCGGATTCAGATGTTGAAAAGCTGAGATGAACAACCCTTGTATAGGGGATTACGCGGAGGCGTTGAGATGTTTGTGCACAATACATTGTACGAAGGGCTGATCACCCTAAGTACGAGGAGTCCCTATAGTCTTATGACTGTTAAAGTTTAAGTTGAAAGATTACTTATAACTATGGACATACGCATAGCGTTTAAATGTTTGTGCACAATACATCGTACGAAGGGCTTAACACCCTAAGTACGGGGGGTCCTTATAGTCTTGTGACTGTTAAAGTTGAAATTGAAAGATTACTTGCAACTGTGGACATAGTTTGTGGTCTTATGACCCTCAGCATGATTTGAAATCTTTTAAATTCATGTTATTCATGTCGCTTCCCAATTATTGAGTAATTGTGGAAGATTCTTGATATTCTAAAAGGTAAATGTGGTAAGGATGATATTCCTTAGAAAGAAGTGAGTCGTAGAATGCGACACTAAATGATGAATATGTTGAATAAGTGATAAAAGAGATTTTGAAGTGAGAACGATATGAGTTATCAAAGAATAATGTGAAACTTTTAATATAAAAGTTAATAGTTGTAGAATGATAATTGTGGAAAGGAAGTAGTTATAGAAACCAATGAATGAATGAAGTAGTGACGTAAAATCTATTTTGATAGATTGAATATTCATTGATAAAATTTCGAGGACGAAATTCTTAGAAGAATGGGTGAATGTAATATCCCGAGTGTTCATGATAACGATCCTTAAAAAAAAGGAAATGAACGGGTTAAAGAATATGTAATACTCAAATATAATTGAGTCTGAGTAAAGGTTATGAAATAAAATTTACAAGAATTTATTTTGAAGAATGGTGGGAGTAGGAAATATAAAACTTATATTAAGGTAATGTGTTGAAGTTATTCAACGAAGAGATTTGGTGAAAACCTGAGGAGGGTAGGGTTTCAGTGATTCCGAGGACAAAATCCTTATAAGGTGGGAAGAATGTAACAATCCAAAATTTTATTTATAATTTTAAATATTTATTGAATTAAATAAATATTTTTAATTGACGTGTTTGTTGTTTAATAGATATTTATTGGATTATTTATTAGTAAGTAAATAATCCATGAGTTATAGAAATTAACTTAATTAAGATAAAAGAGTGAAGAATGTGACGATTTGATTATTTGAGTTGTGATTCTGGGGACAGAATCCTTGTAAGGAGGGAAGGATGTAACGATCCGAAATTTCAAATTGTAATATTAAATATTATTAATATATAAATATTTATTTGATGCGCTTATTGTTGAAATTGATGAGAGAAATATTTTATTGATGTAATGGTTGCTAGTAAATATTTACTAATCTAAATTCATTAGATAATATTCTAAATTAAATTAATTTATAATTTAGAGAGTTATAATATAACATGAGATGTTATATTATTGTTTTAATTTAATAATTTAAGGTGGTATATTAAGTTATTAAATAAAATTATAATGAGATTATAATTTTGTGATATTTGGTCAAGTGGGAAATTTATTTAGTATGTGGTAATTAGTTTATTTAATTAAGATTGAATATGGAAATCCAAGTAAACAATGTGGGACAATAAACTATATTATATGTGACTTATGAAAATAAATTAAAAGAGTTTTAATTTGGTTTTACCAAACAAACCCATAGAGCTTTTGAAATTCTTATTTTAATCTTGTTTTGCCAAATAAGGCTTAAGGAATGATTCAGTCATTATTTTAATATGGCTTTGCCAAACAAGCCTTAGGGCTTTTAAAATTCTAATTTTGTAACTTATATATTAAATTGATAATTAGTATATGTAATTATATTGGGAGTTACATATTCTATAATTATATGTGTTATATGTATATTGTATATACACTAAGTTACGTTAGTTTTCTAAACCTAAGTCTAAACTAAGAACAAAGAGAAGAAGAGAGAATGCAGAGAAGAAGAAGAAGAAGAAGAAGAAGAAGAAGAAGAAGGGAAAACCTTGAGAAAACAAAAGAAAATCTTTCATCATCTCCATATTTTCTCCTAATTCAACCTAGAAAGGTATCAAACTAACACTTATACTAAATTAAGATGTTATGTATTTAGTCTTTGTAAAATTAGGTTTTCATGATTATGTATTTATATGTATATATGGTATTCATATGTGATTGTATGCCATGAAAGGATTTTCACAATACAAGTATTGTAAAAACAAGTTTTAAAATCATGTTCTTCTATGTTTTTATAGTTTTAGAGTTTTATAGTTGTTCAAAAGTTTCAATTCACAAAGACATGATGAACATGATGAAATCATGTTCATAGTGTCTGATTATGAGTTATATGGTTGTTCTAGCAATTCAATCCATGTAATTTTGATAAACAAGAGGAATTCGGTTCATAATGTTTTTCTATGAAATAATTTCTGAAAAATGGCTTTTTAAACTATTAAATTGATGTTTGGTTATGATTTATTATTGAAATTGATCGTGTATTGTGTTAGTATGTTAAGAATATGAGTTATCACAATTGGAATTACTTGAATTGGTTTAAAAACGAATTCACAGTGAATAATTTCGCTATGAATGTTAAAAGAAGAAGAAAGAAGAGAAATAGTGAAATTAAAGATTGTAATCTTTGATGTTCACGTTGTTTATATGGTTAGAAACGTGTTAGAAACATTAGATTATGTTTATGTAAACCTATTTACTCATTGGGTAGTTTGGTATGGTTGTTAGAAAGGAGTTTGGAGGCCTAATTTAGCTTTTCGTAGTGTTCTAGAGCTAAAATCGCATAATCACAGCAGTGACCCCCGCCCCGGCGGGCCCCCCTAGTGCAAAAACCCCCGCCCCGGCGGGGGGGGTGTTCTGTCAAGCCAAAATTTTGAAAAAAAAACTGACCGGACGTAGTTTACTAAAATGAGTATAACCTTTTCATACGAACTCTGATTGATGCGATTCAAGATGATTCGGAACGAGGACGAATAGGGTTACAACTTTTATTCTTTAAGGTTTTCAATTTGAAATCATTATAAAGGGTCAAAATGGTCATCTTTAGGACTATTGTGTTTTCGAAGGCAATCGGAGGGCGTCAGACATGCACGTGTGCTAGTGTAGTGCTCTTGACGATAAAAGATATTATTCTAAGTTATAAAACATGAATGTTAGTAAATATAATGATGTTTAACATTAATATAATGATGTATTAGATAAGTTATAGAAGCATAGTAAGCATACACAAAAGATGCAAATCGGGCGTGTGACGAATAAATGTCGAAATGCCGTGATAATTGTTAATGAATGTAAAAAGTATTTTTAGTCAAATGAAATGGATATTATAAAGTATGAAATGGGTTTAATATAAAACCAATAATGATTCCTAGCAAAATTTGAACACTTTAATGAATTTTGAATATTACATAAGTCGAAAAGTTAACACAATCTAATTGAACATTGTGTGTTAATTAATAGGAAAGATTATGAGATGTGGATTAGAGTTTACATTACAATTACTATGTGTTGTTTTGTGACTAATAGTTGATGTGTATGATTATATAATTGTGTAGGGCACGTGAAGTGCAGATAACTGTAAGCTGTTAAACTGTTATTGGTAAACAACGATCAAGGCAAGTCTTTCGGTTCCTATTTGTTACGTGGACTTGATGAACTATTTTAAATTGCATGATATGTTATACATGTTGAAATCATGAAATGTGAAAGTCAATATATGACTGCATTGTTTTGGCTAAGTAATGATGATTGAGTAAGGAACTCAATCTTTATATTTGCTATATGAGTTAAAAGCATGTATGCCATGTTACTTTAATGAGTTGTATATCGAGCATGTTATTATGTGCTATGTGATGCATGAAAACTGTTAGACTTTGTTGGGCTGTCGAGCTCACTCTTGCAAATAACCACTTTTGCAGGTCAAGATTTTAAGGTAAAGATATGTGCTAAGTGAGTTATAGAGATCTATATTCACGAAGATTACTTATGTTTTATGAGAAATGTATTTCATATTTTGAACGTAACATGTTGTTGAATTGTAAATTGAGTTATTCAATGTATATGGATATTTAGTTATGATGTAAGACTTTGTATAGTCATTTTATTGTAACGATTCATGATATAAGATTAAATCAAAGAGATGTAATGTAAAGGTTGCGATTCAGGGCATGAAAGAAGGAAATGTATAAACGTTCTAAATATTCCGTAATTTTAGTGTTTTTAATATCGAATAATAATGTAAAATTTGAGTTTTAATGTGTGGTTAACGACCGAAGTTGAGATTTAAATTGTATGGATTTTTGGGGTCGTTACAAATCTAGATTCGGTTCCCGTGTTGGACATTTTCAGCTGTAAGCAGCTTGTAAATTATTCACGGTGTTTGGATTTTCTCAGATGGTTTTCATGCCCATGAGGAATTCGGCACTGCTTTGTACATTATTTTTCTCAAAGATGCTTCGCATCTCGAAAATAAAAGCAATCAAGCCGAACATTTAATAAAATAGAAGTATCAAAGGCCTCAGTTACTATTGAGCACAAGGGTTTGAAAAACCTCTTTTATAAAACATCAGTGCTATACCTTGTTTAAAACTGAATTTTTACACAAATTCAAACCCTTTGTATATAGGTTCAAACGAGGCATAGCACTACTTTCAAAAAACTGCACATTGACCTATACACACACACACATACACATAATAGTTTCTTGAAAAGTGGTGGTCACCGTGGTAACACGGATGTTTGGGGGTTCCTAACACCTTTCCTCCGTATAAGCAAGTCCCCGGACCCTAATGAATCTCAGTTTCACAAACCTATTTAGCAGTGTCACATCATTGGGTCAATGTGCAAACCTTTTCTCAGTTGTGTTGATACAACCAGTTAAAAAATCAACTAGCAACTCTTACAGTCAAATCGTCGACATATAAATGTAGGACGTTTTCACAACTTGTGTTTTCAAACAAATCTCACCTAACATGAGAACACCAAAAAATAAGAACAGAAAGGGACAAATAAAAATCCCGACGTCGACACTTTGTTTTGGACAAGCTTTATGATTCATGTATTATACGCATGAATTGATGTAACTAAGAAGTCGAAGCCATTTACTTAGGCTAGACCAAACTTAGAGTATTTTGTGGATTTCCTTATAATCTATCAAAATATTATTGATAATGCTATCTTGTGCCAACTGTTTTGGTATGGATTCCAAGAAATACTGAGTATGAATAAACAAATATTTTGTCGTAAATTGACTGGCACGTGAGTTTGTCCTAATTTAAACGTAGATACGTTTAATGTAGTAGAGTGATATAACATAGAGTACTATAGGCTGATCACCTAGACATGCTCGTAAGAAATGTCGGACTTACGGACTTAGTGTCAGGTTGTCCTTTTCAAAGAAAGAAATAATGAAATGATCATGGTCTTTGACCAAACACAAGGTTTAACTGATGAAGTTTGTCGTTAAACGTTTTAAAGAAAAGAGAAGTGCTATTTTGAATTATTCATAGTACTTCATAACTATTGGTTCAGTTATAGAAGATATAATCATACAATTCATGCATGTTGTTCTACTATAATTGTTATACTTACTGAGTTAATAATGCTCACCCTTGCTTGAACCATATGATTGCAACTAAAAATGAACGGATAGAAGGATCCGGTAAGGATAAAGGGAAGGCCAAGATGGACAAATAGTTATCCTTGTAATAGAATAGTATTACTTTTGTATTAATTTGATATTATAATGAAGAACATATGTAATGGTTACAAAGAACCAGGGAAGGGACTTATTATTATGTAATAAAAAGGTATACATATTCACTCTATTGATGCATTCCAACTAAATGTATGTGTGAATTGTAGCACCGTGTAGCACCATCTATCGTGTTGAAAGGTACCCAGATTTATGGGTGTCACAGGTTGGTATCAAGGCTGTAAGTTATAAAACTTAAGGGGGGAAAGAACCTTAGGCCATAACCTTAAGAGAAGTTGAGGAAGATAGTAGTAATTAAACTCATGTTGAGTTTTTTAAGTGGTGAATTGAGAAAATTCATTACAAGAAGAATTAAAAGACGAAGTTAACCCTAAAATTCTTTTAATGTGATATGTGTTCATAATATTCTGATATTATGTCCTAATCAAGATATTATGTTTTATTGTAGATGTCAGGAGATAATGTAATGTATAGAGATATACATATGGTTAGCGAGGAGTCAGTGAACCAGATAGAGATTTTACCGACACCCGTAGCCGAGGTGCCAATAGTGGTGGTGGATGAATCAGAGGATTCCGAGAACGTAGGGTTTACATCCATGTTCGACAAAATGTTCGAGGAAGAGGTGGAAGTTGTATAGTTTAATACGGTAATACCTATAGAGGAGATAACACTGGGGAAGTCAATGAGGGCATTGTTCATGACTGTGTTGGATATAAATATTCAGTTAGGTAAGGAGGTAAAGGAGCTAAAAGAGGAGGTTCATAACATCTTGGAGGACAAGAGGAACATGGAGACTTTTTTGGAGGTTGAACATGACGAGAAAGTTTAAGCTACGGACAAGGCCCGAGAGCTAAAACATGAGTCCTTTGAGCTTAAGGAGGAGTTAAAGGCCAAGAGGCAGAAGATTTAGGAAGATGTCCAATATTCATAGGAGTTCACATGAGGATTATTAGCAATAAGTTGATGAGTATCCTGTAGAGGCAGGGCAGACTAGGCATACAATCAGTCGGTATGTGATGGTCAGTCTTGCTGATGCAGATTTTGTAAATGTGACACTCCCAAATCCGGGTATCTTCCAACCCGACAGATGGTGCTACACGGTGCTACAGTTCACACAATCATTCAATTGAAATGTCTCAAAAGAACGAATATGTCTTATATATATTATGAAATAATATTAACATTCTCCAGGTTCTTTATAACCGTTACATTTGTTCTTGTCATAATATCAAATATTATCATTACAACCTATACTATTACATAGATAATCTACGGGTTCGCCTTAGTCTTCCCTTTATCTTTGTCAGATCCATCGGTGTGTTCGATCTTAGTTGCGTTCATATGGTTCAAGAAAGAGTGAGCCTAACTAGCTCAGCAAGTACAACAATTTTAATTAAAACAACATGCTTGAAACATAGGAATCGTATATCTTTAATAAATGAAAAATAGTTACGAAGTATTATTGCTAATTCAAAATAGCACTTCTTTTTCTTCAAAACATTTTATAATGACAATATTCAGTAAAACATCAATTACAATCCAAGACCATGAGCATTTCATAATTTCTTTGAAAAGGACATCCCGGCACTAAGTCCGTAAGTCCGGCATAGCTTACGAGCACGTCTAGGTGATCAGCCTATAGTACTCTATGTTGATCAACACTACATTCATTAAACGTATGTACGTTTAAGTTGTGGCAACCTCACGTGCCTATCGTTGGACGACAAAACATTTTAGCATACTCAGTCTTCATTTGAAAACCACACTAATATAGTTTGGTAAAACATTGACAATACTTTGATAGATTATAAGAAATCCAACATATAATAAGTCTAGCCGAAAGAATTGGCTTTGACTTTAATATACAATAATTCATGCGTAAGAATATATGAATCACAAAGCTTGTCCAGATTGAACTGAAACAAGGGTTAGAACACTTGCCTTTAGCGTCTGCTACAGTTATAACACGTACACTTTAAGTCTTTAAGGTCTCTATAGTAGATGATAACATCACATAACACATTAGGTCATGAATGACATACATAGTTCCTAAAGAACCTTACACTTCTTATCAATCTAATTACGTATTAGATTTGTTATTATTGGTTCCGACTTGCCATTATTACTTACATTGTCATTACGTTCATGTTCGATTGATTATCTTCACCCTTAGATATCATACTTAGGGTTTAACAATGTTTTAAACAATGTTACTTCAAGTTGTAGTTCATGATTAATTAATTCACTTTCTTTCTTTACTTGTAATCTTTCCTCTCTATGAGTTTCTTAAGGTTGGCACTGCGGCACCAGCTTCTCTTCTTAGACTTGCGTTGCGGCGCCACTTGCCCTTCACTATACTGTGCTGCGACGCCAACTAACAGTGCCCCATGTTTTGGCCTCGTGCTGCGGTGCGGGCCTTGCTTCCTTGAGTCGCGCTGTGGCGCGGACTCTGTGCTTCAGATAATTTTGACAGATTTTCTACTTAGTGAGATTTTCGGGCTTGCAACTTCTTCGTTATAAGTCCGAATTGGCTCGTTCAAGAGCCTACGATTCACAAATTACATACTCTACGTGTTCATGTAAGAATTTTATCTTTTTGACTTCGTTAACTCTAAATTCACCTATTGGTTCATTTTTAACGAAAACGATAAACGTTCGTGAACGTTCAACGCTCGTTTCTTCGTTCAAAGTTGGAATT
Source organism: Panax notoginseng (assembly GCA_016801055.1). NCBI lineage: Eukaryota > Viridiplantae > Streptophyta > Magnoliopsida > Apiales > Araliaceae > Panax > Panax notoginseng. The sequence goes on along the minus strand of CM029015.1, from coordinate 31,507,545 downwards.
TGGTCATTTTCGAGTTTGCAACCCTATAATACCAAATAAGACTTGTCTCCATCAAAAACCAACATTTCTGAGTTCAAACACAAAATCCCACTTCCATTCTGAGAATTTCACGAATTCGACGATTATCGTTCAATCGTGTGAATTCCGGCAAAACTTTGTTAATTATAATTTGTTCATTGTTCCAAATGGATTCAATCCATCAAGTAGACATCTCAACTTGTATATTACATCAACTTATCTTCATATTAAGTTATGGCTTATTCTTCACAAGTTTATAACTTACAAATTATAAATTACAAGATTTCATTTCTTATGACTTAGTATTGATTTAAGTCTTTTAACCAACATTCTTACATCTTTTTAACATACTCACTCCATTCATGTAAATATGTTACAAGTTCATAACTGTTTATCATAAGTTCATAACTTCTTTAGGTTCAAATTACTTATGCATGACTTATACGGCTTAAGTCCATCGATTAATCATTTTCTTTACTTCTTAACATACATGCACCATCACTTCTATATCAAGCTATCATGGAAGAGATAGAAGATTATTGGACAAAAGTCTTACCCTTGAAGAACTAGCTTTTTTTCTTCTTGAAAATCTAACAATGGAAGTCTAACTTTTAAGCGCGTATTCCCTCTAACACTTAAGTTGTTTTATGTTGGATGAAAGTTAACAATCCAACTAATGAAATTTGAGCTTGCTATTTATAGACTTCCTAAGTTAGGGTATAATAGTCAAAACCACATCCACCTCCTTATTACACCTCCATACTATTCAATACTTAAGCCCTAAGTAAACTTGCTAACCACTCATTTTACTTGGCCACCACATTAATATCTTGGTCACCAAGATCTCTTATGGGTTGCCCCATGGATCCTAATTACCCAATGGATCATAGTTTGGGCTTTAATCCACTTAGCTTAATTTATTCCTTTGGGCTTGCATTACTTTACTTTGGGCTTCATATTACCCAACACTTGGGCTCTAACATTAATCACGTATGGGCTTATACCTTAATTCTTATTGGACTTGTACTTCATACAAGATCCTACAATTCTATTTCATTTGACTTTAATCCTTAACGTTCTCAAATTAAGTCCGCATGCGAAATATTACGTTTTTCATACTTGAATTATTATTACATAATCCATCTCACTTTGTTATTCTAACGTTACGTATTTCTCGGAAGTTCAAAAATAATTCCCGAGTAGAAAATGATGAATAGTGTTTTTTGAAAAATTTCTCGAAAAACTTTTATTTTCGTCTTGGAAATTCTAACACTTTAGTTCCTACACATAGTTAAAATACTACGACTTTCCAGCGTTTCTAGGTTATAGAATGACATTCATCTTACTAATACATAATAATAATAAATAATATAACTTTATTCATTATTAAATCAAATAACTTATTTTACAAATTACTCGATTTTCTGGGGCATTACAGTAAATGCCATTAGGCAAATGTAATCTAGTTAATAACTAGAATATGTAAAGATATATAAATATTGTATATCTATGTAATGAAGTAAAATCCTCTTTTTTATAATCAAAGGGTAGTCTTTTGTAAATCTCAATTTTTGAAAAGTAATTGCGGGAAAGTAATGTCATTAGCTAAGGCTATGTAATAGTGAATGATATAGTATTATACTACAAAGAAGAAAGCATATGTATTGAACATGTTTTGCAATGAGTTTGAGTTATTGTTAAATGTGAATAATGACTAATTAATAAGAAGAAAGAAATAACGAACTATTATTCGTGTTAACAGAAATATGCCGCTAAGAAGAAGACAACGAAATCAGGAAGCTAATGTGAATCAACCAGAAGGGGAACCGGTTAAATCAATGCAGGAGTTTGTTAACTTATTAACAGCTGCCTTTAATAGAAATGGTGAAAATATTCATGTTAATCCTGTGGTAGTACGTGCTACTATGTTTAAGGATTTCAAGAGTGTAGGTCCACCGAAGTTCAAAGAAACTAAAGACCCTATAGAAGCCCAAACATGGGTAAAAGAGACTAAAAAGGCATTTGTTATTGTAAATTTTGAAGAGGGGCAAAAATACTTCTTTTGCCACCTGTATAATGAAAGGAGAGGTCAACTTCTAGTGGAAGGCAAACCAGACTAGGCCTGGAGTGGAGGTTGTAATGTGGACATGGTTCAAGGAGATATTCTTCGAGAACAATTTCCCCACGAGTATGTAGGTAGGATGGAGATGAAGTTCTTGGAATTGAAACAAGGGGATATGACTATTCCCCAATATGCTGCTAAGTTCAATGAACTGGCAAGATTTGCTCCATATCAGGTGGATACGAAGTTGAGAAAGGCACGGAGATTCGAGCAAGGCTTGAAATCCTGGCTCTATAGACGGATATCAGTGTTTCAAAGCAATTCCTTTAGAACCATTCTAGAAAAGGAAATAATCGCATAGGGTAGTAATGAGGCTTTAAGTTAATACCACAAAGAGAAGAAGAATAAGAGTAAAGTAGATGGGGGAGTGAAAATTGAGGAAGCCAGCGGGAGTGGCAACGGATAAAAGAGGAATATTTTAACTCTGGAAATATCGAAGTCAGACAAGGAGATCCCAAGAAAAGGATGGGGGCATGTAAGAACTGTGGGAAGAATCATTTAGGAGTCTGTCTCAAGGGTAAAGTTGTGTGCTATAATTGTGGACAAGAAGGACATATTTCGCCTAACTGTCCAAGTCCAAAGATAAACCATGGATGCTTCGTATGTGGATCAACTAATCACATGGCGAAGAACTGCCCGAAGAAGAAGATAGATGGTAATAAGGTTGCTAATAGTGGTAAGTTAGCTATTAGTGGTCCAGCTCAGTAGAGTAGATCGACGACTCGCACTTTTAATATGACGGTCCAGGATGTAGTTGCATCGGACGATGTAGTCGCAGGTATTATCCCAATTAACGATATAAATGCTTATGTGTTGTTTGATTCGGGTGCTACTTGTTCTTTTATAGCATGTGAATTTGCTAGACGGTTAGGATTACTCCCTGAAAGATTCCCTATACCTTTAAAGATTATGGTAACAAATGAAGAAATAATTCTGGTTAAACATATTCATAGGTGTTGTTGTGTAGAAATAAGAGGTTATAAATTGTCGGTAGATTTAATACCGATAAAGTTGGGAGAATTCGATGTAATTCTTGGGATGGATTGGTTGTTTAACCATAGTGCAATTATAGATTGTCAAAAAAAATGTGTAAACCTTCAAACTTTGAAACAGCCAAAGGTAGTGTTTTACGATAGTAAATCGTCAGGACGTTCATGATGTCTTACCATGACACAAACTAGGAAAATGTTGAATAAGAGATATGTAGGTTATTTGTGTCATGTTGTTGATACCCAGGGAGTGGGAGCAACAATGGAACAAATACCTATAGTAAAAGAATTTATAAATATGTTTCCTAGTGAATTATCAGGTCTTCCACTTGATAGAGCGATCAAATTTGTAATAGATATTGTACCAAGAGCGGCACCAGTTTCAAGGGCACTGTATCGTATGGCGTTAGTGGAAATGAAGGAGTTGATGGTTCAACTACAAGAACTGTTGGATAAGAAATACATTCAACCGAGTGTTTCGCCATGGGGAGCACCGGTATTATTTGTAAAGAAGAAGGATGGATTGTTAAGACTTTGTATCGACTATCAAGAGTTGAACAAGCTAACGATAAAGAATAAGTACCCATTGCCCAGGATCGATGATCTTTTTGATCCGTTAAAAGGGGTAAAGTATTTTTCTAAGATATATTTATGGATGAGGTATCATCAGTTAAAAGTTAGGAAGGAGGATGTACCTAAGACGGTGTTCAGGACTCGTTACGATCATTATGAGTTTCTAGTAATGTCGTTTGGGTTGACGAATGCATCAGCTGTATTCATGGATATGATGAACAGAGTGTTCAAATAATATTTGGACAAGTTCGTTGTTGTGTTTATCGATGATATTCTAGTCTATTCTAAGACGCTAGAAGATCACGCTGAACATCTAAGATTAGTGTTGGAGACACTAAGGAAGGAGAAGTTATATGCTAAATTCACTAAGTGCGAATCTTAGCTTAAAAGAGTGCAGTTTTTGGGGCGCGTTATCGACAGATAGGGAATTTTAGTCGATCTAGCATAGGTGGAAGCAGTGATTAATAGGGAATAACCAAAAACACCGATAGAGGTGCGGAGTTTTCTAGGGTTAGCGAGATACTATCGATGATTTGTACAGGATTTTTCTAAGATAGCTACTCTGTTGACTAATTTGACAAGAAAGACTATGAAGTACGTGTAGATTGAGAAGTGTGAAAATAGTTTTTAAGAACTAAAGAAAAGGTTGAGTGAAGCACATGTATTATCTTTACCCAATAATACAGGAAATTTTATAGTTTATAGCGATGCTTCGCATAGAGGACTAGGTTGCATGCTCATGTAGCATGGCAAGGTCATCGCTTATGCATCACGATAGTTAAAGGATTATGAGAAAGTTTATCCTACTCATGATCTGGAACTAGCAACTGTGGTATTCGTCTTAAAGATTTGGAGGCATTACATATATGGAGAGAAATATGAGATATACACGGACCATAAAAGTCTAAAATATATTTTCACACAAAAAGATGTAAATATGAGACAGAGAAGATGGTTGGAGTTGATAGAGAATTATGATTGCAATATCATGTATCATCCAGGAAAGGTGAATGTGGTGGCCGACGCCTTAAGTAGAAAGGGTCGGGAAAGGTTATCTATGTTAACGGCTCAAACTGAGTTAATAACAGAGATGGCTAGAATGGAGTTAGAAGTTGATAAGTGGGTTTTATACCTAGTTATTGGATATCAATTCATGAGAACTATGCCCATCTCGAGTACATTTAATTGTGTTTTTAGTTGCATTTCGTGTTATTTTGCATTGCATGTACTGAGAACTCCTTTGGTGTAAAAGTGCAGGAAATGGCAAAGCTCGATGTTAGTAGGTGGCAATGAGACTAAGGGAAGCATGACGCATGGAACAAGTGGAGATAAGCAACTGACCATTGGTGAAGGAACAAGGATTAGCAGTTGAACACAGAAGCAGTAGCAGCAGCAGACTCAAGAATGAAGATTTTAGGAGCAGCGCGACTATATAAGCTGGAACACACGCGCCCGTGCCATTAACCGGAAAGAGCTTATTTTGCACACGTGTGCCCGTGCTATATTTACAAAGGGATTGTGTGCGATCGCGCGCGTTATAGACTGCAATTGTTGACTTTATTTTATTTTTGAAATTTGAAGTGTTTGAGTGGATATAAACTACTCTGGTTGGTATCAGACATAATTATCTTTTGTTTTTATGAGTTTTTCATTTATTAGAACTAAGGTTTTTACATTTTGAGTGAATTCCAACGAGGATCCAAGGATAGACTTATTATTTTATATCTCTTCTTTGGAATTCAATCATCGACTATGAACTACTGTTATGTTACTGGATATTATTAAGGATTTGAACATCACGTTTGGATTATAATCTGCAATTGGGTTTGATCAATTCTATCTTCTCTTTCAATTGTTTAATTATTTTCCACGTGTTACTCTAATCCCATAATGGCTTTTGGTTCAGACATGAACTAAACTCCATTATGGGATTCTAACGAATTTTAATATGTAGTCTAATTGATGGCTTGATTGCTGGATTGTTAGCGTATCATTAGGAATTTCTATTATGGTTGATTTGATTGCATGAATGCTTGATCACCATTCATTTTATGTACTTGTATGGAATTGAAAAATAACATGCAGTATGGTTGTAATCATGATAGCATGCGTGTATGGGGCTGAATTGCTTAGCTTTATATTTCGTGAATAAGATAGACGTATACTATTTCACCGTGTGAGTTATATAAGGGCTTGTGCTTAAATTCAATATGGTTGCAACTTCACATAGAAATATAGTGATTTTAGTTTTATTGATGATTACATGATTTCTCTTGTATGTGGATATTATGTAAGTAGGTCATAATTCATTGAAAAATGGTTATGTCTACATTCGTGCTCTTAGCTAATTTTCTGTGATACGTGAATAATTTTGCATGATGGTGATATTTAGATGAACTATTAAATGAAGTTAGGATCCCATTATTTCCAGATTTGATTTATTATTCTATTTTTGTTCTTTTAGTTATTATTTAAGTTTAGAGTAATTCAAAATCATAAGCGTTCGTTTAAGCATATAAAATTAGTGATATGGTTGATGCATAATAATTCAAATTTGAAACCTTTCTCCATGGATCGATACTTTACTTACTCTATATTACTTGTTGACCCATGTATGCTTGCATGAGTTAGAGTCCTTTTGTTAGATCTAAAAATGAGGCAACAAGTTTTTGGCGTCGTTGCCAGGGAAAGGCGTTTAAATTTTTATTATTATCATCAGTTTTAAGTTGTATTGTATGACTTAGACAAATCTAATCTTATCTCATTTCTATCTTTATTTTTGTGTTTGTTTCAGGTACTTGTATAATTTTTATGCACACACGATCGTCCAATTCAGAGTTGATACCAGCACAGGACGATATTAACAGGAGAGGTTGGAAAGCGAGAGTGCGTATAAATGTACAAGCAGAGTTAGAGGGCACTACATCTACTATGGCAGCCGAGGGACAAAGAGAAGAGCCAAGAGAGGAGTATAGAGCTTTAAGGGACTATTCGATGTCGAACATTAATGGATTACAGTCAAGCATAGTCAAGCCAGCGATAGCGGCCAACACCTTTGAGATAAAACCGGGCACTATTTAGATGGTGCAAAACTCGGTACAGTTTAGGGGTGCTGCTACAGATGATCCTAATGAGCACCTATTGAGTTTCATTGAGATTTGTGACACGTTCAGATATAACTGGGTGACGGAGGATGCTATTAGACTAAGACTGTTTCCATTCTCATTGAGGGACAAAGCGAGAAGTTGGCTGCATTATTTGCCTTCAGGTTCTATAACTACATGGGAGGACCTAGCACATAAATTCTTAGCTAAGTTTTTCCCAATGGCTAAGACTGCGAAGATGAGGACATCAATCTCCCAATTTGAGCAGCAACAGGGTGAATCTCTATATGAAGATTGGGAGAGATATAAAGAGATGCTAAGGAAGTGTCCACACCATGGTATGCCAGATTGGATGGTGATCAACACATTCTATAATGGATTAGGATGGCAGTCCAGACTGATTGTAGATGCAGCTGCAGGAGGAGCGTTATGGGCAAAAAGTTATGAGGAGGCTTATAATCTTATCGAGACAATGGCAGCGAATGATTTTCAAAACCCTACAGCCAGGATGCCACAGCCCAGAGTTGCAGGTTTGTTGGAAGTGGATGCTATCACTCAGTTGTCAGCACAGATGGTAGCCATGGTAAAGAAAATAGATTCATTGACAGAGAGTAAGGCGAAGACAGTTGCATTTGTGTGTGAAATTTGTGCGGGGTCGCTTGCACCAGATCAATGTGCTATTAGCTCAGAGTCAGTACAGTATGTGAGCAACTACAAGAAGAACCAAGGACAATTTCAGAATACGTACAACTCCAACAACCGCAACCATCCTAACTTTAGTTGGTCAAATACTCATGGAAATCAACAAAATCAGTTTCAGCCAAATCACCAATTCTGTCACAGCCAGCTCAGCCACAGTTTACACCAAGACCACCTTTTTCACCGGGATTTTCTCAACAACAACAACATCACACCCTATCTGCACCTCAGCAAGAAAAGAAATCAGAAATGGAGGAGATGATGATGAAGTACATGGCGAACACAGAGGTGATGATCAAAAGCCGAGCAGTGGTTATTAAAAATCTGGAAACTCAAATGGGGCAAATGGCGAGCATGCTTAACAACAAGCCCCAGGGTTCATTGCCATGTATTACGGAGACAAATCCATGAAGAGAAGGGAAGGAACAATGTCAAGCAATCACATTAAGGTCTGGGAAAAAGGTTGCAGAAAATGAGCATGGCGCAGCCGCGCCATATTTACAAAGGGAGGACACGCGGCCGCGCGAGCCAGAAACTGAGTCTGAGAAGAAAGAAAATCATGAAGGTTCTAAGTTACAGCTGGAAGAGGATAATAAAGCAGGTTCAGTCAAGAAGCCCGTGAGTAAAATACCACTTGTTCACCCTCCAGTAACGTTTCCACAGAGATTGGATAAGCAGAGGGAAGACAAGCAGTTCTGTAAGTTCTTGGAGGTTTTTAAAAAACTACAGATTAACATACCTTTCTCTGAGGCATTGGAACATATGCCAAGTTATACAAAGTTCATGAAGGGTATATTGTCAAGGAAGAGAAGGTTAGAAGAATTTGAGACAGTGGCCTTAACAGAGGAATGCAGTGCAGTGCTTCAGCATAAACTACCTCCAAAGCTTAAGGATCCGGGCAGTTTCATAATTCCATGTTCGATCGAAAATATGACCTTCAGTAAATGTCAGTGTGATCTTGGGGCAAGCATAAATTTGATGCCCTTGTCAGTATTCAACCAGTTGGGATTGCCAGCTCCAAGGCCAAAAAATATTTCTTTGCAGCTAGCTGACAGATCAATCACGTATCCACGGGGAATAGTTGAAGATGTACTTGTAAAAGTGGATAAATTCATCTTTTCGGCTGACTTCATTATTCTAGATTATGAGGAAGATAAGAGTATACCAATCATACTTGGGAGACCATTCCTAGCTATAGGAAGGACTTTGATTGACATTCAGAAAGGGGAACTCACTATGCATGTTCATGATCAGGAGGTTACCTTCAACGTATTCAAGGCAATGAAGTTCCCAACAGATGAAGAGGAATGTTTCAGAGTTAATTTGGTGAACCAGGTCTTAAATGATGAAGTAGAGAGTCTGGTGGATTATGAACCGTTGAGAAGTGTTATGGCTAGGAATTCAGAATTCGAGGATAAGGAATTTGAAGAACTTGCACAATTTCTTGATACTACTCCGCAGTTCAGAAAATTTAAAACTCCTGTTGAGCCATTAAAGAAAGTTGGAGAAACATCAGTAAAATTAAAGCCATCTCTTGAGACACCTCCAGACCTTGAATTGAAACCACTTCCAGATCATTTACGGTATACATTTTTAAATAAAGATTCGAAGCTACCTGTGATTATTTGTTCTGCACTAACATCTTTTCAGGAAGAAAATTTGCTACGAGTCCTTAGAGAGTTCAAGTCGGCTATTGGATGGACTATAGCAGACATAAAAGGGATCAGCCCTTCGTTTTGCATGCATAAGATTCTGCTAAAGATGATAGTAAGCCATCGGTGGAGCAACAAAGAAGACTTAATTCGATAATGAAAGAAGTGGTCAAGAAAGAAGTATTGAAATGGCTGGATGCAGGCATAATCTATCCGATTTCAGACAGTTCATGGGTGAGCCCAGTGCAATGTGTACCAAAAAAGGGTGGTATGACCGTGGTTTCAAATGAGAATAATGAGTTGATTCCAACAAGAACAGTGACGGGGTGGAGAGTCTGCATGGACTATCGCAGGCTTAAGAAAGCTACGAGGAAATATCATTTCCCACTGCCCTTTATCGATCAGATGTTGGACAGACTAGCAGGTCACAAGTATTATTGCCTTCTAGACGGATATTTAGGCTACAATCAGATTGTGATAGCTCTAGAGGATCAAGAAAAGATAACCTTCACATGTCCATACGGCACTTTTGCTTTCAGAAGGATGTCTTTCTGGTTGTGCAATGCTCTAGTCACCTTCCAAAGATGCATGATGGCTATTTTTTGGATATGGTGGAACCGAATGTGGAGGTATTCATGGACGATTTCTCGGTATTTGGGGATTCTTTTGATTTATGCCTTGAAAATTTGGTGATGGTCTTGAGAAGGTGTGTTGAAACGAATTTAGTACTGAACTGGGAGAAGTGCCATTTTATGGTACAAGAAGGAATTATTTTGGGACACAAAGTTTTGAAGAAGGGACTTGAGGTGGACAGGGCTAAGCTGGAAACTATTGAGAACTTGCCACCACCTACTTCAGTAAAAGGTGTTCGCAGTTTTCTTAGACATGCAGGCTTCTACCGCAGATTCATCAAGGACTTCTCCAAGATAACTAAACCACTAAGCAGTTTATTGGAGAAGGACGCACCGTTTAAATTTGATGAGGCTTGCGTGTCGGCATTTGAGCACTTGAAAAGAAAATTAACTTCAGCACCAGTTATTACTGGACCAGATTGGGATTTGCCATTTGAGTTGATGTGTGATGCCAGTGATTATGCTGTGGGGGCTGTTTTGGGTCAGAGAAAGGAAAAAAAATCATGTGATCTATTATGCCAGCAAGACCCTTACAGACGCGTAGTTAAACTACACCACCACCGAGAAAAAATTATTAGCAGTTGTATACGTTTTTGATAAATTCCGAGCATATTTGATTGGTACAAAGGTGATAGTGTACACGGATCACGCGTCAATCCGACACTTAGTGGCAAAGAAGGATGCAAAGCCCCAATTGATCAGATGGATATTATTATTGTAAGAATTCGATTTGTAGATCAAGGACAGAAAGGGCACTGAAAACCAAGTAGCGAACCACTTATCTCGACTAGAGAATCCGAAAAGGGAGGCAGATGATAAAGTTGTAATTAATGAATCCTTTCCAGATGAGCAGTTATTTGTGGTGAAAGGGGAAGTGCCATGGTTTGCAGACTACGCGAACTACTTGGTGAGTAAGATGGTACCTTCTGACTTGGTGGGTCATCAAAAGAAAAAATTTCTGCATGATGTCAAATTGTATATATGGGATGAGCCATATTTGTTTAAACAGTGTGCTGATCAAATGATAAGAAGGTGTATCCCATATAGCGAGACCGAGGGGATTTTATAGGATTGTTACGCTTCTTTGTACGGGGGTCACTATGGTGGAGAGCGAACAGCGGCTAGAGTACTACAAGCAGGATTCTACTGGCCGACAATCTTCAAGGATGCGTACAGTTTCGTCCAAAGATGTGACAGATGTCAAAGAGTCGGGAACATTTCGAAAAGAAATGAAATACCTTTGAACACAATCCTCGAAGTGGAAATTTTTGATGTGTAGGGGATAGATTTCATGGGTCCTTTCATTTCCTCTTGTAGAAATCTGTACATCTTGCTTGTAGTGGATTATGTATCGAAATGGGTAGAAGTGGCAGCTCTTCCATCAAATGATGCCAAAGTAGTCCTCAGATTTTTATACAGAAGTATCTTCACGAGGTTTGGGACTCCTAGGGCCATCATTAGTGATGAAGGCAGTCATTTCTGCAACAGGCAGTTTACAGCTTTGTTGGCTAAGTATGGGTGAACCATTGCATTGCTACAGCTTATCACCCACAAACGAATGGCCAAGCAAAAGTGTCAAATCGAGAAGTTAAGAGAATTCTAGAAAAGGTTGTGAATCCCACTAGGAAGGATTGGTCGTTAAAGCTTGATGATGCTGTTTGGACATACTGCGTACAAGACTCCGTTGGGCATGTCACCTTTCCAGCTAGTCTACGGCAAAGCATGTCACCTTCCTATGGAGCTAGAGCATAAGGCATATTGGGCGATTCGGAAGCTCAATTTTGATTTGAAAGCTACAGGAGAGAAACGCCTACTCCAACTCAACGAGTTGGATGAATTCCGATTACAGGCATATGAAAATTCAAAGATGTACAAGGAAAAGGTAAAGAAATGGCATGATCGCAAGATCATAGAGAGAACATTTGAGCCGGGACAAAGAGTTTTGCTTTTCAATTCAAGACTTAAACTTTTTTCCTGGGAAGCTCAAGTCAAGGTGGTCAAGGTCGTTCACAGTGAAAACAGTGCTTCTGCATGGTGCAGTAGAAGTATTTGATAAGTTTCTAGACAAGCCTTTTAAAGTAAATGGACAGCGATTGAAGCATTACTTTGGTGGTAAGGTGGACAGACAGAAAGTCACCTCAACCCTTTCTTTAACGTGATTGATTCAGAGACAGTCAAGCTAAATGACTATAACTTAGCGCTTGATGGGAGGCAACCCATTGTTTCTATCTCTACTTTTTATTTATGCAGTTTAGGTTGTTTTTGTTAGTTCATCTTCATTTTTAATTGTGATAGATTATTATGTTTTGCATAAATGAGTGTGTAGCTAAATTTTCATTAAACTATGTTTGAGATTAGTATAGCGAGTATGATAATTAGATGGTCATTGTTGCGTATTCAGTAGTTCAAGCATTGACATGGTTAATTGGTGTTTATACAGGTGCATTGAAATAAAGTAATCATTGTGTGCTATATTGGAAGATGCAATTGGAATTGCAGGATTTAGGGTCGTGTGGCCGCGCTATGTTAGCAGTACAAAACCGCGCGCCCGCACTACATGCCTGCCAGAAAAAAAAAATCCACTCGCGCGGCCGCGCCTGACACCGGAAGTTGAAAAAAAATTGGGTTTTAAAACGTGTTGTGACTCATTTGTTCTATCAATTGAAATAACAGAAGTCGTATTCTTTTGTTCTCCTCAACACGCACGTATCCGCATCTCTAATCAGTTACGGTCTGAAGCCATAACTCTCTTCTCCATTACGTGATTGTGGCATAGGTTCTAATACCCACGATTCTACCCGCGATTAATAGCTGCATTATAAAACTAGGGTTTTAGACTGGGTTGTGCAAAATCAGTTTGGGGGTAATCAGTCATCGGCTATCACTCACTATCAGACAAGTAATCTTTGTCCTCTCTATCAATTTTAAATGGGTCCTAAGAGAGCACGTTCTATCACTTCGTCATCATCATCTTCCTCCAGTATCCAAGGCGAAGATGTTGTGGATCATACAAAATTTCTAAGTCTGGAAGCACAAATGGAGTATTACAGAATCGTGGCAAAGACATTTTTGAAGGAACACGGCTTCAAACCTGAGAAGCAGGATGGCCAACTGTGGGATATGATTCGAGAAAGGGGATGGGTTGGACTGACTGTATCGTTCGAGAATTCTTTGCTAATGCTAAAGACACAATGAGTGGTCTATCTGTGGTTCGAGGGTTTCAAATAGATTACAGACCACCAGCAATCAGAGAAATCTTCAGGATAGTTAACACACCGCCAACTGGGTACGATAATTGGGTTGAGGCTGCCCGCTTCGAGACTGATTTGGACGTAGTCATTACTAATTTGTGCGTTCTAGGCACAAAATGGAATTGCAGGGCAGGAACAAATTAACCTAGAACTTTCCCCGCCTCAGCCTTGAATCGGTATGCTAAAGCGTGGAATTTGCTTATACGTGCAAAGCTCGTGCCTTCGTCGCATCAGTATGAAATCACAACGAAAAGGGCTATCATTCTGCGGGCAATAGTCATCGGTAAGTATATTGATGTGGGCCACCGCATCCATCAAAATATGTTACGTTTTGCGGGGGAGCACTACGGGGAGTATTCCACACGCGTCTGTTGTCGCCAGCCTATGTGCCCATCAAGGATGCCATTGGGATAATGAACAAATGCAGAACTCGAGCCAAGATATCACTCAAGCCAAGATATCACTCATGCCACCATCACAAAATTTGAGGATTGGGCTGAAGGTATACCGCACCTAAGAGGAAAAGGCTTTATCATTCAACCCACATTCTCAGTGCCTCCACCACAGCCCACACAAGAAACTGAAGCGAAAACATCGGTTCAAGAAATAGCTGCTACTGGGGATCGACAGCTCTGAAGGTTGGAGTGGAAGGTCGACGCTATGCATGACAACTTTGCAGCATTTTCTATGGGTTTGACGAGGTCGTTAGCGGAGGCGTTTGCATATTAAGGGACCAGGATTGAGTGGCCACAGTTCGGGACGGCTATGCCATATCCACCACCGGATTCACCACCCGACGAGGGTGGTGCAGGTGAGCAATAGGGAAGTTTCTCGAACCCTTTACCTTCATTCATTGAGACAATGAATATTTTAAGTTTGGGGGTATTGAGTAGTAGGGTAGTTGCATATAGTATGTGCATGTTTAGTTTCAATTTTTCATGTTTATATGTTAGATAAAAACTGTAGTAGGGTAGTTGCATATAGTATGTGCATGTTTAGTTTCAATTTTGCATGTTTATGTGTTACATAAAAATTACAGAAAATTTTTCGATTTTTAGTCATTATTATGTGTGTTAGTGTATGCTTAGTTGAATGTCTCGCATTTCTAGTTTTTTTTTTTTGGAAAGTATGTCTAGCTAATGATGAAAGTGAATTGTGAAGGATTGTTGAGTTTTTTGGATAACATGAGCTTAGATATAATGGTTTACACGATGTAATTCATGATGTTGTTTAGATGCTTAAGGTTTGCACTGCCGTGTCACAATTCCTTGTAGGCTTAAGAATGATGTGTTGCATTGCTTAATAGGAAATGTGGTTTTAAAAATAGAATTATGTGGAAAATGGACTTAGACTGTACAAAACATTGATAATCAAACTTTGGGAACACATGGATATGCTATATATAAAAATAAAAATTAAAAAAAAAAGCAATAACATGACTAGTCTTACTTCAGGGCCCTTGTTACTTGAGTAAGTACGCCCTAGGGGTGTCTTAACACCTAGCGCCCTAAGGTCTTTTATGGTCTGGGAGTCATTGGTTGAAAGATCGCTAAGGGGTATCAGTGTTAGCCTAATGGAATAAGGCATTGCACAGTCATGTGAAAAAAAATGAAAAAGAAAAAAAGAAAAAAAAGAAAAAGAAAAAGAAAATAGCAATAAACACCGCGAGAAAGAGCGAAAATCGCCCTCGTGAGTAGAAATAAAGCAGTTAAACCCATTGTTGAACCTTAGCTTGTTTTGATATATTAGAACAGTCTTTGTAGCATAAGTATACATGAATCTTGATTTAGACTGTAATTTTCTATTTTGAGCAATTTAGCATGTGTATTCTTGATTTAATCAAGTTTTGGTGAACACAACACACACACACAGCATCTTTATAGCATATATGAATTATTTGAGTGTATGTTATTCTGCCTATAGTTTGGTTTCAATTTGTATTCTCGAATCTGGATAATTCGTTGATGTAATTTGGACTGAAATTCTGTTATAGCTAGAGAATGTGAGACTCATTTGCATCATAATTTAGTTGCATAGCATGTAGTTGCATTGTCAGTGTTTAATATCTTATGCATTGCTTGAGGGCAAGCAATAGTTCAAGTTTGGGGGTATTTGATAAGTGGGTTTTATACCTACTTATTAGATATCAATTCACGAGAACTATGCCCATCTCGAGTACATTTTAGTGTGTTTTTAGTTGTATTTTTTGTTATTTTGCATTGCATGTACTGAGAACTCCTTTGGCGTAAAAGTGCAGGAAATGGCAAAGCTCGATGTTAGTAGGTGGCAATAAGACTAATGGAAGCATGACGCAAGGAACAAGTGGAGATAAGCAACTGAGCATTGATGAAGGAAGAAAGATTAGCAGTTGAACACAGAAGTAATAGCAGCAGCAGACTCAAGAATGCAGATTTCAGGAGTCGCGCGGCCACGCGGCTATATAAGCTGGAACACGCGTGCCCGCACCATTAACCGGATAGAGCTTATTTTGCACACGCGTGCCCGTGCCATGTTAACAAAGGGATCGCGCGCGTTATAGACTGCAGCTGCTGACTTTATTTTATTTTTGAAATTTGAAGTGTTTGAGGGGATATAAACTACTCTGGTTGGTACCAGACATGACTATCTTTTGTTTTTATGAGTTTTTCATATTATAAAACTAGGGTTTTTATGTTTTGAGCAAATTCCAACGAGGATCCAAGCATATACTTATTATTTTATATCTCTTCTTTGGAATTCAATCATCGACTACGAACTACTGTTATGTTACTGGAGATTAATGAGGATTTGAACATCACGTTTGGATTATAATCTGCAATTGGGTTTGATCAATTCTATCTTCTCTTTCAATTATTTAATTATTTTCCATGTGTTACTCTAATCCCATAATGGCTTTTGGTTCAGACATGAACTAAACTCCATTATGGGATTCTAATGGATTTTAATATATAGTCTAATTGATGGCTTCATTACTGGATTGTTAACGTATCATCAGGAATTTCTATTATGGTTGATTTGATTGCATGAATGTTTGATCACCATTCATTTTATGTACTTGTATGGAATTGAAAAATAACATGCAGTATGGTTGTAATCATGATAGCATGCGTGTATGGGGCTAAATTGCTTAGCTTTATATTTTGTGAATCAGATAGACATATACTGTTTCACCATGTGAGTTATATAAGGGCTTGTGCTTAAATTCAATATGGTTGCAACTTCACATAGAAATATAGTGATTTTGGTTTTTTTTTATGATTACATGATTTCTCTTGTATGTGGATATTATGTAAGTAGGTCATAATTCATTGAAAAATGGTTATGTCTACATTCGTGCTCTTGGCTAATTTTCTGTGATACGTGAATAATTTTGCATGATGGTGATATTTAGATGAACTATTAAATGAAATTAGGATCCCGTTATTTCCAGATTTGATTTATTATTATATTTTTGTTCTTTTAGTTATTATTTAAGTTTAGAGTAATTCAAAATCATAAGCGTTCGTTTAAGCATATAAAATTAGTGATATGGTTGATGCGTAATAATTTAAATTTGAAACCTTTCTCTGTGGATCGATACTTTACTTACTCTGTATTACTTGTTGATCCATGTATGCTTGAATGAGTTAGAGTCCTTTTGTTAGATCTAAAAAGGAGGCAACAGAGGTGACGTTACCTGGTAAACCAGATCAGAAACTATTTACAATGGAGACTCGACCTACCATTGTAGAGAATGTGAAGGAAGTAAAACTCATAAATGATGAGTGTGATTAGATGAAGAAAAGACTAGCAAATGGAGAAGAGATAAAGTACAGTATTGATAACAAGGGGATATTAAGATTTGAAGGAATAATTTGGGTTCCGTGTGAAACAGAATTAAAGGAGGAAATATTACAGGAGGCTCATAGTTCAAGGCACTCGATTCATCCTGGTAATACTACGATGTATCAAGACCTTCGATAGAATTTTTGGTGGCTGAACATAAAGAAGGAGATAGCAGAATATGTAAGTAGGTGCTTAATATGTCAAAAATTTAAGGTCGAACATCAACGATCAAGTAGCTTTTTATAGTCATTGGAAATTTCGAAATAGAAGGGGAGCATATCACAATGGACTTTGTGGTAGGACTTCTGACTACACAGAAAGGATACGACGCTATCTGGATAATAGTGGATCGTTTGACAAAGTCGGCTCACTTTTTGCCAATAAGGGTCAAGTTTAACTTAAATCAGTAAGCTAAACTCTATGTTAAGGAAATCATTTCAAGACAAGGGGTACCAGTTTTAATAGTGTCAAATCGTGATCCACGATTCACTTCAAATTTCTAGAGAAGTCTGCAAGAGCATATAGGAATGCAATTAAATTAAAGTACAACTTATCATCCACAGACAAATGGGCAAAGCAAAAGAACAATTAAGATATTAGAAGATATGCTAAGATCTTGCGTCATGGATTTCAAAGGTAGTTAGGATGATCATCTACCGTTAGTAGAGTTTTCTTATAACAACAGTTATCATGCAAGCATAGGAATTCCACCTTACGAAGCGTTATATGGGAGGAAGTGCAGAACACCACTGTGTTGGGGTAGGAGAACGCCGAATGCTAGGACCTGAAATGGTAGAGTAAACATTAGATATAGTTAAGTTGATAGGAATACGACTTGTAGCAGCTCAAGACAGATAGAAAAAGTATGTGGATCCTCATCGAAAGAAAAGAGAGTTTGAAGTCGGCTCGTATGTGTTTCTAAAGGC